>JAGKQL010000057.1:6778205-6811970 GCA_018398635.1 Cyprinodon brontotheroides
AATTGGCACAATGTAAATAAACAAATTCAAAATTCGAAATTCAGGACTCCATCATTTATGTAGGACTAACAATAACCTGCTGAGTAAGCAAATTACAGGTATAATCATTTAACTAATAATCATTCATTGGTTTCCCTGTTCTCTCGAGGTACTCCAGCAGCTTCCTCCCTGGTCCAAAAACATGGAGTTGGGTTGGTGGCTGCCTAAATTCTCCTTGGGTTTGAGTGTGACTGAATGTGGTTGTTTACATTCTGTTTGTCTCTAATGTTGCGATATATGGACTGGTGACTGTCCCGAGGTGTACCCGCCACCTCTAAGCCCATTCACTGCTGGGAGATGGGCACCAGCAGCCCTGCGCAACCCCCCAATTGGGACAAAGCATTATTGTGTCAGATAATGGATGGATGGATGGATGGTTTTACCCCTTGATCTGAATAACCTATTAATTAACTATAACTATTAGTTCTAGCTATAAATATATTCATTATCTTTTTAGGTTAACTTGCACAACAACCCCTTTTTTATATGATTAAATGTGTGATTTAGTCTATGGACCCGATGAATGAGACATTGGAGGATTGTTGATGATAACAACCCTGTTGTCTTTCTAAACCATGTCTGTGCCTATTGGCCAACGCTCTGATCAATGAATGGAACGGACTGTGACATTGTTAGCATGATAAAAAGCTGGTGTGGGGAGTGTAAACAAACAGCCTGTCAGTAAAACGGGCGAATACGTCCTTCTTAAAAATGAATGAACATAGGTCCTCTTCCTGCTAACGTTTCAATGAAAACCACAAGTCTAATCGTTCCAAAACTGATTCTAAAGCTGAGTCAAATGAGGACTGTTCAATAGTTGTCACCACATCTTCCTTGTTGTGCTTTCTCCAGAATCGCGCGGCAGCTTTGTCATCATGCCCTCAAAACCCCTTTCTGCATCCAGAAATTCAAAGCACATCTCTGCGTTATGATTGGCCACCCAGTTCTAGGGCCTGGGGCATTGATCGAGGCTAGACCACTTCGCAGGCAAAAATGATTTTGCTGGGTGGGGCAAGTTTACTAGTCTACCTTCCTGGGGTTTACATCTGTCTTTCTGGGGTAATGTCTGTTAATGGTTAAAATGTTTGTGTCTAAAGTGTATTTAAACTGGATACTGCTTCCTTAATGCCTACAAGGCCAACCATCACCAACACCAAGACCTGACTGTGCTGATGCAGTTGTGAACGAGTTAGAGGCAGGGAGGAAAGCATCATTTTATATCAGATTAAATCAACATTTTTTAATCCAGAAAAATACTCATTTGTCAGTTACATTTCTTCAAGATCTATCTGCATAAACAACCCATACCAGCAAAAAAGAAAATGTTCACTATTCCATATGGCTTCTAAAGGCCCTCCGTCAACACTAAAAACTAAGAACACATAACTTGACCGAGTGTTCTTAGTTCTTAGTGTGGGCGGAGCCCTAACTGAGGGCTCCGCCCACACTAAGAACTAAGAACACATGACTTGGCCAAGTGTTCCGTGACATCATTCCTTTAGTCTGTATGACATCATCAGTGGGTTCGGTCTTCATGTAAGGAAATTCCACATTCCATTCCAGTCTGTGTAAATCCTTGTGGTGTTCAGAGCTCTCGAGTGATTTACCCTGTTACGCGTTTTACTGTGAAGACAAATCAGTCATTAGAAAAATCTTTGTGTTTAAAACTAACAAGCAAACTTTAGAAAAATGGAATCTACATTGAAGGAACTCAGGAATCTGGAAAAAACCCTGAAATTTACAAACTCCTCCGTCAACATTACCAACTCTGGTCAGTCAAACTCTGTGCCATTAGCTGGTATGAAAGATTTTCCTGGATTTGGTCAGATAATGCCAAACAATACTGGAAACCCCACTGTTACCCAGCCTGAGAAAGGTCAGAGCCAACTGGAAAACATCGCATTAGGAAAAGTTGGACCTTCCTGGAGTGAAGTTTGTATCTCCAATACTGTGGTGACCCCATCGCAGCCGGCCCTGGTTAGGACACCAACCGCTGATACAAGCACCACACAGCTTATTACTTTGCCAGAGTCGGATTTTTATGCCACTTTGGGCTCCAAAGACAATATCATCTCAGGAATTCGACAACAAAATGCCAACTTATTAGGAAACATAGGATATCTTGCAACAAGTGTCATAAATTAGAGACAGAGAACCAACAAATTATCGAGAGAATGACGCCAGCTTGAGAATGAGTTAACCGCTGACAGGAAAAAGCTGGAAGACGCTGAAAAGTCCTTAATCTTCAAAGATACAGTGATTCCCAGGACTCAACAACAAAATGCCAGCTTGTCAGGAAACATAATGCTTACGTAGCGAAGCTTTCTACATGCATACACTGAAGAAGCTACAACGGAGAGAGCAAAGCAGCTTGAGTCTGAGTTAATAGCTGCAAGGAAAAAGCTGCAGGAAACTGAGCTCTGCTTTAAATCTTGTGAAGGTGATGTTTTACCGGAGAAAAAGGATTCAACAGAGGAAGGATGAAGTTGAACCAGACAATAGAGAATCTACAAACGGAGCATGAGAGTTTAACTTGCTCTTTCTGCATGATAAACAGATTCAGGACAGACAAAGGCCGACGGACGCCATCAGACGGGCCGACCAGCTGAAAGTTAATCTGATGTCAGAGAAGAACAAAGCAGGAGAGAATGAGATCTGTTTGGCCAAGCAGATGGAAGAAACGCCTGTGTTATTAATTACTCTGCTCCAAATGCAGAAAGATTTTGATGAACAAAGCAGCAGGGGAGCGGGAAAATGCCGCTTCTCACCAACAAACAAGATGCAGCCGAGGTAGAAAAGCTGAAAGCTCAGTTGAGTCGCAGAAAGTTACATGAGGTCGCAGGTTTCTCGCGCTGTACAATGAGCTGGATCAAGAGGAACAAAGAGACTATGCGATGCCATCAAAAGGCAGAAGAGCTGAGAAAACCTGGACTGACGGAAAAATAGAGCAAAAGAGTCAGAGGACCGTGCAGAGGAAATATCTAACCTTCAAGCTGCTCTCATCCAAACAGAGACAGCTTTAAACCAGAAACAACAGGATGAAAATCCCATCTCATGACCGCCAGCCAACCAAAGATGAGATGCAGAGCAGCTAAAGCAGCTGGAGTTACAGTTGAGGCAGAACAGGAGAAAGTCGCCTTCTATTTGAGCAGAGAAAAATGAACTAATGCTACGAAGATGCTGCTAAAAGCAAGGTGTGAACTATGAAATGACTTTGGTGCAACAGGCGCTAAACACATGCTGCAAACAATGACATCTTTAGTCGTGAAAAGCGTGGAAAGCTGTAAAAATAAAGGCTGCTTTGACTAAGTAGGCAGATATGGAGGAACAAGTCTCTGGGACAGGAAAGGCTCGAACTCTGGGCAGCAGGAAGCTGTAGAAGATGAGAAAGCAGCTGATGAAAGATGGTCATTGAAGGCAGGGCGGCAGTCAGAGAACACACTTGCCTCGGCTTGAACCATTTTAGCGTCCAGAGGCTCTGGAAGAGCTGCAGGAGGAAGAGCCATGTCGGCAGGCAAGAGGATGAACTGAAAAATCATCAGAGATCAGCAATACTTACAGGAAAACGCAAAGCGTTTGGGAGAAAAGGTAAAATGCTCTTTCGCTCTGGAACATTGAAACCTCATGAAACCTCCTCCAACCAAACCATCGGTTTCTCTAGCTTTAATTCATAATACTGGCCTTGCATCTAGGGTGTCACCTTTTCTTTTCTAACACACAGCCACTCTCGCATGAGTTCACAGAACAATATATGACAGTTGAAAATGAGATTAACTCAAAGATATAAAAGTTTTACACACACACACTCACACACACACACACACACACACACACACACACTTTTGCATGTAATCCTGCCATGAGGATCACAGTACTATGTGCTCCTGATGCTGGTCCCAAGCCCAGATAAAAGGAGAGGGTTATGTGAACACGTCAGCCTGATAGCTAGATAGAAAAATAGACAAAGCAAAAACATTTACATCTAATTAAAGGTATTGTGGAAGATTTACACAATTTTTGTTAAATCCACATGCACGACCCTGTACCCGGTCCCAAGAGGGAACGCCTATTAAACCCATGTGAGAAAATGCATGAGCCCAATTCTCCTTTTGAACGCTGTTTAAAAGTTGCTGTTCTCATAGCTCATTAAAGCTTACAGAGTCCAAACATCCGCCCTAACCCCTAAATTCCTCAATCATTATACAGAGCGGGGACTATATAGGGGACTTTATAGCGAACTGTCTTCGGACAGATGGTAATTACTCTTTGCTCCCCGTTGGTCACGCCAACTCCTCCTCTACCGTGCAGTGCCTGCACCATCACTTGGTTATTAAGGGGATGGTTATTTTCCATGTCACAGTGAGCTTGTTGCAGGTATTACACTTGGTCATGACATATTTTTGGATTTATGCTCAGTTTTGAATGCGTGGTCTGTGCTATGTTATTCCAGGCTACAAGCAAGATGGGACAATCACGAACTAGCTAGGATTGTGGGTGTCTGTGTGTTGTGGTTTGAAGAGCTTGCTCTCCGTTTACAGCCCCCTCATCCAGCGCCCGGACCACGCGTTTAAGTTAGTTAGTTAGTTAGTTAGTTAGTTAGTTAGTTAGTTAGTTAGTTAGTTAGTTGTAATTGAGTTGGTTGGTTAGTTAGTTAGTTGGTTGGTGTTCGAAGACTGGCCGTAGCAATGCTTATCTTGGCTTCGGGTGCAATCCAACAGACCATCGCACAGAGCTACGAACTAGCATCCTGCACGGTGTCTGGGATAGTGTCCGAGATGTGCCAGCCATTGTGGAAGGCACGACAGCCAGAGTTTCTGCCATTAGGTACCAAACAGGAAATACACAGCGGGTGTAGAATTGACCAATCAGAGGCCTCCTGTCTGCGGCACGATATACGGTCACGACCTTGTTTTCTAAACATAAACCAGGCTTTAGTTGCCGCTGCCGACTAGCGACAGCAGGCTGCTGTGACAGCAAATCCCATAATGCTTTGCAAGTAGAGCTCTCAGCGCAAAGCATTCTGGGATATTGCGCATGTGCAGAATAAGATAGCTAGTGGGACGAGCAAGTAGGACGGCCTTACGTAAACATATCACCAGAACGATTGACAATTAGGAGGACCACTTATTTACATGATCCACCTGGAAATAAAAGATCGTCTTCTATACCTTTAAGTTCTGCCAGGTTGATATTTGGGACAATGCAGAGAAGCTAAACCTGGGGTCTCTCTTTAATTGAGCAGTTTAAACGTTTGTTGAGATAGGGTCTGATCTAGTATGTTAGAGTTTCTAACTGTGTTCTGAAACCTTGAATTTCCTTCTATTTTCAAAAAAAGAAAATTAGTTATTAGGCTAACAAATATTAAACTTACCCCCATTCCAGCGGTGCACCATGCAGGTGTTGCATAAAGTAAAACAAAAACAAAGTTTTGTTGGGCTACTGAAAAAGCCTAAAACTCAACGCTATTCCTTACATTTTGAATTGAAAAAGTTCCTGGATATGAAAAGCGAAACATCTTCAAACAAAAGTCAGCGGATTGTAATTTTATTTTCTTTTTTCTTTTGAATGACTATGACCTGGATGACTGATAATCTTCACCAGCATATTGTTTTTTCCATTTTTCCCTCTCTTTATCTATAAACACTCAAAATTACAGGAAGCAGCTTCTTAAACCACCTTGACCTTGGAGAATTAAACACATACTATTAGGTTTTAATTAGCTTTATTCATTTTTATATTTTAAAGTGTGTGTGTGTAGGTAACTAGGCTTACCTTATTATAGTTCACCTGTTTAGAAGAATTAAGGATAAATATTTTTCTCTACAATCTCAACTAGTATTGATGGCAAATTTAACAAAGTTTCATTCTGATTAAAAAAAACAAAAAAACAAATCTACTTTAAAGTTCAGTTTTAGAAATCCCTTAACCCTTTATAGGTCAAGTTACCGTTTTTGATCACTTACATACCCCATACAAATGGAGTCCTCCCCCGTCCCTAAGTGAGATCTAGAAACACAAGATCTATATCCAGCCATTCAGCAAAGATAATGCTACATGGCTGTACATCTTATTTTGGCATTCCACCAATTAGATGAGCCCCTGAATGATATATTAGCTACTGTAAATTTAGTTGGAAAAAAAAAAAGTTAAGTTAAAAGGTAAAAAACTAATTGATCAGTTAAAAAAGTCAGTTAAAAAGTTAATAAGCCTAGTTAACAATTATATTTAGGTTTAGAAACCAAAAAATGTAAGTGCCAGTATCAGCGTTAACGCCTCTAAGGTTATGTTGTACCAAAATAAATGTTTCTTTTTCTCTCAGAGTGTTTTTCATGAATTTCTTATAGAAGCCCTTTTGTTATTTTTCTTAATATATTCGGTTGGTGTTTCTTGTTATTACATTGACATTAATTTCTGCCATCAAAATATCCAGATTTTTAATAAGGTCTCATCCTGAATTCCAATAACACCATTGGCTTGAAATTTTGATTTTCCAAGTATTTCACTGAGTGCCTTATAAAGGGCACCAAGAATTCCTTTCCGAAGAAAAAGTTGGATGATTGATCACATTAATAAGATGTGTAAACGACAGAGTGCTATCACTATGCTCTACTGTTATAGAGCTATGAGCTACATCCCTGCATAAAGTTCTTCAATAAAATGTGTGAACAACAGTGTGCTATTGCTGTGCGCTACTTTTATAGTCAACTGGAAAAATATAATTGTGTAGGATCCACTGTAGTATGGAATAACACTGATTGTTATTTGGAATAGCAATGAAACAGAGTGTTTCTTCCATTGTATCTCTTCGTAGTGGGTAGGATCTGATCCAAGTGACCAGAAGAATTTTCTCCCCCTTCTCTGACCTCTAGGTATTACACCCAACAGTTTTGTTAAACTCAGTGATACAGAATATTTATTCCAGGTGTACTTCTTCTTGCTTTTCCATTATACTATCTATGAGTGAAAAGTTCCAGTTCAGCGGGCGCTATGCACTGCGATGCGTGGCTTTTGACACAGGAAAACGAAAGCTACTTCCAGCTAGCTTTCTTTAGCATTTCACGTGAAACGAGCCTCTACTTGCAGGCATTGGAACCCAGGGGAAAGAGAATCGATTGATCTCGTGCTCTAATTCTTAAACCCTGAATGACGTTGGGGTATTTCCTGCTGAGATTTCAGCCTTCTTGTCAGCTGATTGGTCCATTCCTGAGCTAACTGTTCCTTTGGCTGGAATTTTCCAGAAGTCTCCAGAGCGGGAAGGGGGATGGTTTGAAATTGTTCATCAAATTAATTTGGCTCCATTGTGGCAATATATCCTAACAAACCCAATAGTTCATATGAAGTGAAAGCTCAATTTTCCGACTATTTTGAAAAATAGTTTGAGATTGATCCAAGGATGAGGGAGGTCTTATTGGTCTCTGTTAGGTTTATTCAATGATGATTATAAAATGAATGTGTGCTTATGAAACATTTGTGTGGAGGGGATGCTCCACTCCTGTGTCAGGATTCAGTGCAGGAGACCATCCTGCCTTTGTCATTCTCCTGATGGAGCATTAGCTATGTCTTTATGAACTGATCAAGCTGTTCTGTCAGAACAATACTCTGCTTGTATTCAACCATGTGTCATGTTCTGTTAATAATTGCGCCCTGCCTAGGAGGAGGTCCAGTGGGAGACTGTATTTGAGTCTGGGGTTCAACTGTCTCTCCTTTCTGCAGAAATTATATCCATTACTGTGTATTTCAGTTCTTTTGCAAAAACCTACATTTATGAACCCGATTAGTGCCAGCCATCATGTTAATCATAAAGAAAGTTCTACATATGTATGAAACTATGGGTTCTGTCATTAGCATGGAAGAATAGGAAACATTTTATTGCATGATACCAAATATTTGTGGTTCTGCTAATTTACAACATTTATTTTAGGACATACCTGTTTCACATGTATCTCAGTCAAATCACATTTGTTTCTTAATTCACTACCCCTTTTATAGAATAAAAAAATCCTTTTATTGTCCCACAAAAGGCAAACTCTACAGCAGCAGAAAGATTATTGAAAAGGGTCACACAAATGTGGACCTTAGGAAAATGTATAAGAATAACAAAATAGGGAAGAGTTAAAAATATAAACAATAAAAATACTGTAAAGTGTTTTACAATATTAAACTATGCACCTGGAGAATAAGTAACCAATATGCAGCTGTGAACATTTTTACAGTAATGGATATTTAGAAAAATAGAAGCAGCAACATCAGAGATGTGCAGAATGACAGCAGCATGTTATATAACTGACTCACTAAGGTTTATATCATTACATTTGATTTTATTTTGGTTCCTGTTTCCTGGTGGTTGGTAACTTTATTCTTACAATAAAAAAAAAGAAATAAACAAACTGTTTTGAAAACTTCGGTATTCATTCTTTTCCTGCTTTGTATGTCAACTGTCACGTTGCTCAACTCAACTCAACTCAACTTTCTTATTTATAAAGCGCCAGTCAACCAAAGCTAAGATCAAAGCTGTCGTACAGGTCATTTGGCTGTTAAGCAACATAGCGCCTACGGTGGTAAAACCTGCCGCGGGTAGACCTGTTTGAACTACAGCCAAAACTCTTCCGGTCTCCTTATTTTCATGGACTTTGTTGATCGACTTCGAAGGATCTTTTTTTTTAAACCAATGGAAGTGGTTGAAGTATTTTGGTTGAAAGTAATCTTTGAAAAACTGAATTTTTCTGCTGAAAGGCTTGTATTCACCTTAAAGTTAAAATGTCTGTTTTTCTTCAAAGAATAAATTCTACAATTCTATTTTTTAAAGATTAGTTTATTCACATTTTAACATTCCACAAATGGGAAAAAAAGACATTAGAAGTTGACATCCACTGAAAATGAGTGAAAAGAAGTTTAGGAGGAGTGAAAATCTTGGACACTGTCAGTCAAAACTAATATCAATCATCAGTGCAATTCTTTCCATAATACGATTCTCTTCATTTAAACAATTTTGAACAAGCAATGTCAGCTGAACCGCTAACAGCTTTATCCACATCATGTTGAACAAACACATTTAAACTCTTATAAAAGACGTATGTAGTAAATAAGAAGGAGTGTGTGTTCTCCTCTCAGCTGATTGTCACATCTGGATGTGCAAAACTGTGGTAAGGGTTAAAAACAAGCTCACTTTCTAATAAGCATCCTCAGTGCATAGAAAAATACAACAACTTGGAAATAAACTGGACTAAACAAATTCCCATGATGAATTTCCTGAAATTTCCCCACTGCGGGACAATAAAGGACATTTCTATTTCTATTCTCTTCAATAATAAAAGCCCATCAGTGTTTAAAACACTAAACATCTGGCTGAAAATAAAACTAGTTCCCTTGTGATCAAAACCAAATCATTTATCCACAGCAGTTTATAATCCACTGCTGTAGCAGAAGAAGTCATAAAAATCTAAAATAGTCCAGCATAGCTGAGATGACCAGTGAGAGAGAAAAAAACAGTATATTTAAAATGTGTAAGACCGTTCACTCTGCCAACAGTCGCATCTTTGGCTGAGTGTTTTGTAAACTTTCCAATATAGCATGGCTTTTGGCATCTTGTTCCATATCCTGAGTCCGTGTCTCAGGACACAATACAAGCTGGGTCCTTTTTCTGGGAGTTCATCAGTGTTTCTTGACTTGTAGCAGAGGGGTTCGTTCTCCAGTTGAAGTGCTCGTGATTTCCCTTGGTACAGTGGCACCTTCACTAGTCTTTCCCTATGGGACGAATAGAAACAAAGTTATTTAGCAGTGATTGTGATAAACTAGAGGAATATTTCACTTTTCTAAAAGTTAAAAAACAATCCACAAGACAAATGACTTCCATTCCAAATGGGTGGACCACTGTTAGCTTCGTTTCAATTTGCATGTTTTTCTAAGAGCAAAACAAGGCTTTGTTGGTGCCCTCTATAAAGCCTCAAACTCAACACTATTTCTGGACATTTTGAATTGAAAAAAGCTTCCTGATGTGAAGTGAAACATCTTCAAACTTGGAAGTCCAGTGGATTATTTTAACTTTTTTTGGACTGACTATGACCTGGATGAATGAGAATCTTCCAGAGATGGCAAAAGTACCTTACTTTCCATACTTGAGTAAAGTACAGATACTTGTGTTAAAAATACTCTGGTAAAAGTGGAAGTACTGATTAAACTTCTTTACCTCAAGTAAAAGTAACAAAAGTACAGGCTTGTAAATTTACTTAAAAGTATAAAAGTAAAAGCAGAAACCACTTTTTCATGCCGTTGCCTACATTTTAAATGGATGTCTGCTAATAGGACTAGATCTCTGTTGTGTTCCTATTTTCAATCATCTGCATTAGATCCATGCTACTATACTAGCGCCTTTACCGCTTACCTGCTGCAATGATTTGCCGCCAATGAATACCCATAGGAATATGTCGATTCATCTTGTAGTGATTAAGCTGTTAAATGCAACGTAGATTCCCATCCAATTAGATTGAATTTGGTATTGACGATCGAAAATAATAGCATTAACTCCATTGGAAATGATTCAAAAACTAAAGTAAAATGACCCAATTTTTAAAATGTAAGGAGTAGAAGTAAAACCATAAAAATAAGTAGTAAAGTAAAGTAAAACGTCAAGAAAAATCCACTTGAGGTACGCGGTAAAGTAAAAGTATTTTTAAACGTTTTTAGACTGACTATGACCTGGATGAATGAGAATCTTCACCATCAAATATTTCACTTTCAAAGACTTATCAGAATTCTTTATTATTATAAATTGTAGTCCCTCCTGTACAGAGATACAAAGATGATAAAACCTCAAAAGGTTCTGACTTTGGCTCAGTTTTTTCTAAAAAAGAACAACAAAAAATCCTTTTGTTGGGGTTTTTGCCAATGTTGTCGACTCACACCAGAGTAATCTGATGTTTTTAGGCACTTTGTAATATATTATATATCAAAATGGAAACAAATTAAAGTTGAATAATATAACAATATATGTGTTGTCTCTTTAACAATTTTTTCCCCACAGAGCCCACTGTGCTTGTATCTTAACTTTAACACAATTTGTTTTTACAGTTAAATCAAATTTTTACACCTAAAAAAAAACACATGCCTGTATTTTTTTACATGGTCCCCCATTTTCTTGGTTTTTGAACAGTTGCATCGCATACATTATGAATTCATTTAAGTTAGAAGAAAAATCTCAAACAAATATGACAGTAATTCGGTCGGTCCAACGACAAACACCTGCAGAAATGCTACAATCAAACAAGACAACAGACACAAAAACAGAAACAATGACACAAAAGAACCGAGTCAGACACAGGGGGTTTTAGTTCCTCTGCAGGAGTCTGGCATAAAAAATCCCTCCCCATGTACTGTCTGTGACATGTATGCCTTTGAGTGTAGACCTACCTGAATAAGTGCTACTTTTCTCCTGTGTTTCAAAGCCATGTGAGTCTTTACCCTGCTCATTACTGGTTTCCTAAAAGATGATCAAATTACCTTACACATGGGCCAATTAGAAGATATTAAGAAAAAAAAACACTGTAATGATTGGAATAGTTATTTCAGTTATAGTCCATGCAGGGATTGTTTTCTGTAGTGATCGAGCGGCCATGCAGAGGATTAAGAGGACAAGTGATTGGTTAATTAAATTAAAGACGTGATTAGTTACATGGAATTCCAACACAATCTTGGGAGCTGTAGAAAAACTCCATATCAATTAAGATATCACTTGTGTAAATGTAAAAACTAAATATTTGAAATGATTAGTTAGCTAAATTGGTATTTAGACAAATTAAAAGCAGGTTAGATTAGAGACTATGATTAGACTTGGGCTATGTTTTTATTTAATTTATTTAAGTTTATTTTTCTTTTATTCTGAATCAATTCTCATGAATTCCTAAAGATTAATTCATATAACCGAAGATCCACTTGAAGAAAAATAAAAACATTTTCCACTTTCTACTAACCCCAACTAACTTTTTAATTTGCTGAAGAATGTTTTTTTCATACTGGTATGAATATGTTTCATAATTTCACCGTCATGTATTTCTGGTAACAGCTGAAAAACAAAGGTTTTCAATCCCAGTAATTTAATTTGAGGTTAGATCAGAAAGAATCACTTCTAAATCTTAAGTGGAACCAAATTGACTCTTAAAATTTGAGTTAGCCTCAGCAAACTCTATTGACTTCTTGTTCTGAGGCTCCCACTTTAACACTTTCGCAAGATAAACATCTTATGAAGGAAGTTCCAGGAAAATAAAAAGTGAAAAACCCATAAAAACTAGGGATTAAAACTAGTGTTGCACCGATAGCCAGTATCGGACGGGGCCCCGATACTGCCCTAAAATGGTGGTATCCGGTATCGGCGAGTACCAACAGATAGGGCACCGATACCATTTAGAGAGCCAAAGTTTCTTCAACTATTGTCACCCACTCCTGGTAGGCAATAAAAAGTTCTACTGGATTCACTTTGTATTAGATTTTTTCCCGCTTCACCAAAGGTAGGCAGCAGCTTGACAAAGCCATGATGGCAATTATTTTACATTATTATGGTAGTCGGTATCGGCCGATACTGCACAGCCAGGTATCGGGTATCGGGGCCAAAAAATGGCATCGGCGCAACACTAATTAAAACAGTCATTTCTGATACAGCTTATAATTGGAGTAGCTCAGGTTATAATGAGCTATCAAACTTTAGTTATGTTGCTATGGGCTTGGGCTTCTGGAGGACATAGTGGAACATTTTTCATCTAAAATCCTGCAGTATTTGGGGTCAAAATCCAAGTCTTTTCTCTCTGCTTTTACTCTTTGTAGTACAGCTCCCATTTTGTCCTGTGTGTGTTTTGTTCTATGGGCCAAATACACCCAGATACCAGATTTATCGAATTTTCCACCATAAGAAAATGCCCCTAGCATAAACCACTCTGCATGGGAAGTATGCCTCTATGAATTTTAATTATGAGAAAAAGCATGATCCAGGGAGGATCAATCGAACTGCATTGAATGATGTTACAAGAAACAATTTACCATTGGATTTACGAAGATCAGACAAAATATTAACATTTCCCGTAACCATTATTTGTCATTCTTGGTCTTGAAATTATTTTCAACTCGATCAGATCCAAGGTGACATAAAAAAAAAAAATAGATTTATTTAAATGTAATACATTGTTGTTATAGATCATTAACCAAACAGATCTTGTTGTTATTTTCATCCATAGAGCTGTTGTTCTAAATGATCATGACCCATCCCTACAAACATCTATTTCAGTTTCATCTGCTGTTCCAAAGAAAACCATGTCTCTATAGCTACTGGGACCCCAGTCTTTATGAAATCTACTGTTTATAAGAGTGAGTCTGAAGGCTCATCGCTCCACCATTCATTAATAATAATCTGATGTTCAAAGTGATCCGAAAAACTGTTTAAATTTTAATAGAATTTTGATTGAATGTGATTGAAGACCTAAATTACCTGACAATCAGAGACATATGCAATGATTCGGAA
This sequence comes from Cyprinodon brontotheroides, assembly GCA_018398635.1. NCBI lineage: Eukaryota > Metazoa > Chordata > Actinopteri > Cyprinodontiformes > Cyprinodontidae > Cyprinodon > Cyprinodon brontotheroides. Next base: position 6,791,749 of record JAGKQL010000057.1, read on the forward strand.
AGAGAATTTCAAACAAACCCGTCTTGAAAAATCGTGATCATTAGGTTCCTACAGAAAGAATCTAAAATCGGAATCTATTATTTGAATTTGATGATTCGCATGAGGCGGCTGTACAAACCCCGTAGTTCGTTATGACTGGAGAAGTCATTGCGCTATTACTAGACCTCTGCAAGCAAATTAAGAACTTTAGTCAGACATTTAAAAATATTTAACAACTCAGTGAAATGTAAAGGAGGGCAATCAATCCCCTCTATACTAACTGAATTCTAACTTTTACTTATTGACCTTTAAAAGCTTTATTTATAGCCCTTTACAACAATATATCATCTGTTTCATAACACAGAGTATTGAAAAACACAGATAAACCTGACACTTTATTTGCGAACATGATTAGGTCACTGAAATTGTTCTTGATCATCCAATAAACAGTCGGTGATGTCAAAAATTACTTAAGCAACTTCTAGACAAACAATTCACCAGCTTATCAACAGAAGTAGAATCCAAACTGATTCTGAGCTGTCCAATCAGAGCGCAGCAGTGTGAAACACGGATGATAAGTCATCCTGACGACTTTGGCCTCACTGATTAACACTGCTGCATGATGTCGTAGATAATTCCGCCATAACTGATAAGCTCTTATTCACACGTCAACAGGGATGAGATAAACGGGCAGGAAGCAGAACTGAGCAGCAGAGTTACAACAGACGGCAGCTTGGAACAGATCTGGACTTTTTAACTTTCTTTGTCAGGTCAGTCAAAGCAGGGTTCAAAGATTAGCGTGAGGAAACACAAAGCAGGATTCAGGGAGGAGCAGGAGTGACTGGAGGTCGTCAGTGAATCGTTTGAATGGCACCTGAGATGTAAATATATCCTTTATAGCCAATCATTTGCTTTAAACTTCTGGTTCTATATGTGGCCTTTTTTGGAAAAATTGTGTCAAAAGCCTTTTTAGGCTCAGTAATCCTCAATATGGTCTCTCCTGCTCCATTCCCATCTGCTCGTGAGAAAACATGGTTAAAACCATGAAATGAGCCACATGCAGAGCAGCAGCAGCAGCATATTGAGGGGGGGGGTTCCTACCTTGACCTTGTAGAAAACAAAGACAGCCACTACAATGGTTAGCAGGCCGAGGGCTATGAAGATGTACTGCATGTACTCCATGACAGCAGGCAGAATAACCAGCTGGGTTTTAAACGTAGAGAGGATCGGCCCATCGATGTACCCATTCTATGGTAGCAGGAGGGGAAAAAAACAGATGTTTTTTACTCCGGATTTGTGTCAGAGAGATAAATGATACATATAAGTTATAAAACATGGTTTCACTTGGCAGAAAATTGTCGAAGTTTAAAGTTGAAGCTGAAACTAAATGCAAAATGTAAGATATTCACTTACGGTTTTGACTGTAACTGTTTTTTATTCCATCCAGTTCAGTTTACTTAGATATGGACAATTTACAACCTACGTCACCTCAAGGCTATTAACAGAAACAAGTCAATTAGATCATCTGGTCAGGTTGATTAAAAGTTTTCCATTACAGGAAACCCAGTTGATTGCTTCCTGTTATAGACTTTGCAAAAATATTTCATTAACAGGCATGCATGGAGTGACAGTGAAGAGGAAAAACTCCCCATTAACAGAAAAAAAAACTCCAGCAGAACCAGGTTTCTTGCTGTGGCCGACTAGGGGTTCAAGGAACCAGAATGAGATGTACAAAAGGAACATAGAAGCATTGATCTATAAATACTTTTTTCTGGTAGAAAAGGTAACAGTAAACTAGCTCTATAGGTGCCTCTGTCTGGGAAAGAAACAGCTATGCAGACGAGCTCTGAGCCAGTTTTCCTGTCTAGGAGAGAAACAGGACTAAACACTATGTTTCTATTGACATTTTTTTGTTTTGCATCGCATTAAAGATATTGTGGAGGATTTTCGCAGTTTTTCTAAAACAGCCGCCCTCTCCACCTTAAAAAAAATAATGCACATGCACAACCCTGTAGGGGGAACGCTTATTAAACCTGTGCGAGAGCATGCACGAGCCCATTTCTCCTCGTGCACGTTCTGTTTAAAAGTTGCTGTACTCATAGCTCAAACAAGCTTACTGAGTCTGAACGTCCGCCCTAACCCCTAAATCCCTCAATCACTATATAGAGCGGGGATTATATAATGGCTTTTATAGTAAACTCAGTTAACCGACCGTTGGAACAGATGATCACTGCTTTCTGCTCCGTTGGTCATGTAACTCCCAACTCCTGCGCCATCTTTGTTATTAGTCACCCACGCCTGGTAGTGACAGCGGGCAGCAGTGACAGCAAATCCCATTTGCTTTGCGAGGAACTATTCTGGGATATATTTGCCTCTTCTGAGGTCTTTCTTTTTTTCTCATAGACTTCGTAGACATTTTCCCTCTTACGACCCTCTGCCATTTTTAAAGAATCGCTGTGAGAAAGATGAGCTTCAATGGCTGACAGAAACCGTAGTTCACCACAGATATATACGCCTGAAAGTGCAAATACGCAGATAAAGATAGCTAACTGCACGAGCACGTAGGACGGCCTTACGTAAACATATCACCAGAATGATTGACAATAAGAAGGACCTCTTATTTAAATGATCCACCTGGAAATAAAAGATGAGTCCTCTATAAGTTTTATGTTTACCTGTAGGTTGTTTTTGTCCGTTAAAAAAATAAAAAAAACGTAAATGCACTTAAGAGGAGATAGAAAAACGTTTAGAAAAAGGTTCTAATGTAGCGAATGACTGATGTAAGAGTTTTACCGCAACTGCTGGCTTCCTGAATGCAGCATTAGAATCATGCTTCTCTCCAGTATTGCCAACTCAGTGACTTTTGTCGCTATATTTAGTGACTTTTCAGACCCCTCCAGCGACTGTTATTTTTCAAAAAGCGACTAGCAACAAATCTGGTGACTTTTTACAGTGTCACTGGCGGCTTTTAGAGACTCTTCACGTGAAAGCATGTATAAGATTCCTACTCTTGTCCTCAGCGGCAGCTGCTGCGCGGGAAGCGCCTCCCCATCCCAACCCCCCGTCCTCCCTTTGCCTCCCATTACAGGAGTCCCTCTCAGCGCTGCAGTCAGAGCGCGCGGGATGTTTAACCTCCAGCGTCCAGGACTGCAAATGGCGGCGCATGCGCCCGGGATTAACAAAGCAATTGGATCACACAGCCACCAGTCAGTCATTTAATCACCTTGTCCATTGTGTTTTCCTCTCTCTAAGATTAACATTGATCTGCTGGTGAGAATCATTATGTCTCAGTCTAAACTGTACAGTCCAAAAATACAGAGAGAAAAGTAGTGGGAATCGAAGCCTGAAAAGAAATAGCTCTATATATAGAAAAGTGAGTAAAAAACTGCTATTATATAGTGTTTTTTACTCACTTTACTCTTTCAATATACACGACATTATTTCTCCCACAGCATCAATAACATGCACATCACTTCCTGTGGCTGGGTGTTATGCAAATTAGGTGATGACGTCATTTAGCGGACGCTTCAAGCGTACTTTTAGCACAGCTAATAGCTACTTTCCTTACTGAGGAGTTGGCGGCACAGCCTCCTGCATCCATCACGTCTAAACAAACATGCCATGAAGGTCCGCTAATACTGGCTGAAATGTTAAACACATTCATTAAAATCTCGGTCCACTACTGATCTGTGATCCGCGCTAGCTTGTTAGCTCTACTTCCTGTTTACTACAGTCAAGCACAACCTCAGTATATGATGAATCACGATTTGCATGGCCTCGTTCATTTGCTCAAATGGATGGAAACTGATTCTCATTTTCTCTTCTTTGTTTTTTTTTCATCAAAATCTGCATCACGTTGGGATGAAAACAAAATTTTTAATTTATATAATTCAAATCCTTCTTCTAATACATGAACTGAGGCTTCGGTTTTGTTTTTTTCGGCTAATACTTTTTTTTATTTTCTTTTGCGCTCTTTTCTACTAAGCTACATCCATCTTTCGAAAAACTTCAGCTTCTCTGTCCCTGCTCTGCCCACTGGTTTTTAAGATGTTTTTTGCTCACTAATGTTCTTTAACAAACCTTTACATGGTATCTGGAATATTACAGAGATTAAACCATGTGAGCATTTTGATCATACCTTAAACACTGCAAAAAACTATCTAGAAATAAGTACAGATTTACCCATAATTTGAGTAAGTAAATAAGAGGATTTGCCAATGGAATAGTATTTTACTCTTAAAATAAAAGATAAGTTAAAAATGCGCTTGAAATAAGACAATACTGATTTATTTTCTTTTTAAATGTGAATTGTGTTGTTCCATTGCAAAAGTGTCTCACTTACCTAAATTCTGGAAAATATACTTATTTTAAGATAAGATTTGAATTTTTTGCAGTGAATTATGCTTACTGCTCAGTGATATTGATTTTTACGTGACGGGTCCTTATAAAAAATAATTTACTTCTTCTTGAGAATATTGCAGAAAAAATAAATCATATAATAATTTCCATGGGTGATGCTTAGAAAGTAGTCCATGCATTTGTTACTCAAAGGCTTTAGTCGTAAAATTCTTTACTACCATGAAGTCCTATAAATGTTCTTCCGTGTGGATGATGTTTAACCACATCCTGTAATTTCTGCCAGTAACATGTGAACATCAAACTCAATATAAGATAGCACAAAGATTTCAACTTCCCAAGTAGAAATTGGATTTCCAGAGAAAAAGATATTTGGTTTCTCTTCAGTGATAAGAGAAACATCAAGCTAATCTTGAGTTTTGTGAAGAACAAGCTCAGTGCAAATAAAACATAAGGTTTTATTAATTGGCGCAAAGGTTTATTTCTTTTTTTCATTCATGCTCTTCATGATTCAAATATGAATCATGAAGGGCATTGCTTTAATCACAAGCAAAACCTCCAAAATGTGCTCAACAGCTGCTTTCGAATTGTTAACTTTCATGAAGCAAAAATAGGGAAAACTTTAAAATAAATTTTGTTACAACGGTTGCAATCAGGGCTTAACTTTAACTGCTTCAGCAGTGGCGTAGCACAGCCACTCTGAAAAGCCACTTTTGATTTCTATATGCATTTTTGTAATTATAAATTTCTCAAAGAGGGTTTGAATTAATAAACAAATTGAAATGCAACACTAGAAATCCCATGAGCCTGCTTGCTTTTTCTTTTCTTTTTTTGCGTGTGTTTTCTCTGTGGTCCGTTTGTGACCAATGTCACTATAGACGGGGAGATCCTGTGGAGAGCACTGCTATGAAGCTGTGGGGCAGTGACTTGGCGGCAGATTCCAGGTTTCAGAGGAACATTACCACTAATGCTAAAAATATTTAAGAACATAAAGAAAAATACTGACTTGTTCTAATTTTGTTCTAAATTTGCAGCACTGAAGCTGTGAGCTGATGTCCAGCTGCTGCGTTAACGAGTCTAAGCGGCCAATCACATGGCAGCAATAGTGCATTTAGGCATGCTTAGACATAGTCAAAGACAATCTCGCACAGTTCAAAAGAATATAGGGGAAGAAAGGTGATTTGAGGTGACTTTTGAATACGTGGCATGATTTGTTGGTGTCAGAAGAATACTGGTCTGAGTATTTTCAGAAACTGCTTGCGTTTACTGGATTTTTCACGCTGCAACCATTTCTAGAGGTTTTACAGAGAGAATGGTCCGACAAAAGAAAAAACATCCAATGAGTGGCAGTTCTGTGGTGAGAAATGCCTTGTTGGATGCCAGTGAGGTCAGAGGAGAATGGCCAGGACTGGTTCGGCGAGCTGATAGAAGGGCAGCAGTGACTCAAACCAACCACCCGTTACACCCAAGGTGGGCAGAAGGAAGCATCTCAGAACGCACAAAGTACGACTGAACTTTGAGGCAGATGGGTTGGCCCACAGCGGCTTGAAGACCGCCACCGGGTGCCCACTCTTTCAGCTAAGAACAGGAAACTGAAGGCTTCCAATTTGCACACAAGCTCATCCAGAATTGGACAATAGAAGATTGGAAAAAGCGTTGCCTGGTCTGTATGAGTCTCGATTTCTGCTGCGACGACCGGATGGTAGTTTCAGAATTTTGGCGTCTGCTGCAACATGAAAGCATGGATCTATCCTGCCCAACATCAACAGTTTTGCAGGCTGGTGGTGGTTGTGTCTTTGGTGTGGGGAATATTTTCTTGGCACTCTTTGGGCCCACTTGGTACCAATTGAGCATTGTTGCAAACGCCGCAGCCTACCTGCGGAGTATTATTTGCTGACCATGTCCATCCTTTTACTTGACCACAATGTACTCAACTTCTGGATGGCTACTGAAGCAGTGCTTAATGACAATCATGCGTAATCATGAAGCTGGAATAAATGCTCAGACTGGTTTCTGCTTACGAACATGACAATGAGTTCACTGTAACTCAAATGGCCTCCCACAGTGCACCAGATCTCAATCTCAATAGAGCATCTTTTGGGACCGGTGGAGCGGAAGATTACCATCACATGGATGTGCAAAAGCGACTCAGGCAATCTCGCGGAAAAACAGCTTCCATGTGGTCTACATCATATCAATATATGGACCAGAGCTCCTGAGATGGCTTCCCGGCACCTTGTTGAATCATGCCCCACTGGAACTGAAGAGCGATTTTCGGAAACCAAAAGAGGTCAACCAATTCTGCTTGTAAGGGTGCCACCTAATAGAAGTGGCGGTGAGGTGTGGTTGCGGGATCAAGCAGGACTTCCTCAGAAAACACCCTGTTTCGCTGATTTGTCTGATGAAGGTAAAAGAGACTTCAATTTTCTTTGATATAGCTTCCCTTCGGTAGAAGCTTCCTGTTTGGACTCCCTTGGGTTTTACTACAATAATCTCTATGTGGTCTGGCCCAATCCCTTCGGCTCCTTTATTTTGAACTTGCTCACTTTCACCCCTCTTCTGTGAAGGTAGCATCAGTGGGTGCTTTTATGTTCCTTTTTGCAGGTCTGGTCCTGTCTCCTTGAACCCCAAGTCACTGGTTCCCCATTGTTGCCGTACACTACCGTTCAAAAGTTTGGGCTCACATTGAAATGTCCTTATTTTTGAAGGAAAAGCACTGTACTTTTCAATGAAGATAACTTTAAACTAGTCTTAAGTTTAAAGAAATACACTCTATACATTGCTAATTTGGTAAATGACTATTTTAGCTGCTCTGGTTTTTGGTGCAATATCTACCTAGGTGTATAGAGGCCCCACAAATGTGATGCTCCAGAAACTCAATCTGCTCAAAGGAAGGTCAGTTTTGTAGCTTCTGTGACGAGCTAAACTGTTTTCAGATGTGTGAACATGATTGCACAAGGGTTTTCTAATCCTCCGGTGGCCTTCTGGAAAGCCAGCCAGGCAAACAGATTGTACACCATTCATTTACTGGAGTGATGAGATTTATGGGCCTCTACTGAGCTATGTGAATGTGCACAAGGCAGAGCAAGAGAGACCCAGAAATAGTCATTGCAGTAGCGTGTATAGAAGGTGTATTTATAACACAAAGTTGGGGAACTAGTTTGAAATTATCTTCGAAGTACAGGGTCAGCACCAGCTAAAATAAGGTGGCATTTCAATGGGCTTCAGGCACTTTTGAGCGGTAGTGTATGCATGTTTAGTGTTAGGGATTGTATTTGTATTCAACGTCATAATGCAAGCAGATTACTTATTTTACCACATCCTGATCCAGGAGGAACAACTCCTGTACCAAGAGTCAACAACTTCATGCAATCAGCCTGTTTTCCTTGGAAAACTTTGAACCAACCCAACTGGATGATTCCATTGAATCATCTCTATAAATTGCCTTAAGATGGCGTTTTGTGAATTAGCTATATATAAATGAAGCTAGTAATCTAGGCATAACTTGAACATACACCAAAGTTTCTAATTAAATTTTCCCCAAATTGAAAAAGCAGTATAATTTTCTAAGGCACTGTATGATTTTTCTTTTAATGACGGCTCACCTCCTCAAACCACAGCATGGGCATCACCACCTCTGAAATCTTGCCTGTTTCTCTATAAAGCAAAGAATACAAAACTTCAAACATCACTGCAAAGAAAGCAGGTTTATAAAGGTATAATTCAGTCACATGTCCTTCATTTAAACTGTTGACAGGATATCAAAATAAACAACGGCTGACAAAATTGATCCCCAAGCCTTACGTGATTCCTGATACTCTCTTCATGTAGAGGTTGAGCTGCAGGCGGATGGACACGTTCAGGGGGACGCCTGTGAGCTAGAACAACAAAAAAAAAAAACAGATCTCAAAAAGGGGAATAAAATGCACGTGCAATTATAATTATCTTTTAAAATGCGCATGTAAAAACAAACTGAACTCTGTGTAATAAATACATGGATAATATTAACTCCAATTAAACAAAGGGAGGAAATCCTTATTGCCAAACCAGGATGGGGTAAAAGTAAACATCTCCGCTTAGCAGCACGTCACTTTAAAGCACGTTTTTGGTTTTGTGTAGAACAGAACCCATAAAGGGGGAAAAGACGTCAGCAATGAGCCTTAAAGAAACAACCAGCTTCTGTAAAATCAAACTGAGAAATCTGTTACAAAACCTATCGAGGAGTTTCTGCCGGACGAAGAATCTGAATCGGTTTTATAGGCAAGTTTTTGGCGTCACGCTGAGAATGATGACTTGGAGTTCCATAACTTGTTTTCCTCGCCAAAATAATATGAATTTTAGAAAGTATTTTTGTAGTGGCAAATAGCACGTAGGGTTTTGCTGGATGGGGACACACCTACACTCCCCCTTCCTCCCACAGCCCAAGAACAAGCATGTTAGGTAAACTGATTTCTCTAAATTACCCTGAGGTATGTTTGCGTGTGAACCCAATGAACCCTTGAGATAAGCGCCCCCCCCCAGAACCCGTTACACTGATAGCGGTTTCAGATTAAGCCAATAGTAATAAAAGACATATATAACCTCAATAGTTAAAAGAAATCATGTTTTCAAGTGACAATTTATTTCATTCTAGGGTAAATATAAAAGATTTAAACAGATTAAAAAAAAACTGCCTCATTCATTAAAAATGTCTCTGAAAAGCAGACCATCATGTCTCTAAAGAAAACCAAGAACAAGTTGGAATCATTTAGTCTTTAAAAAAACAATAAACAAACAAATAATAGTTTTCCAAGACCTTTAAACTCCAAAGAACAATTACCTTCCCAACAGTGACTATTAGGTATCAAATAATAAATTAATCTAAACTTAACTGATCTTTTGGATCCATTGATTATAACGTAAGTGTTTTTTCTAATTATTATTAGTATCAGTATTAAAGGTGTTTTAGGAGATCTTGGAAAAACGGTTCCATCAAGCTATATTTTTGAACATAAACAACCAAACCTCTCCCTTCAGACCACCCTTCGAAACCAGGCCTTCAAAACACACTGCAGCGCTGATGCAGCGATGCAGAGCGCTATGATCGCTCCTCTGAAACAGTTTATTAACACCTAAATTAACTTAAAATGTAGAAATATGCGAAAAAAAATGTTCCCTTTTATTATCCTGGTGCCTGCAGTTGGATTACATACATGAAAACCGCCTTCCAGCCGCCGCGGCAAACTGCGAGGAGGCGACCGGGCCAGAGGCTGCTGTTGAATAGGAATCCTAGTGACAGCGCTCCACCGGTGTACGGGGGTCTGAGCGGCTCCCACAGAAATAACATTTTAAGGCAGGATGGTAATCTGGATGAACTCAATGCACTGACCATGTTTTCAGGTGGACTTTCTCACTTCAAAATAGATTCAAACTACTTTTTACCCACTGATCACAGCAAATATATACGGAAGAGGATTAGGGCCACTGAAAAAAAAATGTTAACTGATTTTTAAATTTTATTTTAGTGTAACATAGGAAAAAAGTCAGAATTCTGAAGCCGGCAGACCAAACCAGCGCATTCAGCTCGGCAAAGAACTCATGCTCTTCCTCAACACTGAAGTCCTCAGACATTTTTCTTTCGTTGTTTCTTTCTTTGCACAGGTAAACAGCACATTTCTTCTTCTACGCTTGCATTATTGGCAGAGCAGACGCTGAATGCGCACTTTCATCTGGTTTGGTCTGCCGGCTTCCGTAGCGTCGTGAGCGCGCATGTGCGCGCTTTCAGGGAAATCATATACACTACTGTTTATGCTCTAAAACATTCTAAATGACTTCGTTTTGAGTAAATTCTGGATGCTACCCACTCAGGACACTTGGAATACATTGGACGAGCAGTATGGAGGAATATTGACACGTTTTTTGTGGACTTTTATGGACCTTTCTGCCTCGGGCGCCATAGACCTCCATTATTTGAATGTCAGCAGACAGCAAGAAGCCTCCCAGATCTCCAGATGCATTTGAGATATCAAAAAAGTACTCCAGAGTGTTGTTCAGCATGGGGGTGAGTAGAAAATGAAGGCTAATCATGTTTTGGGTGTACTATTCCTTTAAGACTTTTTAAGGACCCACAGGAACCCTGTTTAATGACCCGCTGAAACCCTGTATCAAATAAATAATACATATTTTCATTCAAGGAAACAAGAACTGAGGATCTAAAGCTAGCCACGCCTTATCTGCGAATCATACCAATTTAAACCATAGCAGCAGCGGTGGGATCATTACATGTGCGCATGCAGCAGTTTTCCTTGTGACTAACATTCAGGATCTTGTTCTTTATCACTCAGCATAGATTATATTTACAGCTAACAAGCATTTACTGCCACTTAACATCCCATGTCATTTTATTCCTCTGATTTATGAGGAAGCACAAACTTCTGAATGCACTCTATAAAAATCACAATAAATAGTTTCTGTCAAACTGCTAAATGACTGAGGGACTAAACAATAATTAGCTTCTTTTCGCTCTTTTGAAGATTAACTTTTCTTATACTCACTTCATCTTGGTGTTCTTGTTTTATACATACATGTATGTGAAAAAACACACATTATGTTTTACTTATTTTCATTCAGCCTATCAAAATCAATCATATCATCTGGATTGAAAAAGTGATATCTATTCACTATAATAAATATATACATGCGCTGATGTCCTGCTATGATTATTTCTTCAATAATTAAGAAGCAAAAGGCGTCAGCGAATTTAAAAGGCTGTTCAGTTTAATCAACAGTACATGATTTGATTAATTTGTAATTAATTAATCACAGACCCAGTGATTCACTCAATAGGGGTAGTTTGAGGCAATATCCTTTAAATCCTGCAGTTCAGGGATGAATATTTCCATTTGGGCCAATTATTGTATACTTTAGTGCTTGTAATGAAATGGAGGACCCCAAGGCTCAAGTCTCCTACTTTCATAATTGAAACATAACTAAAAAAGCTGTTTGTAGGAACTGCAAAAACAATAGAAAAACAAAACCCTCTGCTACAATAGCAGAGCGTTCCATGGCTGGGATTCAATGATAAAGTCGCTTTCTGCCAAAGAACACTGCAGCCAGTTAGTGTCGACCAGCTGGGGTGTGGTAGCATTGGTTGGGGAGAGATAAGGAAAGGACAGATCTCTATAGTTTACGTCTGTTTTAACAAAGATATAACAAATGAGTAAAAATCTATAAAATCACCTCTGAAAAAAGGCCAAACTTTCCACTCGCTGGCAGCATCCCCGGCAGGTATTTGTTGAGGAACGCGACCAGATCGCTGTCGTAGCCCCACATCAGTTCTCCCACCGTCTTGGTCAGGAAGGGCCCTTCTTTGAAAGTCTTGAAGGTGGCACTGATCAGCAGCCGCACGGCGTAGGGCATGTCCTCCAGCATCACCGCTGCACCCTACAAGAGGAGGATGCATTTAAGAAAAAGGTAGAAACTAAAGGTACATCTTGAAATTTTGGCGTATCCTCTCTCTCATACCAGCACCAACATGTTGGGGATGGTGATGACATCCGACTCGTTCCCTACAGACATGGAGGGCTCAAAGAAGTATTGTCTGTATTCTTTGTAGGACACTGTGCTGTTGGGGTGAAACGTGATGTTCTCCTTCTGACACTGTTTTCTGAAACACAGGAAGGACAAGATATGGAGGGAATTCTCTATTCCATTATTCATAAACATAACCAACATGTTTTTAAATTGAAAAGAAAAAAGAGCATTGCACTGCTTTGTTTTAATAATACAAAGAACAATTTTTTCATACCACTTTATTTGCTATAAAACCCTTGTTTCTCTTTTAAAATTCAATTAAACAATTTTAGAAAAACAAAAAATCTAATTAAACTATTTGAAAATTATAATTTAAAAAGTTTTATTTGAAAACATAAAATCTGTGTAACACATATCAAAAAGTGATATTAAATTTGAGTAAAAAGCAAAGACCGGTCAGGGCCCAACTGACACCAGCTGAGGTTCATCCATTTATAGAAATGGCCAAAACGCAGTCACATGGTGTTTCATCCTCATGCCTTTCAAATAGGGCTTTGATATTTCTAAAACATGTTTCAAAATTATTTTTCACAAGTACTTTCTGTTTTATAGCTGTGTAAACAAAAAAAATAAGATTTTAAATTCCACTTGACTTTGCGGGAGTAATGCAACAGCAGGAATTCATTTTTAGCCACAGTCCCTAATGGAAACTAGAGGCTCAGACCTTTCCAAGGAGGTGTCGGGCTAATTGTGCGACCATTTCAGATGATGTAATCGGTAGTCTTGCACCGATCGCCATTTTGCCCCGATACCTGGCTGTAAGGTATTGGCAGATCACCGATACCTGCTGGCTACCTTTGTGAAGCAGAAAAAAAAGACCTAATACAAAGTGAATCCACTAGAACTTTTATTGCCTACCTGGAATCGTTGACCAATAGTTGAATAATCTTTTGGCTCCCAAAAATAGTATCGAGTGCCCTATTTGGTACTTTCGCCCGACCGCATCATTTTAGTGCTGGATTGGGGCCCGCCCTGTGTCTGCTATGGTATCCTACCTCATGAATGGATTTGCTCACGCCCATCCATCTGGAAACCTTTCCAAGAAGTAATTTTGGGAAGGGCGGTAAAATAATACTGAGCTACATAGCTGGTTGGCCTATGTTGGTGAGATAGGCGGGCCAAGATAAAACCAATCAGATCAACGAAGCATATGACTTACTAACAGACCAACAGCGAACATATGTACAACCACAACCCAGGCTACACTTGGCCGAACCAGTCGGGAGAAGAGTAAAAACATCTTTTCCGTCTGGAGAAAAGCTCTCCGTGAGCAGTAGCCAGCTTCTTTTCAGTGAAGAAATACTCTGTAATGCCGATAAGCAAAACTTACTTTTCGAGAAGCTACACGCCTTCGCTAGTTTCCCCATCGGTTGAAGCCGCCGCCATAAATTCTTTAGACTACTGAACTGTCGCGCTTCGCGTATCGCGATCACACCTCAACCAGCCTCAAAGCCAACGCTGATTGGACGTTCGTTTGCGTGAAACGGCTCCAAATTTCTCTTTAGCGGAATCTCCGCATCATTTTAAGCGAGTGAAATCCTCTTGAAAGTCAGCGGCGATGTCCTCAGGATAGTTACCGTAATTCAGTTACAACACTAGTAACCGGCATGCACTTACGTAAGCTCTGCTCTGTTATTTTTATTTTGTATTCACTTTGGTGATATCATTGGTATATTCCAATGAAACAACGTATAAATCTTTTAGGGAGCAAAGGCTTTAGTCTTATGCAGATGGTCTCAATAATGTAAATCAGCATGATTGGTCCCGCCAGATTCCTTTGAATGAGTGGAAAAATGCTGCTTTTGCACATTTCCACCTAGCACATTGTCCACTAGAACTTTGGTGGAACAAACATGTTTGTTATTCAGTCCAAATTGGCTTCAGTTATATCAAAGATGCAGATCTATAAAGTCAGAGGCTTCATCCAGAGTTTCAAATGGAGTTTCATGCTGTTTTGAAGTGTTTATTTTGGGAAAAAAAATTGGTAATGCTTAATATTTTTCTTTTTTTCTTTGTTTAATTACCTATAAATCAGACATGGCGACATTTTAAATAGTGGTTCCACCTGAACAATATTCCTCAATGCCTTTCTGTCACACAGATACAAACAATTGTATTTCCAATTTATAGTTTGGGAGCTGTACTTGCTTTAATTCACAGATGTTTTTTCAACTAGAATTTTCTCCTAAGAGCCTCCGGGCTTGAGTGGTTTTAAATGGGCTTTTTTAAGTTTTACTCATAGATTACATTTATTTATTTATTTATTTCAAAAATTCTATTTAAAAGCTTGTTCTTTGCTTGCAAAAATAATGGATAAAAATTTACTCCATACTCCAACATCTGAAATGGTGAAAAAGATTTCAAGTCTGTGGTTCAAAGTACATTTAAAACACAGAATCTCTTTCAAGCGATAAAGATGATAGAAGATAAGATTATAAAGGAACTAAGAATGATTAGGAGTCCAGTAAGATGGAGGGATGATTAACTTGGACCCAATTTAAACTAAACAAATCAATGAAGAATAATTTTGATGTTGCAATCACATATTTGGTTTAACTTCTTTTGTTTTTCTTTTTTTACTCCATAAATATCTCTGCTGGTAAACATAATGACCTAATGGCCAATGACCAATATAAACTAAAGAGAACTTCACAGTTAAAACATCTTCATATCAGCATCTCGTTACCTTTTTAAGGGCAACACTTAAAAATTTTTTTTTTTCTCATTTCCATAAGTTTGCTAATTTTACTATACCTAATATATCTTAGATGAATCAAAGGAGATCTTAATTTTCTTAAGCCAAAGTTAACGACGCCTCCTGCAGTGCCCACTTGGGTCACGACCCCCAAGACCATTGTTCTATAATTTCAGTGACATCCGGGTAGAAGTGCACGGCAGTCAGAGGAAAGGATTTAGCCGCTCAGGTCCGAGCTAATCAGGTTGGTATGAGGCCGACCGCCTATTTTCTGAAAACGTTTCAACACCTGTCCAGGAGTCTCTGTCAAGTAAAAAAAAAAAGCCTGTTTTAAAAAATAGATCAAACAAAACAAAAAATTTAAGAAAAATATTTTCCCGAAATCCTGATTAAAATGCAGACATTTCTCCTTCACTGGAAAAAATCTATTTCTATTTAGGTCATTTTTTCTTTAAAAAGTTAATTTGTTCTTGGATTGAGGTAAAAATGACATTTGCCAATGGAACAAGACAATTTACACTTAAAAGTAAAACACAATTGTATTGTCTTATTTAAGTGCATATTATCTAATTGCTTATTTTAAGTGTAAAATACTCATTCCATTGGCAAACTAAATTAGAGGTAAATGCACTTAATTTAAAATATTTACCTATTCTAGATCGTTTTCAGTGCTCCAGTGAACAGCCATTATTTACTTTCAAATACCAGATACTACACTAAAAGCAGTCAGAAATATAAATAAAAATGTCTTTAAATTAAGTGTATTTATCACTTTTATTAGCTAAATGAGATGAGAAACAGTTGGAACAGATGCAATGGTTGGAACAGTTATTTCCATACGACTTTATGTGACTACATGTCCGATGATAACGTCACGCAATACAATGGAGAGAATGTAAAATGTATCCATTTCTTCCAGAAAAGTCTTTATTGTATATTTTCTATACAATGTAGTTTAGCATTCTTTAATGTTTTAAGTATATAAAAAAGTATTTTCAGTACCGTTATGTTTTTGGCGATCCGGATCTTATTATTCTGTTCGGGCATGCGCAGGACGGATCATGCTTCCTGGACGGATCGGGTAGTGACACCTGGCCGCTGTGACAGCAAATCCCGTAATGCTTTGTGAGGAGAACTGTCTGCACAAAGCATTCTGGGATATATCTGCCTCTTCTGAGGCCTTTCTTTTATTCTCATACAATATATTCTCATACATTCTCAATATGCGTTCTTTTGTGCTTGTGAAACATCATCAGCCTGAGCCCTAGTACTGTTTTAATTCACAAGAACAAGAAGACTGAGAACTGATGTTGTTCTCGCCCCTCCCTATTTACCCAGCATGCATCAGAGCAGACTTGTCTGTTCTTGAGATTGACAGCTGTCCCAGCATGCACTGCAGCAGCGGCAGATTTTAATGGAGCGCTCTCACAGAGCTCAGAGTATTAAGTTAAAAGTTCTCTTTTCTGTTGCCGTTGTTCGGTTAAAGTATCACTATATGGTCCATTTAACGATTTAATGTGTAATTTTAAAAAAACCGCGGCAACCAGCGGACCTTCAAGGCTAACGGCAGCCAGGTCTAATCCCAGCCCGTCTGCAGAAGCCCTCTCTCTGCATAGGCGTGTGAAGGATCGTTGGCTCTGATGGCGAGTTTTTTTGTTTTATTTGGCAAAATGTTCATTCGATTTGTGTTTATCTGACTGTGTTCACTATTATTCCATCACTAAATTAAAAAGTAATAATTTGTGTGTGGTTAGAGACTATTAATAACAGGAGCTCACCACAAATATATGCCTGAAAGTGTGCATGCACAGAAAAGATAGCTAACGGGACGAGCACGTAGGACAGCCTTACGTAAACATGTCACCAGAATGATTGACAGTTAGGAGAACCACTTATTTAGATGATCCACCTGGAAATAAAAGATCGTCCCCTAACATCAGTTTTTCAGACTTACTGTACATTTCAGCTTTTTGTTTTAGTCCAGCTTAACTATCCTCTTCAGAAAGAAACCGCTAAGCTGTGCTACGAATTTGACATATGATATATGAAAAAAACAGAAAATAGAAACCATTTGTACTTATTGCTTTCTCTGTATCCTCGATCTGTTGTCCAGAGTCAAGAAAGAAAATGAAAACACTTTGGCCCATTTTTATGACGTTTTTTTTTTTTTTTGGCAGAGTTGTGAGACTATTACTATTTTTTTGGTGCCTTATCTTAAAACCGACAGCCGACTCAAGTCTGAAGATTTGCAAATGATTTTTGATAAGGAGCCAATCAAACAGCCATTTAAAAACAGCCCAACCTTCCAGAGCCGTGAGTAAATCAATCAAGATGTAGTTTAACTTTATCTGCAGAGTACCTCATTCAATTCCAGTTTTTCACTTTATTGATAAAGAGCCAATTCACAGCACGTCATCTTAAGCCAGAGACAATTCAATCAGAGGCTTATTGATTGATTCAGTGCTCAGCTTTTAATTTGCCTACTGTCTGAATTAGACACCAACATTTCTGCCATGAGGAGCCACTTTTAAATGTAAGAAGAGCTTTGTTAGAATCATGTGTGGTTTCCTTTGTTAAAGCCAGCTATTGTATATAAAGCTTCCTGCTCATTATGTCATAAAGGAGCAGTCAATTTCTACAATTTTCAATTTACTGATTAAACACATTGTTCCAGTTCTGTTGCACTTTCCCATCCGTGCCAGACTTGGACAGAACCTGAAAGCAAGGGTTAACCTCTTACACCCTCAGGGGGTATAAATACATTTCTGCCTGACAAAAACACACAAAAGTAAATCACTTATAGCCTCACAGCTATTAGATTTAAGAAGAAACTTTTGGTACGTCTGTAAAGGTAAGATGTCATAGAATGGTTTTCTGGTGTCAGCACCATTGTAGCTTTGACCCTGCCTGAAATATTAGGGACAAAATACAAAATATTTTGCATTTTTTGAACCTCGCCAAAATTTTCTTTGAAATAAACATTGCAACACACTACCAAAATATTATTTATAGCACAAAAAAGTAGTACAGACTTTTAAATCTAAATGTTGTGTAAAAATATACCAAATTTGGACTCAATCAGATGAATCATATTTATTTTAGAATGGTATTAGTGAGAAATTTCTTAGGCGGAGAGGCCATTTTGGCACATGTATCCAAAAATGTAACCAAACTGTGCCAAATGTGTTTTTTACATCAATACTGGGGGTTTGTTAAAATTACGAGGTCACGTAGGAGCTGGACCCACCGGTGGGTCCGTAGGGTTCTAGGGGTTAAGATTACGGATGCAGCGATCTACATTTTCTCACTTCTGATCCGTTCACAGAATTTGGGTTTCTGCCCATACCGATATTTTTCCGATGCTATTTTTTTTTTTTATATCCTCATCATATTGTCGCAAGAGATTAAAATGTCTTTTATTAATTAATTTTTAGTTTTACAGATTTTATATTTTGCTTTTTTGTTTTCAAAAACTGCATTCTTTTTTAAATTTTGTTTTATATGTCACATTCTCCTCCCTTTAAGCCCAATGTCAGCACTCATTGTTGATGCGGGCATTGACCTACAAAAATATTGCTGCTAACATCCTGCAGACCTCAGTCCAGATAATAGCAGTTCCCAGAAGTGAAGAGAAAGTGATTTGTAAATTAAATCTAAGAAAAAATTATAATAATAGGTGAAAATACAAATTTTGTAAAAAAAAAAATAATAAAATAAAACAAAAAGTTTTAAAAAATACATTTGAAAAAAATACAAATTTTTGTGGAAAAAAACTAAATCTGAAAGGAAAAAAAGCAAAGTTATTCCCCAAAATATATTCAATTAAAATATTTTTCAGTTTTAATTCTGGATTACATTTTTTTAAATATCAATTAAAATGTGTTTTTTGTGTAGAACAATAATGTAACAAAATTCACTCCACAGTTATCTCTTAATGCAGAAAGCAATAAACAGTGATGGACCGTCCTAACACTGGCTGTCCTGCTGTATTTAAAGCTACAGAACTAGATTTAATTCACTAAAATTTCCAGACAGGCAGGGATGTCCTCTGCATAGAGCAGATAGAGGACTGTTACCAGGGGCAACAGGACCTGGAGGGTTCTAGAAACAG
Organism: Cyprinodon brontotheroides; assembly: GCA_018398635.1. Taxonomy (NCBI): domain Eukaryota; kingdom Metazoa; phylum Chordata; class Actinopteri; order Cyprinodontiformes; family Cyprinodontidae; genus Cyprinodon; species Cyprinodon brontotheroides. The sequence goes on from JAGKQL010000057.1 coordinate 6,810,462, forward strand.
TTTATCCAAATTTATTTGCAAATTCTGACATATCAGGAAATTTATTATTGCTGTAAATTACTTTAAGAAAAGTTATTCCTTTAAGAAATGTTAAATGACTTTAAAAAAAACAGCAGGATAATTTTTTTAAATTAAAAAAAAAAATGTCTCATTCATGCATGACAGGAAGTCACTCGCTTCAGTCAGCAGAAATTGAGGTCACACAAGCCGCTCTCGTTTGTTTCAAAATAAACAGCTTGTTTTTAATCTCACACCAGGCAGATTGGGCCACACTTAACAGAAAGTCAAATACAAAGCTCATCTCTAAGAAATACAAAGAAACCTACAGTTAAACTAAGTAAACCTCTAGAATAAACCTATTCACTCCCCAAGCATTCAGCATAAAACATGTTTAGTTGCTGCAGGCTGCATGTCAAGCAAGCAACATGCAGTACTAATCTGTATTTTGGCAGCGACGCTGGCAGGGAGCAGGCTGAAAAACACTGCGTTCCTTTCCAGCCTAAACATGTTCTAATAAATAAACCCAAACATTCTGAAGGTTGCTTTGTTTTCTTCCACCTGATTAAAACTGGAGCATGGAAATGGAGGACGGAAAGCATCCAGAGGTGTAAGAGCGAGGCGTGGAGAGGTGGAGTGTTATACCTGTACACATAAGGTCCTCTCTGCTCCACCATGGGCTTCTCTCCTTTCAGGATCTCTTCAGGATTGAGGACGTGAAAAAAGTAGACGGACATGAAGAAGGGCACCGGGAGGTCCCTCCACATGGTGTAGGAGAGGTCATTCTTTGGATCAATGATGGTGTTCTGACAGGACAGAAAGAGAAAAAAAATGTCATTACTAACATTTCAATCAATCCAGCTTGATCTTTTATTGTTACTCACATTATTTCTTAATAGCAACAATATGTAACATTTGGCCACTAGGGGCGCTAGATCTGTAACTTCCCATTCTAGTGCTCCTGAAAACAACTGGTCATAAAATGAACCAGTATACTTTGGTGTTTTGAAACTGATACCAGACCTACGACGGAGTTTTAAGATTAGAGATTTTTATTTTTATTTTTTTGAGAATAAAGTCACAATATTATGAGAATATAGTCATAAAATTACAAGAATCAAGTTGTAACATTACGAGAATAGCGTCGTAAAAATTACGAGAATAAAGTCACAACAAGAATAGTCATAAAATTACGAGAATAAAGTCATAAAATTACAAGAATAAAGTTGTAACATTACGACAATAAAGTCGTAAAATTATGAGAATAAAGTCGTAAAATTACGAGAATAAAGTGATAAAATTACGAGAATAAAGTTGCAACAAAAGTAGTCATGAAATTACAAGAATAAAGTCGTAAAATTATGAGAATAAAGTCGTAAAATTATGAGAATAAAGTCGCAACAAGAATAGTCATAAAATTCCGAGAATAGTCATAAAATTACAAGAATAAAGTTGTAACATTACGACAATAAAGTCGTAAAATTATGAGAATAAAGTCGTAAAATTACGAGA
>JAGKQL010000057.1:6836960-6848315 GCA_018398635.1 Cyprinodon brontotheroides
CGTATATACTGTATATATACACACCCCTTGCACCGCTTTCTGCTTCATTTGGCACCTTCTTCTTCTTTTTTGACTATTTAGGGGAGATGTAACAAGTACATTTCTCCACTGTGAGTTCAATAAAGTCAATCAAGATTATAAAGACCACATTCGGTCTGGACAAAATTAGTGAACTGAAGAACTGGTTTAAATATATCTTAAATCTAAACGTCTTTACAACGACCATAAGCTGACCAGGTATCCGCTCGTACGATATTGTGCATGTATCGAGTGAGTAAACGAGGAATTATACCAAGCCAAGAGGAAGTCAGAATTTCCCATCAAAGGTGTGAAAGAAAAAAGGAAAAGTCCTAGAACAAGTGTAAAAAGGTGCAAACAATATTGGATGCAAAGAGGGACAAGGGACCAGTTGTACTTCAAGTCAAGTCATAGGATGTGTGAGTAAATACTTCTACCAGTTTGAAACAACCTACAATGTTTATGTCTGCTGATCGTCTATGATGCAAAAAATATTTTCAGCGTCAAAAAGGACTAAGTAAACACTATCAAGGTGAACACTTGGCATATATGAAAATGATTTTTGGTGTATTATTATAAGAATAGTATTGGTGACTATGCTCCTTTAAATTTCACTATGAAAGAGCAAAATATCACCTGATATACTGTTAAATGTATGTGAATAAATATATAAAAGATTTTACATATAATAAAGTCATTTAAATTCTCTTTGCTACATTTAGCTTCATTTATTTTATTCAAGCATATAAACAATGTCCAAAGGTGGATTCATAACCATTAATATAACAGAGACAGAAAAAGATAAACACATTTATGTATTGGGAATCAGTGAAAACTCCATTAGTTTGTTGATGAAGTAAATTCAGCACCATAAAATGTTATTTAACTTTTGTTAAAAAAATTAAAATCAAAATTCTTATTGCCTATTACTTCTTATCAGAATTCAGAATATCAGAATTAATGCTCACATTTAGCTGAAGAATTTTTTTTTCTGTGTATGTTTCATGATAAAGATTAACCTTTTTCCAGCCCTTTCCGCATTAGCACTGTACAGCATGTTCTAAATGTCAATATTACGTAAATAAAAAAAATAGCTGAACTGTCCAAGGCCTGAGTATCCACATTCAAGGAAGTAGCAATCTTCCTGTTGCTCCAGTACTTCTGTCAGATGGCAGCTTCATCACCAAATGGTTCAGGAACTACTTCAGAGGATGTGTACCCCACCTCCTCTAAGTCTTTTGGTGTTGTTGCAAACTGCTCTTTGCTTATATGTGATTGTTTAGGGCTTTTCATAACGACTTCAGACCCAACATCATCCTTCCCACATACAAAAATGTAAATAAAGAAGATTATTGTTCCTTATGTTTCTAACAGAGCACTTTACTCTCAATCTGCAGGTTTACTAGTGGTTCCTAGAGTTTCTAAAAATAGAATGGGAGGCAGATCTTTTTTTTAGTTTTCAGGCTCCTCTCCTGTGGAACCAACTACCAATTTTAGTCCGTAAGGCAGACACCCTGTCTACTTTTAAGGCTAGGCTTAAAACTTTCCTTTTGATTAAGCTTATAGGTAGAGTGGCTCAGGTTAGACTGCTGGAGGACATAGGTACCACTTTTCATCATTCTGCTTTATTCTGTTGCTATCTCCAAGTTTTTAGTTTAGCCAATAACTTTATGTTCTCTCTGCTAATTCTCATGGTATTAGCTTCATCATGATCCTTGCCTCAGGGACATCATGAAAAGATGAAATGACTAAACTACTATTTTTTAGTCATGACTTACAGAATGCCTACACTGCTGTTGAACGGTGCCTAATTCCGTCTCTATTCTCCCACTCTGCTGAATCTGTTAGTTCAATTTCTAACGTTATGCTCTCTCTGCTTTTTCTCATAGTAGCTTCGCCTCATCTGTTCTTGTTTGGCTGTAACACCATCCTGGGGAGAAATATCAACTGGACTGCTACCATTAACACCTTCAATTACAGATGATTTCTTTCTTCATCACTTTTCACATGAAAACTGACCCAGAGCTCATCTGTTGAAGTGTTCCTTTTTATAAACAGAGCCACCTGTGGATAGTTTATCATTACCTTTTCTAAGACATTAAAAAAAGTAACAAAAATTATCCACTGGACTTTGTTTCCAAGTTTGAAGATGTTTCGCTTCCAATCAAGGAAGCTTTTCAATTAAAAATGTCAGAGTTAACGTTGTGTTCCGAGCTTTATAGAGTAGCCCGAAACAAAGCCTTGTTTTGGCTTAGAAAACATGCAAATTGGACAGGAAGAACGGGTCTGTCACTTAGGAATGGGGAGTCGTTGAGATCTTTGTTAGCCTGTAGTACCTGAGACTGGTCTATGCCTCTGAAAGGGGAGTCAATTGGGGGCTGGCTGACCAGGTGAGATGTTTTGGTCCCCTGCATGGGGATGGGGGTTGAGATGATAGTGTGTAGGAATCATTCTATCCGGAAACAGGGCTTTGTTTTGGGCTACTCTACTAACTCGACGTTAAGTCAGACATTTTGAATTGAAAAAGGTTCCTGGATGGGAAGCGAAACGTCTTAAAACTTGGAAACAAAGTCGAGAGTTTTTTTGTTTGTTTTTTTACTTTTTTGGAAAGTCTATGACCTGGATGAATGAGAATCTTTACCAACTTTTCTAAGAAAGTATTTATAGATGAATGCTTCTATGTCCCTACTGTATGTCAGCCTCTGTCTCTGAAAGCCCATTAGGCCTTGGCACGTAGCAGACCAATATCTACTGTCAATAACTGGATTCAATCAGCTGGTTTACCTAGAAAACTTTTTACCAATCCACTCTATGACTTAATTGTGTCTGTATAGTACCATGAGATGTTTTGTGAATTGGTACTAAGAACTTAAATATTTTGAAACACACACAGATCATACTGTTGTTGCTAAAACTAGATTACGTTTTGTGTTTTCCTGTTATAATAGCTGTGCCTCGCAGCAGTGAAAGCATCCCTTCTAAAGCGCCTTTTAGTGATATAAAAAGACTGAAATGAATCAATTCAGATTTTTTTTCCACATTTCACTATACTATAAAAAGCACTTTAGAAACTTTGTTTTAACTTTTTTGGAAATTCAAATAAATGAAGAGGAATCTGTAATTATCTGAAGGGTCTCTTATTTACCTCATTTAAAGAGTAAGCTGTTATAGTAGCTCTTTCACTCTAAAACAAGTGGAACAGAAATAACCCAAACTGGGCCCAGCAGGAGTCAGTTTGACCCAGCAAGATGGGGTGTTGCATAACCTAACAAATGGGTATTAATATTCAGGGTTGAATTAAGTGCAAAAGTGGATAAATTCAGCCATTAATATTTGTTACTTTCTCAAATGCTGTGCTGAATCATTAACACAAAGTTTAAATTTCAAGTATTATTATTAAAAGGGAGTTTTCCTCTCCACTGTCACTACTAGCATGCTTAGTGAGAGGATTGTATTTGCGCCTGTAATGAGTCGATGTAATCGTAAATCGGTTTTCCTTAGATAGAAGGCTTTGTATCAATTTGACTGTATGATCTGGATTTGAACTGTAAAGTGCCTTGAGATGTGTCAGTGTGTTGTGAATTTGAAACTATATAAATAAACTGAATTGAATTGAATTGAATTGAATTTGTACCCAAATTCTGGGTCAAACTAACAACAGTTGTTGTTTGTTTCACCCAGCTATATGCATTTGTATAGTAATCTTTAAATGCTTGGTAAAATTGTCCAATACCTTAGTTAACTCTTGACATATTACAGTACAATACAGTTATTGTGAAAATATTTGCAATGGATTATCCGTCCAAAATAAATGCTAAATTTCGTCATGCAAAGCATGTTTTATGCAATAAACATGACACTGGAATCTTTACAAGGCACCGCCTTGAAATGTATTAATACTTAAAATAATACAATATAATACTTAATATAATAAAATGTGATATAATACAATGTTATTGTGCTGCATTAACACATTTATTTTATTGTGAAGGATTTGTATAACATGTTATGTTATTACATGATTTAGAGACTTCATTGACTTTTTTATGTTACCTCTCTGCAGTGTGCCTATTTTTCTATAATAAGTTAAAGTAATCTATCGATGCTATGAAACAGCCAGTGTGTGTCAAAGTGATAATTTTAGCTTTATTTTAAAAGTCTTAAGTCTCCCTGAAAATGAGAGCATCCTCGTTTGATGCTGTAGCGCACATAATGTTTACATTGTGACCGGTCTAACTATGGAGTACCAATATGGCGGCCAGAGGCTTTACTTTAACCACGTATTACCAACGGGCAATCAGCAATCCAGTGAATAAATAGAGATCAGTGGATAGAGCATACAGCCTGACAGCCATGGGCGTGGTGTGCTCACAAGTGGAGCTCGTCTTTCCAGGTAATGAGTTCAAAGCACAATTAAACCAGCTGCTGGGTCAACTAATGCATGTTGATTCAGCACGTATGTTACAGGAAAAAAAAATCCCCTTAAAATAACCCAAATACCATAAATATAACTTATAATGGGTGAATAATTTCATAACCCAGTATTTGGGTAGATAATATAATCCAGGTTTTTTTATGTAAAACCTGTTTGACGTTGTTTGAGCTACATGGCAGCAATCAGAAGTAAATGCCTACACTTGGTAGCCATTTGGTAGCAAAGCTTTATGCTGTTTGCCAACAGATGAATCCCTCTAATCCTTAGCCAATTAATTCAATTCAGTTTCCGTCATCTCAAGGCACTTTATAGGTCACCATATCAAACTGTCAAATTTAGGGTTGCACGATATAATCGGCCCCTATCGGTGCTCCGGTCTATATGGCCTTAAAACTGAATATCGGACACTTCGGCTACCCCACCGATATTTAACCCGATATTTGATCCAGCTTCTGAGTTTCTAAAGTCTAAAAAAAAAAAAAATACTACTTCTTCTTCCTCAAAAAATTCTTTGTTACAGACTTAAAAACTTCTAAAGACGAGGGAAAAAATATTGATCCATTAAAATATCCCAATATCTTCGCTATGCTGATATATTGCCATTTAAAAACACCATATCAATCTCTTTTTACTAATGAAATATTTGTAAATCCCCGAAAATTCACCAAATGTTGCGCCATATTTTATATGTTGATATATTGACGCGGTGTCGATCTATTTTACTAACAAAAATCTCACAAAGAATTTGCAAAATATCCGCGAGGAGTTTGTAACAGAGCGATGAAATTTCATGAGATTTTGAAAGTAAAATAGATCGATACCGCGTTTTTAAAAATCTATTTGATATCAGCATATGAAAATATATTTGAGTATATTATTTTTTCAAAAGTGTCAGAAATGGATAACAAAACTGTTATTTTCAATGACTACTTATTTTTGTGTCAGCTTTAACATCGGTATCGATATAGGTTATCGGCTACATGATTTTTAAAATATCGGCATATCGGATATCGGCCAAAATCCCAATATCGTGCATCCCTAGTCAAATTGATTAAAGGTTTTCTAAGAAAAACCAGTTTATTGTATTGACACATTGGCTCGAAGGCAATCACTCACAAACTAAGCATGCTTCTAGCGACAGTGGAGAGGAAAAACTCCCTTTAACAGGAAGAAACTTCCAGTGGAACCAGGCTCAGTGTGGCGGCCATCTGCCGAGGCCGATTGGGGTTCAAGGAGACAAAAGCAGAGATACAAAAAGATTCAGAGTTACAAAAAGCAGCCAGCTCCCATGTGTCAGAGAAACAGGACTATACTGAAAATCAGGCTGAGCTCAAACATCTATAAACAAAGGTGTTGATGGCAACAGCACAGCTGATATTTCTCTCCAGGAGGGAATCACAGCCAAACAGGAACAGATGATGCAAAGCTACCATGAGAAAAAGTAGAGAGAGCATAACGTTCCAGATTCTGAGATAGAACAGAAATGGAATGAGCCACCGTTAAACAGCAGAGTAGGCATTCTGTGGGCAGTTGCTAAATAATAGTACTTCTTTATATTTAGTATTTACATGTGTGCGTGATGTCCCTGAGGCAAGGATCATTTTGTTCTGCTTTAGGATTTTCGATGGGTTACAGGATTCAGGAGGACAGAAGCCTGCAGTCATACTTTTAGTGAATGTTGCTTGTAAAGAGGAAAGGCGGCATGCCCCTTTGGCCCTGGGAACTAAAAGCATAAAAAAAACCATTGAAATATTTGATATTCAATGCTCCTTAATTCTTTAGTCCTGGTTTTATGGATCTAAATGAGGAGACTCTCTCTTGCTGATTGCAAACATGATGAACTGACAGAAGTTAAAAAGGCCTCATCTACCAGACCAGATCAGACCCCTCCCCCACAACCGCTCATCTGACTCCTCTGTGAAATCTGTCCTCAAACGATACAGATGCTAAATGAATTCATGTTCCGATTTGGAAGTGGAGACATTTACCGTCACGTCCTCATTCCTTCCTAACTGCTGATATATCATTTAGAGAAAAAAGGCAGTTTCCTAAGACTCTCCAAAAGTTGCTGATGTAAAATCTGCCGATGAATCAAGAAGAAAATTCAACATTTGTACAAAAAAAGTCAAAAAGCAGGTTTTTTCCTTTGGATTAGACCAAAACTGTGACTTATTTAGGACTATGAGGTCATTAGCTTATATGGTTCATCATGACAAACCTGATCCCAAACACCGTGCCCATGAGCTGAGGTCATAAAGCTCATGAACAGATATTTGAACTCCCTTAAAAGGGGTTAACACTTCTCACCTACTGTATGCGTTCATTCCTTATATAACCTGATCTGTTTGGCCTCAGAGGTTTGTTTGAGCAAAGCAAACAATCAGCATCATGAAGACCAGGAACTCAGACAGGTCAGAGGGTATGTTCAATGGAAGTGTTTAAACAGGAAATTTTTTTTCAATTTGTAATTTGGTATTTGAGAAAAATGCAATTCAGAAATGACATTTTGAAAAGAAATTTAATTAAAAGAAAGGTTTTTGGAATAACTGCATTGATCTCATCTGTAGGATCTTTTTTTTATACCTTTCCTGAGCAAAGCGTACCTCTGCTCTCCAGCCTGAACCCACAGAGAATGATTTTATCGAATATGGACCAGAAAGCCCTTTACCACAGCTGCAATTAACCAAAGACATCCTCAGAACCGGCCGGTCTGCATCTGGACAGACAAACTTTCCTTCAGTGAAGGATTTTATATCAGGATCCTGTCAGGGTTTGGTTGAGGTGTTGAGGGCCCACATGCAGAGGTGAGGAGGCAGAGGTGAGTTTCGTAGATGTAATAAAGTATGCACAGGCAACTGAGGCAAGAATTCAAAAATCCAACATAACAAATACAGAAAAAAAACAGAACCTTGGAGACATCAGGGAAAACATACATGGAACCAGGAAAAGATGAGGAACCAGCACTGAGGAACTGTACAGGGAGAATAGAAGGAAAACGGGACTAATGAGGTGATTGGGAGCAGGTGTGAACAGAGGCTTCTAGAAAGGAGGGAAAAGGAGAACAACACAAGAGGGCAAAGGAGGCCAATCGAGAAATAGTTAAAAACTCAAATATATCCAGATAACACCAAAAAAGTGTTAGTCTTTTCTTTTGAGTATTCAGTTTTACTTTGCTCCATGTTTTCTAGTTTTATTGGTTTAATTCCTATTTTGTTGTGTTTTCTGGATATATTTGAGTTCTTAGGCTTTTCTTTGTTGCCCTCTTGTGTTGTTCTCCTTTTCCCTAGCTCCCTCCTAGAATCCTCTCTTCACACCTGCTTGCTGAGTTTTTTTTTTCATTTGTGTGGAGCGTCGGCTTCGCGCAGCTGAAGCTCTTCAGTATAGATGTTCGGTCCGGTGTGTAACCACTGTCCATCTGAATGCAGAGCAGTGAACTCCCTGCAGGGATCCAGGAAATCATAGCAGACTTTGAGCTCAGTCTGAACCTTATGGTCCCAAATTAAATAACCAGCAGTCAGGCTGTGGAAGTGCCATGGGGGGATCTGTTGGTTAGAGAGCAGAGCATCTGCTTCTTGGGCCAACAGCAAAGGTTGGGAGGTTTAAACTCAGAATGTTACCATCTCTGAAAGGGAAAGGCCTCAATAACAATTTCCCTCTGAAGGACGAAAAGCTCCGAATGATAAGGATGGTTTTTTAAGTTTAAGATTTGCAGTTTATTCCTTAATATAAGTCACCACTACTTTAACTCAGGATTCAAAGTTAAAGTAACAGAATTCAAAGAGTTCAGCAAACTTTTCTTTTTTTACAGTGTGAGTTCTTCCGCTCTGTAGCTTTTCCTCCACCCTTGCATCCTTTTGGAGTAAAATTTCTTTCATTATTGTTCTGTGCAAAGAATACAGTTTTTAAAGAAAAATTCCATCCAGAAATCCAACTTTCAAGTTTATTTTTATCTGTAACTTTGCTATTTTCTAATGTGTTGCTATTTAAAAATTTTATTAATTCATTTTTTTCCTTTTTTTCTCTTAAGCTGTTTTAGATGTTCAAATTTTGTATCTTTTTCAAATTTCTATTTTTTAGATTGAGTTTTACAAATTGCATTCTCTTCCATATAGGCTTTTCTCTGGAGTGAGAAGCGAAGGAGCAGTTCTATGGAGTCAATTTTACTCTATTATTGGTGGCAGCTAAGAACACATTTTGTAATTTGAAATATGAAAAAGATGGAATCCAAATTTGAAACTTTGAATTTCTTATAATCAAAATAAACTTTTTAGAGTAACTTTTCTGTTTTCTTAGATTTAATAAAAAAAAAAAAACCTTACTTTTTTATCATTGTTTTTTTTTTTAGATTAGACTTAATTAGGCTTAGACATACACACTTTTAGGCCTGGCTTACACTGTGCAATTTTTTACCCTTTTCTGGCTAACTTTCCAGTCGTGTGAGAATTTTTCGATCAGGCCGACTTTCAGCCTGATCATGCGTTGTGTGGTATACAGGCACTCTATTCTCATTATGTGTTCACATTAAATCGTACGAAAAGTTATGCACCGTAATTTCGTACGTTTTGGACGTTTTTTTCGTCGTTTGCGCATGCGCATCTGACGCATCATTGACGAATCTAGAATATAAATTACAATTAGCCCTAACCCTGACCCTAACCCTAAGATATAAAACAGCAAGCAACGTAGTTAGAGACATGAATAAGTGATGATTGCACTGTTTTTCCCAGTTTTCCGTCTGTCCGCGGATCTGCTTTTTTTTTCTGTCTGCCAGCGCATGTGCACTGATCTGGTTTTTTGAGGAAAAACGTCGAAAACGTACGAAATAGTGTGCATAACTTTTCGACTTCATACGCACTGATAATGAGAATATGTTGATACAGGGGGTAACAAGGGGCGATCAACCTCTCACGACCACAACTAGATCAGGAATCGTGAGGTCGGGAGAAAGTCAGTCGACAGTCGTGGGCAAATCGCTCAGCGAGCAAACAAAGATTCTTCTTCTTCCTCTCAGATATAAACACAGGAGCATGGTGGGGGTGCGAGTGAAATGGAGTTCTTTCTCTAAAATTGACAGACCGTAGTAGCCATGTTTGCTCAGCCATGTCTTTGTCCAAATACGTCGTCGCCTTTTCTTTTTAGGGCTTTCAGCACAAAATTGCACAAATTGTCAAGGCAGCGAGTTTCACTCTAGTGAGCTTCATGTTCCTCTTCTACTCATTTGGCTTCTGGATAGAAGAGTCCGTGTAGCGCCATTTCACTGTGAAGCTGAGTCCCACGTGGTTTTTAGACGTACAGTGTGAGCAGGTAGATCGCATCACTGTCGGGCTGAACATACATCGTGAGCTGTGAAATCACACTGTACGACGAAACCAAAGGATGTGCTGTAGCTGCGTGCAAAAACAAAATTTTGTTTTGTACAGCTTTCATGACATTTCCATTCCATAAAGTGCAGCAGTGATCAAAAGTAAACAGTTTGGGAGAAAAACCTTGGTGCACAGAAAACGCATTGTTATGGAAGTTCAGAGCATTCATATTTATGGTGCAAATATGCAATATATTTGGTGTTTTCAGTTTGATGCAGAGTCTTTGACATGATTCACAGTTTTCTCAACAGTTCCGCTGTCTGATGGCGGTGTGGAGGAAACTGTTGCAGAATCTGCTGGTCCTGCATCGAATGCTCTTAAGCCTCTTCCCAGAGGGCAGCAGGGAGAACAGTCCATGGTGGGGGAGTGATGGGCTATTGATGATGTTCACTGAGCAAAGTTTTACCAATTGCATTCTTTATAAATGATGATTTACGATACAAATTTTACTAACATTCAGCAGACCAACAGAAATGCGTCTTCACTCCTCACTCACCCGAATCCTCGACCGCAGAAATGAATTATACGTAAAATATAATTTGGAAAGAATGCATTTTGTACGACTCAGTCTGAAAAATAATATTTGAAAATCTGTTTAAAGAAATAGAAAAATTAAAACATGAAAAACGATTGTGCAGTGACTTAAAATGCAGCAGTTTTCTATTGCAGCATTAAAGTCCTGGGTTTGATTCCCAGAACCTGTCTGTATGGTTATCATGTTGTCTCCATGAATGTGTGGATTCTCTCTGGTTCTGGGATCTCTAACTGGTCCTTAGGTGCAGGTATGCATTGTTGTGTCTTTATTTGCCCTGCGATTTTAATTCTTCTGTGCTTAAATTCCTTCAAATTCACTCTTCATAAAATTCCATTTTAATATCAATGTTTAGGGGCTGTAATTCAGTTAAATGTGATTAATTTGAGCTTGACACAAGATAAATAGTATAATTTATAAAAAAAATGTTAATTATACTGATGTTCTTAATAGAATAAAACAGTTTATATCCTATCCACAAGTGAAAAACGACCAGCACCCTAAGCAGAAAACTGGAAATATAAAAAAGAAATTATAAACTTTCACCCCATTTACATTAAATATGAAATCATAGCATGTCATCCGCTCATCTATTGTGGCGTTTTTTTAATGCAGCACTGACTTTCAATCAGTGCAACGTTTCAAAGCTGTGGAACGTCTTCCTGACGGTGAGAGAAAAAACAGGTAGTGGCATGGATGGGTGGATTCCTGCCAGGATGCTGAGCATTCTGCAGAGGAAATGAGCACAGAAAATGTCGTTCAAGGAGCCCAGCGGGAGTCCAGCTGTTGTTGTTGCTGTTTGGATAACTCTGTGGGAATGTTACATGAAGATTTTATAGCAGGGTTATGTCTTGTGTTTACTTGAAAGGCTCCAAGCAGCTCTGCAGAGGGATTGTTTTTTTATTTTTATACATCCAGAAAAAAATGGATGGATAGTATTCATTGTCCATATCAGATGTTAAATTATAATATATTCTGGAACTTAATATAGGTAAACCTCTGCACCC
>JAGKQL010000057.1:6863104-6954938 GCA_018398635.1 Cyprinodon brontotheroides
TTCAGCATGGGGTGAGTAGAAAATGAAGGCTATGTTTTGGGTGTACTGTTCCTTTAAAAGTAGCATTAAGCAGTAATTGATTATTTTATATAGAGAACTAAGAACCTAGTGATGTGAAGAACTACACTGGAAAAATGATCTAGAAATAAGTACAAATTTCTTCAATTAAGTGCATTATTTTGAGAAGGTAAGTGAGATAGTTTGCCAATGGGAGTATTTTCAATCTTAGTATAAGATAATTACATAACATGCACTTGAAATAAGACAAAAGCAAATGTTTTTTTTATTATTTTAAATGTAAATTGTCTTGTTCCATTGGTAAAATGTCTTACTTTCCTCTCAATTCAAGAAAAAATGATTTATGTAGATTTTTTTTCTTTTGCAGTGTAAAGGTATCCCTTTATAGATGGAATATGGTGTGAAGTCACACATCTCTTTGTTCTGTGTTCTCATTTTCTCCTTGCTAGAACGAAACTACGATGATCTATGTGTCAAGCAGCCAATTGGAAAGAAGCTGTTTCAGCTCTACTGTATGACTCGGCCTGAACTGCATAACCACATGGGGCTCCTGGATGCTTTGGTACGCTGGAAGAAACATGCAAACTGATTTTTAACACATGCAGGAATAATAAAGCTTCCCCATTCCTTCATGTTGTGCTGAAGACACTTCTACAATGAGATGAAAAGGCTTCAAACTAAGACAGAATGGGTTTTGGCATTCTTTGTACAGTAGAGGAGAAAGGTTTTGAAAAGGAAAGTAAACCCATACAAATGATGTGATCTTTATCTATGGAGTGGATTTGGTCCATTAGTGTTGCAAGCAAACAACTGCTTTGAAAATTAAATGAAAAAAAAAGGAATTCAGAAATGATCAGTTGAAAAAATCTTTTTGTCCAAAATTGTTTTTTCTTTTCTCAGATTATGTTTTTTTTATTTCTTCATATTCAAAACAAATACAAAAATATTTATATAAAATCTGTAAAAAAAAAAGAAAAAAAGAAAAAAGAAATATAAAAAAAATGAACAATTAGTTTGACAGCATTGATAAAAATAAACATTAAAAAAAATCTTTAAAAAGTAAAATTTGATTTACAAAAAAAAAAAATTAAAAAAACGAACCTAAGAATACAGTAAAGTTACTCTAAAAAAGTTTTTGGAGTAAAACCTTTTTCGTGGTTTCATTACTGGATTGTATTTCATTTTCAATTATTTCAATTTACAAACTGTGTTTTTTTTTGTTTTTTTTTTATATTTACTGAACCTTTTTTGCCTGCAAATGAAATAGAAAAAAAAAATTACCCCATATTCATCAGCTGCTTAATGGAATTAAAATTCAACAGAACTATCAACATATAACTTTTCTAAAATGAAAATTAAGGTCAAAAACTGAAAGTTTACTAATATTAATTTTTATGGAGCCAATGAATGAAAGAAACAGTCAGATCAAATACACTATTGTTGAATCATAATCAGTGTAACCACCTTTTTTTAACTAATATTTTTTAGCTATTAGCTAAGTAAATAAGATGATAATTGAGAAAATAAAATATGCAAAAAAAACAAATTAACGATGGCCTTCAAATAAGCAACTATTACTTATAGTAATATAGTATAGGGAAGGATTCCAGCTTTCAAAAACCTACAATGCAGCAATTGAGTTGATTCCTTTCCGCCATCATTGCAACCCCAATCCCTTTACAGGGGAACAAAACACCTCTCCTATTCAGCCAGGCCAATAATTCCTTTTAATGACATTGCTTTCAGAGACATAGACAGGTATGGGGAATTGCAGGTTAACAAAAGAAGCCGAACGCCCCCCATTCCAAAGGGGTGGACCCGTTCGCCTTTTTCAAGTTGCATGTTTTTTAAACCAAAACAAGGCTTTGTTGGGCTGCTGTATAAACCCTCAATTTACTGCTATTTCTGACATTTGAAGACGTTTCGCTTCCTGGATTAAAAGCAAAACGTCTTCAAACTTGGAAACAACGTCCAGTGGATTGTTCAACTTTTTGGGAATTTCTGAAACATTGTCATCTTTTCACATTCTCTCCGTTAAACTGCTTTTCTTAGGTCATCATCGGACATGCTCAGAGTAGTCCGGGAAAATATGATTGCACCGTGTGTATCTGCATTTTAGCTATTTTCTTTTTTAGATTATGCAATATATACTATAAGCTTAAAACGAGAGGCAAAAATCCAACTTGAAAAGGCAAGATTTATGTATAAATACAAAGCTGAAAAAGCTAGCTCTCGGAAGTAGCGTAGGATCCCATTTCCAGGACAGATCTAGCACAGGCGAGCGGTAAAACAGAAAGGATTTTAATGCATTTCATTTGTCAGAAAAATAAATATTAACCTTGTACCCAATGTAGTTTAGTATGCTTCTAATTTTATTTTATTTTTTTTAACAGTGTCCTGCCTGGCAATGTGGAAATAAGAATAATTGTCTTGATGCCAAAAAGGAGCCCAACAGATTTTACTTTCATAAGTGGAGCAGTACGGCTATCGCCATAGTGTTCAGCTTGATTTATGCATATAAATAACTTTATTATAATTATGCAGGGGAGTTTTACAGATTATATGAACACTGCAATGTAAGTAGAACAGAAGAGGAAAAACAGAAAAAAAGGAGATGCTTCTAATTTTTGGGGAGAGTAAAATCAAAGGTGACCCGGATGTATATCTAGTTGCGAAAATGAGCTGATGGTACAGATTGTGCTAACGGTACAAAGTAGTTACAGCTGCTTTTACCTCACATGATCCATCTACCCAGTGTTTTTATCAGCGGTTCGGTGTGATTCAGTGATGGTGTCACAGCGCCACCAGAGGGCCTGGCATATGTACTACACCGTCTGCATTCATGCTGTTTACATTTGTTGGGACAAAACCTATTCTCTAGCTGTTTATAACGATATATCCAACAGGAATCTGAATTTCCACATTTATCACACCATAGAAAACGTCTTTATTTGATCCAAACTACAAATCCGGCAGTTTCTTGTCTGAATTTTATTCACCCTTATTCACTGCTAATGATTTCCAAGTTTCTCAGGACATAATTAAATTCCCCATAGTTTAATAAAGTACTATTTAGTGTTTTATTCAGAAGAGGTTTTCACTCAGTGAGTAAGGCTGATTTCCCACTGATAAACATCACTCTGTTTCCATTCAAAAAATTACTAGATTATTATAAGATCTTATAGATTTTAATGTACGTAAAACTGTTTACAATAATTTAAAGGTGTTCCAATTGATAATTAAAGATTTGCATGAAACACAAAGCAACTTGATCACATCCCTCCAATCACTGATATGCTGTTTCTGCAGGAGTTCAGATTAGATAGACTCACTTAGAGACTTAGACAGATTTTATTTTGTCATTTTGAACACTCAAGTGTATGCAAAAAGAAATGTTTCATTTTTTTTAAAGTGCAGCCTTGATAAAAACACTGTGGTTAAAAAAAAGTTATATAAACATACAACTGTATAGTTACAGTTCCAACATTCAGGGTGAAGAGGTCACCTACAACACTGAGGAGAGAAGCAGTTCTGTTTTCATGTTTGACTTGCTAATTATTCATAGTTTGTCCTTCTTACCCTCTTTACTCTTTGTCTCCTTTAGGAACAATTTGAAACAAAGGAAGATAAGGAAAGGAAAAGCTTTGGGTTCAGCATCATTCAGAGGTTTATGAATCCCCAGGTCTGAAAGGGCTTCTATACACACATAAACACATACATACATAAAGGTATAGTGGAGGATGTTCTTTTTCTGGGTGGATCATCAACATAAGTGCTCCTCCTAATTGTCGACCTGAAGTTTGTGTGAACGATGCAAACAGTAACTTTTAAACAGAGTTTGCACGAGGAGAAATGGGCATGTGCACATTCTTGCACAAATTTTTTTTTTCGTGGAGAGGGCAGGTCTTCAAAAAATCACGAAAATCCTCCTCAATACCTTTTAAGCAAGCTAAGAAATACAATTAACAAAAAAGGAGCGAAGTTGAGTAATACATAAGCTGGTATAGACTGTATATCCATATAAATTCCAGCAGCTCTATGTTCTGCATTAGAGTTGCATTAGTCACATTATATGCCTTCCAAAAAAGGAAAAATTTTATTCTTGTAATTTTATGACTATTTTTGTTGCAACTTTATTCTTGTAAAGTTATGTTTTTATTCTCACACTTTTACAGCTATTCTCATACTTTTATAACTTTATTCTTGTACCTACGACCTTAGTCTCGTTATTTTACAACTTTATTCTGGTAATGTTAAAACTTTATTCTCGTAATTTTATGACTATTTTTGTAATTTTATGACTTTATTCTCGTAATGTTGCGACTTTATTCTCGTAATTTTACAACTTTATTCTTGTAATTTCATGACTATTCTTGTTGCGACTTTATTCTCGTAATGTTACAACTATATTCTCGTAATTTTACAACTTTCTCATAGCTTTATAACTTTATTCTCATAATTTTATGACTATTCTCATAATTTTACAACTTTATTCTCGTACTTTTATGACTTTATTCTTCTAATGTTACAACTTTATTCTCGAAACAGAAAAAATCTGGAGCCTGGCCCTAATACTCCATCGTATAAATGCCTCACTTAGACTTAGACAACATTTATTGTCATTTTGTACAGAGTGTATAGAAAACTAAATTTCTTTTTTGTACAGTTCTCACGACATTTCCATTTTCTTAAAGTGCAGCAGTTAGCAGTCAGCTGCGTTATCTTCCTCTTTAGTGAACACCAACATTTATAGTTATTTCTCCAGATCTGTTCTGGTCTAATCACCCTTGCAACCAAATATTGTTTTGCATTTTTCTCACACTGGATCTTTCACTTTTTTCATTGCTTCCATACTTAACTGTGAGAGGCTAACGGCTTAGCAGCGTTATGCCACTTCCTAGTTTACTCCTGCACACATGCATAGGATTGTATCTCCCTTGCTATTAATGCAAAAGAAAAGCATGAAACACAAAATAGCAAATAGTACAGCAGCAATTATCAAACGAGTTATTTTCTACACACAGTTTTAATAACATCTTCCTTGTTCCTCAGGCTATCCAGTTTGTGCCTTTATTAGCAAAGTATGAACAAAGCTGCAGAGAGAGTCTGGAGCTCAGTCCATGTGAGGACGTCTTTCACACATGCAGAGAGTGAGTACTGTCGTGTTATACAACATAACCACACCCTCTGAACTGTTAGAACATTACAATCACATACTTCAATACATTTCACTGGGAACTCTGTGTAACAGAATGGCATGTAGCAGTTACGCTCATTACAAAAAAGATTATATTTAATATATTATATTTAGCAAATTGAAGATTTTTAGATTCATTACACGCAAAATATGCTACTTATTTATTTGTAGTGTTTAATGGTATATTTAATATTTGAATCGTGCATAAATAAAAAACCCCAAACAAAATAACTAATTAAATAAATAATGTTACATACGTATTTCACAGTACATGTATTTATTTTATGAAATATTTTTGGCCTTTAAGATACAGCAGAATTAAATCATATTTGTTAAAACTACAATTCGGTTTTAACTTAGTGTCTTACGGCCCAAAGTTGAATGTAGAAGACCGATGCATCCATTTTCTCCTGCTTGATCTGTAACAGCTGCATTGGGGCTGGTGCTTACACTGCAAAAAATGTCAGTCTAAATAAGTCATTTTTTCTTGCAATAAGTGCATTTTTTCTTGAATTGAGGAGGTAACTGAGACACTTTGCCAATGGAACAAGAAAATTAACATTTAAGATAAGAAAAAACAAATGCATTGTCTTATTTTAAGTGCATATTATCGAATTATCTTATTTTAGGAGTAAAAATACAAATTCCATTGGCAAATTATCTTAATAACCTACTCAAATTAATGGTAAATATACTTAATTTAAAACATTTTTGCTCTTATTTCAAGTGCATTTTATCTAAAAATCTTATTTCAAGAGTGAAATACTGATTCCATTGGCAAATCGTCTCATTTACCTGCTCAAATTAAGGGTAAACACACTTAATTTAATTTTCACTTATTTCTAGATCATTTTTCCAGTTTATCTCTCCAGCAGTCTGTGGGTGAAAGCCGCTCCATTGCAGGGCAGCACAGAGACACTCAACCATGGACATACACACTCACACATAAGGAGAGTTAGAGAAGTCAATTAATAGTGGGGAGTGCTGGCCTGGTGGGTTAGAGCAGTGCGCTTGTGCTCTAAGAAGATTGCAAGTACCTGATTTGATCCCCACAGCCTCCACTATGGGTATCTGAGCAAACTGAAAAAATGATCTAGAAAGAAGTAAAAATTCCTTTAAGTTTATTTACCCTTAATTTAAGTAGGCAAATAAAATGATTTGCCAATGGAATGAGTATTTTTACTTTTAAAATAAGATAGTTAGATAATATTCATTTGAAATAAAGCAAAGCAATTGTTTTTTTCTTATTTTAAGTGTAAATTGTCTTGTTCCATTGACAAAGAGTCTCACTTACCTGCTCAAGAAAAAACTGCACTTATTTTGAAGGAAATACTTTTATTTAGATTTCAACTTTTGCAGTGCAAAACCTTTAACTCCACCCTGCTCCCCTGGCACCTCACAATGGCTGCCCACTGCTCCCCAAGCGGATGGGTTAAATGCAGAGATAAATATCTCCAGTCTCAAATCAATAAAATTCAATTACTATTGTAACCTGACAGCCATGTTTTTGAAATGTGGGAGGAAGCCGGGGTACCCGGAGAGAACCCAGGCATGCTCAGGGAGAACATGCAAACTCCATGCAGAAACTTGAGGGTGCCTGGGAAAGACCCTGGAACCCAGGACCTTCTTGCTGCAAGGCAGCAATGGCGGTTCCCATTGACAATTGAACAAGAGCATTCAGTTTTATATAAAGACAAAAATAAAATAAGAGACGGCTGTGATAGAGCAAAAGTTCTGATTTCATTTCACAGCTGAGTAGCTGACACCTCCGTTTATGTCCTCATTGTGTGCAGCAGAGAGAAAGCCTGTGGGCAGAAACTGTCTCTACACTGGAAAAACAATCTAGAAAAAAGTAAAACATTTCTTAAATTAAGTGTATTTACCCTTAATTTGAGTAGGTAAATGAAGGTAGTTTGCCAATGGAATGAGTATTTTTACTTTAAAAATAAGATAATTAGATATTATTCACTTTAAATAAGACAATGCAGTTGTGTTTTCTTATTTTAAGTTTAAATTGTCTTGTTCCATTGGCAAAATGTCTTTTTTACGTCCTCAATCCAAGAACAAATGCACTTATTTTAAGAATAAATTACTTTCTATTTTATTCCAGTGTATGGTGGCCAGTTGGGGAGGGGTTGGATATATAGAGCTCTCTATAACCGACCTGAGTTAAATGTCGAAACAGATGCAGACCCCCCACATGCTGGATACAGAGATGTTTTGGTTCCATTGCACAAAGTCCCAGTAAATTAGGTTTAAGTTTGTGACTGAAATGTGACAAAATACCAATGGAAATAAAAACAAAAAAATGAAAGCATTTTTTTTGTAATTCTAATATAGATATTCTACTCCAAAAAACTTACAACTCTTTCCATTAGAGCCCTGCATGAATACCTGAGCCAAGAGCCCTTCACAGAGTACCAGTTCAGCATGCACTTTGATCGCTTTCTACAGTGGAAGAAACTGGAGAGGTCAGTCTTGTTATGTACGTTAGCGAGGAGGAAACAGAAATCTCATAAAACAGCTTGACTGGTTATTTGTTTCCTGGGAAGCTGGTTTATCTGCTGGCCTAAAGTTACACAGTTGAATAAGAACTGTATCTGGAAAGAAAATAAAAATTCTTAATTTCTCTCTCTCTCAGGAAGCCCATCACCAAACACACGTTTAGAGAATACAGGCTTCTTGGGAAAGGAGGCTTTGGAGAGGTAAGATTACACTGGGAAAAAAATAAAAATCTAGATAAGTCATTATGTCTTAAAATAAGTGCATTTGTTCTTGAATTGAGGAGGTAAAAGGGACATGCCAATGGAACAAGACAATTTACCTTTAAAATAAGAAAACACAATTGCATTGTGTTATTTCAAGTGCATTTTATCTAAATATCTTATTTTCAGAGTAAAAATACTCATTCCATTGGCAAATCATCTCATTTACCTACTCAAATTAGAGTAAACGTTTACTTATTTCTAGATTGTTTTTCCAGTGTAGTAAAGTCTGTCCCTGCTTAACCACACACTGGAAAAAATCCAAATCTAGATAAGTCATTTTTTTCTTAAAATAAGTGCATTTGTTCTTGGATTGAGGAGATAAAAGAGACATTTGCCAATGGAACAAGACAATTTAGATTAAAAATAAGAAAAACGCAATTTCATTATCTTATTTCAAGTGCATATCATCTAATTATCTTATTTTAAGACTGAAAACACTCATTCCATTGGCAAACTATCACATTTATCTACTCAAATTAAGGGTAAAAACACTTAATATAAACATTTTTTACTTCTCTTTAGATCGTGTTTGCAGTGCATGACTAGTCTAAATAACATAATTTTGCACGTCACAGCACCAACTGGACAGATATGAATTGTTTTGGGTTTTTTTGTTACGAACATCGTTTTTTATTCCTTCCTGCAGGTTTGGGCTTGTCAGGTGCGGGCCACAGGAAAGATGTATGCCTGTAAAAAGCTAGAAAAGACCCATGTAAAGAAATGGCAGGGAGAGCACATGGCGCTCAATGAGAAAGAGCTACTGGAGGAGGTGGACAGTCGATTTGTGGTGAGATGGAAACTACAGTCTTATGTTTTTTTTTTATTATGTTTGTCACTACCCAATTCATCCTGGAAGCACGATCCGTCCTGCACATGCACAAACAGAATATCTTCCGCCTAAAAAATACTTCCTTTTTCTTACCTTTTTATTCTTTTGTCTTTTTGCATATTTTGCTTATTTGCGTAAATATTGCATATTCTAAAAAACATAAAATGTTTCATAGGAGTGAATAAAACAGACCACACACCATGCAAAGCCCAAAAGCAGAAGCATTCAACAAATATATGGTAAACCATTGTGAAAAAGTTTTAAAAAAAATACATCAAACATAAAAACCACAAATAACAACATCATGTATAAACAAAATTAGAAATCATTTGATTAAAAATCAATAACTACATTCTAAAACCTTGAGAATAAAAACCATGTCTGTTTCAAAGCTGCAGGAAAGGATCCTGAGTGAGGAATGTTTGATGAGTGTGTAACAAACACTTAAGGAAATTGTAGAATACTGTATTTTAGTTTGAAACTATGTAAGAAAATATCCCCTGCTGACTGATCCCTGAGTGCTAGGAGGAAGTGATTTTAATTAGACGCAGCTCTGCTGACAGCCTTGCTGCAGGGATGGTTTGCACACTTCTTACGTTTGCCTTCACCGTACGTTTTACCAGCTTGGTGAACGGCAATGAAAAAAAAAATCGGATTTCACAAAAATTTGGAATTGAGCATCAAGGCCTGCATTGTGAACGTAGCCTTTGTAACACTTTAATGCTACCACTTGCTTTCACTTTGAGCCAAACCTGGAAGTTACAGATCTAACTAGTTGCTCAGGTTAATACTGCCTTAGATTTTATCACTATTACTGGAGGAATGAGAGCTAAATATAGTTCTACTCTTGCCTTCTACACTTTTCCTTTGCTTTATTTGGCCAGAGGCGTCAATTAACTAAGTACAAATAACTTTCTTAAGTAGAAATTTTGTCTATCTATACTTTACTGCAGTAA
Organism: Cyprinodon brontotheroides; assembly: GCA_018398635.1. Classification (NCBI taxonomy): domain Eukaryota; kingdom Metazoa; phylum Chordata; class Actinopteri; order Cyprinodontiformes; family Cyprinodontidae; genus Cyprinodon; species Cyprinodon brontotheroides. The sequence continues at coordinate 6,872,873 of JAGKQL010000057.1, forward strand.
TTATTCTTTTAGACAACTTTGTACTTATACTCTTTGTATTGCCAACATTTTAAAAATGGACTCGTTAGTTTTGTTTCATTTAAGCTCATTTTCATTATGGCCTGTTAACATCAAAAAAATTGGTTTCATCCAGACAATAAATTCCTTTGTTTGTTGAACTCGGTGCTGCCCCAACTTGTTGTTCACTACATACCAAAAATAGTTTTTCAAGATGATGCAAAGTTCAATTTGACACTGTTACCATAAGTTATAAAAATAAAATAAATATATTATCATCCAGAATTGTAGAAAAATATTCCTTTAATAGGGTAGCACAATAGCCAGTAAGATGTTTAAAGCATCAATGTTTTTCACTGAATTACTTTTACTTTCATGCTTTAAGTAGCTTTAAAATGACACTTTTACTTGAGTAAAAAGCTTAAGTTGATTCTCTAAGTGTTTTTTAACAGTAATTTTTATACTTCTACTTGAGTAATGAACCTTATTGCTTTTAACATTATTACTTCATGACTGAAGAACAAGCCAAGTGCACTAAAGTGTTTGCAAAGACTTTCCCGCTAATTACTAGAATCAGTCCAACTTAAACACCTTCTGATCACTTCACAGGTTCCTCTATTTACACCTTTAAATGCTAGTTTTAAATGCTAGTAAACCCAATTAAATAAAAAAACACTATTTTTGTTCTTTACAATCTGGTGTAAAACTTAGAATTTACTGTAAAAGTTAAAAACTCAAACGTGGAATTGATTTATCATTATTTTTTTTAATCAACTGAGCTGTCTTCACTATATGTCAATATATTCCAGAATTTTCTCACATGTATTGTGCAGGTCTAAGCACCTAAAACATCATACATACATACGCTACATACAGAGGGAAGAAAGAAAAGCACAAGAGACAATTAATTTAGTTTTACACGTGAGGAGAGTAGGAAGAGACTGCAGAGTTTACAAATCTCCAACCAACTCTGCTGGTCTTCAGCTTTCTCCTCGCTATTTATTAAAGTCAGGGGGTGTCCCTAATTACAAAAGCTGAGAGTTTAACTAAGGGAAGGAAACAAAAAATGATTCTTACTTTAAACCTTAGCACAAATGTTAAAACAAAGCATGTGGTGTGTTTTACAACTGAATTGTTCCAAGAACACATGTTTAGAAGAATGTGTGTGATAAAGAGGATGTTCAGGGCCTCTTTTACAACCTGTCCGTTGCATGACCTTTATCTGGATCAGATCTTTATCAAAGAGTTAATAAACAATGAATCACACATTATACATCATAACAGTTCATTAGTACACAACCCATGTGAACACAAGCTGAGTATAAATAAAATATTTCCTAACATGCTATATATTTGCTCACTGCTCTGGTTTCTGTGCCGTTTCTCTGCAGGTAAATCTTGCGTATGCTTATGAGACCAAACATGCTCTGTGCTTGGTGTTAACCATGATGAGTGGTGGCGACCTGAGGTTTCACATACACAACATGGGAGAGCCTGGTTTAGAAAAGAACAGAGTGTATTTCTATGCTGCAGAGGTCTGCTGCGGATTAATTCATCTCCACCAGAAGTCAATAGTTTACAGGTGGGTGTATTTCTGCACGGCATTGAACGCATCACAGACAATCAGAGGTTCTGACTATAATCTGCTCCAAATACTTTCGTTTTATGTTCCAGGGATCTTAAACCTGAAAACATCCTCCTTGATGACAATGGTACGTCTGGCCAAATCAAAAACATGTTTGTTTTATTCATGAGTGAACAGTAACTGGCTTACAGTGGATAAATATAACTTCACGTGTCACATTCCAGGCATAATTGGGGCGTTTTGTGGCTATTTTTAGCTTTTGCATAAGTTTGAAAGCCATTTTTTTTTCTTAAAATAAGTACATTTGTTCTTGAACTGAGGAGGTAAAAGGATCTTTTTACCAATGGAGCAAGACAATTTAGATTTAAAATAAGAAAACACAACTGCATTGTCTTATTTCAAGTGCATAATATCTAATTATCTTATTTTAGGAGTAAAAATACTCATTTGATTGGCAAATTATCTGATTTATCTATTCAAATCAAGGGTAAATACACTTAATTTAAGATTTTTTTTTCATTATTTCTAGATTGTTTTTCCAGTGCAGTAGTATTCTGTAAGACATCGTCAATTCCTTACATGAATCTCTAGTGGTTTAGAAGAAAATCTGTTTTGATGGTATTTTGACAAGAGTTAAAAATAGCTGAAGTAGCTGAACGTCGTGGGAAACAAGTTATTTGTCACCTAATCCAAAAGGAAAATAAAAAACAAACAATCAGCTTTGGCAGGAGATTTAAGGTCTTTGTCTCTCATCTGTTGGATACATAAAAGCACACATGCAATGACAGACTGTTGTAAAATTAGCTCCAGGAACAGGTTCTGCAGGTTATGAAAAAAGCGCAAAGGGAAAGTGCGTCATCACAGCAAAAATGAAGAAAGTATGAAACCAGTTCAGCTGATATCTGTTTGTTTTTGTGCCAACAAGGACACATCCGCATCTCTGACCTAGGCTTGGCTGTGAAGCTGCAGGACGGGGATCTGGTGCAGGGAAGGGTCGGCACATTGTACTACATGGGTATGTATTTACAGAAACTGATTTATGCCTCAGTTTTAAAACTAATCTAAATGTTTGGGTCTGTATTCACATCAAGCCCCTTTTGCTGCAATTAAAGCTGCAAGTAAAATAAGTGAAGCTCAGTTAAAACTGAATGTAGAGGGTCTGTTTTCAAGACTCCCATTTGGATTTAGGTCTGGACTTAAAATGGATCAATTGACACAGATATGCTTTAATCTAAACATTCGTTCTTCTTGTGGTTTTCTTTCACCTTCATCAAGCTGCACTTCCATAAATGACAGGTCTGAGGTGTTATCGGCATTCCTGTCGGTCACTGTTTGTTTCTTCACGTTCACGCCTTTGTGTGAAAGAGGAATTTTAATTGTTGATCTATGATCTAATCGAGCCCATTCCTGCAAAGCGAGCAACGATCTGACTAGTTATCTCTGTTTAGTTTCTAGGTATCCTACATTAGTACAATAGTGCATTGATGGGGTTGTATATTTTCAGGTATTTATGTTGTGTGAAAAGGGTTCAGTCTTTTAGCTGGTAGATTTCATCATATATCTATATAGATATATAAAAGAAACATATAAAAAGGATTTTTAAAAAGTCTAAGTAGTCTAAATCTCTTTAGTATTAAAAAATAGTCTAAGTCTATTTAGTAAAACTACAATGAAAGTGGATCATTCTGAGAATAGACTATTTTTCTTCTGTGGTTAAAGTTAGAATCAGACAATGAGACATTTTTTAAGACATTTAGGGCCTGATCTTTAAAAAATCCAATTAAGGAAAGAATTAAATTGCGTGGATTAAGACAAAAATAGCCTGTGCAACAAGTGAGTGATCTACAAAGATTGCATGCAGAAAGGATGAGACGTGAAAACAGGTTTGGTTCAGCCCCATTGAAAAGAGTCAATCTGCAGTTTGAGAGTGGCCGTGAAATAAGGATGAAGTTCTGATTATAATAACTATCAAAAATATATAATAAGGGTGAATATTATTCATATTTATTTTTAAATTTAAGGATCTTAAAGTAGTACAAAAACAAAAAAAACATAAAAGATTATATAAATATCTGCTTCCCTCTCTGCCAAAGGATCCACAGTCAGATCTATGGTGAGATTAAACAGCTGGATTAACCTGCACTGTCACCCAAGATATTGCAAACAAGGTGAAACCGTGACTATTTAAATACATCTTCTTGTATTTAGATGCATGAAGCAAACTCATATTTATATGGGGACAATTCAGTATCATTAAGTCCTTAAAAGGGTTGGATCCAGCTTGATAAATCAAAATTCTGAATTCTACATTTCATTTACTGCTCAGGGATTATAATTTTAATCGCATTTCTTAGCGGTTTCTGCCACTTTGCTGTCTCTACTTTATAACAAGGAGTAACATTTTTGGCTCTTAGGGTCGCATTAATTGCCATGAGGAGACGGATTCGGCCGCTGGGCCCTGAGTTTTGCACGTGTGGCGTAATGGATCACTGAGGGAGAAATAAGCCCCATTTACATTACCCTTTGATAATAGCTGTGGTGTCAAAAGTAAACAAATTTGTTACTTAAGTAGAAGTATAGATACTGCAGTATAAAAAAACACTCTGGTAAAAGTTGAAGAATCAACTTGACCTCTTTACTCAACAAAAGTGTAAAAGTATGTGCTCCAAAAACTACTTAAAGTATAAAAAGTATAAGTAACCTTTAAATAAAAGCACCCAGATGGCCACTATATGAACTGAAAGCTACAATTTCTAAAAAATTCTTTGAGATAGGGGCCAAGGATGAGGGAGGTCTTGTTGGTCTCCATCTCCCGATCGCTTTACGCTGTGTTCGACCTTTTTAGACATTTCAATAGCATCTTCTGAGTTCTACTACATACAGCCAGCATGGCATAGACAATTCCGCGTTAGCAGTTTGAGGAACACCTGCTGGTGATTTCCTTTAGCTAACCAATGAGTGTTTTGCGTTATATGACTCATCCAATCACACTTACTAGTTTTCACTTCTAGATGTGGATGGAGCCGATTATCTACATTGGATGGTGCACATGACGTGAAATAAATATTTATAAACATTAAACCGAAGCCAAGAATATTTTAGCGTTTGTTTTTAAAAATGTGAAGAATAGAAATAGAAAATACGAATACTTGTGTGAAAATGTAATCAGTAGAAGTCAGAAGAAAAATAAGTAATGGAGTAAAGAAAAGTATAGACACCTAAAAATTGTGCGAAGTATTCCGTGCTTAGTTACTTGACACCTCTGGATTATAGTCTGCGTTCTGTCACACAAAGGACTGTAGGATCCATACAGCACGTAGCAGCAGCTAGGATGTCAGGAGGTCTCTATGCTAACTTAACTGTTGCTAGGAAGCGTACTGCTTCCTGATCCTAGCTTCTTCCTTACTTTAAGCACTTTCAGATAGCACAGTTCTCCTGTGGCTGCAATGTCTTTATTGATTTGAGCTATTAGTAAGCAGCCTTATGCTACGTTCAGACCGCACGCTGCAGAGGCAGCAGAAGCAGCTAGTTTACATGCAATGTCAACAGTGCAGGAAAAGGTCCTGCACCTCGTTTTGAGCAGCAGCAGCGTCATGAGGTTCTGAGCATCTGACATGCGCTGACGCACTGCAAACGCAGCAGCTGCTGGAAAAATTTTGCTTTTGGAGCTAGATGCGCCACATCAACCAATCAAAGAAGCTGATCTCTGGGAGCTGGCAGGAGAGACGGACACAGCGCTGCTGATGCAGAGCGCTATGATCACCAGTGTTGCCAACTCCTCAGAAAGGAAAGTAGCTATTGGCTGTGCTATTGGTGCGCTAGAAGTTGCTGAATGACGTCATTGCCTAATATATACTTTTTTTTTTACTTTTAACTTTTCCTTTTTGCCTTGTGGTCCACTAAGGACCTTTAAAATCATGCTAAAACATGAACATTTTGAACCATTACATTTTTTTTTTACATTACATTAACAATCTAAATAGGAAAAAAAGACTATAAAGAATCAATGACAATGTGAGCAAATGGTAATTATTATTTTTTTAACTAATAAGAATTCCCTGCACACACACAGGCTGTGCTTGCCTGCTCACAGAAAGAGTGGATCATGTTGGTCAAGGCTCTCTATGGCAGGTTCAGCAACTGAGGGAGCTGACTCCAGTATGAGATCAACCTCGCGCTGTACAATCAGTATACTTGTGGATTTCTTTTTGCTGTCTGGGCTTGAGGGGAACACATATGGCTTGTGTCTCTGAAGCCTGTAAGCGCTGAGAGGGACATCCACCTACCCAGAAGCCGGGAAAGCGGGAGGTTGGAAGGCGGGGGACGGCATGCACACCAGAAAAGTCACTAGATTTAATGCAGCCAGTCAGCTTTTTGAAAAGGAGTCAACTGGAGGGTCTGAGAAAAGTCACTAAATATGGCGACCACAAGATTAAGCTGAAGTTGGCAACACTGATGATGATCACTCCTCTGGAAACAGTTTATTAACGCCCAAATTAATTTAAAATGTCAAAATCTGCCGGCGAAATATCTTTAATTTTGCAATATCCACTGGTGCCTTGCTGAGTTTTTGGAGTTACGTACGTAAAAAACGCCTTCCACCCAATGCAAACAGTAGCAGAAAACAACAAAGAGGCGACCGAGCCACAGGCTGCTGATTGCCAGCGGGGATTCCCAGTACGACAGAAGAACGCGCCAGGTGTACGGCGGTCTGATCCTGGCTCCGACAGCAGAAATAATAGTTGTAAGAGCAGGATCGTAATCACTTGATAAACTTATCGCACAGATGAAGTTTTAAAGATTTGGACGCCACTTTAAAAAGTATTAAAACTATGTTTTACCCCACTTATGACAGAAAATATAACAAAGCCGCTCTCTGCCGTTAAACACAGGAGCAGCAGAAGCATCTGGCCGCACATTTTACTGGACGTACTTCAAAGCTGCTCTTGACCCATGTCTGACATTAATGCTACGTTCACATCAAACGCAGCAGAAGCAGCAAAAACGCATCATTTGCTTCATTTTTTATGCTTGTACAACTTCAGTTCTGATGCGCACCTGAAGCATCTGTGCTGCTTTATCTGCGCACATTCATGGAGCTACCCTATCCTTTCTTATAATATAAACATTTTGTATTTATATATGTTATCATAACTGTATATATAGATCTTTTATCTTTTTGCCATTAATGCAATAAAAGCATTTTTTCAAAGACTGAAATGTTAATTTCGGCGTTTTTAATTTAATATGATTATTCTGATTGATCAAGTAATTGTAATCAATCAATATCTGAAGCGCTGATAGAGATTAATGGTGCAAGAAAAATTATTTCAAGGTGTTTAATTATTGTTATCAATCAATAATAAGAAATGTTATTGACTAGATTTCTTACTTTTAGTATTTAAAGCGATACGGTCATTAAAAACATCTAAAAACCCAAACCGAAATGAAAAAACAGAGCTGTAGATGTCTGAGATTAAAATGTTTTCTAGGTTATATAGATCTATTTCTCCTCCTTGACAGCAGTTTGCTATTTCTGCTCTCAGCTCCTGAGGTGATCACCAAAGAGAAATACGACATGAGTGCTGACTGGTGGGGCCTCGGCTGTCTGATCTACGAGATGATTGAAGGTCGATCTCCATTCAGGGCCCCGGGAGAGCGCCCCAAATCCTCAGAAATGGAGAAAAGAATCACATCGAAAAAGTTGCAGTTCAGCGACAAGTTCAGCAGGGAAGCAGTGGACATCTGCCAAGGGGTCAGTTTCACTGCCTAAAACTCATTTAAATCTTACTTCTCAGCAAAAAACACATATCAGACATGTTTTCTTTAGAATTGCCTCCATAATATCAAAAACTTTTCTTTATTTTAGTTGCTGCAGAGGAATCCTAAATACAGATTAGGCTGCCGGGGGTCAGGAGGGAGGGAGGTCAAGTCTCACCCCTTCTTTCGACTCATCAACTTCCGGATGCTGGAAGCAGGACAAGTGAAGGCTCCTTTCACACCAGATGTGAGTTCAACATCTATGTCTGTCACTCTATGTGCAGATGGATTACTATCTCATTAATCTACTCAAATTAAGGGTAAATACACTTAATTAAAAAATGTTTTCTTATTTCTAGATCGTTTTTCCAGTGTAGTCTCCAAAACTTGGGGGTCAAAATATTGTTTATTTTATTTTTATTTCATTATTATACAGTAAAGTTAGAAAAATGAATGTCCTTTTCCAAATGAATCACTGGGGACAGATTAGATTTGAATGAAGCCCCTGCTAATATATTTCATTACCAAAATGCAAATATATGGAGTGAATTTTGTTCCACTATTGTTAAGTATGTTCGGTAAAAGGAAATATGAAAAATTTGTAATTTTGAAAGGAGAATATGTTTAAACAAAAATGTTTTGAAAGTGACTTTGCTGTTTCCATGGAATAAGTTTTTCTTATAGTTTCATAATATACTTCTAATATTAAATTTTTTCAAAACAATTATATCAAATTTGTCAAAAAATGAAAAAAAAATCTAATTTGAAATAATACAATTGAAAAAGTATGTTAAAGAAATATGAAAAATAAATTAACATTTTATTTATTTATATTGCGTAAATTCACAACAGATAATTCAAACCAGATCATCCAGTCAGATGGGTTCAAAGTTTTCTATCTAAGGAAAACCACTTGATTGCATCGACTCATTGACTCAAATGCAATCCCCTCACACCAAACATGCTTGTAGCGACAGTGGAGGAAGAAACACTCCCTTTAAACAAGAAGAAACTTCCAGCATAATCAGGCTCAGTGTGCAAGAGGCCGACTGGGGATTCAAGGACATAGAAAGAAGCAGAGATACAAAAAGCAGCAGTGAAAGGCGCACCGCGTCCAGCGTGAAACACACAGCCAGGCATGCGAGCTCCAAGCCAACTCCCATGTCAGAGGATGAAGAGAGCACATCCAGCCAGTCACAGTCAGAGAAACAGGACCACACACACTGGAAAACAGGCCGATCTCCAACATCTATAAACAAAAGGTGTTGATGGCAGCAGCGCAGCTGATATTTCTCTCCAGGATGGAGTCACAGCCAAACAGGAACAGACCAGATGAAGCAGAGAGAAAATTTAGGGATTGAACTAACAGATTCTGCAGAATGGGAGAATAGAAATAGAATGAAGCAGCTTCACGTTAGCAGATGAGGAGACATCCATGGCTCCAGCATTATCAAAATATTACACTTCGTTCTTAGCTGAAGGAAACCGCTCTCATTCTATTCCCGAATATTTGCCACGTACAGAATGAAGATGTGTAAAGAGGAACCGTCTTAACTAGATAAACTACTATGGAAAACATCAGTTCTGCCACACAACAGGCAGCCAATATCAAGGTGTAATAAACTCACACATCAACAGAGAGGCGGATCTAGAAAAATATTTATGGGGTGGCAAGAGGGGGGCAGGAATTTTTTAGGAGGTGGCAACATATGGCATTTGTTTATACTGAATTTAATCACAGTTATCACAGTTTGGTGAGAATAGTATGTACAGTAAGTGTTTCATGTGAAACAGTTCATATTAATAATACATCGTACAATGTGATCTCACTTAATAGGAGATAGAAGAATGATAACACTACTTCTAGAGGGGCCTTATGACAGGAAAGGTATTAAGGTAAGACACAGGTGCTGAGTCGCAGATGTGTGAGATTGACTGTCAGAGAGGCAGCTTTGCAGCATTTGCACAAGAAGAAACTATAGAAAGAAAAAGTTACCCATCAGAGATCTATGGACTGAGCTGGACTAAAGTGAGCAGAACTACACAGTAGAAATAAATGGGTCAAGGCACCCGAACAAGGTACTGGACATCTATGTAATGTTTACTCTGAACACACATTTACCCCATTTGTTCCTCAGTAACTTGACATACAGCAGTTACGGCAACATGAAAGGGACATTTCATGCATGTAAATATGCTGTAGATAGAGCTGTATATGGAGGACCAACTCCGCCATATTTAAAATAAATACAGAAATAAATAAATGCTCAATAAATAAATAAGCATACAATAAATTGCCACCAAAAAATACAATCAACAAATAAATGTAATTAGAAATTATATTATAATGGCAGGCAGAAATGTTAAAAGGGCAGGCAGAAAGAAATAGCGGCGAAGAAATAACTAGGGTAAAAAAATACAAAGAAAAGAATAAAACAGACAAAAATATGATAACATGCACATAAATAAATACTTAAAATATAAGTAATTAAAAAATGAAGTTGAAGATAATAAATGACAAAAAAATAAATAAGGTAAATATTAAAAGGCAAAATAAAAGAAGCCAATTAAAACAGTTATATACCTTTATGACTAGCTGTATAATTTAATTTCTACTTACATTTAATTGTTTGTTTTGTATTTTTGGTGGCAATTAATTGTATGCTTATTTATTTGTTAAGCATTTATTTATTTCTGTGTATTTATTTTTAAATATAGGCAGAGTTGGTCCTCCATACTGCTGTATCAACAAATCCAACAAAAAGGCGGGTTCTGTATTTTGCATCAAAATCTCATCACAAATCTAGAAAAAGAAGCAACATAAAAATACATTTTGCTTGTAGTAGGTTCAGACAGGTCATTTCATATAAAAAACAAAAAGAAACAACAACACTGCTTCATATTAAGCTTAGGATTCACACCAGTATCACATTTTTAACTTTTAACACTTTTGGTTTTATTAAAGGAAATATCAGATTTTCTCAGGTGCCAAAACAAAATGTAACAGCTCTGTAAGGCTCACCAGAGAGCAGAACATAAAAGTTAACATGACTATAACAGCTGAATGCAGCAATTTCCATGTTGCTCAACAAAAGGCAACTTCACACACTTTATTTAGATCAATGCCTTTGTGCGTTTTTGATTTTAGTAAAACCAAACTTGATAGTCTCTTTTCTATCTCTGTCATAGTTGACACGTAAATATGTCTTTTCTGGGCCTGAAACGTCAGGCCTAACTAACATCATAGATAGAGAAATAACGTTCTGCAACCTGATTTTTTATCATCTCAAAATCAACATTGCAGCTATGCTAGCATCAACATTGTGCTTTCATTATGATTTAATTTCTCGATAGATAGTTAATCAGTTTTTACCTGTTTCATCCCGTTTCTCCTCTCCCCATGATCCCTGGCTCCCTCACTTTGCCCCATTATGTTTTCAAAACTAATCAGTCTCAGTCGCTCTCGCGTCATCTCGTGCTGCATTCACTGCAGTCCGACATTGGAAATTAGCGGTCGTAGTTCTCAAATGATCCATAATTTATAAGCCTCGCCACCTCTACCGCCAACTGGGGTGGCAGCTGGGGGGTGGCAAGGCTGTCATTTAGGGTGGCATTTGCCACCCTATGCCACCCCAGTAGATCCGCCTATGCACATCAATGATAATTACCCTAACAGCACCCTCAAAACATGCTTTTGAATAAAACACTTTTTAAAGTTTTATTTCTTTGTTGTTGTTTGTTTTTTTAATTTACAAAACACGTCCTTTGCTTGCAACAGTGAAAAACTCACTCCGTATAAGAACAGGTAGCTCCTGACACTGGGAATAATAATGGCGGTCAGCCTTGAATGGCAGCTCTGTTGCATTGTGACTTATTCCAACAGAATCTTTCTGGCTTCATCATAAAAACGTGGATTAAAAAGATCAAATCAGTCTAATTAAAAACTGAGCTAACTGCTGGTTTCCTCCCCTTTAGCCCAGGCTGGTGTACTGTGATGATGTGCAGGATATCGAGGAGTTCTCCACGCTGAGGGGAGTCGTTCTAAACCAGACGGACAGTGAGTTCTACGCCAAATTCAACACAGGAAGCGTGCCACGGAGTTGGCAAAACGAGGTGATTATAATCAGTGCCTTTTATCTTGCTTTCAGCTTCTCCAATCTGAACCTGTGCTCCTCTCTTTAATCGCAGCTCATAGAGACGGGATGTTTCGAGGAACTGAATGTTTTCGGTCCAAAGGGATCTCGACCTGCAGACCTGGACTGGTCCATGGCCCCTGAAAGCCCCAAACGCGGTTTGCTGCATCGAATTTTCCGCAGACGCGTAAGAGCACGATCCAATCAGGTAAATTATGAATTGATATCATGACAGAAAATGTCTGATTCCATCGTGTCCTCCAGCAGCATCCCTCAGACTCATTAGAGGATGTCAAACAGAGCCAGCCGTCCAACTGAGGGGATCCGTTCCTCTCCAACTCCTGAAGCTCCAAAGCAGTTTGTGTCTGTAGCTACAGCTGCAGCACAGTAGCACTTATGAAATGCCAAAATCAGTTGTGTCTTTAAATAAATTGTGTTTTTTAATCCAGTCGTTTCATTTTTGTTTATAACATGCATTTTAAAAGGCAATGCGAGTTTATTTATAAGTACAGAGAAATTTCAACATGCTTTACATCAATTAAACAATAAAAAAGAAGGTAAGTAAAAACAGGTAGTAAAACAAAACAGGTAGATCACAACCTTAAACTAATAAAACCTCAGTTAACAGTTTAACTTCAGCAGCTAAAAGCAGCTCTAAATGTCTTTTGACTTAAATAAAAAAAAAAAAATCAGGCTTTTAGCTCTTTTTCAGATTTCTGGGAGTTTGCTCCAGATCAGTGGATCATAGGAACTAAATGCTGCTTCTCTATGTTTGGTTCTAGTTCTGGGTGGACAAAGTAAACTGGAACTAGAAGCCCTGAGTGATCTGGGAGGTTGATTCACAGACAACACATCTGTTATATATTGAGTTGCTGATCCGTTTAGTGATTTATTAACTAACAGAAGGATTTTAAAGCCTATTCTCTGAGCTACAGGGAGCCGTGGAAGGACTTCAGAAACAGGCGGATGTGCTCTACTTTCCTGGTTCTAGTGAGAACACGGGCAGCAGAGCTTTGGATCAGCTGCAGCTTTCTGATGGACTTTTTAAGGCAAACCTACGAAGACACTGTTGCAGTAATCAATTCTATTAAAGATAAATGCATGAATGAGTTTTTCTAGATCCTTTCTGAACATTTGTTGTTTAATCCTGGAAATGTTCTTAAGGTGATAAAAGGCTGACTTACTGCTTTTATGAGCCTCTGAAATGCATATAAAGTCTGTTATTGTAACTGTAGGCTTGATCAGTAATCATCTCATCTAAAAAGAAACAAAATGAAATTAAAATTTAATATTTGTAGAATTTTTTCCCCCTTTCTTTAATAGTTATTGGTTTGAAGTTCAAAATCCAGTTAAGCAAAATTTGCTTAACTAGATGAGTGGATTTGATGAAAGATTTTCTCAGATTTAATTTTTTTATTTCCATATTTAATTTTTAAGTTACTTTGTTTTAAGATATTTTTTTACTTCTCGTTTTCAGATTTAGTTTTGCAAATTGCCTTCTAAAATTAAGTTTTACACGCTCTCACGTTCTTTTTATTTCTGGGGGGCGGGGCTTTGCTCTGGACTGAGGAGTGAAGCTGCATTTCTATTGGTCTGCTGGACCTTAGCAACAAAATTTTTAATCAGGTAGAATGAGCCTTGATTGGGCTATTGGGCTTGAAGTACAGAATGTGGTCTGAGAAACAGTTTGAAAAGAATGCAAATTGTAAAACTCAATTTTAGTAAGATAAATTTGAAAATATAAAATCGTTAAAAAAATAAAATGAATAAAATAAAGGAAAAAAATTGGAAAAAATATCACATAAAAATATAAAGTAAAAGAAAGAAATGTGTTGTAAATGTTAAATATAAAATGTGTAGTTTAGAATAAAGTTTGAAAAAATAAAATCTGAGAAAACAGCAACTATTCTCAAATCTTTTTCTTTTTGGTAGGGAAGATTTTCAGTTTCAATCCTTGATCACATTTTTATAATATATATAATTTCCACTTAATAAAACATAACCCTTTGTTTGTTGCAACAAAAATGGAACAAAAATCTCCCCATATATTTTATCAGAGCAGATTGGCTTCTGGCGCTGGAAAGTTTAAAAGTCTAACTGGAATTTACTGATTAGTGACCTTTTATTCAAGTTTAGATCATTTTAAACTTTTATTGGAAACATTACGTTTCTGAGAGGGGGTTAAACTGCACCATTCAATACAAAAAAAATGGCTTCTACAAGCAGGGAAAAAAATGTATAAATCAGCGATTAAAGGTTCAAAGAGCATGTAAGGTTATCCATCCGTGGTGGAAGATAATCTCATTTGCCAAATTCATACAAAAACTGATCTAAATTGAAGTGAACGTTCTTTAATTATATACTTAATTTCTTTTCACACCCCCAACATGGGCTGTTCTCCCTGCTGCCCTCTGGAAACACACCTGGAGGCATCCGATGCAGGTCCAACAGATTCCACAACAGTTTTTCCCCCCACTGCCATTAGACTGCTGAATGTTATATAAAATGGTTTATAAAAAAAAAAATAAAAATCTGAAATGTTGGAACTGTAACTATGCAGTCATATCTTTACATCACTTTTTTTCATCACAATGTTTTTATCACTGCTGCTTACCTGCACTTTAAAACACTAAATAGTCTAGAGCTGTACCTAATGGAATTTATTTTTTGTTTACACTACAAAAAGACTAAATCTGTCTAAGTCTAAGTCTTTAAAATAAGTGGATTTGCGTTTAATCTGAGCAGGTAAATAATCTACCAATTAAATTAGTTTGTTTGCCCTTAAAATAAAATGTTTATTTATTTTATTTTAAATGTAAGTAATTTTCCATTGGAAAATACACCTACTTTAAGAAACATGTTCTCATATTTACAGAACAAAGTTTGACACAATAATTGGAAACCGTCTATAATTTGCCTATAAAGGAATTAAAAATGTTAATCTGATTAATTAGACTCTATAGTCGTTGTTATCCGATTCTTCGGCAGGAAATGATTTTATTTAAACACGCCGTGTTTAATTCCAGCAAAGATGAAAAGTTTAGCATTCTTTTAAATGTGATGCTTATCTCACACAACTTGTGCTCCTATAAATAACTCACTGTGTGGTTATTGCAGGAAGGGGAGGCTGTAGTGATTTCGTTTACAGCCTCAGACTTTTGCTTGCATCTAGCGCCATCACAGGAAGCAGTTAGAACTGCGGCAATGAGACTGAAACCTTCAGCTAAGCTACTTCTAGCTTTTCTTAAAGGAAAAGTCCGGTCATATTCAGAATTCAAACTTCTGAAAGTACTTTAATAATGAAATTATTACATACTGTTCAATAAGTAATTGTTTTTAATTAAAGAGTAATTTCATTTGAATGTGCTTTACTGGAGACATTAGGGTAGCCAACTAGCTGAAAAAAAACATAGGGACACCTCATGTTCGTCCCAGCTGACCCTCCTGGCATGAGGATTTTTTTTAGCCCCTTTGTGCGTCAAATAAATGTTTTCACTATTTGACTCAAATCTGCATTGAATTAGATGCATATTTGCAGTGTGCTTTATATTCATTATGGCAGACTTTTTCCACCCAGGTCTTTCCCATTCCTCCTTATATTTCTGCATCCCTTTTTTTTTTTCCATCAGAGGATCATGGGTATGCGAAGATGCACCACCCCCAAAAGCAGTGTCAGCATTTAAATGACTCCGTTTGTCCCCCATACTACTCTGTTGTCTCCTGCTATCTTCTCTGAGAGCAACACTTGGCTCGATTCTCAATGGGATGAGGGGGATTCTGCATCGTTTACATACACTCTCATCGCCACTTTTATTAGGGTACCCCATGCTAGTAACGGGTTGGACCCCCTTTTGCCTTTAGAACTGCCTCAATTCTTCGCGGCATAGATTCAACAAGGTGTTGGAAGCATTCCTCAGGGGAGTCTGTTCCATATTGACATGATGGCATCACTCTGGTCCCGGAGAATTATCGGCCACACATGCATGATGCTTGATCTGGCCTCCACATCCCAAAGATGCTCATTGGGATTGAGATCTGGTGACTGTGGAGGCCATTTTGAGTACAGTGAACTCATTGTCATGTTCCAAGAAAACCAGTCTGAGATGATTCCAGCTTTTATGACATGGCGCATTATCCTGCTGAAAGTAGCCATCCCAGGAGTTGAATTTTATTGTGGTCATAAAGGGATGGACATGGTCAGCAACAATATACTCAGGTAGGCTGTGAAGGCGTTTGCAAAACCATGTCTCAATTGGTACCTTTCAGGGGCCCAAAAAGAGTGCCAAGAAAAATATTCCCCACACCATGACACCCTCACCACCACCAGCCCTGTACTTACCGTTGATACAAGGCAGGATGGATCCATGCTTTCAGGTTGTAGGCGACAAATTCTGACCCTACGCCATCGAATGTCGCAGCAGAAATCGAGACTCATCAGACCAAGAACAGCGTTTTTTCAATCTTCTATTGTCCAATTTCCATGAGCTTGTGCAAAATTGTAGCCTCAGTTTCCTGTTCTTAGCTGAAAAGAGTGGCACCCGGTGTGGTCTTCTGCTGCTGTAGCCCATCTGCCTCAAAGTTCGGCGTACAATGCGTTCAGAGATGCTCTTCTGCCCACCTTGGCTGTAACGGTGGTTATTTGAGTCACTGTTGCCCTTCTATCAGCTCGAACCAGTCTGGTCAATCTCCCTCTGACCTCTGGCATCAACAA
This sequence comes from Cyprinodon brontotheroides, assembly GCA_018398635.1. Taxonomy (NCBI): domain Eukaryota; kingdom Metazoa; phylum Chordata; class Actinopteri; order Cyprinodontiformes; family Cyprinodontidae; genus Cyprinodon; species Cyprinodon brontotheroides. The sequence continues at coordinate 6,889,059 of JAGKQL010000057.1, forward strand.
GGCATTTCCGCCCACAGAACTGCCGCTCACTGGATGTTTTTTCTTTTTCGGACCATTCTCTGTAAACCCTAGAGATGGCTGTGCGTGAAAATCGCAGTAGATCAGCAGTTTCTGAAATACTCAGACCAGCCCTTCTGGCACCAACAATCATGCCACGTTCAAAGTCACTCAAATCACCTTTCTTCCCCATACTGATGCTCGGTTTGAACTGCAGGAGATTGTCTTGACCATGTCTACATGCCTAAATGCACTGAGTTGCCGCCATGTGATTGGCTGCTTAGAAATTAAGTGTTAACGAGCAGTTGGACAGGTGTACCTAATAGAGTGGCCGGTGAGTGTATATGTTGTCAGCTCATTGGTCACAGGACAGGACAGGGCCCGGGAACAAGTTTACCGTACGTTCTGTATCTAACGGGCCCTTGTTCTTAATTTTCTATTAGTTTTTTACAGACTATTTTTTTACTCTCACAGTAATACGGGACAAAGTGCTTATTTCTAAATACGGATCGATTCCATTCTTCAATGGAGGTTGGCAACCCAAGGAAACATCCATGTTTGTCAAAGAACACTACTGTCAATTTGGGTCTGGGTAATGAACTTAAAAAGAGCCAAATTATTCTGACACATTTATTAATTATGTGACTTCTGAAGGCCGTTTACTCTTTAAAGGAGAAGTTCGGTCACATTCAGAATTCAAACTTCTGAAAAAAAAAATTTAAATATAAAATGATTACAGACTGTTCAATAAATCATAAGTGTTTTTTAATTAAGAGTCATTTTTATTTGAATGTGTTTTACTGGAGGCATCCATGTTTGTCAAAGAACACTACTGCCACCTACCAGTTTGTGACGTCACGGTGCGGTATCGGCTGTTGATCAAGTCCCAGTGCTGTATCTGGTGTTTGTCACAACGCAGCTATTATCCAAGTCATCTTGAAAACATTCTTCTTTCAAATGTTGGCTACATATTACGTTTTTTTTTCTCTGGCCAGATTCTATGGCAAATCCTCCCTCTTCAAGTTGGCGATCCAACGACCAACTCGTCCGTGGAGGATCGGGAATCAGAATGGTGAAATAACAGTTTTTTTTCCCCACTTTTACCCGATGGATTCCAGCATCCAACTGCCATGCACATTTAACTATAGCTCTGGTGAATTTCAATGGTGAAGTCCTCTGGAAATCTTCAATAATTGTTGTTGATTGCAGATGTGTCTAGTAGGGATGGGTATTTTCACCAAATTCCTGAATCGATACGATTTTGATTCATAAAGTTCTAAATCAATTAACTTCGATTCGATCTGTGTTTGCAATAATAAAAGTGGTTCAAATGTGTTTCAAAATACTCATGTATTTTGTTTTTTTCCTGTCACATTAAAACACAAAGTGCAAACTTGTAAATCAGACAGTTTAAAACATGAGATGTGAACAAAACTGTCTCAAATGTGCAAACGATATTTGCAGCGTTGTCTGTAAAAACTACAGGGTGTTTGCTGGTCAGCCCCCATTTGTTAATGTCATTAATCAACCTATTGGCTATATTTGCAGCTGCCTTGGCTTGAAACAATCTTGAGTGCATCTTTCCTGCTCATTTGAATGTGAACATCACGCGCGTCACTATAAAACTAATCAATCTCATATCCATTGATTTTGCAAAAATGTAAACGAATCGATTCAAAATCGCTTACTTTTTTTTTACCCAGCCCTAGTGTCTAGTAGTTCTAGATAAGTCATTTATTCTTAAAATAAGTGCATTTGTTCTTGGATTAAGCTGAGGTAAAAGTGACATTTTGCCAATGGAACAAGACAATTTACAGTTAAAATAAGAAAACACAGTTGCATTGTCTTATTTAAAGCTTAATATTATCTAATTATCTTATTTTAAAAGTAAAAATACTCATTCCATTGGCAAACTACCTCATTTACCTACTCAAATTAAGGGTAAATACGCTTTAATTTAAGAAATATTTTACTTTTTTCTAGATCGTCTTTCCAGTGATATTTTGAGGCAATCTTACCTTGCTCCCAGACCTCTAATCACAAACGAAAATATATACTTTTTTTTTTTTACTGATCAATGCTAAATTCATTAAATCACTGCAAACGTATTAGTTTTAGTTATAAATAATGATCCATTGATTATTCCTGGCTGACCGGACTTTTCCTTTAAAATTAAAGGAAATGAAAACACTCTTATATGAGAATGATGAGAACTCAGCCATTCTTCTTTTCTTCCATTTAACACACATTTATTTTTTTAAATCCAAAATATAAAAAAAAGCCAAATAATAAAAACAACACAGAAAACACTAAACTCTCCTTCCAGGAGTTTTTAAAGGATCGGATGATGGGTTATTTTTCCTGGGATGCACAGAAGATCCGCTTATTTAATTTTTTGCTGCCAAGTCTTAACCTTAGCTTTAACTGCTGTAATCCCAAGGTCAAAGTGTTGGATTCCACGCCTGCCCCTCCCATGGGGGGCTGCGGCGGCCGTCCACCTCCGTCTCCACGTGGTACAGCGTGTCCGCCAGCGTGTGCTCGATCACCGCTCCCCATCCCATGTCACTCATCTGCAGGAATGAAAGGAAACAGTCAGTAAAGCAGTCAGTACTGCAAAAACGCAGCTAGAAATTAGCAAAAATGTCTTGAATTGAGTGAATTTACCATTAATTTGAGAAGGAAACTAAGATAATTTGCCAAAGAAATGAGCATTTTTACTCTTAAAACAAGATCATTAGATAATATGCACTTGAAATAAGACAAGGCAATTGTTTGTTTTTTTCTTTATTTTAAATGTAAATTGTCTTGTTCCATTGGCAAATTGTCTCCCTTACCTCCTCAATTCAAGAAAAAATACACTTATTGCCAGAATAAAATGACATATTTAGATTTTGTGAGTCAGTCGGCTCAGACGGGAGCGGATGGTGCAATAAACCCTCACCGGTTGGTAGGTGACGTCTTTGGGTGGGTATTTGAAATGAGGCCCAAAGTTGACAGAAACCTGTGAGTGAACAGAGACTGAAATGTACTAATCTGAAGGTTTAGAGGCTGAAAGGCGAGTTAGGAGGTCTTACTGACCGTGCAGCTCTTGTACAGGGAGATGGCAGGAAAGTAGAGGCCCTCAAAGAGGTTCTCGAAGGCAACACCTTGGTTAACGTCCGTTTTTATAAAACAGCATCTGAAAAAGAAAAGAGTCTGGGTTCAAGAGCGGCGACTTCTCTATGGTTTGTCACCTGAAGGAGGAGGGGGAGAAGGAGGAGTCCTCACCCTGCTGGGGCTCATCGGCTTCAGGCTCTTCTCTGCTTTGTCCACATAGTCCTTCTCCTCAAAGTACAGGTAGCTCTTGAACTTAATAAGCGCCTAGGAACAGATTACAGGAAACAACAGCCGGTGAAGAAAGCCGGTATCACAGCGGCCCCTGGGGGCCACGTTGGGGGCCAGACGCCCCGTCATTTCTATGGTTGCATCCAAACATCCGTATTAACCCTTAAATCACCACATAGAGCGGAGACTACAGTTGTGTTCGAAATAATAGCAGTGCCTTTAGAAAAATGAGTAAATGTCAAAATTCTTCAAAGAAATTGTACTTTAATGAACACAGATACATTGGGGACACAGTACATTCTATTCCAAAGCAAAACAATTGCGCAAAGTCATCAAAACTTAAATAATAATAATAATATTTCAAATAAAGTAAGAAATGGCATGTTCAAAAGAATAGCAGTGTTGCCATCTTTCCTTGGAAACTCAAAAATGTACTGTACAAACAAAGAAATTCTTGATAAGTGAACCTAGCTGAGTATCCTAAACTAATATTTTGTTGCAAAACCACGGTTTCTGATGACTGCTTCACATCTGTGGTGCATGGAGTCAACCAACTTCTGGCATCGTTCCACAGGTATTGCAGCCCAGGATAATTGCACTGTATTCCACAATTCCTCAGCGTTTCTTGGTTTTGCCTCATGCACTGCACTTTTTATGTCAGCCCACAAGTTTTCAATGGGATTAAGGTCCGGGGATTGTGCTGGCCACTCCATCAGTTGAATCTTGTTCATCTGGAACCATGCTTTTGCTCGCTTGCTGGTGTGTTTGGGGTCATTATCCTGTTGAAAGGTCCACCTCAAAGGCATTTCCTCCTCAGCATATGGCAGCATGACCTCTTCCAGGATCCTGATGTACTGGAACTGATCCATGATCCCTTGTATGCGGTGAATCGGACCAACACCATAGTATGAAAAACATCCCCATATCATGATGCTTGCACCACCATGCTTAATGGTCTTCAGTGAGTACTGTGGCTTGAATTCTGTGTTTGCAGGGCGTCTGACATACTGCCTGTGACCCTTAGACCCAAAAAGAACAATCTTGCTTTCATCTGTCCACAAGATATTATGCCATTTCTTTTCAGGCCAGTCAATGTGCTCTTTGGCAAATTGTAAACGCTTCTGCACATGTCTTTTTCTCAGCAGTGGGACTTTGCGGGGGCTTCTTGCTGGAAGGTTAACCTCAGTAAGACGTCTTCTGATTGTCACAGTACTCACTGTCAACTGAAGGTCTTGCTTGATCCTCTTGGATCCCATCATTGGCTGAGTCTTCGCCAGTTTGGCTATTCTTCTGTCCATTCGAGGGGTTGTCTTTCTTTTTCTTCCTCGTTTTTCAGTTTTTTGCTCCCATTTCAGGGCATTTGAGATCATTTTAGCTGAACAGCCAATGATTTTCTGCACCTCTTTGTATGTTTTCCCTTCTTTAATCAATTTTTTTATTAGGAAACGCTCATCTTCAGAACAGTGTCTTGAACGACCCATTTTCCTTGTTTTTTCAGGACAAATGCACAGCCAGCATGCCAGTTGTCTTGATCCTTAAATACGGATCACCTGTTAACACCCTTTTTTCCCAGAATACCCTCCCTAATTGATGCCCTCTCTAATTGAACTCACCACTGCTATTTTTTTGAACACACCCTTTTCAGTTAATCATTCAATTTCACAGAATCCACAGTATGCATGGCTGTCCTGTTGGGTTTGTTGGTTTTCTATACCTTTATTTTACCCCCCAGAAACTTATCTGGGGTATAGAGTTTGAAATGTTAATAAAACAAGTGATTTTCTTGCTGCTGTTGAGGCACTGCTATTATTTCGAACACAACTGTATATATATAGCTCAGTTAACTGATAAGTACCGGACAGATGATCACTGCTTTTCGTTCGCCCTGGTAGCTACAGCTGTAGTCGACAGCAGACCGCTGTGACAAATCCCAGAATACTTTGCCAGTAGAGCTCTCCTGGCAAAGTATTATGGGATATATATACTTATCTAGTGACCATGGATGATCACTACTTTTCAAGGTGCATTGTGGGAAATTTAGAGGTCCATTACTTTTTCATCCACTAGACCAGAGGTGAAGGATTAGCGGACTGCGTTCCGGATCCGGACCCACCTGCTGGCTAATCCGGACCCAACCTGCATGTATGTTCAAACGTGACTCAAAGTTGTTTTTTTTTTTATTCTTGTAGAGGCTTCTTTGTCATGCTACTTTTCAAGATGCTGCTATAATTGTGCTTTGGTGCTCGCTGTGTCCATAAAATGAACTTGGTGTTAATTGAATAATTTTCATGCATTCTGAGTTATTGCACCTGCAGCTTTATGGCCGACCGGTGGGTTTTGAGAGGTTAACAGAGCTCAGCTCTGAGGGAGAAGCGTTCCAGGCGGAGGCGGGTCTCATGTCTGCGCCGTTTACCTTGTCCTTGTAGGTGTCGGGCAGAGCCTTGGCGTCTCTCCCGTTCCATCAGGCAGCAAATTGAAGAAGCCCAGCATTAATGCGCCCTGACCGTAGCCAGAGGAGTAATGCTTCCCTATGAGACTGGTGGAAGCAGAGTCCCCTTCTTACTCATGCCAGGAGTAGCTGAACTTTATCATAACCAAGAGGAGCCTTGCAGGTTACCTAGAGGAGATCCTAAGCGTTAAAATCAATTCAAGTGTGTTTGGATTTGTGTTTGGTGGGTGGGGGGTCAGTCACCCAGAGGCTGAGACCAGCCCAGATCTGGCTGCTGTCTCTGGAGGCATATCATCCACACGTGACCTCAAAGTACCCACAGCTCCCTTTCATACGCCGTGCGAAGCTTCGGACCATGGAGTAACCCTTCTCCCCCGTCACCGTCAGCCGATTAGGTCACTGAGATCTTCAGCTGAGGAGCTGCAACACATCCAGAGACCCGTCAGGTTCAGATTCGCTTGCAGAGCCGAGCTTTTAAACAAACAACCCGTGACCTCAGAGCACCTCTGTGGGTGCGGCGCCAGCAGCACCCTCTCATACAGGAGCAGGCCCTGTACAGATCACCAGGGATGGGTTGCCCGGCCCAGCAGTCCAGCTCCAGCTTCTCCGGGTCGGGCGTGTTGGGAGTCCGGTTCTGCCAGGATGTAGCGTGTTGCCCGTCTTTGTTGAACGGGTGTTCCAGAGGAGTAGCCGTGGGGAGGAGGCAGCAGCTGGGCTGAGAACAGCGGGATCGCATGCGATAAAAGGAACAGAAGTTTAGATTCCCTGAAACAGCGGTTCTTTAATCAGGTCAGAATCTTCATCCCGTCCGCGGGCCGTACCTCCTGGTTCTCTTAGAAGCTCCAGCAGCCGTCCCCTCCTGCTGCTGCTGCTGCTTGCGTTTGGCCCCCCTCCCTTTCCCGGGGCCCGGGGCCAGAGCACCTTTAGGAGCAACGAGACGGAAGAGTCAGAGACAGAAACCGAAACAAGAAGGAAGAGAAAACATGAGCAGACAGCAGCAGGGGCAGAATAGGCAGAGCGGGACGGTTACCACGGTGCAGACACACACAGAAGCTGGTTAACCCCCCCCTTCACATGGAGGGGAGGCTAAGTTTATTAACCCATTAAAGCACTTTTTATTTACCTTTAATGAACAGGTTAGGATTATGATCCAAACGCTGAAATTAAACCTGAAACCTCAAAGACTGATAATGACCCTGAGTTTGGTTCTAATCATGAACCCAAAACGCCTTAAATAAAAGCTTTAATGCAGAAAATTTGATATTTGAATTAAAACCAAAGAGCAAAAACATTTATTAACAAACATCAAGGTCCTTGTGAGAACATTCCGGCCTTTCTCATTCAGTTCATCTCAGTGAGTCTACAACAAGTTCACAACTTAAACTCTCTTTGTTTGATTGGGTGAAACGACAGAAACTATAAAAAATGATCCGTAATATGTATGGGGTGAATTTTGTTCCTGTATTGATGCAACCAAAGGACATTTTTTTTGTAAGTGAAATTTGAATAAAACGCAGGAAAAAAAAGTCTTCAAAAGCAACTGCAGGTTTTTTTTTTTTATTTCCCTTTTTAAAATTGAGTTTTATAAATTGCAATCTGTTCAGATTATATATAAATGATCCGTCCTGAGTATGGGGTAAATTTTGTTTCATTATTGATGCGACCAAAGGAGATTTTTAAAAATGAAATTTGAATAAAACTAAGGAGAAAAAAGTCTTCAAAAGAAACTGCAGGTTTTTTTTTTTTTCTCTTTTTAAAATTGAGTTTTATAAATTGCAATCTGTTTAGATTATATATAAATGATCTGTCCAAGTATGGGGTCAATTTTGTTCCATTATTGATGCGACCAAAGGACATTTTATGTAAATGATACTTGAATAAAATTAAGGAAAAAAGTCTTTAAAAGTAACTTTGCTGTTTAAAAAAAATAAATCTTTTTCAAATTGAGTTTTGTAAATTGCAATCTGTTCACATTTTATATAGATCATATTTACTTTCCTCTGAATGGAAGACACATTTCTATTGGTGTGCTGGATGTTGGCAAAACATCTTTTAACTGGGCTTGAAGTGAAAATAATTGTTTGTCAAGCCAATTTAGAAACAATGAAAGCTGTAAAATTTTATCTGAAAAAGAACTTTTAAAAATATATAAAATATGACATGAAAAAAAAATACTTTAACAAAATAAAATCTAAGAAAACATTAAAGTTACTTTAAACGCCTTTTAAAAATCATTGTATTTTCTTTATATATTAATTTCTTACAAAACATATCTATCAGTTTAAACAATAATGGAACAATATTCAACCCATAGATAGCAGAAAACAAAACATCACCAGACGAACCAATTAGGTCATTTGTCATCTCTCTAACTATCCGTCAACCTTAAATCATCCTTGGCTAAGATCCAAGGAAGCCCAGCTCCAGTATGCAGCCACCTACAGTCGCTGAAACGGCTGCAGACACACCTCGGTCGCCCGGGCAACCGTCTCTGTGTGTTGCTGGAATAACAGTGAGCTTTCAACAAGCAGCCGTCTGACCTCTTCTGAGAAGTTTTAAAACACACCGTCTAAAAGCACAACTGTCTGAAACTCAGTTTTTAATAAGCAGAAAAGAGAATCAGTCAGACTGACTCTGAACTCGCACACAAACACACAGAGAAAGCAGCTTTTCAGACCAACATGGGGAAAGCGGAGAGAAAGAGGGAGGAATCAGCTCCCATGGCATTTTCCAAACACTATCAGCCTCTGATGGGGGCATAGAGGGGTCAGGAGTTCGTACTGCAGGAACGAGACGCTGCCATTTTAACAATCGATGCCAGAAACAGAAGTACGTAACAGAAATTGGTCCTGAAAACAAACAAATCTATCGAAACTATTTTCTTTGTTGCATCCATTTCCTTTTTCTGTTTATCACTTTGCTAATTAAGTCCGTACCCATTTTTATTTTAGTACTTTTCTCCTAATTAGGAGGCGACATACGAATCTCCCCTGAACATGAAAACTGACAGACTGAGCCAACGAAACACTGCGCTGATCCACCTGCAGCTTATTGGGTGGAAATTTATTAAAGTTATATTAAAATACCACAATTTAAAGTAAAATTTGTTTCATTATTGTTGCAAGCAAACAAACAGCTTTTGTACATTTTTTTAAATATTAAATTTGTCTTCAAATATGTTTTTCATAATTACTTTTTTCAAATGTTCAATTTTGGCTAGTTATTTTTTGTTAATCTTTTTTGCAGTTTTGTATACTTTTTAAATTTCTGTTTTTCAAATTAATCAATTAGTCGTTTCAAATAGTTTTTCACAGATTCCATTTTCTTCACCTAAAGCCCAACAAACAAACAGTCCATCTTCATTACGTCGGAGTATTAGGGCCAGTCTAGAGATAGTTTTTTTTCTCTCGCAACATTACGAGAATAAAATTGCAACATTACGAGAATAAAGTCACAACATTACGACAATAAAGTCGCAACATTACGACAATTAAGTTGCAACATTACGACAATTAAGTCGCAACATTACGACAATAAAGTCGCAACATTACGAGAATAAAGTCGTAACATCATGACAATAAAGTCGCAACATAACGAGAATAAAGTTGCAACATTATGAGAATAAAGTCACAACCTTACGAGAATAAAGTCGTAACATTATGAGAATAAAGTCGTAACATTACGACAATAAAGTCGCAACATTACGAGAATAAAGTCGTAACATTACGAGAATAAAGTCGTAACATTACGAGAATAAAGTCGTAACATTACGACAATAAAGGTCGCTAACACTTAACGAGAATAAAGTCGCAACATAACGAGAATAAAGTCACAACATTACGAGGGAATAAAGTCACAACATTACGAGAATAAATTCGTAACATTACGAGAATAAAGTCGTAACATTACGACAATAAAGTCACAACATTCACGAGAATAAAGTCGGAATATTGCGAGAATAAAGTCAGTAACATTACGACATAATAAAATCACAACATTCACGAGAATAAAGTCACAACATTACGAGAATAAAATTAAAACATTACCAGGAATAAAGTCGTAACATTATGACAATAAAGTTGCAACATTCACGAGAATAAAAGTAAGCTAAAACATTGGCCGCAGAATAAAGTCCAATTCGATGCTGGTGTGCTTAATTTCCTTATTTGTCAAACCGATGCCATAGTATAACTTCATATGACATTCCTCATTTTAGGGAAGTGCTTCTTGTAAAAGTACAACTTTATTCTCCTATTATGACTTTTTTCTAATACTTCTCGTAATGTTGCTGCTTTATTCTTGTAATGTTACAACTTTATTCTCGTAATGTTGCCGCTTCATTCTCGTAATGTTACGATTTTGTCATAATTTTACCACTTTATTTTGCGTAATGTTACGACTTTATTCTTGCAATGCTAGGACATTTATTCTTGTAATATTGCTGCTTTATTCTCTGGTAATGTTCTGCGACTTTATTCTCGTAATATTGCAGCACTTCATTCTCGTAATATTCTGACTGATGTCATAATTTTACGCACTTTGTTTTTCGTAATATTACGACTTTATTCTTTGCAATGCTACGAGCTTTTTATTCTTGTAATATTTGCGCTTTATTCTCATGTTACGATTATATTCTTGCACAATGCTATGATTTTATTTTAAGTAAGGATTTGTTGCTTTATTCTCATAATTTTACAACTGTATTCTCATAATTTTACGACTTTATTCGCTTAATATTACGACTCTTTATTCTCGTAATTTTATCACTTTATTCTCATTGCGACTTTAATTCTTGTACTTTTATGAATTTATTCTCATAATATTACGACTTTTATTCCAAAATAAAATAAATAAAAAAAATCTGCCAGCCTGGCCCTAATACTCCGTCTTACTTGATGTGTACATTGACCAATAAAAATGTTGTTGCTAACATCCAGCAGACCAATAGAAATGCTTCATCAAGCCTCAGCGCAGAGGAACTCCTGCCCCCAGAAATTAAGAGAATCTAAAAAAAAAGTGCGTAATTGATAAAACTCATATATATATATATATTTATATAAAATATAAATATCATGGCAAAATCTTCATTATCTTTACCGTCGACAGGCTGGAGCCATGTCCCGAATTCCTCGTTTTCCAGACACTTTTGTTAAAATTAGCATTTTCCCCATTCTCTAGCTTTTTCTCCGCCTTGAGCTTCTTTTCCGAACATACAGGTTTACAATCAACTGGAAGCAGTTCTGTGCAAATATATCATAATATATCTAACAAATTGTTTTTATAAACATTATTGCAATAAAGCCTTTTAAATGCCCCTTAATTTAATAAATAATAATTTAATGACTTTTACTGATTTTTAATGACCCACTGAAACCCTGTTCTTAAACTAAAACTTTAGGTGTAAAATTTATTGGCAAAAACAGATGCTCAAGCAAACAAAGAGTGATTTAACATCTCTACGTACAACATTTGGGGTAATATATGCAAAGAGCCTTGAAATTAGAGTGTTAATCCAAGATTTTAATGGCATTACATTTTATAATAAAATAATCCAATAAAAACTATTCTAAAAATTCACCAAATTATCGACTTCTGGTACGTTTTGTAAAAATGGGGGCACCAGGCTCCTGCAGTAGAACTCAAGAGTTCTCATTTGGTCATTAGATGATTTAAAATGGTTTAGTTACAGACTTGAAAAAGAAATAAATCAGCTGAGTGAAAAGAAAAAAAAGAAAACTGAATTAGGATCTAATAATTAAAACTGAACACTTGGTTAGTAAACAAGGGTCTCCTACCTGGAGAAACCCACCTATGTGAGGAAAAAGTGAACTTATTAGACGTTTGATTTTTTTTAAGCTTTAGGTTAAAGTGAGGAAGATGAGGCTAAGTAGCATTGGGTGAAGGCCAACAGCAGGTAAAAAAATGGCGCTCTGCTTTCCCCCTGAAAGCAAGGCGTCATTTCAAACACACTGAGGGACGGCAGAGCCTTTCAGCAGCAAAGCCAGACGTGAGGAAGCTGCAGTGATTTGCAAAACCATTCACACCTCTGAAATCTTTCCTCATTTTATCTCATTACCAGATTATTTCTGCTTCGTTTGCTGGGATTGAATCTGACAGGCCGCCACAACGCAACCATGAAAGGAAAGAAACCTTTAACGTTTTTATAAACCCACCCTGATAATCTCAACTGGAGCATTTCATCTATCAGTGTTGAAAAGCAAAGAACATGAATTATAAACCAGAATAAAAAACAAACAAAAAAACTTTGGAAAAATAAATTAATGGGGGGAAAAAAGCCCATAAAAAAAAACATTCTCAAAAAATTTTTTGTTTAAAAAACATCTTAAAGTTTCATTTCTAGATAAAAAAAAGTTTAATGTTCATTCATAAATCCTGTTCTTTGCTTAGAGAGCATTATTCTTTAGTTTATGTCGGTCTGTCACATAAAACCCCCCCAAAACTCCTACGTTTGGGGCAGAGACATCAAAAATAAGAAAAGAAAAAATGAAAATGGGGCGTGAATACTTTTGCAAGCCACTGAAGGTTTGATGGTTCCAGGGTTGTTGCACTGAACCGATGCAAAAAGCAGACAGGAGGGGGGGGGTCACATCAGCACATGGATGAAGTTGCCCACAAGATGCTTCTAGAGGATCAGCTTTGGTTTGAGCTAACGGGGGGTGAAGAGGGACAAACCGCTGCGTGACTTAAACCTCAGGGCCAACTTCTATCCAGCAGATTAAAAAAATAAAAAACACACACATATGAGCTCCAGGTGTCAAAGCGTAAGATATTCACCTGAGAAAGAAGATCCACCTGGAAAACAATGCACACAGACAGTGTGGTCATCAGGCTGCTCCGCCTCGCTCTGTTCTCCACTCTGTTCATATGACGCCTTGTTTTTCTTTTTTATTAGAAAAATCAAAGTTCTTTTGGTGTTAGAAATTTGTATTTGTGTAAGTATTAGTTTTTTTTTGTTTGTTTTATCAAAATAAAGGTAATACTTAACTAATACAAAGTGAATCAAGAAAACAAACAGTTTAGGTTGAAGCCTCGTTTGCTTTGAAATGTAATAATGATGAAAACCATCCTGATAAAGCAGAGTTCACCGTTTCATAAGGAAATATAAGGCAGGGTTCTGGTTTGAACCAGTCAGAGCAGCACCATGATCTCCAACACTGGTTTTCTTTAAGAGGGATTGGCCTGCTGGGTTCTTCCATCCATCAAACTGTAACCTGCCGCTGCTCTGGTGTTGTACCATATTCTGTGACCCATCATCTACTGCGGTGTCTACTAACTCCTAACCTCACAGAATTACACTTAAAGGCACGCCGTGGACTTTAAGCTTGACACTATCAATGCTGCAAGCGGGGCTCACCTCTTGAAATACCGACTATGTAATTTGGGAGAAGACTCACCATCGTCGGCCAGGTCATGTGACCCGGAAGAACGTATTGCTTTAAGCCCACAGGCTCTTTTATAAGGCTTTTGCTGTTTTATTTTTCCGCCTGCTCGACTAGTGGTCATGGCTGAGGCAAGGAAAAAGTTTAAACCTTCTGAGGCTTAAAAAGGAGAAAACGTGAAAAGGAATCGCGTGCGAGAAAAAACAAAAGAGTCGATCATGGAAAGGAGTTGGTTGCGTTAAAGCTAGGCTCTGTGTCTGCACCTTGAAGCTCTATATCTCTGGTTCTTTTCTCTGACAAGAGATCACTCCGGACAAACTCTTTAAGTAACACTTCATAACTTATATGTATTAAATAACCAAAAGACATGACAGCAGATTCTGATAGAAATTGTAATCTTACTCCAATCAGAGAAGTTGCTTAGAGTTTACAGAAGGCAGCTGCTCACCTCTCAGGAAGTGGCCCTGATTAACAGTTAAAAAGGCATTTTATACATCTCCAGTCTGCCACATCATCATATTTTACATCATACAGGTTAGCAGATGATTAGACATCCATGACTCCAGTATTATCAAAATATTACATTTTGTTCTTAGCTGAAGGACGCCGCTCTCATTCATTCCCAAATATTTGCCACGTACAGAATGAAGATTAGAACTTTATATCAGTACAGAGGAAGAGTCCTAATTAGATAAACTAATGTGGAAAACATCAGTTCTGCCACGCAACGCACATCATCAATGATAATCATCCTAACAATTGGAGGAGACTGACGTCTAGCGTGGCCCCCAATAAAAAGAAAGTCCCTCAGGTCAGCAGAACAGCAGCTCCTGCAGGTACTGAGCTATCAGAGGAATGAGGGGCCAGAGTCTTCTCCATCGCTGCTCCATATTTATCAAAAAGCCTCCCGCTGCTCATCAAGGAGGCTCCTTCCCTGCTTAATTTCTTCTAACATTTCTTCTCAAGACTTACTTTTATTCGCTGGCTTTTAAAGCTACAGTGTGTAATTTTCAGCGACATCTAACGTTCAGACTGCAGACTGCAGCAACATGAACGCCTCTCCCCCAATCCGCTTCTCCCCAGCCAACAGTACGGCGAGCGCTACGGGACAAAATGTCTTCCACTTTACGTCCGCATCACCTACCTTCTCAAGTGATGAGGTTTGTTTTACATAGATAATTTTACAGATAGTATTTCATTAGTCTGTGTAAGGTATAGATTTCATGTAGACTTAAGATAATAAATATACCCAGTTATTTTTCTACGTACCGCTAGACGCTTTTGGTGAGCTGCTTTGCATGGTGATATAAACAGACTAAGTAATTATAGTCATTAGTTTAACAGCGAGATTGTGTTCGCTGGAAGAATATATATATTCCCGCTTACAGAGTCCAAGTCTTGTTTGTGGCACGGGGGTTAAGCAAGGGCGCAGGAGAAGAGGGAGAGGGCGAGGGCAGGGAGGCCGCGTGCAGCTAAGGCCAGGCGAGAGAGGGAGCCAGCGGGTGACTAGAGGAGAGGGTGAGGAGAAGGGCTTGCAAAGATCTCCAAAGGAGCCGGAGAGAAGTAACCGAGAGGTATATATCCAGAAAAATTATTTTACAGAAAATTACTGAATCATTACCTATGAAGCGTCAGGGGCGTTGCTGAATAAAGGGAAATATACTGGGAAAGTAACAGCATCATCACCCAGCATGTTATTGTTTTAGACAGGTCTAAGCATCCTGTACTCCAAAACTGCAGTGATATTAGACAATTGTGTGTGTAAGGATTAATTACCTGTCAAGAGAAAACTGGCAACTTGAGCGTGACTTTGAAAACCTTTTTCCTCCGTCAGTGCCTTCCATCGTGTAAATGCCATACCAATGTTGATCCGTGTTTTTGTCGTTTTGCGTAAACTGCGTTTATTCTACCGTCGTGTTTCTAAGCTTCTTAGATAGCCCGGGGTTGATTGTCCGCCCGCTTTTCGTTGTGATACAGAGTAGGCATGATCCTCCATTACGTCTGATGTTTGGCCACACGCGGTGCCAAACAGTTTGCAAAGTCACTCCCGCCTGCGCCTTGTTCACCTTTCTTGTATAGGCGCGGTATACCTGCTTCTTCTTCTTCTTTGGTTTCAGGCAGACTAAAGTAGCGCCGCCAGGCATAATACTGCCATCTACTGTTCAGTACCGTCTCAGTTCATCTCTCTCAAATTGCCGTAGTTATTTTCGAGCGTAATGGGAGATCTCGCAATCGCTAGTTTGTTGCCTCTGCGGTTGCCGTAGCGCAAAGATGTCAGCCTCCATGGCTGCGAGACCCGCTCCTATGTAATTATAAATAACGAATTCTAAGGCAACGCAAATATTATGGTTAAAAGGCTGAGCTCGTAGATGATGATAAATAACATAGTTATGTATAATATATTAAATTTCTGACTTTATATGCCTGTAATTATTACACACTGTAGCTTTAACACTGGCAGGACTTAGTTGTGGTGACGTTTATTTAGCTCAAACTAATTCTTATTATTGCCTTATTTTATGTTTTTATGCTGCATTTATTAGTATTAATATTATTATTTTAAGCTATGTTCAGCATTTTGCTTTCAGCTTTAAAGTTGTAATTTTACAGCTGCAGAGCAAGACGACCCACTAGTGGCCAAAAGTTAAATGGCGTGCCTTTAAATCTAAAGTCAGCGGTTATTTATTAGCAATACATAAAAACACGACGAAGTTCCTTTTTTTTTCACATTTTAAAAGTCGACTCAAAATTGGTGTGATGTTTAGATGGAAATGCAGCCGTTCTGGGAATCTATGCAGCAGTTGAGGATCTCCCACTTTAATCACAGCGGCCTGGAGGAAATCTGCCCTAAGAGCCACAGAAGGGACCAAACCCCTCCCTGCAGCAGGCCGCTCTGCATTAAAGCCTGTAGAGGTCAGGTGGTGAAATAAAGGGGATAATCATGACTACAGGATCATCTGGAGCTGGTTTGAGTTTGACTTTCTATCGAAATGTTCCTGTTTCTATCACCTTATACCTCCAACATTCCACCCATAACTCCTGTTAGGTTGTTTTATAGCTAAAGGTAAGAGTTTTAGCATAGGAAAAAAGGCGCACACAACAGAAAAAAACATGTGAACATGACTGTGTTCATGTTGTTAACGGCCCGCTGCATGTGATCCTGACATCCACCTCATTTTGGGTAATCCTCGCCTATTTTGCATGCCCAAATGGAAAAGCAAATAACTTAGGAACTGTGAGCCTAAATTACATGTGTGATACATTTTTTAAAAGCTAACACCCTCTAGTTTCTGAATATATAAATTAAAAATCAAATTGGGTGAGTAGAACACAGACCAAACTGCATCAGTTCAAACATGACTCAAAGTTGTTGTTTTTATTCTCGGAAATGATAGGTCATTTTTGAACAGCAGCAATGAAGACATGCTTGAACAAAGGCAGGTCTCATTGTATTAAATGTGTTCTACATCATGTCAACCACAAATGCAGAACATTTCAGACCTGTAGCTAGAGTCCTGCACGGGTCGAGTTTTACCAACCCGGACCCGCCCGAACCCGTTGCGATGACTACCGAACCCGACCCGTCACCCGCGGATATCTTCAATTCAAATCCGAACCCGACCCGACCCGTTGATATTTAACCCATAACCCGACCCGTTAACACATCAAGTAATAGGCTGCATAATGCGGCTGCGCGCTGCAGAACAGCGCCATTAACACCTGCAGCAGACGTGTATGCACTGACTGTGGCCTTTTTGGAGGGAAGCCCACACTGGCGGCAGGGCTTTAAGCTACAACAAGGAACGACCCCAGTGCCTGATTAATATAACATTTCTGATGTCCATAACAACACACCGCCAAAAAAAACCTCCCAACTACCTGCCCGCACTAAAAAAAAATATTTCCGACCCACCTAATCCCGTTGCAGAAATCTTCAGACCTCTAGCTATAACAGTTCCAGAGAGCTGTGGGGTTTTGAACTTTTGGCGCCACCAGCGTCTCCAAATCTCTCCAAATGTGCCACTCAACTATTTGACCCACAGAATAACACTGAAACATTTTGATGGCCACAAAAAATATATGAAGCAAGTATTTTTCACCTTTTTCCCAGAGTCAGTGTATATAACAAAACGTAGAATTTTTACACCTATAATAACATAAAAATCTATAAAAGATAGTGAAACTGCTGCTTTTCAAGCTAAAATAAGCCCCAGTGCCTTTTCTGAGCTGTATTTTTTTTTCCAGCCTTAGGCATTGTAATGAAACAAAATCAGCGTCCAAACTTTTAAAAAAATAGGACAGTTGTGTCACTCATCTTGCAGTCGCGCTCATGGCTCCATCCGCAGCGTCTGCATCTCTCTAATGCAAGCCTGTTTACATGGTTCCCCCTTAAATACCCTCGGCACATGCTAGCTCATTTGAAACCCTATTTCACTGGTTACAAAGCCCAACAGCCCACGTGGTCTTAACCAATAACAGCGCAGAATTAGGACACGTAATGTTGCGCTTCACTGGCTGACAGGAAGTGACCGGAAGAGAGATTTCAGGGACTATATTGCATCATAAAAATATCCAAACACTTGTTGTCTTGTAGGTAAGAAGACGATGTAAAGAACCGTACCAAACATCACGACTAACAAGCGAGGAAGTCCTAACAAGTGTTAGGAAGTAAATATTAGCAAGAAGGTGAAAGTTAGCTATGACCAGCTAACTTTTCTGATGCCAACAAGCGGACGTTATGGACGATTTTCTCATCATGGAATATTTTTTATTACTAATATACTCGATTACTTTTAATCTGTAGACCCTTATGGATGAATGGAGTATAAAGAATTGAAGATTGGATTTATAAAACGGCTTCTGGATGCCTTCAAAGGTATATACCTGTGGCTGCTTTGTGATGTTTACATTTTGACGTGCTGCTCTATCAGTATTTATTGGTGCTCGCTGTGTCCATAAAATGAACTTGGTGGTTGAATTGAGAAGAATCTAAGCTTTCCAATGTTGTCCAGCATGCATATAATGGAAAAAATGAATTTTATGCTAACCCCACTTAACACAAACACTAAAGACGTTTAATTAAATAAACTAAAACCCCTCAATCATCCCTGTTTCTTGTCTTAATTCATATTAAAAATCAATCAGTTTAATAAACGTTGAGCTACGGTTGCTTCAGTTCGGTTCTCTTCAGTCTTACCGTTGAGCCCTCCAGCTGCTGGAGTTCCACTGGTCTGTTTCTGGGTGTCATATGAGGGTCCTATGCTCCCAAGGTCCTACAGAAAAACACACAGCAGGTCCCATCATATTTACAGGCTTCCTCTAGCATTGCATGTTCCAACCCTGGAGTTGAAACAAAACTATAATAATTCCCTTCATCTCCCTCATTAAAACGTTGTTTAAATGCAACATGCTGATGAAGATTCCCAGTCATCCAGGTCATAGTCTTTGGCCCCCATTCCAAAGGGGTGGAGCCCTTCCTCTGTTTCAATTTGCATGTTTTCAAAATAAAAACAAGACTTTGTTGGGCTACTGTATAAAACCTCGAACTCAACGCTATTCCTTACATTTTGAAATTGAAAAAGCTTCATGGATGGGAAGCGAAACGTCTTCAAACTTAGAAACAAAGTCCAGTGGATTGTTTTTAATTTTCTTTTTTAAATGTAACACATTTTAGCCTAATTCATGAACTATTAAAACATGTCATTTTAAAAGTAACACAGGAAACGGAGGCAGACGAGGTGAGAATAAATCAAGCTGTGAGATGATCAGGTTATTACTTTAGTGACGGCGTTGGAGCCGCATGTGGCTCTTTGGACCCCCGACATTGGCTTTTAATTGAGCCTAAAAATTAAATAAAGAACTAATTACTGTACTATAATGAAAAAAAATACTAGACTTAGAAGCTTTAGTGGTTTTTATAAAGAATATTTTAATTTAATTCTCACGACAATAACAATAAAAGAACCAAAAAATATGTTTTTAAAAGATTTTTTCTTTTAAATAGCTTGGAAATTATGTGTTTTTTTTATATTAAATGATTTTATCTTGAAGAGAATCAATGCTTATGAATCATTTTATGGTTTTTCCTTGTTTTAAAAGTAAAAAATACAAATAAACTGTTGGTTGTTTAAGATGACAACAGATTTCCTATAATATATTATTATTTTTAATAATAATAAAATGCCATTTAATATTTTGTGGCTCTAAACGACCTTCATTAGCCGAACTCGTAGCAAAATACCTCTTTGTATATGAAAGGTCGCAGACCCCTGTTTTAGTGCAGCAGAAAAAAAATAAAGATATCCTGCTTTGTAATTGTCAAAATAAAATAAAAGCGTCAGAAAGAGTAGCAATAATGCCCACAACAATTATAATTATTTTGCATATTTTATAAAATAGCAAAAAAAACAAAAAACGTAACACCTGCTGTAATCACAGACTGTAACATATAATGAAAACATCTCTTTCCCCTGACGGCATGTGGGGCTTTCAGGACGAGGCAGCCGCCTGTGAGACAGCGCTCAGGGCCCAGTCACACCTTGCTGATTTAGCCAGCAGACGTCCCAGAATCTCCTAAAACTCTGGCATATGCTGAACTTTCTATGTATTTTTTCAGTTTTGGACGTATACAGAGATTATTCATAACGAGTCCAGAACTGATGTCCAACGACAGCCTAACTTCTGCATAACGCACGGCTGCGTAATGCCATGAAATGATGCAAAAGCCAGTGTCCTGAGGGGGACAGCAATGCACCCAGAGGCGCCTTGTCCGCATAAAAAGATTTCTTTGATCGCGGTATTCACCTAGCTGCTGTTTGCTTCCCGCCAAAAACAAAACAAGAAAAAGAGAGAATGAAGGGTTTGCAGTGGCAGCAGATTCAGCGTCATGTCTGTTAGGAGGTTTGATGGTGGTTGGTGTGAACACAGGGAGGATCCATCACACTCACATTCTCCCTCACCCTATGATGGGGATGAAGTCTGGAGGATAACTGATTGTTTTCTCCTGTGAACCCCCTTAATACCAAAACGCTGCCAATACGCCATTAAATTAGCCTGATAAACCAGACTAAATGTGAGATTAAATGTGTAATTTATTTAGGCCCCCATGAATAAGACATCGGAAGATTATTGATGAGAACAACCGTTTGTTTTTCAAACCATGTCTGTGCCTATTGGCCAACGCTCTGACCAATGAGCGCAACCGACTGTGACGTAGTAACGTGACAGAAAGCTGGTGGGGGAGTGTAAACAAACAGCCTGTCGGTAAAACGGTGAAAACGTCCTTCTTAAAAGACGAAAGAGCGTAGAGCCTCTTCCTGCTCACGTTTCAACAAAAACCCAAAGTCTAATCGTTCCAAAACTGATTCCAAAGCTGAGTCAAACGAGAGCTATTCAATAGTTGTTGTCATCTTCCTTGTTGTGCTTTCTCCAGCGTCGCGCAGCATCGTCGTCACAGCCTCAAAACCCGCCCGCTTTGCATCCAAAAATTCAAAGGACATCTCTGCGCTGTGATTGGCCCGCCAGTTCTAGGGCCTGGGACATTGATCAAGGCTAGACAACTCACAGGCAAAAATGATTTTGGGCTCTGGCGGGTGGGGCTAGTTTACTAGTTTACCATTATACAGTAGCTGGAAGTTAGAAACACGTTCATCGCTCGTCTGGAACACATCAGATTCGTTGATATGTGTTGGAGATAAGATCTTGATAAGTTACGCAGAAGTTATGTGCATGTTAGTTGGAGTTTTGGATAAGCTAGACACCATGACTTATGAGTAACTTACACTTAACGTATGTAGATGATCAGATAACTTACCTATAACTTATGGCCCACGTACGAGCATACGACCTAAGTGCATGGTGTATACTGACTTGTGTCAGCATTCTCATAACTTAAACAAAACAAGGCAGCATTTTTGCCAGATGTTTTGCATTTCAGGCAACGATAGCTAAATTGGTCCAGGTTTGACAGCGCTTTTAAAGGAAGCAGGGAGAGACTAATGGCAGCTCTCTGTTGACAAAAAAACAGTAACGATAGAAACGAGGCAACCTTTACATGAAGACACTAAACCCAAGCCTGCCCTGCAAAAAATGTAAATCTACATAATTCTTTCTTTTTTCTTTAAATAAGATCATATTTTCTTGAACTGAGGAGGAAAGTGAGACATTTTGCAAATGGAACGAGTCAATTTACATTTAAAATAAGAAATAAACATTTGGATTGTCTTATTTCAAGTGCATATTATCCGATTGATTTTAAGAGTAAAAATACTCATCCCATTAGCAAATTATCTCATTTAACTACTAAAATTAAAGGTAAGTACACTTAATTTAAGAAGATTTTACTCATTTCTAAATATTTTTTCCAGAGTGTATTTAGCATTTAAAAAAAAAAAAGGCTGTGCTGCATTTATTCAGCGTTATTCAGTCACCTGATCCAAAAGGCCAAACTTTGGGTACTCCTCCTCCAGGTCCTTACTGCCAGGGTCAGGGTGTTCTTTCACCAGGAACACGTCCCTCTCTTTGCTCTGCAAAACGCGGCAGTGATGTCATTTTAACCAATTACCTCTCTAAATGCTGCCGTACAGGAATGGGAAGGACTGAACGCCACATTACCATCGTCTTCACTATGTTGTTGGGCCAGGTGAGCTTCCCTGGTCGCTGTCGAGTCGTCATGCACTCCCAGTACTTATCAATGAATGGGATGATATCCTGCAAATGGAAGGAGCTTTATTAAAACAACAGCTTCAAAAGGGAAGAATTAAAGGGGTGCTACTGAAAAAGAGTTTCTGTGAAATGGCTCATTAGCAGGGAAAACATTTAGGTTTCCTCTTATCTAAAGACTGGTTTATGCTTGACAGATACACACATCATCGTGTTTCAATGATGTCATTTCAGCTTTAAACCCTTCAATGCAGCCTGAAATTTCTGTACAGCAAACCCAGGAAAATAATAAATTAATAACAATAAAAAGAAAAACTTTAAAATCTGTCGGTTAGCTAGGCTTCATATCCTGGTGTGTTTGTTTAAAGTCGTAGGGAAACTGAGTGTGTCTGACGGATGATGTCATACACACTCTGCTTTGTTTTTAAAAGATAAAAATATAACCGCGGATGTCTGGGGGGGACAGTGATTCGCCTACATGTTATGAATGCTGGAGCGTACCATAAACAATAAGTTATGAAAGAAGTTTAGTTTGTGCCTTCAAATTAACATTGCCCATAGGAAGGCGTTACTTGGATATAACCTAATGGAATATCTTCAGAACAGCTCCAAAATGACACAAAAATTCATATGGGTGAGTAGAACATGATGTAATAACGTCAAATAAAGGGGCCATTGTAAAAAAAAAAAAAAAAAAAAACGGTGTTTCCTTTTAAGTGAATATGACCTGATCTTCAAAGATTTTTGGTTGGTGCAATAATTGAGCATAGCTGTTTGATAGTGGCTGTAAAAGAAGGAAGAGCTTCACAGCCATGGAGATGGAGCTGATAATAATAAAGTCCTTTGTATAGGTAGCCTTTCCCAAACTGCAAAAGTAAAAAAATTAAATTAAATATGAAAGAAATATGATATAAAACATAAATCTATAAATCTGAAGAGACATTTAAAAAAAATCAGAAAATATACGCTGCAAAAAATTTTAATCTAAGTAGGTAATTTTTATCTTAAAATAAGCACTTTTTTTTGATTGAGCAGTTAGGTGAGACTTTGCCAATGAAATAAGACAATTAACATTTAAAATAAAAACTAATTTTTTACATGTAAAATAAGAGAAAATCACAATTATCTTATTTCAGTTGCATCACATCTCATTTTCTGATTTTAAGGGCAAAACTACTCATTTCTACCTAAATTAAGGGGTGTAAATACACAGATTTTAAGAAATGTAACTCATTTTCAGAACGTTTTTGCAGTTTAAAACATTTGTGAAAAACAGTAAATTAATGCTCAAAATATTTTTTGTACATTTTGTTAAAAGTATCATTTTTGATGGTGGAAATCGCTTGAAATAAAATCACTCAATCAAACTTTTCATTTCTGTTAAGTACTTTTTTCAAATTTCCATTTACAAAACGCGATCTTTGCCGCAGCAATAATAGAACAAAATTAAATCCATAGAGGTTAAGTTATTTATGGCAGCCAGTAGATAAATGTAAAAAAAAAAAAAAAAAAGTATTTTCCCACATTTCATTTCTTGAAGGGAAGCGAGGATGGCCCAATTACTGGTGTCCCACGTTAGGCTGACAAAATCTGCCATTTTAATTTCAGTTTTAAAAAACCTCTTCAATAACAAAACAACAACTGTGGTTTCAATTGTAAATCAAATGTTTGAGCATCTCTCCAAACGTCACCACCAAATTCCGAAAGATGGACTCCCACCTTGTCTTTGGAGAACATGGTCTTAGGATGCTCATCTTGTGTTCTGGACCTCCATGTGAGGTTTGCCAAAGCTGTGAGGCACATTTCCTTCAGGTCTGAAAGAAGGAAATGTGATCCAGTTAACATCTTGACACACATTAACAAAAAAAGAAAAAAAAAAATAACACAGAACCTCAGGTTTCAGCAACAGGACACATACTTGCTTGTTTCCTGAGGAAGTACGTGTTGCCGCTGTGATGGCATACATTGCAGTGAAACACATAATTGGTCATGAAGGGGAGACACGTCCTGAGGGGGGAGAAAAACGGTTAATGGCTGCATTGGAACCAAAAAGCAGCAATCAACATCCTGAAGACACGTACGCCGTTTCAATCCCAAATGTTTCCGCTGTGAACCACTTCATACACAAGGCGCACTGCAGCTCCACCTCCCCGAGCTGCCGCCCGCTCTCCTCATCTCCGGATCCAGTCAGAGTGCCGGCTGCTTCGGAGCCATCACCAACAGCCTCCTGGGCAACAGGCCACAAAGTAAACAGCAACAGGGGTTAGAAAGCTGAAAACAACAACTTAATGTAAAACAGTGAAAACCACGGGCATCTATAATTGTAACCCGTTAAAACTCATTGGGAACAAAGATGCTGCCTCCTTTGAACAGCTAAACACAGGAAATATAGATACACTTTATTTTAGAATTTGACTATATTGCCTAAATGCCAAAATTAAAATTCATAAAGTCATAGGGAAACGGCCGTTCGAACTGATTCTTCAGAATTCTCCCAAGTGGGGCACGACTTTACATGAATGAATAAAGTGAATGGTCGTTTATCAGGGGGGGGCGGGATTGTTGTGGCGGAAGATTCTCAAGCAAGTCTGGTTGTGGCCGGTTTGTTGGAAGCATCTTGATAACCAGTTAGCAACTTAGTGCTAGCAGGTTCCCAATGGGAAATTCCATTGGAACCAAGTAGCACTAAATTGGTGACTTTAGAAAACGACACTGGAAGGAACGCTATGGACAGAGGAAACACGCAAGAGGAGGAGAGTTTAGTGTCAGAGGTCGTGGATGAGTCTCCTCCGCCATC
The DNA here is from genome assembly GCA_018398635.1 of Cyprinodon brontotheroides. NCBI lineage: Eukaryota > Metazoa > Chordata > Actinopteri > Cyprinodontiformes > Cyprinodontidae > Cyprinodon > Cyprinodon brontotheroides. Next base: position 6,913,687 of record JAGKQL010000057.1, read on the forward strand.
CATTTTTTATTTAGAGGAGGGGAGGAGGGTTAGGTACAGGAATAGTAACACGAAGATGTGGAAGAGGACACCAGGGCAGCAGAAGCTTGATTTGGTGTAGAAGGCTTACAGCCGTACATGTTTGTTAGCTCTACGCCTGCTGAAGACACAGACGCCCATCCCTGTTGAACACTGGGACGGAACTAAATGGGAAAGGAAATGATTCTGATTTCTTATTTTAACCGTTGCGTATATTAGCTGCGACATAAGACTCAAGATGATATGAGCAAAAAAATTTGATTGACAGATGACCGTTGATATATGATTGGCCAAAATTAGGTGTTCAGGCTGACGTACAACTAACTGACCTGCATAAGATAACAAAAAAAAAACACAGATTTTAAGACAGGATTTTTTTTTAATAGAAATTTTTCTAATTTTTGGGACAATATAGTCTGATAAAGAGTACATTTATATACATGTTTAAGCCAGAACGATTTGACATTTAAATATGACTTCCCTACGACTTTAACATCTTACTGAAGCTTAGCAAGATATAAGAAAAAGTAGGATCATTAAAAAAGTTTTACCATTCCCTCTTTGCCATTTGATGACTCTGTGTCCATACCAGGAGGCTGTTCCCCAAAGGCAACCTCTCTGAAATCCAAAAGCGAGACAAGTTTAGTCAAGCATGACTCTAGATAGGACATTAAAACAACACAGGCACAAACCTTTAATATTAAATAGATCTACATTCTCTAGATGCTTTGTCATCAACGAAAACACAGAACAAGATGTCAAAAAAGACATTGTGTTTTTCTCCTATTAGTTCACCACACAACAACGTAGAGCTTCAGTGGTTGTGCAACTTATTTCAGTTGGTATACAAATCTAAACGCTAAACAGACAGATTACTGATTAAATTAAAGCAAATGCGCACCTATAAACAAACAATACATGTTTATTGAACTACATTAGCTAGAATTTGAGACCGAGGAGCAAATAAAACAGTTGCAAAGTTAATCTTTAAAACAGCAGGCATATTCAAGTCAATTAACTGCATTAATTAACACTATTGTTATTTTTTGTTACCTCGTAGCTCATCAACACAGCTATCATTCGCTAGCTAGCTGGTATGCTAACGGTTCTCGTGACGAAAACAAAGCCATTGCGTTCAGGAAACTTAAATATATGCGTTGGATTACTAAAACCACTGTTATTACCTATAGAAAGCTTAATAGGAAACAAACATACCCTACAGCCAAGTCCTTTTCTGCAGCTGCAGCGGTGCCCGCCTGCACTTCAGACGCCATGTTTGAGAATCAATGAAAACAAGAAAGTATCGCGAGAGCTCGACTTCCGCTCTTTGATGAAGGCAATGGCGCCACCACAGGTTCAAAGGAGAACTGCTGCAGAGACAAACCCAGGCAAAATTTATTGTTTTAAAACCAGAATACTTTACAGATTATTACGGATTATTATAAATACGGATTACTTGAGTTGATATATGACTTAAAATCTCAATGGTATTGAAGCTTGTGAATGTAAATAAATATATAATGATACAAGTCACACATAAAAAAAAGAACAAATTCTCCAAAATATAAAAGAAAAATGTATTGTGATGCAAACAAATCAAATACAAGCTTTAAGATTTTGTAAACGTATAGAGCAAAATAGTTAAAGGGGCAGAAAAACAAAAATAAATAAGGAAAAGAGGCAAGTTTATAGGTATTCGAAATGTGTTTTTACTTATTTGGTAGATGTAAAAAAATAACATCAAATAACACTAGAAGAATGACATTAAAAAAAACATAAGTCATTAAAATATCTTACATATCATAATAAAAAGAATACCACAAATAAACACAAACAAAAATTTATATTTTTAAAAATAAAATAACAGTAGGATTAGCAAAAGAAAGTTTATATTGTCTGCCCCTAAGCACGCTAAATTCTTTTCCCTTCGCCAATTCAGATTTTCCTGGTCATCATTTTAATCCTAAGTAAGTTGTTAGACCCTTTTCTGTTTTTAAACTGTTCATTAATCAACCGCTCTTGCTCTCTTCTTTTTCTTCGGCTTATAGTAGTTTCATCTGGTCTGTCTCGTTGGTCTGTGGGAGGCATATCCATTGAGGGACACACAGACCTATACAGGCTAGAAGACAATCGGCACCCTGACTGCTATTAGGTATTGGGATGAAATCCTTGCACCCATTGTCAGACCCTATGCTGGTGCAGTGGGTCCTGGGTTCTACTCCTGGTGCAGGACAATGCCCGGCCTCATGTGGGGAGAGAGTATGCAGTGCAGTTCCTGGAGGGATGAAGCGAATTGATACCATTGATTGGCCCCCCGCGCTAAGCCTGACTCCTTAAATCCAAATAGAACACATCTGGGACATTATGTTTTGATCCAACTGATGCCACCAGGTTGCACCTCAGACTGTCCAGGAGCTCAGAGCGATGCCCTGGTCCAGATCTGGGATACCCCAGGACCGCCATCCGTCGTCTCATTAGGAGCATGCCCTCGACGTTGTCAGGCGTGTATACACGCACGTGGGGGCCATACAAATTACTGAATACCATTTTGAGGTTGCTGCAATGAAATTTCAGCAAAATGGACTAGCCTGCCGCATCATTTTTTCTCTGTAATTTTTGTAATTTTCATTTCCATCAAATGATGTGGCATCCTTTTGTTCCTAACACATCACCCAGTCCATATCAGTATAAATAAACAGCATGATTTTCCCCCCATTGAGATCTGATGTGTTTTCAAAGTGTTCCTTTAATTTTCTTGAGCAGTGTATAAAATCAAAACCCCTGCAGAAGAAACACTTCTCCAAATTGATATTTTTAGCATAATGCAAATAAAAGAAAACTTCCTCTGATTAATGTATATATTAGAGAAAGCAATTGATCTTCCACTGACAATATTGACTGTTTATTGTATATTCTCATCTCTGAATAGCTAGATAACGTTTGAGAAATTAAGCACAACTTTTACGCAAGTAGAAGTAGAGGAACTTCACAAGAATATTAGTCGAATAAAAGTATAAAGTGTCATGCAGGAAAATTTGTCCTAAAAAAAATAAAAAAAAAATCAAAATATTTCTTTTGTAAATGTAACTAAATAAATGTAATTAGTTACTACTCAAAGCGTCAGATCCCTCCTGTTCAGAGTGCAATAAAATAAAATAACTCACGTAAAAGAATGGTCTCTTAAGTAAAAAAGTTACTCAAATTAAAACAAAAGCTATCTCCGCAAAATGTTTGTTTCAATAAAAGTTAATACTGTAGTTACTTTTTTCGTAAGAAGAAAAAATCCCTCCGGTGTTTCATTAAAAAGTAGAGAGATTTTGGCTTTAAACGTTGCAATAAATAGGAGAAATTAACCTTTAAGGAAACAAGTTAATTCTCAACAACAATGTTTTATTTGGTAAAATGGTACTTATGTAGCATTTTATCCTGCCTCTTTATTTTCAAGATATTTAATCACCCATTAATAAAAATATTAACTCTGACATATAAAAATTCTGTTTTACATTGTTTTTGGGTTTATTTGTTACATAATTTGACTTTACGTCAAATTATAAACATAGATCTAATCCCATTTATGTATAACATGTATTTAAATATATGTAGTTTTTAGAAAGTCCAGTTGAAAAGGACTGATTTGTGTCGCTATTGGCTGTAATTCACAGAGGGGCAGATAGAGAAGGTCCTGGAAGAGGGAATTGAATTCTGAATGGAAGAATCATCTCCACTCCACCACTGGACCGCATGCCATCCTACTTAACATCTAATAACTCACATAAACATTGCCATTACTTTCCAGAGCGTCACCGTCAGCACCGAAGCTAAAATGGTGTTTGACACAAACTTCCAGACATGTCAATATAATTCTTTACATTCACCCTCCTCATTGTTTAACCCCCTGGTTTTATTGCTCTGCAGTGAAAAAAGCAACAGGAAACCAGGCTCTCTGTGGATGGAGGACCACCCCACACCCCTCTGTGTTATTAAGATGTTCGCTGGGTTGTTCAATCACCAGTTTGACGACGACGATTACAAAAGCAAAGTGTGTCAGCAGAGGTTGCACAAAGGAGCGCTGGAATGCTAAAAGCCTCCCTGGGAGTTGTTCTAAACGCCCCAAAGTGATTGTTGAGGAGTTTACGGTGGTGCGTTCTCCTCCCCTTTCCTCTTCTAAGGGAGACACATCTGCTACATCTGGATGAAGTTGTAACTTTCTACAATCAGTCCACATTTATCAGTACATCATGCAATGATACTATGATAAAGTTCCAGGGATCAGCTGGAGTACGATTCTTCTGCAGTTTTAATGTAACTTCAGTTACAGTTAAAGTCTGTTGAATCTGTCAATGTTTCATATGTAATTTCTGCCAGGTGGTCTATGAAAAATAGCTTGAGCTGTAGTCAGTATCAACTTGACCTTACTCTTTACTCAAGTAATAGTGAAAAAGTCTGTACTCCATAAACTACTTAAAGTATAGATCTAAAAAGTAACCTTTAAAAAAAATAGCTAGATACCACTATATGAATTGAAAAGCTCAATTTTTCAACTATTTTGTAAGAATTCTGAGAGACTGTGAGGTGCAAGGATGAGGGGGGAGGTCTTGTTGGTCTCTGTCTCAATCTCCCGATATGCTCTCGCCTGTGCCCGACCTTTCAGACATTTTCAACATCTTTTTCTGAATCCTACATTTGTAGCATGGCATAGAAAATTCCACGTTTGCAGTTTGAAGAAGAACACCTGCTTGCTTCTGATGATGATGATTTCCTTTAGCCTAACCAATAGGAGGTGTTTGCGTTACATATGGGTAATCACATCAATTACACTGGATTTTCACCCTGTAGATGTTGTTGATGGCGCCAATGATCTGCATTGGATGGTGCGACAGTGACCAGTGTTGTATAGTAACGAAGTAAAAAATACTTCACTACTGTACTTAAGTATATTTTTGAGTAATTTATACTTTCCAAGAGCATAAATTTTTTTTGAGAACTTTCACTTTTTACTTCACTACATTTACGAACTTAATTACATACTTGTTACTCCGATACATTTTCAATGTTTGGTTTTAGTTACTAAGTAAAATAAAGTAAAATAAAAATAAAGCGAGAGGGGAGAAGCATAGAGGTGTTTTGCCCCCTACTGACTACTGAGTGGGGTCTTGCCTGGGTTGGATTCATCAGACTTGCACCAATAAGGGATAAGCCTGTTTTGCAAAGCCAGTCTAAATTTATCCTACACTTGGTTGTTTTATATTATTTTTAGAGTGAATTTAACCTTCAAAAGGTTTACCAAGGAAAATGTTTTTTAAAAAAAGGTCATTCAAACTGCACTTACTTTTTACTTATACTTTTCACTACATTACTTGAGTACATCTATTTTTACAGTAATTCTTATACTACTTGAAGTACAAGCCATTTCAGATACTTTAAGACTTTTACTCAAGTAACATTTCAGTCAGTGACTTGGACTTTTACCAAGATCATATTTTGGAGAGGTACTTATACTTTTACTTGACTCCGAGATTTCAGTACTTCAGACAACACTGCACATGACGTGAAATGAATATAAAAGTTAAATCGAAGCCAAAAATGACGAGTATGCGTTTGTTTTAAAAATGTAAGGAATAGAAAAGACAGACACTTGTGTACAAAATAAGAAATGGAAGTAAAGTATAGATACCTAAAAGAGATGGTACTTAAGTACAGTAACAAAGTATTTGTACTTCATTACTTGACACCCCTTGTAATGAGCTCAGATAGTAGGACCCAGAGTTCAAGGCGAGTTTGTGATTATTTAAAAGGTGTTTATTTATAGAACGGAGCTGTGGATCTGCAGTAGCTGCGGGGGGAAAGTGGGACACCGCCCATCACTAGCAACTCTGGTTAGAGAGAAACACAGGTAAGTGACTATGATAAACAGATGGACGATGATAATCCATGAGAGTCACTTACCTGGTTTAACATTTCAGTCCATCTCCTTAGAGCGGGGTAGGATTCAGCAACGGACGTGACCCAGAGTGAACCAGATGCAGCAGCCTCATTGAACAGGCAGGGGTCCGAGCCAGGCCAGGGAAAGCAGGAGTCTGTAGCCCAGTTAGGGGTTCTGATCAGAACAGGAAAAGACAGGTTCAGGGTTCCAACAGTCCAACAGAGAGTTCAGCAGTACGTTCAGATGGGAACAGGCAAGCCTAGTAGTTGAGAGGCAGAACAAGGCACGACATCAGGAAAACTACAGTACTCTAAAACTTGCTCCCTCCACCGAGCCAAAACAGGAACAGGGCACGCTCAGCGGATAAGAGCCTGGACATAATCAGGACCAACTACGACGAAACTAAAAGCCTCTCTCATCCCTGGCTTCCAAGAACGAGAACATAAACAATGGCATAGAATTCAAACACAGCAACAAAATCTCCAAGTCAGCAACACAAACTCAAAAAACAATGATCAGGCCCTGATAGCTGGGACTGAGTCATAAATGAAGCAGCAGGAGAAGGTGAATTAGATGAGTGATAATTGGTAAGCGGGCAGACAGGTGAATGAAATGAGCAATTGGGTCAGCTATCAGAGACATGACTATGACATAAGCTTCTTTAGATTGAAAGCACAGCAACTGTGATGAGTTGTTTTTTTTATTGTTCTTAACATCACAAGCATACAATAAATTGTTATCACTGATCCATTCTTTGGACCTTATACATATCTTTATGAGCTTTTCTCCTTTATTAGTTTCAGTGATGTTACAATGGTTGCTGAGCAACAACATTAAACAAAGTAAATAATGGAAAAAGAAAATAATAATAATAATATTTTCTGTCTGGGGGAGTGTTTTTCATTAATATCGAACAGTCTGTTCTTAGAGGCAACCTGGCCTCCATCTGCAGTTATGCATTGCCAAAATCACATGCTAACTTTATGGCTTTATCCAAATCCCTCAAATTCATAAGGACACTTAAGCCACTGTTGGAGAATGTCCCAACTCACCATGATTAGTGCAATCCTAATAATGCTGGCAGTGAGGAAGGAACTAGAACAAGGAGGTAGGATGCTTCCAAGTGCCAGTGCAGTTAGCTTAAGGACTTCCTGATGTTATAGCTGATGCTAGGAGCTATATTGTTGTCTAATCCTTTGCATGTTATGAGATTTAGGTACACCTCCATTCACTGAATTGTATACATTGTAATGTATGAAATCTATTGCAATACAATATAATGTATTGCAATGTTTTGGCAAGTGGCTACATTTGTGTAGCTTTTGTTTTTTGTAGTTCTTTTCCAGAAGGCTGTAGTCCCAAATCGCCTAGCATCAATTATGTTGTATATCCATTGTATAATGACGTCCATAAGGCTGACAGCTGTCTGGATTCAGCACAGCAGTCCAGAGCTGCTGTCCTACCCTAGATAGAGATATTACTGTTGACACCATGAAATGTGAAAGAAGCTACACTGCAAAAATCTAAACACTAGATAAGATAGGTGTTTTTTTCTTAAAATAAGTGCATTTGTTCTTGAATTGCGCCAGTAAAAGAGACATTTTACAAGACAATTTACACTTAAAATAAGAAACATAATTGCATCGTCTTATTTCAAGTGCATTTTATCTAATTATTTAAGAGTAAAATTACTCATTCCATTGGCAAACTATCTCATTTACCTACTCAAATTAAAGGTGAATACACTTAATTAAGGGATTTTTTTTTTTATTTCTAGATCGTTTTTGCAGTGTAGGAACAGGAGGTAGGAGCTATGAGGAGCTATGAGGTTTTCCGATCAAGCCATGCACCATATAGAAAAAGAAAATTGTCTGGGGCATTGAAAGGTCTTCTTTAAGAGTTTAGTAGAAATGCTTGGTCTTTAGTATTAAGTCTCTTGAAAAGTATACACACTGGAAAACCAATCTAGAAATAAGGGAACATTTCTTAAATTAAGTGTTTTAATAAGTTTTTACTCTTAAAATAAGATAATTTTATAATATACTCTTGAAATAAGACACTGCAATTGTGTTTTCCTTTTTTTTTAATGAAAATTGTATTCTTCCATTGGCAAAGAGTGTCTTTTACCTCCTCAATTCAAGAATAAATGCACTTATCTAGATTTCATTTTTTTAAGTGCACCAGTAAAATTAGCACTATTGTAACTTTTTTTACTCAGGTTAACGTAAAGTCTTTATCAAATAAATTCTTCTAGTATGATTAAAAAGCTGGTAAATGGTAAAATGGCTACTCAAGTACTTACTGTAGTATTTATTGGCTGATGACATCTGATTTAATATTTAACTCTTTGATGTTTCTAATATATCAAAGTATCAAAACATTTTTTTTTACATGATTACAATATAAATCTGTGCAGAAGAAACATTTACATATTAATTTTCTTAAAGAAATTAATACAAAGTAGGTTATTCATGTAAGATATAGAAGAATAAAGAACACTTTTAGCCCATTTTTCTGTAGTGTCAGGGATGAAATGTCGGAATGATGCGACACCAAAATTTTGACGATTGGTCCTGTCTCGGCTATTTGGCTCATTTAGAATCACCCCTTGGCTGCTTCCAGAATGGTTTGCATAGTGTGCAGCTTTCTGTCAGATAATGTCATTAAAACAACCTTAAACGTTCTTTTTTTAAAAATATGCTACCACCGAAGTCGCCAACGCTGTTCAATGACGTTCCAAAACAAGTTTTGTAAAGAAAAAACGTCTGTAGTAAGTATTTAGCATTTTGTAAATCCCATTGAGTTCTTTCGTTGAATAGTCAATATCCCTCCCGCCAATCGAAACCGAAAGGGGCCTGTTTACGCTATTGTATTTTTCAAAGGCCCGGCAGCTTCTGCTTCACTCTAAAAGGTACCGACGCCGCAGGTGTTAACGCCTCTGTTAAACACTTTTAAAAACCTGAAAATGGAATACGGAAAGGTGGATTCTGAGGAGGACATATTGAGATTTTGAGTTTGGACGGTAGAGATGTACCACCGCCAACTAGTGGTCTGGAGGTGCAAAAGCTCAGTTTCGAACGGGAAGTGGAAGTTTATGTTGCGTTGTGATGTTTAGGAAAAATAGTTCTGGATTTACAAAATGCTAAATAAAACAAGACAGGAACCGTTTTTCTTCACGCACTTTTTTGGAACGTCATTGTGCAAGCCATTCTGAAGCAGCCAGGGGGGGATTCTACATGAGCCAAATAGCCGAGACAGGACCAATCGTCAAAATTTTGGTGTCGATCATTCGATTTCATCCTGGACACTACAGAAAAGGGGCTAAAAGTGTTAAAAACCGGAATTTTCCTTTAACTCCAGAATTTTGGCTTAAAATAAGCAACAACAAAAAATGGAAAACAATTTGCCAATAGAACAAGTGAAAATACACTTGACAAGACAAACTTGACAAGATGTTTTAAATATAAAAAAATAAATGTTAAATCTTGACACAAAAACTAATTTTTGACACAAAAAAAATCACTACAGCTTACAGCTTTTAAATCTTATAATAAGCTTAAGATGTTTAAGGGTAGTAGCCTTCTCCTAAAATGTTGTACCTTACATGTCATCATTTAGTTTTAAGATGTATTCAACTCATTCTTAGTAACATAAATGTGACAATAATTTAGATTCAGGTGTCAAACCTACTTAACCCTTTAAAGCCCAATCCAAGAAAAAAACAAAACAGAAAATTACTTTTTTTTGGTTTGAAGTCCTTATTTGGCCTTTTAACAAAATATGTAAAAAGAAAAAACAAAAATAAATTTTGATATTAATAATTTATTACTATGCGATAAGTCAAGATTATTTTTTTGTGTAGTCTTCTGCCCTCTGTTATCAGGTATATCTGATTGTGTACAATAGGATTTTAAGCAAAGTTTTACCATACCATGCAAAAGGTGTCAGACGGTGTTATTTCAGAAACCGTATAATAAATAACGATACAGACAATGGGCATTACAGGGTTAAGATTAGAAAATTGACATTTAAGGAAGTATCTTAAGTTAGTTTTTCTAACCATCACACTGCAAACGTATCTATATAAAAATATGTAAACAATTCTTAAAATAAGTGTATTTATCCCTAATTTGAGCAGAAAAATAAGAGAATTTGCCAATGGAATGGGCATTTTCTATTCTTAAGATAGGCACGTAAAATAAGAAAATGCAGTTGTTGTTTTTTTGGTTATTTTAAGAAAAATTAATTTTATTTTTTGCAAAAAAAATAAGGCGCATTTTCTTGAAGTTAATGTATTCGCCTTGAATTTCACCAGTTTAGTAAGACCTGTCAACAAAAAAGTATTTTTATTTTTAAAATAAGATTAATGTTAAACATATTGAGCTTATAGTTGCAGAACAGTGGAAGGAATAATGTGAAAACAGGCCCACATGCCGACAATCATTGGTTATTTCTAATGTCATCAATGCTCCAAATTCATGTCAGCCTCTTTCGGCAGTACTTGGAATCTTGGTTTGATAGAATTTCATGAAAAAAAGCCAACTCTAATGAACTGTTTTACAGAGAATTGTCACTTATATATGTTGTTTTTATGCAGTTAATGATAAACCAATTTTTTTTATCTACTCATCTTCTTATAACAAGATTTTCATTCTTTACAACTATCATTTAAATACTTCAAACATTTATTCAATGTCAAAAAAGGTTATGTAAATCAAGTAACGACTCAATAAGGTATTTCCAAGACTCTTCATTCATCAAAATTCTCTAAATTGTATTAAAAGAAATTATCTCTCAGTTAAATGTATCTCTGTCGATGGTTTTGACTTGTATTAAGTGCGAAAAGAGGTTTTGACTTCAAATGAGAGAAATATATTTGATAAGATTTTATTTTTGCAGTGTACCTGAATAAACACCTCAAAGTACATTCATGCCTTACCTTTAAAAAATCGTCTGGCACTTTATAAGTTACATTATAAGTTACAATGAGCGCTTAGTACATGTAAAGAAGACTCACATGAATTTGAACACGACAGTAAATGTATCATTTTAAAGCTAAGTTTAAATAACAATGCAGGTCGAGAACAGTGAATTCATCACAGTGAAACACTTTTATTTTTCTGTTAATCATTCCTTCTCTGGTTTTTTTCTCCATGTTTGAATCTCTCCGTATCGCTCTCTGTCCTGAGAGACAAAGCTCAGGGTCAGAGAAGGTCGAGCCTACTGTAGACATCTGCTAATTGTCCCGGCGGGCCGGCCCGTCCAGTCCTACAATACCTCTGGCTCTGTAGGTGTCTGTAGCTGGGAGCGACCTGGCAGCTGTCACATTCAGGAACATTTACACCCCCACCCCCCCTCTTTAAAACCTGCTGTATCCCTGGGATGCTGTGTGGACTAAAAACTGAGGCACAGAGATGTTTAATTGTAGTTAACCCTTTATTGGGCAAGTTATCATTTTTGATCACTTGCATACCCCTTACAAATGGAGTCCCCTCCCTCAGTGAGGTCTAGAAGCAGAAGATCTATATCCAGTCATTCAGCAAAGATACTGCTACATGGCTGTACATCTTATTTTGGCATTTGAACAAATAGATGAGCCCTTGAATGATATATTACCTACTGCAAATAAGTTCTAAAAAAAAGGTTAACAAGAAAAAAAGGTAAAAAGCTAATTGGAAAGTTAAAAAGTTAATCAGCCTAGTTAACAATTATATTTAGGTTTATAAACTAAAAATCTAAAAAGTTTCTTTCACTCTGAGTGTTTTACATTAATTTCTTATAGAAGCACTTTTGTTATTTTTCTTAATATATTCGAGCAAGTTGGCGTTTCTTGTTATTACATTGACATTAGTTTTTGCCATCAAAATATCCATGTTTTTTTAAGGTTACATAGGTGATAAGGTCCTCTCCTGGATTCCAATAACACTATTGGCTTGAAATTTTGATTTTCAAAGTATTTCACAGAGTTCCCTAGGAAGGATTAATGGAGTTGCTGGTTAAAGGAATTTATGCACTGCAAAAAATCTAAATCTAGAGAAGTATTTTTTTCTTAAAATAAGTGCATTTGTTCTTGAATTGAGGAGGTAAAAGAGACAGTTTGCCAATGGAACAAGACAATTTACTCTTAAAATAAGAAAACACAATTACGTTGTCTTATTTTAAGTGCAAATTATCTAATTATCTTATTTTAAGAGTAAAATTACTCATTCCATTGGCAAACTAGCTCATTTACCTACTCAAATTAAGGGTGAATACATTTAATTTAAGAAATGTTTACTTTTTTCTATATCGTTTTTACAGTTTGAAGTGCTTTGCAGAGATATTCACATCCTGAGCATTTGCAAATTTCTCTGTATTTTATTGGGATCTTATATAAAATATGAACTCAAGGTCCTGCATTTATGCGATACAGAATAAAAAGCAGTAATTAGCTTCAGATTGTTTTTGTAATAGTCACAGTAATTGAGTCATAGTAAAAGCTGAGCTCAAAGTTACATCAAGGAGAGAAACAGGACTAAACACTGAAAACAGCTCCAGCTCTTTCATTTATAATCAAAGGCCTTGATAGCACAGGTGATCTTTCAATGCAAGATGGTGTCACGGTCAAACAGAGTGATGAGAAGTGGTATCTATGTCCTCAAGCAGCCTAAGCCTATAGCAGCATAACTAATTTAAGCCTAACCTTAAAGGGTCATTCTGTAACAATTTATCTTTTTCACCAGCTAAAATAGAATAATATTATTTGAATCTGTCAACAGTAACAATAAATAAAAAAATCTATGAAAATAAACAGATAATACAGTAGTTAGACATAGCATTTAGACCATGCTATGATAGAATTATATATATATTTTTTAACTCATTAAACAGGCCTGGACTAAAAGGACGGCACCCTTAACTTGAACATGCAGCCAAATACAGGATGTGACAATAGACAGAAAGAAAACAGGGACTGTTTGTGTTCCTATTTTTACAGAAATAGTAAGAATGTAGCAGGACTCATGTTCTCTTGTGAAAACTTTGGTATTAAAAAAAAGTCTTTAACTTGGTTATTAAAGATCTAATAATCTATTCACATACACATAAAAACATTTTTTTTTTATCTTGTTCTGAGATCAATGTACTAAGAAAGAGCAGATGCCATTAGATTCTACTCATGAATGTAATAATCTGCCACTGCAGTTAGACTTTTTGTTTAAGGAATATTTAAAATAATTTTAACAAGTCCTAATAAGTGTAATTGCTTTAATGCACTGGCAGATTATTACATATATTTTTAATAGAATCTTTTCAAGATAAGATTATTAATTTAATCTTCTTTTGCATGGTATTTTAATCTCAAAGCAAGAACCAAAATCCTTTTTTTTTGTCTCAATAAGTGTGTAGAACTTTTAGACGGATACATTTTGCAGTGTATTGCTCTAGCTCTATGTTTTAAGTCTTGGTCCCTGGGTCACTGTCTGTCCTTGGCATGTTTGATGTATTCCATGATGCTGTTTGATCACCAATATTCTCCCCAAAAACCTCAGAGTTCTGCAGAGAGAAGGTGGATTATTTTGCAAACAGGTAAACTTTATAGGATGGACCTCTAAAGGTTGCGTTTGATTTTATTAGGCCAAACAAAGCTTCCAAACATTAGACCACAGGTCACGGATTTGCAGGCCGTGATCCGGATCCGGACCAGCTGCTGGATAATCCGGACCCAACGTGATTTAAAACATTTATAAATTACCGCATGTTGTTCGACTGTATTGTAAAACTCAGGTGTTTTATAAAATATGTGAATCAGGAAGTTGTCTATATACCAAACTGAACGATTGTTGTTCTCTACTTCAAAAAACACTTTAGATTTAAAAATTATTTTTTTTTTAGATTTTTTTTTTTTTTAAAGTCAACGTATAACATGGATGCATAAAAACCTCATTTTATTTAAAGTGTTAAATTCTGATTAAAGTAACAGATTATAATTAAAAATGTCTCCGGATCTTTACTGGTTGTTGATTTACTTTATTCGAACCCCGCTGGTTTTTATTTGGTTATCCCTGCATTAGAGCCTGTGGAGTCACATGAGGATTAGAGGGTCTCCAATTATGTTTATGGTTTGAATTTTGTTCCCTTATAATTGCAAAGAACATATTTTGTTTGTTAAAATTAGAAATAAAAATGCAAACCTTTTCAGGATTGCATTTAAAAAATTTTATTTACAAAATCTGTTTTTCCCCCATTTTGTTTTATGTATATTTTAATATGTTGCTAGCAACAACAATGGAACAAAAATGACTCCATAGCCATGTTGTCTATGTGAAAAAGGTATTTTTATCATCAGCTAGCACAGAATACATGTCAGATTAAGTAAAACTACTTATACTTCAGCGATAGTATCAAGGTGTTACTTTATTGTATCTCTTATACTATATCCGTTGGTTGTGCTGTTCTTTTTTTACATCTCTTTGCAGGTGATGAAGCAGACTGAAGATGTTTTATTGTTGTCTCCCTTTTATCTCCTCTTTCTTTCATCTTTTCTCCTTTTTTTCTGTTTTTCCTTTCCTGTTCTACTTACATTGCAGTGTCCATATAATCTTTAATAATCCCTGCATGAATTATAATAAAAGCTATTTATATGCATAAATCAAGCGGAACACTATGGCGATAGCCGTGGCTGCTCCACCTGGGAGAGTAAAATCTGTTGGGATCTTTTTTGGCATCAAGACAACAGAGGCGTAGCCAGAAAAATGTTTTAAGGGTGGCCAGGCAATAACCAATGTACACTGAGGGGTGGCCGAAAGCCGATAGGTGCCAGAACCTCAGGGTCAATCCACACTGTTCATGCAGGAAAATTAATGAGCACAACATCCATATTTTCTAAATAAAAACAAACTATCCTTTCTTACAACCTTTGCTAAAAAATAGACGCATATATTTAAACATCCATGCTTCCTAGATAAAAGGTATAGTAGATGCAATTCTTTCAGGTTTGAGTTCTGGGGCGAAAATCTTTTCCATTATCATTACTTACCTACTTTTATCAATAATCATTCTGCCAAAAATGTATATTTACAAGTACTAAAATCTACATAAATTGAATATTTAAAACATTTTTATTAAACTAGTTATTTATGATTCCACTGAATACTCCTATATGACTTGCAGAGAACATTATTTTCTCTTTACCCCATATAAGTCAAAATGTATTTCTGACTGTTGCCACCATCTGTATTAGAGGGGAAAATGGTAGGGGTGGCCAATGATTGGCTAAGGGTGGACATGGCCACCACTGGACCCCCATCTAGCTCCGCCACTGCCAGACAGGACACTGAGAAAAGAATAGAAAGAAGAAAAAGGTTAAACATAGTGATCATTGATGAAATGTAGGTCATAAAGTTGTCTTTGGTTTCCCCACACTACACACAAACAGAACAAATGTCCCCCCCACTGGGTCTACACATTAGCATCACAGCAAACCTTCACGTGTCTCATGAGCGTAAAATCTCCCATTTGCAAATAATGACAAGTCTTCATACAATAAGTAACACGAAGGGAATGAAAGAGGTTCCATTTTGACCAGATGCCACTTAATAATTAACGGGATCGGGGCCCCTGATCCTCCTCATTACCATTCTGAAGGGCCGGCACGGGGGTCCCTCATGGCCGGAACGTGTCTGCAGCTCAAAGCAAAGGGGACAATTGTTCCTGTGAGACAAATGACTTTATTTAGAATTATAAAAGCAAATCTGAAAAGGAGCGATTGGATCTGCTGTCTATATATAGACTGGGGAAGGGGCGCGGAAGTTCAGGAGCAAACATGCAGCCAGTTGCAGCCCAATTACCGAAGGTCCAAAGAGCTTCTTTCTCTGTGGAGGATATTTTGGATCCGTCTAAGTTTAACAGGACTTTTATCTCTGCTGGGGAGGAATCGGACACAGGTAAAAATAAAAAAAAAGAAAGAAAATGTAGTTTAATGTTTTTAATTTTATTCTAAATTCAATTGTTTATATTTTAGAAAATCGTGATCTGAACGATGGAGATGGGAAAACGGAGGAGTCGGTGCGTAACAGGCAGAGGGGGAAGTCCTCACCGCCCCAGAAGGAGAAGAGCCGTCGGATCCGCACCGCCTTCACTCTGGAGCAGCTGCAGGTTCTGGAGCGCAGCTTCCAGAGGAGCCACTACCTGTCGGTGCTGGAGCGGCACACCATCGCCGCGGCCCTCCGCCTGTCCGAGACTCAGGTCAAGATCTGGTTCCAGAACAGGCGCACCAAGTGGAAGAAGGAGCAGCTGACTGTGCAGCGAGCTTTTACACCGGCGCTCCCGCCCCTGTCCTCTGCCTGCAGGCCCCTGTGCGGGCCCCTGTACGGCCTGCAAGGCCCTCCGCTCCGGCTGCTTCCCACGGTGCCTCTCATGCCCTACAGATGCTGCTATACCTGATGCGTAAAAGCGCGCTTTGACTTGAGCGCAAAACGGACCAGAAACAAACTGAGTAGAAAATATTTGAAAATGAAACACTTTCTAATTTATTTCGTTTACTTTTTTGTGAGACTATTTTTTTTAACTGACCTAATTGTGTCTTTACCGATTAGAAGCAGACTTTAATGAACTAAAGGTATGATTATACACAATGCGCTACCAAGAGTATTTTATATTTTTGTATTTATTTCAGATATGTGCAGCATTAATCTCTACGATCTAATTTTAAGGAGAAATTCCAGATTGGTTTCTAATAAAATGAGAAGAAAATCACACCAGGTTTTTTTTTTTTTATATCCCAAAGTTTGCGACATAAACGCTGTTTATTGAAATATTTAAGGACTATGTGTCGCATATATTATGAAACGCTTTCCCTCCTGACACGTAAATATGTGTTTGTTCAAATTTAGGGAAAAATTACCCCATAAAGTCTAAATGTCACAGAAACCTTCCTCATAAAATCATCTATTCTCCTTTAACTTCCATATTTTTCAGTTATTACAAGTTTGTCATAGAAGAACCCAAAGCACACTGTGCCATAGAAGAAAAATAAATATTTCCAGGAATGAATAAAATCTGAAATGTGAGTATTCATTTTTCACCTTATGTGACAAAATACAGAACCTGTTTTCAGTGCAGCTGCCTCAGCAAACATGGTTTGACTGCCAGCTTAGGATATCTGGACATCTCTAGGATCAGAAAGCTGTTCCCTGCAGTCAACAATAATCACATCAGATGGACCTTGGTGGTTATTTCAACTTGTGCATTTTGGCTCTGTGATTATTTGAAGACAGAAGAGCCTTCCTGCCTGTAGTAAATTAATTTATACGACCAGAGGAGGTTCTAGACAGGGGCCATCAGGGGCCTGTGCCCCTGTAGAACTAGTCCTGGCCCCATTTATGGCCCCTGTACTGAAAACACACACAACAAAATTGATGTTATTACACTATATTTACACCCATCCCCTACATAGCGAATTCCAGCTTCTACCCTCTGGTTCCTGTTTTAAATATTCACCAGCATGGACAAATCAATCCAAACACTCCTTTATTCCCTCTGCTGTTCAGCTGCTAAACTCTGCTAAACTCTACTAGGAAAAGCAGATAGTCACATGTTGGATGCATATAGGCCTACGCTCTCACGCACTGCACATATTTATCTATTTATTTTATTTTTTTCTCTTTTATCCACCTTAGTTTTATTTTTTTATATTTTATGTTTCTTTTATTTGTGAAAAGTGAATGTGTGTGTGGAAAGTGTCCACTACTGCACAAAAATTGCCCATACTAGGACAAATAAAAGCTACTGAACTGAACTATAAAAAGTGTAACATGTAGCTGTTCTTTCAAACTAATGTATGTCACTCTAAACTAGATCAAGTTACTGATTTGATTGATTCTTTTTCAGACATCAAGTTTGATTGAACCTGAAATAAATACACCTACAAAGGACCCCAAACAAACTTTCTGATTCCTCTCAATATGTATATTTTTATTCATGACCTGCAGGTATTTTTTGTTTTAGTTTTTTTGTTTGAGTCACATGTGAACTGGGCTTTGCACGCAGTCAGAGCACCTGATCAAGTCTGTTGAAAAACACCATCATGTTTTTTCACCGGGTCCGATTCGAGTGCAGGTAACTTAACTGAGATGGAGTCTTATAAAAAAATTCTGGACAACAAAGCTTCGATTCGCCTTTGCAAAGGGAGAGGAGCATCAGCAGCACGCATCTGCAAACAGCAACATGAACCCCCTTCCAAAACCCCGGCTCTTTTTATTATCTTCATAGGGCACATCTTAGCTTCATAGGGAACATCTTACAGTTTCACACAGACAGTCCCACAGAGTGATCATACTCATTCCTATCTCCATGTATGGAGTTGCTTCCTGCCTTTCTGCTCCACTGTTAATCAGCTTTTTCTGTGTGTGTGCGAGCAAGGTCATTCTCAGCCTTCCCATCTGCACCTGTTGTTTTCTACACTCTGTTCTGTAAATCTGCCCTGATACATATGAACAATAAGTTTTGCTGCAGCTTTAACTTAGCTCTTTACTTCTTTTAGCTTAAAACATGTATATACACTCACCGGCCACTTTATTAGGTACCCCATGCTGGTAACGGGGTTGGACCCCCTTTTACCTTCAGAACTGCCTCACTCTCGCGTGGCATAGATTCAACAAGGTGCTGGAAGCATTCCTCAGGGAGTTTGGTCCATATTGACATGATGGCATCACACAGTTGCTGCAGATTTGTCGGCTGCACATCCATGATGCGAATCTCCCGTTCCACCACATCCCAAAAGATGCTCTATTGGATTGAGATCTGGTGACTGTGGAGGCCATTTGAGTACAGTGAACTCATTGTCATGTTCAAGAAACCAGTCTGATATGATTCCAGCTTTATGACATGGCGCATTATCCTGCTGGAAAGTAGCCATCCAGAAGTTGGGTACATTGTGGTCATAAAGGGATGGACATGGTCAGCAACAACACTCAGGTAGGCTGTGGCGTTGCAACGATCCTCAATTGGTACCAAGGGGCCCAAAGAGTGCCAAGAAAATATTCCCCACACCATGACACCACCACCACCAGCCTGAACCATTGATATAAGGCAGGATGGATCCATGCTTTCATGTTGTAGACGCCAAATTCTGACCCTACCATCCGAGAATGTCGCAGCAGAAATCGAGACTCATCAGACCAGGCAACGTTTTTCCAATCTTCTATTGTCCAATTTCGGATGAGCTTTGTGCAAATTGTAGCCTCAGTTTCCTGTTCTTATCTGAAAGGAGTGGCACCCGTGTGTGGTCTTTCTGCTGCTGTAGCATATCTGCCTCAAAGTTCGACGCACTGTGCGTTCAGAGATGCTCTTCTCCCACCTTGGTTGTAACGGGTGGTTATTTGAGTCACTGTTGCCCTTCTATCAGCTCAACCAGTCTGGCCATTCTCCTCTGACCTCTCTGGCATCAGCAAAGGCATTTCCTACCACAGAACTGCCGCTCACTGATGATGTTTTTTTCTTTTTCGGACCATTCTCTGTAAACCCTAGAGATGGTTGCAGCGTGAAAATCCCAGTAGATCAGCAGTTTCTGAAATACTCAGACCAGCCCTTCTGGCACCAACAATCATGCCACGCTCAAAGTCACTCAAATCACCTTTCTTCCCCATACTGATGCTTGGTTTGAACTGCAGGAGATTGTCTTGACCATGTCTACATGCCTAAAATGCACTGAGTTGCCGCCATGTGATTAGCTGCTTAGAAATTGAGTGTTAACGAGCAGTTGGACAGGTGTACCTAATAAAGTGGCCGGTGAGTGTATAGCTTCAGTTCCAAGTCCCAAACCATGAGAGAGCGCCTTTTTCGTCATCTGTACATCCTGGGTGGATTTCACCCATAAATAAGGACAAGTAGCAAAGCAGTTGCATATAATCAACATTATAGCTGGCGTGTTAACTAGTTAATATTAGCTAGCTGACCTCTGAGAGGGTTCATGCATTTACCGATAACATTATGACAACGAATTGCTAAAGTTAGCTAGCCAAAAGCCCTCGGTAGTTCGCCAGGGCTTCATCCAGAGCTAAACAAACATTTCTTGAAGGCTCAGTGTGGAGTTTAGATAGAGTTAAATGTTGGATCCCCAGCCGTCACTGGCAGGGCGGGCCTCCATGTTATAAAGAGCAGGAGGGCTGATGTGGTGAGCGTGTTAGCGACAGATGCTAACTGCTAGCGCTTGCTAAGGTTAATTAACGTCAATTTACACCACCTGGATTTACACCATTTAAGGCTATATAAACAATAAATATATTTAAAGTAATCTGTTGGCCAGGTGTTTTTTAATAAGAGTTTGTTAGATGGGAAATGGAAATTACTTTTGAAGTTAAGTCAAAAAATGTGAAAATCATCAATTGGTTATATTTTAAGTAACTAACTGGTGTCAATAAAAACATTAATTCATGTTAATATTGTTAAAAGTAAGTACATTAGGTTGGTTCAATGTTAATATATTACTTTGGTTCATCAACTGAAATGTTCAGAAAATCATCTGGAACAGATTTAAAGTTGGGTCAAGTGCAGTATTATTTAGGGATGCATCGATATAATCGGCCCCCATATCGGTATCGGCCTTAAAACTGAATATCGGACATCGGCCACCCCACCGATATTTAACCGGATATTTGATCAGCTTCTGAGTTTCTAAAGTCTAAAAAAAAATACTACTTCTTCTTTCTCCTCTTCCCCAAAACTTATTTTTTACAGACTTAAAAACTTCTAAAAGACGAGGGAATCACGAAATTTTGCCATATTTTTATATGTTGATATATATTGACGCTGTATCAATCTATTTTACTAACAAAATCTCACAAGAATTTGCAAAATATCAGGAGAGTTTTGTAACAGGATGATGAAATTTCACGAGATTTTGAAAGTAAAATAGATCGATACCGCATTTTTAAAAATCTATTTGATATCAGCATATGAAAATATATTTGAGTGTATTATGTTTCAAAGTGTCAGAAATGGATAACAAAACTGCTATTTTCAATGACTACTTATTTTTGTCCAGCTTTAATATCGTATCGATATCGGTTATCGGCTACCTGAGTTTTAAAATATCGGCATATCGGATATCGGCCAAAATCACAATATCGCGCATCCCTATAGCATTATTGTTTATAAAATAAAATAATCAGGTCATAACAAGTGATTAAATTCAGATTCTGCTATCTCAAGCATTTTAGATGTGATATCTGGACATCATTTCTTTTATTCGAGCAAGGTTTTACTTTTTCCAGTGAAGCAGATGCAAATGTTTGTTTGTTTTTTATTACCGTTTTAAGATCTGTTTTTTCACTGTTAAAAAATCAATTTCTAATGATCATATGCAATGAGAAAAAGTTTGGTATGATCTGATCTTTTACTGATTCTGTAGGAGCCAATTATTTTTTGTTGATAATAAACAAAGTTTTTGATTTTTGTGGATAATCTAGCTAAGTTTATTTTACTTTACTGTTTGATATCTGTTATGAGAATAAGTTTTCTTTTGTCATTTATTTATGTTCCTTTGTTTCTGGTTAGTTATGATTAATTTGGGTGAATTATTTTTATAAATAGGCTGTCAATGGTAGGACCAGCATGCATCTGGGTGGGTGTATGGTTTTTTTTTACACATGGAGGGAATCTGTGTCCCTTCCTGTTTGCCTGCCTGAGCAGAACTAAACTAAGAAAACTGATTTTTTTTCTTTTGCCTGTGTGAACAACTTGTCCATGGTGCATCTATGGCCTTTGTTGAATTTTTTGTGTGTGTCATCAAAGCTGATCAACAACTCCTTGGAACAATTTAATATTTTGCCTGAACAATAAACTTTAACAATTATTTAGAAATTGTGAGCAGCTTTAGTATCTCCTGTACAGAGAAATGATCACAGTTTTTATTTAGATCCAGTGTGAAACCTGGGCTTTATGGTTCATTTATAATAATAAACACCCTCGTCCTGTTTTTTTTTTTTTGTGTGTGATATCTTTTCTTCTAGAACCACCACTGTAAACAATAACTCATTTAACTCAACATTTAATTTCCCTCTGGTATCAAGGAAGTATGTTTTAGTTTGATTGTTTAAATATGATGTGAAATATACTGTGATGTCCACAGTTTTTTCCTTATTCAGGTAACATTTTGTGAATTTAGGAGCATTTTAAAATACCCAAAATGTTATTTCTAGAAGTTTAATCATTTTTATGCCATTTCTTTCTTTTTCTTTTTTTAATTTCCATTGCCCATTGTCTTTTCTTCAACAAGAAAGCTACATAAATTTGACTTAAAATAACTTATCAGCCTCTTAATTAACCCCTTACATGCCTAAATGAAGATATTTAACGATAACATTAAGTTTCTGTTAACAGTTTTTCCAATAAATATTTTGTTGCTTTCTGAATAAACATATATATTTATTTATGTATAAGAAAATAAAAAATAAAGATATTCAATATACAATAAATCTAAAGATAAAAGGAATACATTCAATTTAGTTTTATTTATAAAGCACCAATTCACAACACATTTAATCTCAAGGCACTTTATAATTCACCAGTTCACCATAGTAATTGACAGTTCATAATAAAACTGTTCATTAGTGTTGGCTATTTTTCATGCAGTTTTATCAAACCAAGCATCCAAGTACTGCAGAAAGAAGCTGACGTGGATTTGGATCATTGATGACTCTTGTCGAGGTGTGGGCCTGTTTTCACATTATTTCATCCATTGTACTGCAACTATAGGCTCAGTGTGTTCAACATCAACCTTATTGAAGGAAAATACTATTTTTATAAGACAGGTCTTACAAACCTGCTCAAATTCTAGACAAATACATTCACTTCGAGAAAAACCTAAGTAAGTAAATTTTTATTAAA
Source organism: Cyprinodon brontotheroides (assembly GCA_018398635.1). Taxonomy (NCBI): domain Eukaryota; kingdom Metazoa; phylum Chordata; class Actinopteri; order Cyprinodontiformes; family Cyprinodontidae; genus Cyprinodon; species Cyprinodon brontotheroides. Next base: position 6,936,494 of record JAGKQL010000057.1, read on the forward strand.
ATAACAAAAAGATAATACAGTCAAATTATGCACAAAAACATAAAAATCTATGTACAAAGGGAGGGGAAAAAATTCATTTAATTCATTTAATCCTGAATGAGCATGTGTTACATATACAAAAAATAAATAAATAAATAATATTAATATAATCAGTAGTATCAACAAAATGTTAATTTTTTGAATAACCATCATACTGTAGTATTGTAATTGCTCTCTATTGCAATCCATTGGTCATAACTGGAACTACAGTGCTGTAAATACAAAGTGAACCAAATAGGAATATAATAAAATGCAAAACATTAACATAATCAAAAAAATTAACAAAATATAAATATAATTCATTATTGAAAAAAACTATTTGATGAAGCAGCGAATAAAATTATGCAGAAGAAAAAATTGCACAAAAAATTTAAAAAGTCGGGTCTTCATTAATGAAGATGTCTATTTAAGTTAATAAGTTAAAATATTCAGTATGACTTAGTATTTTGTTCTACAACTTAGTTTAAAAACAAAAACAAGAATGTGGGATGTTTGGTTCTTTTTAAAGCAGGCAGACTTCAGTTCTACCTCTGTGAACCATTATGTTTTTCAATGTATGAATGGAAATATGTTCCTTTGAGCAATCAGATAATGGTTTGAACAGCTGACCTCAAACTGACCAGTTCTGACCAGTAGATGGTGATATGTAACATAACAATACCACGGAGGAACCATCTCCAGCCAACATTACATGGTAGTCCATTAGGTAATATGTTTTTACTGAGACTAAAGGTCAGCATGAAGGAAAAAACTAGAAGCTTTTTAAACAGAAGCCCTAAAAACCAGGATAGCGCTGCTTCTTCAGATACACTGAAATATGCAGCATTGTTTTTTTCTGAGATACTCCAGATAGATACATGCATGTGTTTTGCATTTTTATGGGAACTAAAAAAAAATGAACTAAACTTAAACTCGGAGCTTCACCCCTTTTAGCAAAAAGTCTTTCCAACACATTTATAAGCACAGACAGCACATCTGCATGTAATTTGGCTCCTACGCTCCTCCTCAGATGTCAGGCTATTTTCAACCCACCAGTCAATCCAGCAAAAGCAGGGGCTTCATCAAAGCACTCGAGTGTTTTAGGGAATCATCTGGGGGGTCCTAAAAGAACTGCCTTCATTTGGAAATACAAAGGTTTTTATAGAAAAAGCATGTTGTTGTCCATCATGTTAATTGCTTAATGTTTACAACTTCATTTTATTCTATTGGAATTATCTCTAATATACCAAAGCAAAATATCACAATCATAAAGTGGAAGAAAATTTGATGTGTGTTGTTTAAAGTTATTAACAAAATAAATCTAAAAAGTGTGATGGACATCTAGATTCAACCAGTGCAGCTGATGCCTTCAAAAGTAATATGAATCCTACTGAATGCCATTTCATGTCAGTATAAATCCAGCTGTTCCTCAGATGTTTATTACTGAACTTTAGTGAAAAAACAGCATGAAGACAAAGAAAGTTTGGCTAGAGAAGATGTTGGTTTTTAATTGAAGGATAAAGGATAATAGTCTTTGATCATTCAGGAGGATAATCTGTCCTAAGTCTGGAAAACACCAGACACCTATAAAGAGATTTATTTTCCAGCAGGACAACATCCCTACTGATATATAGTTAACAGTGAATTCCTTTAGATCGGATACTACAGTCATACATCAACACTGCAGACATAAAACTGGTAAAATTGTTACGTCTGTGATGGCACTGATAAGGCATTTAACACTTTATATCTGTAATTATCTCATATATAGTTCCAGTAGGAGCAGCGCTGGGAACGTTACTTAAAAAAAGGAAGTAGTTATAGTATTTATTGATTACTTCCCCCCAAAAATTAAAAAAGTTAAGTAACTACACAATTACTTTTTATTATTTGTATATTTATAATAATGTTGAAGAATATGGATAACTTATCAGAAAAAGAGAAACTTCAATTATAAAATAGAACATATTTTATATTGACTAATTATCCATCTATTTTGCATCAGGCTTATCCCTGGAGGGGTCGTGGGGGGTGCTGGTGCCTATCTCCTGCTGTCTACATGCGAGAGGCAGGGTACACCCTGGAAAGGTCTCCAGTCCATCGTAGGACAACACAGAGACAAACAGGACAAACAACCATTCACACACACACTCACAATAAGGAGAATTTAGAGAATTAACCTAACAGTCATGATTTTGGACTGTGGGAGGAAGCCGGAGTACCCGGAGAGAACACCCACTTCCTTAGGGAGAACATACTCTGTCCCATGTCGGTGTGTTTTGTTGGACAAATGAGTTGCAATATACTCTAATCATGTAGATGTGATCGTGTTTATGATAAAAGTGTCATGATTTTACAAAGATCAGACCCAAATGTAGAAAACCGAACAGAGAGACCAGGGAAAAGGTTTAACAGGTTTTATTGAAGAGGTTAAACAGAGAGAGAAGTGTTGCTCTGAACACTGCTCCAGCGGAACTGTAAAGTGAGGGGAACACAGCGGTTAGTTCAGGCTCAGTGGGAATTTGACTCGTATACTTGGAGAAGAGGATTGGTTGCTGACTCACGTTTCCAGAAGTTGTTGAATCTTTTGATTCCTGTCTGTGTGCTGTAGTTTCAGTGTTTGTCTGATTCATTGGAGGGCGGAACAGGTTTTACCCAGAATGCTGTTGTTGGTTGGGGAACGGAGAAACTGACTGCCACTCAGATTTCCTGCTTGGTACTTGAACGGGTCGTAGTGGAGAATATCCCTTTCTCAGTGCGAAGCTCAAGCGATCTCTTGGGGAAAGTGGATCCAAACCTCCTGTTTGAATCCCAGCTTAGTTTGAAGCTCAGTTGATCCCTTCCAGGGAGTGAAAGTCAGAGAAAACCAGTTTGCAGGATGACTTCCTGCCGAGAGGCAAAGAACAAAAACAAAGTTAAACTCAGGTTGACAAAAACTCAGTTTGACTCAGCATAACAAAGCTTGGCTAGGGGACCCAAAACTGGCAAACACTCTACCGGCGTCGAGGTAGTGGCAGTCAGCCCAGCTTAAGAACACTCCATGCTTGAGGAAAACGCATCAGCAGGTGTGTGAGGAGGCGGACCAGAACCAGATGCGCCCCCTGGTGGATGAAGGGAGACAAACACAGAAACACAAACACAAAGACAGGAGTCCTGACAAAAAGAACAATAGAGGGAATGATAGATGTTTTAGAACTTCATGTTTTTGCCTGTTGCTGGCCTTCTATTGGTATCGAGATAGGTGCGAAACTAAAAATGAATGATGTTGGACAATTTAACAAAAATGAAATACAATTTGCAAACACGGTTTACATTCTTAGTTAAAACTTTCCACGAGAAACATTTTTTTAATCAAAATGACTTAATAAATTATAGACCTATATCAAATCTTCCTTTCTTATCTAAAATTATTGAGAAAATAGTTGCTAAATTGTGTGACCACTTACACCATAATGAAGTTTTTGAAAAGTTTAAGTCTGGTTTTAGAGCTCATCATAGCGACTTCCTATTAGATGTTCTGGACAATTGGACATAGCTTTGCTCCCGGCTGAATGAAGCTGAATGAGGAGTTTTTCTTGTTAAATAGATATGATCACAAAATGTCAGGTAGCTACTAATAGGCAGCCATTTTATCAGTCTGGTTGTTATAACAAAAAATCAGTGTGAGGAATTCAATGTGTAAAAAAAGTCAGTGCTTAGAATTCGGTGCTAAAAAAATTCCGTGTTTGAAAAAAACACAAAAAATGGCAGATTCTAATGAGACTGTAAGGTCACATTTACTAACAAATGTTAGTGACATCATGTGTTCATGTAACACTTTCACATTTTGTTTTGATGTAGGGATTTTTTTAGCAACTACTTAACTCAGTTGCTTTTTATCCATGGCAAAGAATTTTTTTAATTTTAAGTAAAGTAAACATTTTGAAGACAAAAATACAGAATTTCCGATTTTAAATCAAACTAAATTCTGTCCTACTTGCGCTTCAAACCAGAGACACAAGAGGCTGAGAATTTTGGTTTTCGCGGCTCCATTTAAAATGTTTTAAATGTTAAACTATAGAACCTTTTTTTTTTGTTTCAGCGATTTATCTGTGCCCCATAAGAAATAAAAAAAATAAAAAACGACCCCATCCTGGCTTCCCGAAAACAATGTGGTCTACCGAACCGCCACTGAATCGAAGTGCTAATACCAGTTCAGTTCATTTTCAGTTTATTTCTACCAAAGACGCCGAATCTACAGCGTAATGAAAATCTCAAAGGCACTTTACAGTTCCACCAGATCGAGGCCGGTAAGGTGATTCATAGTTTTCTGTCTGAAATCTAGTTGATTGCATCGACTCATTCATAAACTATAAATACTTGCTTGGCGACGGTGGAGGAAAACTCCTTTTAACAGGAAGAAGCCTCCAGCAGAACCAGGCTCAGTGTGGTGACAGCTTCTGCTGGCGAGGCCGACTGGGAGTTCTATAAGGCAACAGAAGCAGAGATACAAAGAAGCAGCTGTTCAGATAGGCGGCTCAGTTCTCTTTACAATTTATAGAACTATCAGACAGCATGGAATTAGCTTCAAATGTTTTAGGTGGAAAAGTAGTTCTTAAACCATCTGGTCTATCAGGTTACACTTTGATGGTTAGCAGCTCAACCTTCTGCCTAATATTAATCTTTTTTCTGAACCCCTGTTATGAACTTTGACATATGTAGTCCTCCTGAAGAGACTCTGGGAATCCATTCTAACTCCACCTTCACCAATGAGTAAATCTTCACATATGGAGGTAAAACAGAAACAGATGAAGAAGACCTCTGTTCTCCAGCTGCGATATTTGTCAAGGCCTGACAAGAATGGATATGTGTTTTTTTTTAGGTTCCTGTTTCATGGTTCTGATGACTAATAACATTTTTTAAACATCTGTTTGCTGAGATCCCTAAATTAAAGAAATTGCTTTGTTTTTGCCAAACTTCAAAAGATACAGATGTGAAGTTTTTATATCACAAAAAGGCATCTCTCAGAGTCCTGCTTCTTCAGAACAGTATTACTCTCTAAATAATTAGGGAAAATAAATGTTCTAACAACTTATATTCAGGTGTGGAAGCAATGATTCACTATAGATGTTAATTAATGTGGATGGTAAAGATGTTCTGTAGAGGTCTGTATTACAGAGAGTATGGAGGAGCCTCTCTAATAAAGTATCAGAAGAAAAAGAGTCAGAAAAGGCTTTATTAAGTAGTGTTTTACACAAAGGAGAATTTTGCTTAGATGATAAAACACACCTACAAGCATAGAGATGACATAAATATGATAAAGCAATAGTGTTGCACACCGATACCAGTATCCGGACCGGGCCCCGATACTGCCCTAAAATTGACAAATAGAGGCACTATACCATTTTGAGAGTGATAAGTTTATTCAACTGTGTGTCTTCGCTCAGGTAGGCGTAATAAAAAGTTCTACTGGATTGACTTTGCCTTAGTCTTTTTCACTCCTTCTCAAAGGTAGGCGAAAACATGGGCTCGAACAAAGCGCCATGATGGCAATTATTATTATGGTATGCTCGGTATCAGCCGATACTGCACAGCCAGGTATCGGGTATGTCGGTATCGGGGCCAAAATGGCATTGGCACAACACTATTGAAAATAGACAAAAGAAAAATAAATAAATGCAAGTTGTTAAAGAAAATTAAGACACCAGGGAATAAGAGAGCAATGTTTTGGAGAGGAAGCACAACATAGCATATATAGAAAATATGCATACAATTATTTTCAAGGTAAAAGTGTCACTGGGAGACCCGAGGGTTGATAATGACTGGAAGAAGCTGCTTTTTTTCCCCAAGATAATTTGGTCATGAATCTGAAACTATTTGTGCTGAGTGTAAGAGGGGGTCAGCTGCAATATTTTCAGCTCACCGTCAAGTCCTGGAGGTGTACAGTAAAATTCAGTTTATTTATAGAGTGCCTATTCCCCACACATATCATCTTGAGGCACATTACAGAGACAATTCAACCAGATCATACAGTCAGATTGGTTCAAATTTTTCTATCTAAGGAAAACTAGCTGATTGCATTGACTCATTGACTTGAAGGCAATCCCACACACACCAGGCATGCTTGTAGCGACAGTTGAGAAGGAAATTTCCGCCTTCTAATAAGAAAGAAACTTCCAGCAGAGTCAGCTGTGAGCGGCCATCTGCGAGGAGTTGACTGGGGTTCAAGCAGAAAAAGCAGAGATACAGAAAAGCAGCTGCAAAAGCGGCCCGTCCAGTGAGGGTGACCAAACGTCCGTATTTCCAGGACATATCCATGATTTCCACGTCCTGTCCCGAAGCGTCCAGTTTTAGAAGGTGAGGAAATAACCCTGGATTTCACTGAGTGCGACGACTCCGTGTGACGCGTAATCCTGAGCACGCGTCAGTGCAGGCAGCCCTGTTCTTAATCAGAGGCTCTGTTAGAAAACCTGGGCTGCATCCTCCAGGGCGGTCTACCTATGAACTGGATCCTTCAAGTCCTTGAAAATAAGGGAGATTCCGGGAAGAGTTTTGGCTGTAAATTGAACAGGTCCACCCTTCGGCGGAGTTTTATCCGTATGCTCTGTTGCTTTAGCAACCGTGAAAGTTGACACACAAAGCAGGAAAAGAATGAATACTTGAGGTTTTCAAAACTGTTTGTTTATTTATTTATTTTAAAAAGTTAAAGTGAACAGAAGAACTACATTAACAGAATCCAGAGTGGAATAAACATTCCAACCACGGGAGCAGAGAACAAAAAATCAAATGTAATGATAGAAACCTTAAACCTCAGTTAAATAACCTGCTGCTGTCATTTCTGCACATCTCTGATGTTGCTGCTATTTTTCAAGTATCCATTACTGTAAAAATGTCCATAGCTGCATATTGGTTATTTATTCTCCAGTTTTATATTATTAAAACACTTTACAGAATTTTATTGTTTATATTTTAACTCTTCCCTATTATGTTATTCTTATACATTTTTTCTAAGGTCCTCATTTGTGTGACCATTTTCAATAATCTTTCAACTGCTTGTAGAATTTGCCCATTGTGGGAAAATAAAGAAGATTTTCTATTCTATTCTATAAAAGGGGTAGAAAAGATATAAGTAAATCTAAACAATGTATCTACAAAATATATCAGCAAAATCTCTAATATTCAACAACAAAAAAATACTTAGTTAAGCATATTGTGCAAAACAACAATAAAAAATTAAACTCCTATCAGATTTATAGTCCCCACACTGCAGATTTATTAGAATCTGTCCTTAAATTACATGCCAAACTCATTTACACAGTAACAGATAAAAACCTTTAGATAAACCAAACATTACCGCCACATATCTGACTCAATAACCATTAAAACAACTATTTTCATTCATTTCAGACGGAACTATTCACAGAGTTGTATTATATTAAACTGAACTTCCAATTTTCACCACTGTTCTGCACTGCCAAGTAACATTTCCTCTGATCACGGAGCAAAATCCCGATGATGGGATCATCCACGCTCCAAGGTGTCCTGGTTTTCCCAAATGAAAATATGGTCACCCTCCTGTCCAGGAAACACACAGACAGGCAGACAAGTGTTAGAGATTTAACTAACAAACACTGCAGAATTTTTTAGGAGAATAGAGATAGAATATTAAAAGCAGGATGATAAAAGCGGGGTCCCCTATGTCTCCTACATAGCAGCAGTCACAAGCCTATAGCAAAGCATAACTATAGAGATAGCTCAGGATAACCTGAGCCACTCTAACTATAAGCTTTATCAAAAGAGAAAGTTTTAAGCCTAGTCTTAAAAGTAGACAGGGTGTCTGCCTCCACGGACTAAAACTGGTAGTTGGTTCCCACAGGAGGAGCCTGATAACTAAAAAGATCTGCCTCCCATTCTAGTTTTTATAAATTCTAGGAACCACTAGTAAACCTGCAGACTGAGAGCCAAGTGCTCTGTTAGGAACATAAGGAACAATCATATCTGATATAAGATGGAGCTTGGCCATTTAAGGCTTTATATGGGAGAAAACCCTGAGGTACATATCCATGTAACATGGATAGATTAATCACATCTAAAATGGAGGAGATCAAAGGGAATACTTCCTTTAATAACCTGGATGGTACTAGATCTAATATACAAGTTAAAGGCTTAGATCAAGACAATAGTTTTGCTAACTCTGAAAGTTCAATTGGATCAAAGCAGTTTAAACCCAATTCAGTTTCTATGGCTACCTCAGATGCTGCCTCACATTCTATAGATAAACCAATCATAGTTAGTGAAGTGCTAGTGATCTTTTTTAAAATAGAATTAGTCTTATTCATAAAGAACTCCATAAAATCCTTCCTGCTAAGAGCAGGTGGGATGGACGGTTCCAAAGAGCTATGGCTCTGGGTAAGGCTGGTAACTGTATTAAAAAGGTATCTAGGATTATTCTTATTCTACTCTATTAAAGGGGAGAAATATGTTGCTCTTGCTCTACAAAGGGTCATCTGCTTCACAGTGTGCAGCTCTGCATTAAACCAGAGAGCCAGCTTACTATTTTAAATGCTTTTCTTTTTCAAAAGGGGCTGCATTGTACACGGAGAACTAGCAGCCCTATCAACAAAATCATCAACCTGAAGGAGTTTTTTCATAATCAAAGTTTCACTTTGAGTCACTAAGTTTTTAACAAAGGCAACAACAAAATATTTATTTCCCTTGTGAATCTAGAAACTGCTTAATTAGCCTTAAGCATCAAATAAAAATCAGAGATGAGTCCATCTGTTATGTTTACAGCTAAACAGTCACTTTCCTTCAGTTCTTCCTTTCCCCCCATTCTGCCTTCTTCCTCACAGGAATGTCAGATCACTGATGCTCCTCCCCTCTCTTCTCCTCAGAGACGGGTAAGGGGAAAGAGGGGGTGAAGGGCTATGACGGATAAGAAAGAGGGAGCGAAGGAGGTGTGTGTGTTAAACTGGTGCACAGCCAGCCGTCTGCTTTGAAAGCTTCAGCTCACAGTGTTTTCCTTCTCCTGCTGCACAGGCTGTCATCAGAGAGGAGGAAACTCTGTAGACTCTTCCTTTTCATGTCCTCATCTCCAGACGCCTCGCTTGCATCTGCAGGTCAGATGTTGAGCTGTCTTTGAATCTATTTTGAGCTTTCCCTGTTCGTGCTTTATTTCAGAGAAATGAGGGCTGAAGTGCTTGTCGTCTGGGTCGGACTGAGCCTTTGTTGGGTTCTGGTCAGCACTGAAGAACCTGTGGAGAAGCAGCAGCTTTCAAGAGTCCAGGCTCAGGTGAGAGAACCCCAAGGACTGATCGGACCAAGGACAGAAGAGGAAAGGGAACTGTCAGACGAGCCAGCTGAAGTTGCAGTAGAGGAGAAGACAAAACCAAAGAAAAAGAAAACCCCTGAGGAAATCGAGGCCGGTAAGCAAGAGTTCTAGCAGATTTTTCATGATGTTTCATGGCGTCTCCTGCTGTCAGAAGTCCAATTTAAAGTTTGGGGCCTTAAAGAGGTAGTTAGGATTTGCATTAGTTAATATCACCATCCATGCAAAAGAAATCCTTATTGGTTTCTTCACAGGGCTGCAGAAAGCAGGAAAATCATGCATAACAAACATATCTTTATGAAAATCACATTTACTCTACTCTGCTTAAGAGACTTTCTGTACAAAACAAAACAAACCTCAATGTTGTGACGTTAGGAATTAATCTTTCCATCTAACATTAATGTACATTCAACATCACTCCTTGTTTGCTGCTAAACTGAATGAGACAGAGAAAAGGCTCAAAGGGAAGAGTTCATCCATCCATCCATCCATCCATCCATCTATCCATCCATCCATCCATCCATCCATCCATTCATTTTCCATCATGCTTATCCCAAGCTAGGTCACGAGGGGTGCTGGTGCCTATCTCAAGCTGTCTACGGGCGAGAGGCAAGGTACAGCCTGGAAAGGTCTCCATTCCATCACAGGGCTCAAGGGGAAGAGTACAGCGGACTATTTGGAAGTTACCAATTTAATTTCCAAATATTGATATCATCCGAACTCTTTCCACTGGGAGTCTAATGCGCAGCAGCCTAAGATATGCAGAGGCATTAGCATCTTTTGACCTGAGTAGGTTGAACACAGATAGACAGAATGACCATCCTGAGCCATTGATCAAGGCTGCTGCATCTGGATCTACTTTCCTGATAACATGAACAGTACCTACTAGGTAGAGCCTAATATATACCAGAAAAAATCTATTTTCATACACACACACATATATATGTATATATATATAATTTTAACATATAATTTCGCCTAATACCAGGAAACATGTTTCAACATTAAAAGGTCTGATATCTGGGTGGTGACTCCTTCAAGAGAAGTTTTTCATTGGTTATACAAACAGTGGGTCAATGGACCATCAATAATGTAAAAATAGTAATAAGGCCTGAATGCCTCAAATTGTAGCTCCTATAATGGATACAGTTCAACAGTAAGATCTCTATGCAGGTTGGAAAAGAAGCTCTGGACTGCTGAAAAACGACAGCCTTCAGCCTTATGGACATCATAACCATGGGGACACGCCCATAAATAAAACTGGTTAAATTGGGATCTCTAGAAAAAAAGTATGAAAAATTAAAGTTACAAAAATGCATTAAAAATGGCTGAAGTCCGATGTCATAAAACCATGAACATATCAATAGGTTTATATTATACGACAGAGTATTAGGGCCAGGCTAAAGATTTTTTATTTTTTATTTTGAGAATAAAATCGTAACATTACAGGAATAAAGTTGTAATGTTATGAGAATAAAGTCGTAATATTAAGAGAATGAAGTAATCATACAAGAACCTGTTTCAGAAAGAAAGCTGCGAGCTCTGACCAGTATAGGACGGTCGACCAGCTCCACCAATCAATTCAATTAAATTCAGTTTATTTATACAGCGCCAAATTCACAACACATGTCATCTCAAGGCACTTTACAGTTCAACCAGATCATCCAGTCAGATTGATACAAAGTTTTCTATCTAAGGAAAACCAGTTGATTGCATTGACTCATTGACTCAAATACAATCCCCACACTAAGCATGCTTGTAGCGACAGTGGAGAGGAAAAACTCCCTTTTAACAGGAAGAAGCCTCCAGCAGAACCAGGCTCAGTGTGAGCGGCCATCTGCTGAGGGTGACTGGGGTTCAAAGGAGACAGAAGCAGAGATACAAAAAGCAGCTGTAAAAGGCAGCCCCGTCCAGGAAACACATAGCCAGGCAGACAAGCTCCAAGGCAGCTCCCATGCCAGAGGACGAGAGAGCACATCAGCACACAATCAGCAACCACTTTGACCTTCTGCCCGATTTGATGCTGGTGCTAAAATATTTCCTTATTTGTCAAACCAGAGCCAAAGTCTAACTTCACATGATGCTCGACATTCCTCAATTTAGGGATGAAAGTGCTTCTTCTAAGATTTGTCATAAAATACAACTTGTTTCTCCTAATTTTATGACTATTCTCATTGTGACTTTTTTCTCATAATTTTACGACTTTATTTTCATAATTTTATGACTATTCTTGTTGTGACTTTACTCGTAATTTTACGACTTTATTCTCGTAATATAACCAAAAAAAATCTCTAGCCTGGCCCTAATATTAGGACGTGTTAAACAGAGTATCAATCCCACTTGAACCCCAGTCGGATCCTCAGATGGCCACTCACTCTGAACCTGGTTCTGCTGGAGGTTTCTTCCTGTTAAAAGGGAGTTTTCCTCTCCACTGTTGCTACAAAGCATGCTTAGTGTGAGGTATTGAAGTCAATGAGTCGATGCAATCAACTGGTTTTCCTTAGATTGAAACTTCAAATGAATTTGACTGGATGATCTTGTGAACTGTAAAGTGCCCTGAGGTGACATGTGTTGTGAATTGGCTCTATAGAACTAAACTGAATATAATTTAATTGAATACATGAAAAAATGATGTCTTTTTGTTGAAGTGCATGCAGTGGACTGTGCCAGTACGTCCTGTCACGCAAAGGATGATGGGCAACCATTTCGTTTAGGGAGGTCAGGAGGTCCCTGTCACTACGGGATCCATCTCAGAAGCACGATCCTGCATGCGCAAACAGAATAATAAAATCCGGATCGCCAAAAAACGATGTAATAACGGCACTGAAAATACTTATTTATACACTGAAAACAAAGAATGCTAAACTACATTTTATAGAAAACATTGAAGACTTTTTTGGAAGAAATGGATGTGTTTTAAATGTTCTCCATTGTATTGTGTGACGTCATTATCGGACATGTTTAGAGTAATCACAGTAATACACAGTAAAGTGTATTGCTTTTTTTCTTTTTCTGAATATGCAACATTTACACAAATACAAAAATATTAAAAAGGAGCCCCCTGCCGGAAAAAGAGAAAAAAAAAAAAAAGGAAGAAAAACAAAGTAATGCCTACCCAGAAGTTATTCTGTTCGCGCAGGACGGATCGTGCTTCCGGGATGGATCGGTTACTGTCAGTCCCTATGCTAACTGCATTAGCACCAGGAAACATACTGCTTCCTGGTTCAAGTTCCTTGATAATGACCAGGGCTGTGTCCAAACGTCCACCATAACCCCTAGATCCCTCAATCGCTATATAGAGCAGGGACTATATAGTGACTCAGTTAACTGACCTATGGACAGATGATCACTACTTATTGCTCCCCGTTGGTCACGTGACTCCGCCTACCTGTATGGTATTATTTGTTGCCACTGTCATTTGATTCTGACAACAAATCCCATGATGCTTTGTGGGTAGACCTCTCCTTGCAAAGCATTCCAGGATATATCTGCTCGTCTAGTGACCATGGATGATGACTGCTTTTCAAGGTGCAGTGTGAGAAATTTCGAGTACTTCTTCATCCACTAGACAATCAGACACTCATCTAAAAATGGTGTAGCAATTAGGGCGGTCTGTGGTACTGGAAAAAAATCTAAATCTAGATAAGTACATTTTTTCTTAAAACAGGTGCATTTGTTCTTGGATTGAGGAGGTAAAAAGACATTTTGCAAATGGAAAAAAGACAATTTACATTTAAAATAAGAAAACACAATTGCATTGTCTTATTTCAAATGCATATTATCAATTCAATTCGATTCAGTTTATTTATATAGCGCCAAATTCACAACGCATGTCATCTCAAGGCACTTTACAGTTCAACCAGATCATACAGTCCAATTGATACAAAGTTTTCTATCTAAGGAAAACCAGTTGATTGCATTGACTCATTGACTCGAATACACACTACATCCCTCACACTAAGCATGCTTGTAGCGACAGTGGAGAGGAAAAACTCCACTTTAACAGGAAGAAACCTCTGTAAGAGTAGAACCAGGCTCAGTGTGGCGGCCATCTGCCGAGGCCGACTGGGGTTCAAGGAGACAAAAAGCAGAGAGACAAAAAGCAGCTGCAAAAAGGCTGCCCCTTCAGGAAACACACAGCCAGGCAGACAAGCTCCGAGCCAGCTCAATGTCAGAGGATAAAAGAGAGCACATCCAGTTAGTCAGTTATCCAATTATCTTATTTTTAGAGTAAAATACTCATTCCATTGGCAAACTATCTCATTTACCTACTCTATTTACTAATGGTAAATACACCTAATTTAAGAAATTTCTTCTTATTCTAGATCGTTTTTCCAGTGCGGACACAGCCCAGGAGTTTTTCAATGGCATTTAATATGGCGACCACGCATGCACTGCCGCCATTGCTTAAGTGTCCTTACAAATATGAGGTTTTCGGATCGTGCTTAAATAATGTGAAGAATTTCTACTCAGGGCAAAGTAAGGCAGTTAATGAAATCAATAATACAAAGACATAGTTCTATTAAAAAATGTACCTCGCTTCAAATATGGCAATGGGTTCAGCAATAACCTGTCAGGGTTTGGTTGAGGTTTTGAGGACCAAACGCAGAGGCGAGGAAGCAGAGGTGAGTTCTTTTAGTTTTAATGGAGTAATCACAGGTAACAGAGGCATGAGTCAAAAAATCAAAAAACGAAGAAAGACTAGGAAGCAGCACTGAGGAACTGCACACGAAGAGTATTTATGACTGACTGAACAAAGACAGGACTAACGAGCTCAATGGGAACAGGTGGGAACAGAGGCCTCTAGAAAGGAGCTAGGGAAAAGGGAGACCAACACAAGAGGGCAACAAAGAAAAACCTAAGAACTCTAATACATGAATTAACGTGAAACTGAAAACTCAAAGAAAACTTAACAGAACCAAGACTGTTACATAACAATGATGATCAAATCTGGTTTGTAACGAGTTAAAAATTTAGACAGTTTTGCTCTTGACTTCTCTAAAACTAGATGTTGACTTCAGGTTCCAGGACCAACTAATCTGATTTTCCACTTAATAAGGAGCCCAGGACAATAATCTACAGCAGGCCAGATATTTGTTGCTTCTACCTCTTTAAAAAACCCACAATTCAAATATCTGGAAATGTTCCTATAGCAGGGAGACTCAGAGACGACTGTGACTGAGAAGGCTGCAATCAATCTCTGAGGCAGGAAGCCATTTACTTTGAGAAGAGAAGAGAGCAAGCAAAGAAAAGAAAAAAAAGTGCTTTGGATGAGTCCAGACGTTTCTTCTGCCCCAGCAGCTCTGTAGGAAAGTTTTCCAAAACAAAAACAGAAAGAGAGCAGCAGGAATTTTGTTTGTTTGAACGTAACTCTGTTTCATGGATGATGGGCCAGAAGCTTGCAGTGATTCAGCTGGTGGTCTGACATTTTCCTGGCAGTCCCCAAACGCAGCAGCAATGTTGTCTCTGCAAGGATCACAGGTTGTGGGAGTGCGTCTGTTGTTGAGGTCGACTGTAAAAACTTTTAAGGTTGGATTTTGAAAAAAAAAATGATAATGAGAACAGGATTTTTTTGTTTTATTGGAAAAAGGACTGAGGAAGGCGTTATTGCTGGGAAATGCAGAACGTATGACTAACAGCAGAAATGTTTCCACTACAATTTTCCACAAGAGGGGAGAGGAGATTTACAAGAGGCCCCATTTTCAGTTGTACCACTGCAAAAAAGAAAAAAGAAAAGAAAACTAATGTTCTGGCTCTGCTCTGCGTTAACCTAAACCACAAGTTTGGCTACCAGGTTTTCCTGAGTAAAAGTAGTTACATAAACGTCTGTAGCTGCAGCTCAGCTTCTGCAAAGCATACATTCCTTTATCTCTTTTTAAAATTTTGCTAACATGCACTGAAGTGATGTGATAGAGTCTGAATGTTTTCCTTTGACCTCCTTCGGCTCAGGGTCAAAGTTTATCCCGTTTATCCTCTGAATTATGCTGGAGTTTAAGTAATTTTGAATGGGTTTTAACTAATAGCTGGAGTTCTTGCTGTGAATCCTCGATAAAAACTAGAAAAAACACAAAAGTCAGTTTCAGGAATACTTTCAAAACTAGACAGTTTAAAAGAAAAGTCCGGTCATCAAGGAATGATCAATGAATCATTATTTAAACCTAAAACTAATACATTTGTGGTGATTTAATGAATTTAGCATTAATCAGTAAAAGAATAAAAATAAAGTCTGGGAGCGGCCATTTTTGCCCAAATATAGTAACACCCTCACTCCTGCCATCTTCCAGCAGTGACATCACGGTTCGGTAAGCCTAGCGCCATTCTCCCCGCTTTACAAGAAAATCAATGGGAACTACTAGACACATCTGCAATCAACATACAATTATTGAAGATTAGTTAGTTAGTTAGTATTAGATTCAACTTTATTCTCATTACACAGGTACAGGTACAAGGCAACGAAATGCAGTTTAGGTCTAACCAGAAGTGCAATAGCAGCAAGTGCAGGATAAATAATGGTTCCATAAATACAGGAGATGGATTTCTACTCTTTGAGTATAGAGATGAATACCATTATAAACAGAATCTTACAAATAGATGAATACAATATATGGATAACTACTGTTATGAACTAAATTTACAGCTGGATATGTACCAAATATAATATACAGGTGGATCGTACTATAAAAAGGGTTTTTACAGTTATGTACAATAGCATATATACAGATGGGTTTTACTATAAAATGAATAAATAAGGTTTGGACAGAAGCTTTCTAAATTAAACTGCAGTGGAAGGTAATTGCATATTAGAGTTCAGTAAAGAGACAGCTCTGGGGAAAAAGCTGTTATTTAGTCTGCTGGTTCTGGTCCAGAGGCACCTGCAGGCTCGATGTAGCATTTCTCCTTGATGTGCTCAATGGTGGGTAGTGAAGTTCCAGTTATATGCTGGGCGGCTTTCACCACCCGCTGCAGTACCTTGCGCTCTGCAACAGAACAGCTTCCGTACCGCACTGTTACACAGTTGGTTAGAATATTTTCTATTGCACAGCAATAGAAGTTCATCAGGATGGTTGAGGGGAGCTGATTCTTCTTCAGTGTTCTTAGGAAGAAGAAGCGCTGGTGAGCCTTCTTGACCAGGCAGGAGGTGTTAGTTGACCAGCACATTTCCAGAGGACTTCACCATTGAAATTCACCAGAGCTAGTTAAACTGACAATGCTCACGTACATGGCAGCTGGATGCTGGAATACATCAGGTAAAAGTGAAATAAAGAGTTATTTCACCTTTCCGCTTCCTGATCCTCCACGGACGGTTCATCGTTGGATTACCAACTTGAAGAGGGAGGATTTGCCATCCAACTTCTGGCCAGAGAAAAACATGTAATATGTAGCCAACATTTGAAGAAGAATGTTTTCAAGATGACTTGATAATAGCGCGGTGACAAAACACCAGATACAGCAGCACTGACTTGATCAACAGCCGATACTGCACTGTGAAGTTACAAAACCAGTAGGTGGCAGTAGTGTTCTTTTGACATGAATGCCTCCAGTAAAGCACATTCAAAATGAAAAATGACTCTTAATTAAAAACACTTATCATTTATTGAACAGTATGTAATAATTTTATATTTAAAATACTTTCAGAGGTTTGAATTCTGAATATGACCGGACTTTTCCTTTAAAGAGTAAACAGCCTTCAGAAGTCACATAATTAATAAATGTGTCAGAGTAAACTTGGCTCTTTTAGGTTCATTACCCAGACCAAACTCTTTAAAGGGGCGTTTGGCTTATACAGCAATATCCCACTTTTAACATCATAGAGTGATGCAAATTCCCAACTGCAAAGTCGCTTAAACAGGAGAAAATCTGGTCACATCCCAGGTATTATTTCTGCACTCTAATGTGGAATATACAGCAGACAAAACATAAGGAAGACATAAGCTGTTTTACAGCAGACATGTGTAAAAATTTTAGTTAAAAACGAAATTATGTGGAAAATTAACCTAGTAAACTAGCCCCACCCACCAACGGCCAAAATCATTTTTGCCTGCGAGTTGTCTAGCCTCGACCAATGCCCCAGGCCCTAGAACTGGGTGGCCAATCACAACGCAGAGATGTGCTTTGAATTTTTGGATGCAAAGCGGGCGGGGTTTTGAGGGTAGGACGACAAAGCTGCGCGATTCTGGAGAAAGCACAACAAGGAAGATGGTAGCAACTATTGAACAGTTCTTATTTGACTCAGCTTTGGAATCAGTTTAGGAACAATTAGACTTGTGGTTTTCATTCAAACCTGAGCAGGAAGAGGCTCTACGATCATTCATTTTTAAGAAGGACGAATTCGCCATTTTACCGACAGGCTGTTTGTTTACACTCCCCCACCTGCTTTCTGTCACGCGTACTACGTCACAGTCAGTTCCATTCACTGGTCAGAACATTGGCCAATAGGCACAGACATGGTTTAAAAGACAACAGGTTGTTATCATCAACAATAATTCCGATGTCTCATTCATCAGGGCCAGACTGAATTACACATTTAATCTCACATTTAGTCTGGTTTATAACGGCGGAGTATTAGGGCCACACATGAAGAGAAAAAATATTTTTGCCATGACTAGATTAAACTCGACATGTCGAACTTTAAACTCGCCATTTCGAGAATAACGCTGAATGTCTTGTTGAGTTTAATCTCGACATGTTGTCGACTTTAAACTCGCCGCATTTCGGTGAATAAAGTTGATATATCGTGGCGTACTTTGAATCTCGACATTCCAAAGTTTTGAGAAAAGAGCAACCGCGCTTCCACAGCTGCAGTCTGCGCTTTAAGAGTGAAGGTAGTCTTTGACGTGTGCTGCAACTGTATAACTGTATAATCATCACAGAAAGTACAATTTGACCAAATCATCTACACAAGGCATGTCTGATTCTGGATTCTGTGCACGTAACCTGTGCAGCGGCGTTGCCTCTCTTGAACTACTTCCACCTTTATTTATCGACACGCCGAGATTAAACTCAACATGACATTTCAACTTTATTCTCTAAATGTTGAGTTTAATGTCGACATGTCGACTTTTAAAGCTTCCATATGTCGAAGTTTAAAAGCCCATTACAGTCGAAGTTTAATCTCGCCAT
>JAGKQL010000057.1:6955275-6986600 GCA_018398635.1 Cyprinodon brontotheroides
ATACTATCTGTAAAATTATCTATGTAAACAAACCTCATCACTTGAGAAGGTAGGTGATGCGGACGTCGTGGAAGACATTTTTTTCCCGTAACGCTCGCCGTACTGTTGGGGGGGAGAAGCGGTGGGGGGGAGATGTTCATGTTGCTGCGGTCTGCAGTCTGGACGTTAGATGTCGCTGAAAATTACACACTGTAGCTTTAATGATTAGAGATTTACAAAACAGGCCAACTTCAAGCTGTAAACACAATAGAAAAATAAAAACAAAATGCTCCACATTAATCTAATTCAGTTCTTGCCAAAATATTAAAATCTGATGATTTAATTAATGCATCATTTTAAAAGATATTCAAAGAGATAAAGCATTTAATTGACTTCTAACAAAAGGCTCTAAAATCAACAAGTTCTTAAAGAAAAAGAGACGCCATTTTCAACACTTTATTGTGCAGATCTTAGCTAATGAGTAGTGTTGCACGGATACCAGTATCGGGCGAAGCCCCGATCCAGCACTAAAATGGTGGTATTGGTATTGGCGAGTACCAACAAATAGGGCACAGATACCATTTTGAGAGCCAAAAGTTCATTCAACTATTGTCATCCATTACCAGTAGGCAATAAAAAGTTCTACTGGATTTATTTTGTATTAGTCTTTTTCCTGTTTCATAAAGGTAGGCAGCAGCTTGACAAAGCCATGATGGTAATTATTTTACATCCAAGTAGTATGCAGTTCTTCATATAGACACACACATCAATTTCAAACAGATTGTATCTGTATGGTATCTGTATCGGCCGATACTGCATAAAAAATGGCATCGGTGCAACACTACTAATGAGTGGGGGAAAAAATCAGGATTGTTCTGAGCACCGTTATGTAATGTGATATGTCGTCACGTTGTTAGCCAGGTTGTGCAGGAATTTAATACAGACCAAATGAGGCCCCTTGTTTTATGTTGTTTTTCTGCTGCAGTTAGAAATTTCTCATGGAAATAGTTTTTACAATCACCAAATGCATCCCTTCTTCTATAAACTAATAAACAGTACCACAACTTAAAATGGGAATAATCGAGGATATCTAAAGATATAAAGCATCAATCATTTAATCAAATAAATAAATAACTGCATTTAGGTTTTATAATCCACAAATATCTTCAGAACTGTCCATCGGATGAGTCAAAGATTTTAAGTTTCTTTAATACTTTGTAGTATTTCTGTGTTTCTGTGGTTTTGTTGTATTGAACCTTTTAAGTGGGGAATGTTGCCTTCCGTCACAGGACACCATATTCTGACAGATCAGCAATTTCTACCCACCTTCCAGACCTTTCCTGCCCACCTGGAGGCTGTTTTAAACAAACATTAAACAAATTAGATGTTTCTCTTTTGTCGGCTCAAACCTACAAATCAAACCTACAATCTGCAACGAGGCGCATAATTTTAGACTTTCAAAGCATAATAAATCTCCAAATAGATGATGTGTCTTTAATCGGGATGAGCCCTTTAATGTTGCGACAGAAAAATAATGTCCAAAAGTCATCAGCAACTCCAAAAGAGATTAATATGCTAAACACTTTATATACATCCATCCCACGTTCCTGAGGCCCCCATAAAACTCCTTTTACGTGTATGGTTAATACAGCTATTACTTATTTGTGCACAATAATTATGTTTTTGATAAAAATACTTTCCTTAAAATGCCATCAGAATGCTTATATATTAAGTGTGTCTCGGGGGGCCCTTTCAGTGTCCACCATATTGGATCAGTCCATTTTCTATGCATGTGCAATAGAAAAGGTCCAAACAGACAGCAGCAAACTGTTTGAAAGCCAAACAGCAGTTTTGCAAACTTAGCACTCCCTTTTTGTTGCTATATTTATTGACTTTCCGGACCCCTCCCATGATTTTATTATAAAAAAAGCACCCTCCTGTTACTGGAAACTTTGGCTACAACATCTAAAAGCAGCGAACTCTGCTCTCCAGAGCAAGTAGATTGGTAACCCCGCCTCCTGCTGTCCTCCATCTTGTTTGCTGTCATGATTCATGCAGCTATTATTTCATCCAAATGAGAAATGGAGAACAGATAAGCAGATCATGGTTTTCTACAGTTAAAAGAAGGACTGGGTTATTTATTTTTGCCATCGCCTTTTTGGAAACACAGGAAGGAAAAATCAGCTAAGTTAGAATGATCTTAGTGGTTGGGAAAAAATCTATAATTTCTTGTGAGACAGCATTAAAAGTCAGCTGAGTACAAAACATAGAGAGGAAAACAACTAGAAAAGGGACAAGAAGAGAGGGACAAAACATAGAACAAATAATGTTTTGTCTATTCTATTAACATTTCTGTATCTGTATAATAGGTCTGTTTTATGTGTTGCCTTCTCAATTCAAAGGGTCCTCTTCTATCTTTGCCTAGGGCCCCAAATTTCCTAAATCCACCCCTGTATACATTAAACACATGTTTAAATAAGGGAAAATAGCACATAGGAGTAAACTATTGCAGGGAGGGAAGAAGATAGCCAAACTTATCCTCCCCACTTCATGTAAATAATGCCACTTTATGCAACAATAAACAGAGAAAAGAGAAAAAGTAGTTAGAATCTGACAGAAGGAGAGCTGAGCGATGCGTTATGCAGGATTTTTTGGTTTTAGAACAGGTGATCAATCAGCAAACTCGACTGAGTTAATTCAGGATGAGTTTAGGGCTAACATGTTGCATAATAGAAGCCCTGATTAATGGATCCAGCATGGCAACAGGACGAGATAAGAAACCACAAAGAGAGCATGTCTTTTCATTGGAACTAAAATTATGAATTTATCTATTAGGAAAAGATTATGAGAAACGTAATAAACAAAAAGGCAATACAAGAGATTTAACATAGCAGAGACCAGAGCTGGTTTGATCAAGAATTTCATTATTTAACATTTTTATAAATAAAAAAGGTAACATTTGTGTGTATAAAATAGGTGCAACTTAGCTACGCTTTC
This sequence comes from Cyprinodon brontotheroides, assembly GCA_018398635.1. Lineage (NCBI taxonomy): Eukaryota > Metazoa > Chordata > Actinopteri > Cyprinodontiformes > Cyprinodontidae > Cyprinodon > Cyprinodon brontotheroides. Next base: position 6,958,252 of record JAGKQL010000057.1, read on the forward strand.
TTTTTTGAGTTTTTCAAGGTTTCCTGTCTGCAAGGTATAGTTCTAAGATATTATTGGACAAAACTTTAACTATACAATGAGAAGAGAAAAAAAATACTCTAAGCTGTTCAACTCTAATGAATTTAATTCAATTCAGTTTATTTATATAGCACCGATTCACAACACATGTCATCTCAAGGCACTTTACAAAGACAATACTGTCAGATTGGTGAGGAAAACCAGTTGATTGCATCCAGTCATTTTTTTGTAACATTTGTTCCTCCTGAATGAGCATGTAGAGACAGTAGATATTGCATTTTGTCATTGACTCTTTAGCAATCCCTCACACCAAGCATGCATGTAGTGACAGTGGAGGGGAAAAACTCCCCTTTAACTGGAAGAAACCGGCAAAACCGGGATCAGCTGATATTTTAATCCAGGATGCAGTCATGGCCGAACAGGAACAGACCAGATGAAGCTACTATTTTTTCTTTTCCGATTTCCAGTGTTTTATTGCCATTATACTGTTACAAGTACAACGCAACAACATTCACCCTCTGTATTTAACCCATCCCCCATGGGGAGCAGTGGTCTGTCATTTGCAATGCTTGGGGAGCAAAGTTGGGTTAAGGGGCTCAGGGACCCAGAGTGGCAGACTGTGTTGTTTCCCATCCAGGAAGCTTTTTCGATTGAAAATGTCAGGAATAGAGTTTAATTTGAGGTTTTTGTTTTAAAAAAACATGCAATTTGGAACAGACCAAGGGGTCATTTGTATTTGGGTTGTTTGGCTTTTTTTGTTAGACTTCAATAACCCATACCTCTCTAAGTGTCTGAAAGTTCGGTCGTTAAAGGGGATTGTTTGCCTGGCTGAATAGACGAGGTCCTCCGCTCTCCTGTACAGCGATGATAACGGGAAGGGATTAACTCAATCGCTGCATTGTAGGTTTTTGAAAGCTGGAACCTGAGTCCACCCCCTCTTTTTAAGGTTGGTTTATCTTTCTTAACAAAGATGGCTTCCTTCACACCCCTCATCTATTTTCTTTATCCAAAATGTGAACATTCTGGTCCTCAAAAGAATGTTCTTTGTCCATAAGGTGTAGATGTACAGCAGAGTCTTGTCTGGAGGAGGTAACTCTTCTGTGTTGGGCCATGCGTCCAAGGATTCCAAGTTTTATGCCTTAACCATTAGGCCAAAACTCCCCAGGATAGGATGAAGAAAATATGAAGAAAAAACTGAGAGAGCATAAAGTGATATGTGGAACTTGACAAATACTGCAGAATGGGACAAAAGAGATAGAATGAACCAGAATGAGGGAAAGTGGTCCCATTGTGATCCAGCAGCCTAAACATATAGCAGCACAAATACAGCAAATAGCTCAAGATAACCGAACTATTTTGGATGAAGTATGAAAGCGGTAGAGCCAAGGAGAAACGTCTGTCCATACTGAAATTGTCCTTTTTTTGGGCTGTCAACACTCTACCTCCACTCTACCTCTCTACTAAGCAAACATCACTCTGTTTTTAATTATACGCATGACTGAATGGAACAAATTTTAAATTGCACTGGATCCTCTCTGTCAGAATCCAGCGTGGTGCGCTGCTTCCACACCAGCTGCTCTCTATGTATGCGGTGCAATAGCTGTTTGTAAATGTTTTTTTTAATGTAGATTGATGATTTTAATAAAGAAAACTTGCTGGGAATAAAGCCTTTTATGCTCATATAACACAAAAGGAAACATATTTACAGAAGTTACACAGCTGCTTTTTGTGGGCATATTTTTCATGCTTCATTCTGGTTTCAATTAACGGATTATCTTCCTGTCTCCCCTGAAGCCAAAGCAAAGAAGGCGGCAGAGCGAGAGGCTAAAGCGAAGAAGCAGAAAGGTCCAAAGCCCACCAAGAAACCTAAAACCCCAAAGCCAACCAAGAAACCAAAGCCATCAAAGTCCACGAAGAAGCCAAAGGTGCCCAAACCCACCAAGAAACCAAAGCTGACAGTGACCACGGTGCCGCCAGAGACGCTCCCTCCTCTGGAGGAGAAGGAGGAAGAGGAAGTGGGCCTGGGTTCAAGTGAGTTCACGTAGATTTATGGTTTCAGGAGCAAGTATGGAGTGAATTTTGTTCCATTATTGTTGCCAGCAAAGTGCAAATGGACATTTGTAAAAATGCAATCAATAAATCTCAATCTATGAAATTTATAAATGTTAGGAGGGTAACTTTGCTGTTTCCTCACATTTTCTTTTTTCAGATTTATTTTTCATGTTTTATTTTGTTCAAATATATTTTTTCCCCAAATTTTTTACAGAATACATTTTTTTTTTTTTTTTTTACAAATTGAAATTAGTTTTCCAAACTTAGGTTTTATGAGTTGCGCTTTTTTAAAATTGTATTTTACCAATTCTGTTCTCTTTTATTGGTCAATATTTTGTCCAGCAAAAGCATTTGTATTGGGCTTGACATTGTGATTTCTGAAACACTATTTAAAAAGAAGGGACTTCCTCAAACTCAATCTGAAACACCGAAATATAAAAAGATATCCTTTGCTTAAATAAAAAAAAAAAGAAACGAGAAATTGAAATCTAAAAAATAACTGAAAAAAACAGCAAAGTTACTCTCATTCTTATTAAAAGTTTCATTTCTGGATTTCCATTTACAAAACATTTTCTTTGCAACAATAATGGAACAGAATTCCCTCTATATAGGTGGAACAATATTCAACTTAATGATTTTTTTAGGAACAAACTGGTTTGTAAAAATGAACAGAAAATGAAATAGATCAGCTGTAAAATTACTGTAATACATTTCATTTTTTTTTTACTTTTAATTTGTTCTTCACAGCAACTCAGCCTGAGATTCAAACAGAGCCCATTGAGCCAGACCTGGGTAAGACACATTTATTCTGAGTGTATTAATCAGTGAGGAACAAAATAATTGAATTGAACTTTATTAATCTCACAGTGGAGAAATTCCCTCTCTGCCATCCCGTTGGGGAGCAGTGGGCTGCCATTGTGCGCCACAGTGTGGGGTTAAGGGTCTTACGCAGTGCTTTTATTTTATTTTATTTACTTTTATTTATTTTAGTTATTTTATCTTTTTGTGCAGCACTTTGGAAACCTTGTGTTTATTTAAACCGTGCTATATAAATAAAGTGGATTGGATAGATTGGATTACTCAGGAACCCAAATTTCAGGCTGTGGGGATCGAATCAGGTGCTTGCAACTTTCTCAGAGCACAAGCGCACAGCTCTAACCACTAGGCCAACACTCCTTAAACATTAAGAACTTTTTTTTAATTATCACAATGAACAAACTATCATTTCTGCACCAAACAGCATTCTGTTATCCACGATTTCTTTTTACCATGAGGTGTGAATCTGAATTGAAGCAGAATGTAGTAAATGTAGGCAATGGCCACCAGGCTGGATGAGATTTAACACTTAAATGTTCACCATAAAAAGAGTAGGATGATGGGTGAGGAAAATCAACCTCTAAATTTCTCTCTCTCTCTCTCAAAGAAGTGCAGCAAAGAGCCTTTGTAAAGGTTCCCATTGCAACCATGGGACATGCCCTGTTTAGGTATAATTGGATGACTTCTTGTTCTACCATGACAAACCCAAATATCAGCCATTTATTAAAGTCTACTGAGCTTTAATAACAAACCCTGGATGGATTTGTGGAAAATCGTCCCATGCTAACTGTTGGGCACAGTGGGGCATCCCTGATGCTGTGGGCTGATAGAGGCATTTCTTTCAAGAAAAAAGTTAAAATGTATTTTATGTCCTTAGACGGAGAGATAGAGCAACCCCAGCACACACATTTATACCTTAAAAAAATCCCAACACACTCTCTCTCCCATGGAACCACCAGTGTTGTGCCTGAACGCGTTCATTGAACTAAAAGTTCATGAACTTCGTTCATATTTTGGGCTTAACGTGAAGTGAGCGTACTCGCATTACTACCTGATGAACGCGTATTGTGAACTCGTTCATTCTGGTGTCTGTGAACGGCACGCTCTCTCAGTTAACCTCCGCTCAATAGGTTGCCAGATTTCTATAGAACCCTCCAGGCGAAACCCCGGCTAAATCACACCGCAGAAACAGGCCTTAATATGTAGCGGAAAAAACACCCAATCTGGCAACACCAGCTACCAGCCGCCGTAGGCTACAGCCCGCGCTGGCCAGCGGCGTCATCAAAACAAAATGCAGCGCGGAAGCCACAGCAGCGTGGAGGCGACCGTGGAAGGCTGGGACAAAGCAGCAGTATGATCACTTAAAACAGTTTTATGACCAGGTGGTCGGTGAGGATGATGGCAAATTAAAGCTTGCCGGCCGGCTTTCAGTAAAAAAATCCGCACTTCAGTAACCTTAAATTCCTACCTCAGCCTCAGTCCCTCAGTTTGTGTTAGTAAAATCTTCTTGAGCTGGAGGTCTTCAATTAGGGGACTGCACCTCTAGTGGGGTCTACGGATGTACTCGCATGAGGGTCTGCATGGTTAGTTGATATTTTTATACCCCTGCAATTTTTTTCCCCACTAATTGAAATGTCTTTAAATACTCATTAACATGAAATCAACACACTGTAGCAAACAGATAAATGGAGACAAAAGATGTCTTTCAGTTATCAATGCACACATTCAGCTTAATTACACAGGAGCTCTTTCAAGCTAGGCAACTGCTTCACAACAAACTAGGGAATCAGAATCAGAAAACTTTAATAATCCCAGGAGAAATTAATTTCTTTACATTTACTCCATCTGTAATAGAGTGACTATAGGACACAATTTCATACAATATATATATAGTTAGGGGTCCCCGCCCCATCTCGCCATCAGTTTGGGGTCCTTTGGCTGGAAAACATAGAAGACCCCTGTTCTTGAGGTGGTTTTACTATCCATGTAACTTGTTTAAGTAAACCTGCCTGGTATAATTTTCCAGGATTCCAGTATTCCTTTTAGTATGTATTGAAATGGAATTTCAAATGGAAAAATTATTAAAATAAAAAAAAAAAAACATTTGCACCTTAAAGACTACTTTCCTATTTTTCTTTTAATAATTACTCATAAAAAAAGACCATTCAAGCAGCACATTTTTCCTGATGTTTTTGAGAATATACTGTCCGTAGAAAGCTGCAGCTGCTACTAGTGTGAAGTGAATGGACAGCAACATAGCAAAAGCTGGGCGCTAACTCCTAGAACCCAACTGACCCAATCGTGGGCGGGTCCAGCTGCTGAAATGCGGACCTCGTAATGTTAACAAACCCCCAGTATTGATGCTTTGTGCGAAAACACATTTGGCACAGTTTGGTGACATTTATGGATAAATGTGCCAAAATGGCCTCCCTACACCTAAGAAATCAGTTCTCACTGCAATACCAGTCTATCCTAAATATGATTCATCTGATTGAGTCCAAATTTGGTATATTTTTACACAACATTTAGATTTAAAAGCCTCTGTACTACTTTTTGTGCTATAAATAATATTTTGGTAGTGTTTTGCAATGTTTATTTCAAAGAAAATTCTGGCGAGGTTATATTTTAAAAATGCAAAATATTTTGTATTTTGTCCCGAATATTTCAGGCAGGGTCAAAGCTCTCTACAATGGTGCTGACACCAGAAAACCATTCTATGACATGCTTTACCGATTACAGACGTACCAAAAGTTTCTTCTTAAATCTAATAGCTGTTGAGGCTATAAGTGATTTACTTTGTGTGTGTTTTGTCAGGCAGAAATTTATTTATACCCCCTTAGGGTGTAAAGAGGTTAAAGCAACAATAGGGAAATACTGTCCCTCAATGCTAATGTAAACCCTGGTTGAATAATACGGATTCAAAACTGGATATGAAGATGAAATCTGACACACAGTTTCAGAGTTACAACTGATAAAAATAATTGCTTGTCTGTGGTTCTACAGTAGGCTATGGTGTAATTGAGCAATATATGAAAAAAAAAAAAAAGAACTATGAACTAGTTCATTTTTTTGATTTTGAATTATCAACTATGAACTGAACTAGTTCATTTTAAAATGTGTGAACTGAACTTTAAAGAGAGCTTTCCCAACAATGGGAACCACCCCAGCACTGCATAACTTCCTCACACTGGAACATTTGGTGGAAAAAGACTTCAGTTCATCAAGGACATTCCCTGTTATTATATATCTTTCACTGGCCAGATAAACATTTGAAAACAATTGTCTTCTGTTCATGGCATGAGGAAGCCTTAAGCACCTTAGAGGGCTTGTTATCTATATTTAACCCTTGTCTAGAGTAAGAAGGTAACTGCTCTCTGTCATCTCTACCTTAAACATTCCAGCATAGAGGCTGGTACAAGATTTCTCTAAACTCAGTCCTATTAGGGCAAGAAAAGGCACAAACTAAATATTTCATCTGAAATAGGCCGAGGAAAAACATGCTTTCATACATTTTACAAGTGAAATACCAGAATGTTCAAAATAAATGTATGAAACATTCTACGATATCTATTTAAAAAAAACATGGTTTTACAGCTGTTTTTTCTCTTTTTAGTGCATTTAGCAGCTATTTCTTAAAATCACCTGAAGCACATGCATTACCGCTGCCTTCTTTTGCCATCCACTGTTAATTTGTTTTGTTTGTCAATAATACTTTTAACAATTTAACAATTTCTGATTTGTTTAAACTAAGATTTGTTGAAATTTTTTGGTTTTCCTTGCGGCATTTTAATTGTGTAAATAAAGGTAGAAATTGTGATATAGGCTTCCGGAATCTGTCCCTAAAAAAAATGGGAATACCCTTTGAGGGTTCTGACTGACTGACATCAAAATAATGGTAATCAATCATGTTAGATGCCTGTACAAAAAAGACCAAAATCAATTATTATAAAATAAGGTTACATACAGCAAGGGTCCTGGTAGTGTTTATATAATCCTTTTTGAGACTAAATAGAATTCCAGCTACAGCAGCTGACTAAAAAAAAAAAAATGAAGGAAAAAGAAAATGTCCATTCATATAAAACTCAAACAAGGACACAGCATCAATGTAAGAACCAATAGATCTAAGTATTAATATTAATACATTAGTATGTATTAATATTATTAGTATTAGTATATATTAATATATTAGTATTAATACATCACTATCTCTGCTATAAAAAGATGCTTACTTACACATCCATGAACTTAGATCTATAGATCTATAAGATCTATAGTTATACATATGCATATATATACATAATAATATAAATAGAGTAATATATGTATATATTTATATTATTATCTGTGGTTATGTTATCTATATATCTATCTATCTATATATATATATATATATATATATATATATATATATATATATATATATATATATATATATATATATATATATATATATATATATATATATATATATATATATATATATAGCATATAACAAAAGTAATTTCCTATCTGGGATTATTTAAACTATGGAGACTCTGAGTTAGAAGCTACATCTGAACGCCTCGGCAGTTTTAGTTTCCTGTTCAGTGAAAACCAACGTTCAGACTGTTTTCCCAGCTCTGTTCCCCTCTGATTCCTCTAGGACTTTATTTTTTTTTACCTTTTTTCACACTGGATTTTGGACTTTTCTGCATTATTTCAACACTTCACTGAAGGTGCTAATTTGCTTTAGCCACACTAGGCTACTTCCTTGTTTACTCCCCGCCCACATGGGCAGGATGTAACTCCCACGTTATTGTAAATAAACAAGTAGGGCTTTATTTAATGACAAACTGAGCCAAAACAAAACATAAAACACAAAAATAACAAACATAAGGAGACAGTAATCGTTCAGACAAAAATATATGCAACCACAAAAAGCATTTTTTTCTGTAATTCTAAGCAACTGAAGCTTTTTGCTTTCATAGCTCTGCTCTCGTTTTTTTCCACCAGATGTTCCAAATATTCAGAAGTCCCGTTTCCTGTTTAGTAAAGAAAGTAAAAACAGTGTGCATTCAATTTCAAGACTCCAAAAAACACAAACCTCAAATAACCTCTACAGCATAAATTCAGCCATTGTCTCCTCCTAAAACCCTCAGAGAGTCGGAAAGAAAATCATAGAAACTCATGGGGAGTAAGAAAGAGCTGTAATTGTCGTGTTTTAACAAGAAAACAAATAAACAGTGACTAATGGAGGAAACTGGACTTCTGTTTCCACATTTGCTGTTAAAGTCTGCAGTATATTATCTTTTTATGGACCATGAGTCTATTGAATAAAACAATCAATCTGCAACGAGTCTGCATTGTATTCTGTAACTGAAACAATCATGTGGCTCTAAAAGGCAGAAAAGCAACAGAATATGAAAAAATGAAAAGTCTTTTTTATTTACTAACCTACAAGAAGAGCAAGGATGTTTTTTTTTTATTATGTAAGTATTCCTACTGAAGCTATATGCATACATTTCTGAATTAGAATAAAAAAATAAGAAATAGCTGAAGACAACAGTCTTATTATGGCATTTAGCAAAAAGATATAAATCTGTTTATCTGACCTGAGCTTAAAGGGGGGAAAGTTTTGTCTGATGTCATAGTGCATCAAAACACAGTTTTAAACTATCACTAAGTTATCAAGGCATTCATGTTTTTTTTCTTTTAAATTTGATTTAATAAAAAAAGATCTGCTGTCAACATTGAAAATATCTTAATTGTTTAGGATAATATTTATATAATTTGACTTTCTGGATGCTTGATAAAATAGTTTGTATGGTATATAAGATGAGTTTATTGTTTTCAGCCGGTATCTCTATTCATGCTGAGGGTGGACTTTATTATAATATTGTAATCAGTGCTCTTAATTGTGGATAAGAAAGTTTTTTACAGAGAAAGCTTTATTTAAAGGGGTGTTTGAAAACATGATATAACACTGTCATTGACAGGAAGAATGTTGATCAGTTACTCCTTTAAGTGTCATTCAGTAACTTATGACACTTGTAACTTAAAGTTGACATAGTACAAGATGTGTAAAAAAGAAAGAAAATAAAAGAAAGAAAAAAGGGAAAAAAGAAAAAAAGAAGGAAAAAAGAAGGAAAAAAGGGGGAAAAAATGTATTTCTTATCATAAATTGTCATTAAGTAAGAACCTGTGAAAGCAGGCTCATAGGCAGTCAGACTTTTTCTCAGTTTTTCTGAAGACGTTTTGACGTCTTTCCAGAAGTCTTTGTCCGTTCTGTCTCACTAGAGCAATCTGTAGTTGGAGCGCTGATGATTTTGAGTAGCATGGAGGTGCATCCTCTAAGGACATCAAAGACCCATCTAACTAATAAACCAGCTCACTGTGTGATGCCACCAGCTGCTAACATCTAGTGTGTTTAATTTTCGGGGTTTGTGTTGGAAAATGATTTAACGCAGCTTTCAAAGCTGGAATGTTGTTGCCCGTTAAGCTATGTTCACCTTCCAGAGGGGATGAGGGAAATCAAAGCTGGTTTTAGAAAGCATTACATGTGTGTCAGTGCTGTTTTATTGGGGCCACGTAAAACAAGTAACACGCAAACAAAAAGAAGAGAAACAGTGCGTTGTTTAGTATAGTAATCCCATTGGTTAGATCAGATTGGTTAGATCCCATTGGTTAGATCCCATTAATTGATCCCACTGGTTGATCCCATTGGTTAGATCAGATTGGTTAGATCCCATTGGTTAGATCCCATTAATTGATCCCACTGGTTAGATCCCATTGGTTAGATCCCATTAATTGATCCCACTGGTTAGATCCCAGTGGTTAGATCCCATTGGTTGATCCCATTAATTGATCCCACTGGTTAGATCCCATTGGTTAGATCCCATTGGTTGATCCCATTGGTTAGATCCCATTGGTTAGATCCCATTAATTGATCCCACTGGTTAGATCCCACTGGTTAGATCCCATTGGTTGATCCCATTGATTAGATCCCATTGGTTAGATCCTATTAATTGATCCCGTTGGTTAGATCCCATTAATTGATCTCACTGGTTAGATCTCATTGATTAGATCCCATTGGTTGATCCCATTGGTTAGATCCCATTGGTTCGATCCCATTGGTTAGATCCCATTGGTGGATCCCATTGGTTAGATCCCATTGGTTGATCCCATTGGTTAGATCCCATTGGTTAGATCCCATTGGTTAGATCCTATTATTGATCCCATTGGTTAGATCCCATTGGTTAGATCCTATTATTGATCCCATTGGTTTGATCCCATTGGTTAGATCCCATTGGTTAGATCCTATTGGTTAGATCCCATTGGTTAGATCCAATTAATTTGATCCCATTGGTTAGATCCCATTGCTTGATCCCATTGGTTGATCCCATTGGTTAGATCCTATTGGTTAGATCCCATTGGTTAGATCCTATTATTGATCCCATTGGTTAGATTCCATTGGTTAGATCCCATTGGTTAGATCCCATTGGTTAGATCCAATTAATTGATCCCATTGGTTAGATCCCATTGGTTAGATCCCATTGGTTGATCCCATTGGTTAGATCCTATTGGTTAGATCCCATTGGTTAGATCCTATTAATTGATCCCACTGGTTAGATCCCATTGGTTGGATCCAATTGGTTAGATCCCATTGGTTAGATCCAATTAATTGATCCCATTGGTTAGATCCCATTGGTTGATCCCATTGGTTGATCCCATTGGTTAGATCCCATTGGTTGATCCCATTGGTCTGATCCCATTGGTTAGATCCTATTGGTTAGATCCCATTGGTTAGATCCAATTAATTGATCCCATTGGTTAGATCCTATTAATTGATCCCATTGGTTGATCCCATTGGTTTGATCCCATTGGTTAGATCATATTGGTTAGATCCCATTGGTTAGATCCTATTAATTGATCCCACTGGTTAGATCCCATTGGTTAGATCCCATTGGTTGATCCCATTGGTTGATCCCATTGGTTAGATCATATTGGTTAGATCCCATTGGTTAGATCCTATTAATTGATCCCACTGGTTAGATCCCATTGGTTGGATCCCATTGGTTAGATCCTATTATTGATCCCACTGGTTAGATCCCACTGGTTAGATCCCATCGATTAGATCCCATTGGTTAGATCCCATTGGTTAGATCCCATTGGTTAGATCTCATTGGTTAGATCTCATTGGTTAGATCCCATTGGTTAGATCCCATTGGTTAGATCTCATTGGTTAGATCCCATTGGTTAGATCCCACTGGTTAGATCCCATCGATTAGATCCCATTGGTTAGATCCTATTGGTTAGATCCCATTGGTTAGATCCCATTGGTTAAATCCTATTATTGATCCCACTGGTTAGATCCCACTGGTTAGATTCCATTGATTAGATCCCATTGGTTAGATCCCATTGGTTTGATCCCACTGGTTAGATCTCATTGGTAAGATCCCATTGGTTAGATCCAATTGGTTAGAACCAATTGGTTAGAACAAATTGGTTTGATCCCATTGGTTAGATCCCATTGATTTGATCCCATTCGTTAGATCCCATCCTGAGTCATTTCTGTATTTAGATGTTTAAAATTTAGTAGACATTACTTTATTTTTCTTGATTTTTCATAGCTGTTGAAATTAGATTTATTAATTAAATTTGAGTCTGTTTGCTCTATTATCCAAATAGGTCCCTTTTTTGGAGATTAATTCTATGTGTTGTTTTTTTTTATTGTTCAGACTTTGTTACCAAACATCTTTCTGCTATATGATGTGATCTCCCCAGATAAGTTTTTTGGACATAATGCCAAGAAGGAAGCCACAACCACTGAAGTCATCATGTACATACCAGGTACACATCATCATTATTGTTCATTTTAGTTGTTTTTCTTTTTAAACCCTGCTGATTTTACTGTAAATATTTAAGCGTGGATTTTGTTTTGATGGATTATAAGGTTTACATACCAGATGCACAAACTCAGATCCTATTCAAAGCTTAGATCCCATTTGGAAATCCCACCCAAATAAAAAAATATATATACCACAGAGAACAGAACCATTAAATACATCAATATGTTATAAAAACTTTATAACATATATTATTATAATAAATGTATTTCTGTAATTCGTATTATATAGATTAATTACCTCTTTAACTGCCTGATCAACCTCTGTTTGGTTGACCAGTTAATATAACTGATCAACTAAGTGAATTAAATACAGATTGATATTTTCAAGGCTTTATTACCGTTGGCTATGATGACTTTCTGCCTGCATATAATATATATAATAATATAACATTATTATGTCAACGAAACAATAAATTAAAAATATATCTGATGGCTGAGAAGGAAAATAACAAAACATTTCCTTGTTCATCAGATATTTTAGCAGCAACTTTTTTTGTTTATGTGTTTTGGGGATTTTTTTCATATTGATCTTAAGTCTCACTCAGTGCATTTTGTGTTGTTTTCTTTTGTCACAGAGGAAACCACGTCTGTCCCATTTGTTGTTCCCTGGTATGAAGAGTACGATTACACTGACTGTACGTCTTTATCCAACCCAGAATTAGGAAAACAGTTAAATACATACAGATCCATGTTCTGACTGCTGTGGATGACAGGATCTCTCTGTTTTCACAGTGGCAAGTGAGCTGGCAAAGAAACAAGAAGAGGAGGAGGAGAGAGCACGAAAGGAAAAGGCAGAAAAAGGTTCTTGACCGGATATACGGTTCCTATTTAACTTTAAAATTATGCGCAAGAAAACTTATGGAGTGAATTTTGTTCCATTATTGTTGCAGCAGAACAAAAAGTTTGCAATCCACATATCGTCGCTGTTGGACGGAAACCTCGTATGTCCAAAACCATAAAGTTTACAGGAAATTGTAAAAACAGCGACAGCGGAAGAGTCCAATGGAGTAACAAGATTAAGTCCCAACCTTTTTTCAACACTTTTAATTGGTTAATATTTTCCAAAACATACGTTCACACGTGGGGACTGACCAATCGTATCAATTTATGAAAAAAAAAAAAAAAGTCCAAAATGGGAGTTACAAGGTTTTTTCCCGACAGCAACGATATGAAACTGCGAATACATTTTGCTTCAATCTTGACCAATAAAAATGTGGTTCCTAATTTCCATGGAGACCAATAGAAATGTGTCTTCTCTCCTTTCCTCCAGAGGGAAACCTGCACCAAAGTGAAGGGGATGAAGTCTGTAAAATGTAATTTGAAAAAAATCTAATTAACGGAAATTTGAAGAAAAATATAATAAAAAAGATAATCTGAAAAATAAATCTGAGAAAACAGCAAAATTGCTCCCATAACCTTTTTTGATTAAGATGGTTTTTCAACTTTCTGGATTACATTTTTTTTATTTCCACTTCCAAAACATCATTTTTTTTTTTTTTTGCAACAATAATGGAACAAAACTCACTCCGTACTACCAGGGATGTTGAACCTGCGGCTCCTACTCTCTCGAAAAATGCTAAATAACTGAGCATTATTTAGTTTGAAAAGGTGATAAAATAAATGGTCACTTCAGGATTTTTTTTTTCCTCAGCTGGTCCACGGTTATTATTTTGGTTATTGTTATTTAAACTTCTCCACAGCCTTATCCCTGATCAGTCTCCTGTTTTGCTACTTATGACTTTTTTGCTACTTATGACTTTTTTACTTTACTGTATTATAACAAATCTTGGAGGCTTTTGGCTGATGTTAATCCATACTGAGATTAATTTACATAAAAAGAGTAATCTGTTAATTACTGAGTTGTTTCTGACAGCAGCTGGTAGAGTTACGTCTTTTTGTTAAAGACTTTTAAAACCATAAGTCAATTTCCTTCCAGTTATTTTTCTACTACTGGCATATTGTAGGTTCCCAAATTTCCCTCCTATGGAACAAAAAAGGTATTTCTGATATTATCTTCCTTTTACCAAAAAAGGAGTTGAAAAAAAACAAAGGTGTGACCTTTTCAGGATCACATAGAGGTGTTAGTGGAAAGGAAAAGGTGATGCATGGACCTATAATGATAAATCCTTTCTGATGGTTGGTGGCCGGTAAGGATGCTGTTTGCTTTGTAATACCTACAGCTGAGCGGCTGAGGAAAGAGTGGGAGGAGGAAGAAGCAGAGAGACTGAAGCAGGCAAGTCTTCCTGCTGAGCCAAAAAGTAAGATATTCTGTTGCCTCCAAACATCCAAGCTTCAAAACTGCTTAATTTTATTTTACTCTATAAAAAATGTTTGCATCTAACCAAGTCCTACAATCTTGGATCATACAAAAGGGTCTTTTGTGTTTGTTTTTTTATTGATGCACGAGCAGATTCTGATAGATTTCTAATCCTCTTTTGAGAAAATTTCAGCTATAAAATAATTGCAATGATCTTCTGGTGCAATGAGACAATTATGATTGGCAAGATTTCTGCATCAGTCTCAAAGCAAGATAATAAAAAAAAAAAACGTCTGCATCTAAAAGTGTTAACTTGGTTAGATGCACACATTTCACATTTTCCAGTGACTCTGAATGTTTTAGTCTGAGAAAGCTGAGCTAAGCGTTCATGTTGTTCTGTCAGAGTGCCCTCCTCTGGGTTTGGAGTCTCACCGGGTGGAAGACGACCAACTGCTGGCTTCCTCTCAGTCCCACCATGGCTTCTCGGCTCAGAGGGGACGCCTTAACATGCAGGTAAGCCTGCAGAGGGAAATTATCCAAACATGTGATACATCCCACCAAACACAGGGCTGTGAATGCTCCATATGCTCTGTGAAGTGACAAATACAAACACAAAAGCAGCCATGCTGATTGGAGCATGTTGTTCAATGTATGGAGTGATTTTTATTCCATTATTGTCGCAAACAAAGAACATGTTTTTTTTTTATGGAAATGTAAAAAAGGAAAAATAAAGAAATCGAGAAATTAAATTTAGAAAATGCTATAATGAATTTTTTGTATACTATTAAATTTTTAATTTTGTTTTTATAAAAAAAAAACTCCTATTTAAATGTGTTTTTACAGATTTTATTTTTATTGGTAAGACTGAGTTTTACAAGATAATGTTCTTTTTCAGTTGCACTTTACAGATAAAATTCTCTTCACTTCTGGGGGCCGGGCTTTCCTCTGCAGTGACGAGAGACAAACAATTCTATTGGTCTCCATGGACGTTAGCACCAACAATATAGTTGTCATGATTGGTTTACGAATCTGACCCACATGCAGCGATAACCACTCAGAGAACAAGGCTAAAGTTTAACAGGTTTATTGTAGGTGTTGGATCTGGAACTCAGAGAGCAGGTGACCCTGAACTGGAAGTGAGAAGGGAAGTTCAACAGTCAGTTCAGGTACTGTGGGATTCTTGGAAGCTCTGAGATCTTGCTAGGTGGGGCACTCACATCTGAGGGGGTCTTGTTAACCCTTGAATCCAGACTGTGTGGTAAATCCAGAGAAGGGTGCACATGCACACGTTGGAGGGCGAGCAGGTGGACAAGCGTTGGACCCAGAGGATTAAAGGAGCAGACTGTCACTCAGATTTCGATGGGTACTTGAACGGAACATATGGAGGTTTTCCCGTGCTCCATGTAACTCGGTTTATCCTTCCAGGGGAGAGAAGGTCCAAGAATCCTGTAACACAGGAAAGCTTCCTGCCGAGGAGCAAAAACAAACACACGTTAGACTCAGAGAAACAAAACTAGATTAGACTCTGCTAAACTCAGCTTGGCTAGAGTACCAAAAACTGGCAAACACTCTGGTGTTGAGGTAGTGACAGTCCACTGCTCAAATACTCCTCCAGATAATGATCCAACAAGCTGCAGGTGTGCAGGCAGGGGCAGCGAAGACAGGCCACCTCCTGGTGGTGGAAAACAGAGACAGACAAACAGGCCTCACAAACTGGATTCCTAACAATAATAACATTGTATTGGTCTTGTGTGTTGATGCTACTATGTAACATAGGAAATAAAAAAAGAAATACATTTTTAGAAAATGTATTATGAAAAATTTATGTGAAAAATGTAAAAACAAAAAAAAGAGAGAGAGAAAACAGCAACTTTTTTTGTTGTTGTTCTAATATTTATTCCAAGTTTCATGTTTGAATTGCAATTTCAATTTAGAAAACGTGTTTTGTTTTTCAAATTTCCATTTATCCTGTAACAATAATGGATGAAAATTCACTCCATACTGTGCTCCAATGAAAGCACTACATCAGTTTACTGTTATGGGTTTGCAGGGCTCTGAGAAGGAGGAAGACACGTATGGAGGCGCATGGTGTGCAGAGCCTGAGGAGAAAGGCCACTGGTTTCAGGTGGACGCTCGCCGAGAGGTGGAGTTCACTGGGGTCATCACCCAGGGAAGGAACTCTGAGCAACAGTGAGTCTGCTCCAAACAGGGTTCCAAGAATTTCTAATCCATGTTGATATAATTCCCTTCAGTTAAGCTGCTAAATCCAAAATTACGAAAAATATTCTTGATTTATTCTCAGCCTCTTTCGTCTTTTAAATCTAGATCAATTAGAACATGTATAAATTTAATAAATGTAACAAATCTGTACTTTTCTCTTTTATCTTAACGTCACGACAACTAACTTAATTGTTTGTTTTTAGTTCACTGCAAAAACTGATCTCACAACAAATAAAATAAATTCTTGAAAAAAGTGTGCTTATACGATGAAGTATTAGGGCCAGGTTAGAGATTTTTTTACATTTATTTTGAGAATAAAGTCGTAACATTACGAGAAACAACCTGTTTCAGAAAGAAAGCAGATGATGACCGACCAGCTCCACCAATCAGTCCACTTTGACCTTCTGACCAGTTTGATGCCGGTGCTAAAAGATGTTCTTATTTGTCAAACCAGAGCCAAAGTATAACTTCACATAATGCTCCACATTCCTCATTTTAGGGAAGAAAGTGCTTCTTGTAAGAGTTGTCATAAAATACAACTTGTTTCTCATAATTTTAGGACTTTAATCTCTTAATATTTCAACTTTATTCTCGTAATTTGACAGCTTTATTTTCGTAATTTTAAGACTTTATTCTTGTAATTTTATGACTATCCTCGTTGCGACTTTACTCTCCTAATTTCAATACTTTATTCTCGTAATGTTACAACTTTATTCTCTTAATTTTAAGACTTTAATCTCGTAATTTTTTACTATTCTTATTGCAATTTTAGTCTTGTAATTTTACGACTTTATCCTCGTAATGTTACGACTTTATTCTTGTAATTTTACGACTTCATTCTCGTAATTTTATGGCTATTCTCATTGTGACTTTATTCTCATAATTTTAGGACTTTATTCTCAAAATAAAACACCAAAAATATCTCTAACCTGGCCCTAATACTCATACTGTCGTACCTTTTGAAACGGGTTGTGGACTTTACTCTCGTAATTTTATGACTTTTTTTGTGTAATTTTATGACCTTATTCTCGTAATATTAAGATTTATTCTCGTAATTTTACGACTTCATTCTTGTAATTTTATGGCATTTCTCGTTGTGACTTTATTCTCGTAATTTTACGACTTTATTCTCAAAATAAAAAAACAAAAATATCTCTAACCTGGCCCTAATACTCGTACCGTCATACCTTTTGAAACAGGTTGTGGACTTAATTCTTGTAATATTAAGATTTATTCTCGTAATTTAAGACTTTATTCTCATAATTTTATTACTTTATTCTTATAATATTACAACTTTATTCTCAAAATAATAATAAAAATAAATAAACCTCTAGCCTGACCCTAATACTCCGTTGTACATTTCAAATAGCATAAATGAGTTGTAGTTTTTTTCTGATTTGACCTGTAATCATCAAATTACATTAGCAAATTGCCTTACATAGCTGCTCAAATCAAGCAGGAATACACGTATTTCATTAAAAATAGATTTATTTTGTTATGTTATAAATCAACACAAAGTAACACATAATTATAAAGTGGATGGAAAACAATAGATTCATTGAAATAGGATTTCACATTAATCTAAAATAAACATTTTAAAGCTATTCTGCCTAAAGCACCAAAATAAAGTCCAGTCAGTGTTCTTAAGGAGTCGGTTAATGAGTAATTCATTGTCAGTATGAAACCAGCTGTTCTCTGAAGGCCTCAGAGATTGTTTAAGCAGATAGGTACAGCTGAACATTGCAGACAGGTCAGAGAAAAGCAGTTTAAAGCAGAACAACATCCAAGCTTTGAACTTAGAGAACTGCTCAGTGTATTCACTAGGTCTGGGCAAGAAGAGCTTTATGGAAAAGTAGCCGAGAAGCCGATGGTACCTCTGGAGGAGCTGCAAAGATGCACCTTTAGTGAGACAATGTGCCATCATAACAGTTAATCTTTCCTCTAACTAAATTTGGTCTTAATTGAGGAATGGAAGCAATAAAAGCCCCTGTTGGTGACAGTATATGACATCTTTAAAATGTATACACCAGTAGCTTCAGCATTATTTGTTATTTTTATGTTTTACGGCTCACTTATAATTGAATTTTTTAGTAAATAAAGCTTGACAAAAACAAAGGAGGTACAATGCTGAGCATGTGTGCAGGAGGTAAACTAAAGGAAAGTAGATATTCACTAAGGAGGAAGCTAAAGCAGCTGAGACGTTCAGTTGTAGCTGCTGTTAGTTAATTTTCCACTGATAGTTGATAGATGTGTGCATAAACCAACTTATAAATACTGATAGTAGTGAGAGCAATGATATTCTTAGTCTCTATATTTTAAGGAAAAATAACATCATAATTTTTTTATTTACTTCAATGCTATGTTCCTGTTTGCATTTGATAGGAAAAGGAATTTTCTTTTCCCGTGATCTTCCGATAGGAGACTCTGGGAAGGATTCACTAGAACTTAGAGTTGCTGTAGATCAGCTGTAATTAATGTACTCCATATCAGTTGGTCTTCGACCACGATGAGCTGTTGTTATACAGTGAGACATCGCAGAACCATTAGGATCTTTTCAATAGTTGCCTCAGTTGTCTCCAGTTCAGTTCATCGTTCTGCCAGCAGATGGTGCCACATCTGTTTATGTCAGCCCATTGCCCCCAGTGCTGGAATTTCATTTAGGCTCAAATAGATAAATAGATTTAAATAAGCAATTATTAAAGAACTTGATCTTTATGATTGAACCAATCATTTCACATTTATTTACTGACCCGCTCAGACAGTGAAGGAAAACTGAATTGAACATTTCTAATCGCTAACTGTCCTGCTTCGTCCTGACTCCTGACCCCTGACCTCCCTTCAAACTGAACTGACTGGTGTTCATGTCACGTAAATTATGTAAGTTACTTACAATACGTAAAGAAACATTAAGATAAATATCGGCAATATGTTTTACTGTTTTAATAAATATTGACATATTAACACACTAAACCAAACTGTGTATATATATATATATATATATATATATATATATATATATATATATATATATATTTATATATATATGCTGTCATCTACATATTTGTTAAAAAAAGCAGAAATTATTGGTGGGGACCGTCCCCACCAGTCCTTCAGAAAGTTACGCCTGTGGTTTGAAGTATTCTTTGTCAGGAGACTTACTACCAATGTTTACGTTACAGTGAGGATTTTGTTTCATCCTACTACGTGGCCTTCAGCAACGACAGCTTTGATTGGACCGTGCTACATGACGGCTATGCTGAATGGGTGAGCACAACCTGGACGCCTCAGCCACAGCTTTATCAGAGATAGATTATAAAATACAGTCCCTCCCTCTCTGTTATCCCCCCTCAAGTTGTTCTATGCGAACGTGGATAAGGAAACACCTGTAATGAGTCAGTTTGCTGCACCTGTGACGGCGCGGTACATCCGGATCCTGCCTCAGAGCTGGAACGGCAGCCTGTGTCTGAGAGCCGAGGTCCTCGCCTGTCAGCTACCAAGTCAGTAATACAGAGAAACACCATCCAGACAAATAACATCAGGATATTTAACATCCAAATCTTAAAAGCTATAGGTGCAGCTTTTAAAATGTGAAATATATTATTTTTCATTAAACGTAAAACCCTTAATATATGCCTACAAACTACACAGCTGTATAGAGTGTAGAGTGAGGTTTCACCAGTTTGCATCAGCAATCAGCATCTTAGCAGCAGCAGACAGTGGATGTCCTCAGGCTGGAGAAGGGATCTCCACCTCCACTGTCCCTAAAACATTTTAAGAAATCCCTGCTTCAACTGGCAGTTGGAAGTTTTCCAGAGAACATTCACCAGATCATCCAGTCTAATTGCTCAACCTTCTGCCTAATATTAGTCTTTGTTCTGAACCCCAGTTTTGGACTTTGACATAACAGAAGCAGAGATACATACAGCAACTCTAACAGGCGGCCCCGTCTAAGAAACACACAGCCAGGCAGACGAGCTCCGAGCCAGCTCCCATGTCAGAGGATGAAGAGAGCACATCCAGTTAGTCACAGTCAGAGAAACAGGACTACACTGAAAAACAGGCCGATATCCAACATCTATAAACAAAGGTGTTGATGGCAGCAGCACAGCTGATATTTCTCTCCAGCATGGAGTCACAGCCAAAAGGGAAACAGACCAGATGAAGCTACTATGAGAAAAGCAGAGAGCAGAACGTTAGAGATTTGAACTAACAGATTCTGCAGAGTGGAAGAATAGAGATAGAATGAAGCAGAATGATGAAAAAAGGGGTCCCTATGTCCTCCAGCAGTCTAAGCCTATAGCAGCATAACTATAGAGATAGCTCAGGATAACAAAATAAAAAATAAAATAAAAAATAGAATAAAATCTAAAACAAGAGAAAGTATTTTTCTAATTAAGTAGATTTATGCTTTACCAATATTTGACGTGGAAATATGCTTTCTTTAAAGAATCAATACACAAACAAATGCTTGAATGTATCATATTGAACATATGGAGGATTGAAGGGGACAAATTTTAAAAATGTATCATGAAATGAATACATTTAAACATAAAATCAATGACATAAATGGTACCTTTAATTCATTAATAAAACATGAAATGAAACATTTATTTCCTTTTATCTTAAATTGGTACGTGTATTTATATAATGGTTCATTTTATGAAACATTTTATTAGTTTATGATGTATGAAATAAATAAATTAGTTTATTTATTTCATGGGATATTTAATGGTCCATTTATTTATTTCATTTTACATTCATTTATTTTGTGATACATTTATTTAATTTTGTCTCCCTTAACCCTCCACACTAATAATCTATAATTGCATGTATTTCCAATTATGACACGTTTCATATAAATATTAATGCATTTCTTTCTGACATGGTGTCCTTTATGTCCTCAGGCAGGTATCAAAGTGAGAATGAGGTCAACGCATCTGACGACCTGGACTTCAGACACCACAACTATAAGGATATGAGACAGGTGTTATGCTGGCTGAGCCTCCTGGTTTACCTCTGGCTGACGTAAACCAGCTCTGATCTCATTCCCTCTTTCATCGCTTCGTTTTAGATGATGAAGGTGATCAATGAGGAGTGTCCAAATATTACCCGGATCTATAACATTGGGAAAAGCTCCAAAGGCCTTAAGATGTATGCCATGGAGATCTCCGACAACCCTGGCGAACACGAGGAAGGTTGGATTTTTTCTTCTTTTTTTGACAGTTCGTTTACTTTGTTCTATTTTTTTGTGAGCTCACTAGCTTCACACCCTTAATGCAAATCTGTCCCGATTTTCTGAACCATCGTTAGGAGAACCGGAGTTCCGTTACACAGCCGGTCTCCATGGCAACGAGGCTCTGGGTCGAGAGCTTCTCCTGCTTTTGATGCAGTTCCTTTGTAAGGAATACAAAGATGACAACCCAAGAGTTCGACGCCTGGTAGATGGAGTGAGGATCCACCTGGTGCCATCGCTGAACCCAGACGCATACGAGCTGGCCTATGAGATGGTGCGGTCAACCAAGACTCATAGGGAGTCAAATTTGTTCCATTAATTTGGCAAGCAAAATGCTACTTTTGTGAGATAGGACTTTTTGGGTTTTCATGAACTGTATGCCAAAATCATCGGTATTTAGACGATAAAAGACCTGAAATATTTCAGTTAGTGTGCATTGAATCTAAAATATATGAATGTTCAAGTTTGGATCATTACATTATGGAAAATAATTAACTTTATCACAATATCCTAATATTTTGAGAAAGGACCTGTATATGACCGCCATTGTGGAAAACGACTCGTGAAGATGGACCAGCTAGAAGGCGAGGTCTTGGCGAAACGCTGGGACCCCTTTGCCCTTATGTCTCTCGATGTCGCACAAACTTGCCAGCACTTCCTCACACGCCTCGGCCGTATCTAGACCCACAGCTAGTTCCTGATTGTCCCTCTTGCATTTTGGCGTGGAATTACATAGCGCAGACCACGCTTTAAAATTTAGCATAGATCAAAAATGTCTTTGTCATACCTGCGACAAGCTCACTGCGACACACTGTTGCGTGAGTATAACCAGCCCGTTAGTCCTTGTCGCGGATGACCCGGGTTCGAATGCAGCCTGTGGTCCTTTGCCGCAAGTCTCTCCTCCTCTCTCATACCCCCATTCCTGTCAGCCTACTAGTGCTGTAAAAACAAAAAAAAAAAAAATAATAAATTAGCAGTAGTGGATCTTGCAACTGTCTGGCCCAAATGCAGAGAGTTAATTTCATACGTCAAATTGATTCAAAGTTTTTCTATCTAAGGAAAACTATTTGATTTTATCGACTCATTGACTCTTCAGCAATCCCTCCCACTAAGAATGCTTGTAGCGACAGTGGAGATGAAAAACTCCCTTTTAACAAGAAGTAACCTCCAGCAGAACCAGGCTTAGTGTGGCGGCCATTTGCTGAGGCCCCGACTGGAAGTTTGCAGAGAGTCAGGCGAAGAATGGTGAATTTACTTGACAGAGTCAGCTTTTGGGAAGTGGATACAAAAAAAGAAAGTCTAATCAGGGCTTACAGATGCAGGAAATGACAGGAGTTGAGGTTCATCACACTGCTAAGCAGAATCATCTCTGGAAATCGTGTTGGACGGTAGTGAAGCTAGTATTGAATGTTTAGAGAGGCTGACTGTTAGCAGATGACGCGGTCTGCTCATGCGCACTTTGTTATCTTTGAACCGAGCCTGTGTCTGGCACAGTCCAGTTTAGTTTTGTGTGCCATTTACACTCAACCGTTTTCTCGGTTACCATGCATGGACCGATCTCAGCACGATTTCAAAAGGGTAGTTGAAATGGGGCCTTAGTGTGGGGTTTGTAATAGAAATAGGTGTGGTTCTGGGTTATGGCACAACAGCAATTATTTAACCCTCTATTTGTAAAAAGGCTTTTGACATTGTCCAGCTTAACCTATATACCAAAGCTACTGTTCAAAGTGTTCATGTTTGATCTTTTAAAGCGAAATGTGACAAGTCTCTGTTGAATAACAGCAATGTCAGTAACTTAAACTAAAAGCGTGAACACGGTTTTTCACAATTCCAGGATAAAGAATCAGTCATTAAATCTCCTCTTTCTGTACCTCAGGGCTCTGAGATGGGAAACTGGGCGCTGGGCCACTGGACTGAGGAAGGTTATGACCTCTTCCAGAACTTCCCAGATCTGAACAGCATCTTGTGGGGAGCTGAGGACAGAGGTTGGGTTCCTCGTATAGTGCCCAATCATCACATTCCACTGCCGGAAAACTACCTCAGTGGTTCTGTGAGTCTACAAACACCAGGAGCTTTTTTCTGTTTTGATTTTTATCTTTTACATCTGTATTAATAGTGTTTTCTTACTTTAGCTTGCAGTCGAGACCAAAGCTATAATTTCATGGATGGAGCGCACTCCGTTTGTGCTTGGAGCCAATTTACAAGGAGGAGAGAAAATGGTGGTTTACCCTTTTGATATGCAGCGTCCTCCAATTTCTGTAAGTCTATCAGAACTTAACGCATGTAAGATGTTGAGCAGTATGAGCATGATGACTCTGTACCGTCATTCTATGTCAGTTAACTGACAGCCGGCGTTGGAGGGCTAATGCTGAGATGAACGAAGAGACCTGGGCTCGGATTCAGCGGCAGAACGAAGGAGCCCTCAGGGAGACGGCCGATGATGCCATGTTTCGCTGGTTGGCGATGTCGTACGCACACAGCCACCTGACCATGACGGAGACCTACCGGGGATCCTGTCACGGCGATGATGTCACTGGAGGGCAGGGGATCATTAACAGAGCCAGCTGGAAGCCTGTGGTGGGCAGTAAGTAAAATATGGCAAACAGACCATATAGGACTGTTCTAAGGTTTGGATGGGCAGATTGGCAAGGAAAACGTTTAAATCTCCTGAGGAGGCTAAAAAGAGAAAATGCCTAAAGTAATCCTGCCCATTGTTGCGCATAAGAGGTACATCTACACCAGGCACTTTTATTGTGTACATCTGTCCAACTGCTCGTTAACACTTAATTTCTAAGCAGCCAATCACATGGCGCTCGACTCAGTGCATTTGGAGGCGTATGTAGACATGGTCAAGAGACAATCTCCTGCAGTTCGAAACTGAGAGCATCGAGTATGGAGAAGAAAGGTGATTTGAGTGACTTTGAGCGTGGCATGATTGTTGGTGCCAGAAGGGCTGGTCTGAGTATTTCAGAAACTGCTGATCTACTGGGATTTTCAGCGCTATGCATCTCTAGAGGTTTTACAAGAATGAGGTCGAAAAAGAAAAACATCCAGTGAGCAGTTCTGTGGCAGAAATGCCTTGTTGAGGGTCAGGAGATCATGGCCGAACTGGTTCGAGCTGATAGAGGGCAACAGTGACTCAAATAACCACCCGTTACAACCAAGGTGGGCTCAAGCTCATGAGAGCTGGACAGCCAGAAGATTGGAAAAAGGCGTTGCCTGGTCTGGTGAGTCTCCGATTTCTGCTGCGACATCGGATGGTAGGGTCAGAATTTGGCGTCTACAACATGAAAGCATGGATCCATCCTGCCTTGTATCAAGCGGTTCAGGCAGGTGGTGGTGGTGTGTAGTGTCATGGTGTGGGAATATATTTTCTTTGCAACTGAGGCCCCTTGGTACCAATTGAGCATCGTTGCAAATGCCACAGCCTACCTGAGTATTGTTGCTGACCATGTCCCATCCTTTATGACCACCAATGTGCCCAACTTCTGATGGCTACTTTCAGCAGGATAATGCATGTCGTAAAGCTGGAATCATCTCAGACTGGTTTCTTGAACATGACAATGAGTTCACTGTACTCAAATGGCCTCCACAGTCACCAGAATCTCAATCCAATAGAGGCATGCTGGGATGTGGTGGACTGGAAGGGAGATTAAGCATCATGGATGTGCGGCAGACAAATCTCGCGGCAGCTGTGTGATGCCATCATGTGAATATGGACCAAACTCCCTGAGGAATAACTTCCAGCACCTTGTTGAATCTATGCCGCGAAGAATTGAGGCAGTTCTGAAGGCAAAGGGGATCCAACCCGTTACTAGCATGGGTACCCTAATACCTAAAGTGGCCGGTGAGGTGTATATCTGATCTTTCCATGGCAGTCTGAACAACAAAGATACGATTTTTCCAATGCAACCCAGGCCACTTGGCTATGTGGTCCTGGATCTGATACAAATCTGATCTTTTTTAAATGCAACCAGTGTACAAAAGGCCGGTTAAGCATTCATCCGAACTTTAAACGCCATTAATACTCAACAAAAGGTCACTATTCTGCGTCTTGCTACACAGAAGCAGGAAGAAAAACAACAAACATGGCGGCCGATAATGTGAAGAGCAGTCTTTTTTTAACTAAAAAGAGTGACTTTTAAAGTCGTAGGGAAATCACATTTAAATGAAAAATCATTCTGCCTTAAACATGTATATAAATGTACTCTTTATCAGGCGATATTGTCCATTAAAAGTTAGAAAATTTCTATTTGAAAAAAAAAATACTGTCTTAAAATCTGTGTTATTGTTTTGCGTAGTAATTTTATGCAGGTCAGTCTGTTATATCGTCAGCCCTGAACACTAAATTGGAGGCCAATAATATATCAATGGTCATCTGTAAATCAAATTGTTTTGGTGTCTAACAGAACTGGCAGCGTTAGCGAGGCAAGGGCTCAAACATGTGCTGGCTGTAAGCCTTCTACACCAAACCAAGCTTCTGCCACCCTGGCGTCCTCTTCCACAACATCTTCATCCCGCTTTCCTTCTCTAAATGAAAAATGTATGATGGAGGAGACTCATCCACGACCTCCGACACTAAACTCTCCTCCTCTTGCATGTTTTCCTCTGTCCATAGCGTTCCTTGACAGTGTGGTTTCTAAGTCACCAATTTGGAGTGGTGCTACTTGGTCCCAATGGAATTTCCCATTTGGGAATCTACACTAACACTAAGTTGCCTAACTGGTTAACCAAGATGCTTCCCACAAACCGGCCACAACCAAACTCTGCTTGCGAACCTTCTGCCACAACAATCCGCCCCCTTGATAAACAACCAATCACATTCACTTTATTCACTTTCGTGGCCAAGTGGGTGCACCACTCCAGAATTGAATGCCCAGCGGTTGGAACAGCTGTTTCCCTAAAACTTTAAGTGTGGGAAAAGATAAAACTAAATGCCCTCCAGCACTACAATCCATGTTTTATTTCAAGTAAACACAGAGCACACTTGCTTGTGACATCATTGCATCCTCTACTACACATGCGGGACACTTAAAGCTGCATGAATGCAGTTCACACTGGAAAGATTACATACAAGTGCATATATTTGGAAACATGAACAACCATGCAAAGAATTGATAGGTCATAAAAATTGGGAATTGAACATTAAAGGCCTGCAGTGTGAGCGTAGCCTAAGTGATGCCTAAATAGTTGACACATATAAGTTATTTTAAATTATTCCTAAGGCCAATATACAGCACTTGACACTATCAAGTTAGGGGCAGGAGGTTACTTGTAGTCCAGTAAAGCCACCTACTGTATCAGAGTATGTTCACAACCTGTGGATCACTGATCTCTGTAATGCGATTTGTATGTAATGTGTGCAGTAGTAAATCCAATCAGGTCCAGAATAGACGCCCCTAACTTTGATGGGTGTGAGTTTGGCGGCGATTCTTTTTAATGGTTTTCAATGCACTGCAGGACACAGGACCATGAAATTATAATGCACACTGAAATAATTATATATATATATATTTTTAATAAAATGAAGAGACGTATTTTTATTAAATTAATGACTTAACATTTATATATTTATTTTCCTTATTTATTTAATGAATTACACAGCACAGTAATTGTTTATCGCTGTATTTATTTAGTCACTAACTGTGGCACTTTATATTGGTACCTTGGTTTTAATTAATGAATGACACATTTATTGATTTAATTAAGACATTTAATTAATTATTGAAGCACATTTATTTATTTATTTCATGACTGTATTTATTTATTTAATTTTAGCTTTTTTTACATCCACCATGAGTATGGTAGGTTAAAGTCCTATGCAATACATTGATTTACCAGAAAGTAAAAGTATATAAAAGACATAAAAGTTGCATTTATCTCTTAAATCATTTGTAAAGATCTCTCTAAACCATAAACTCCATGGACTTCCTCCACAGGTATGAACGACTTCAGCTACCTGCACACCAACTGCTTCGAACTCTCCATCTTTCTGGGTTGTGACAAATTTCCCCATGAGAGCGAACTGCCACTAGAGTGGGAGAACAACCGCGAGGCTCTTCTGTCCTTCATGGAGCAAGTGAGAACCACTGTGTTTAAATCAATTTAAATCAATTAATCAAATTAAGAAAAATTATCAATCAGAAAAATAAAATTTAAAACATGTTTTGTAAATGTAATTTTTTTAAAAAATCTTTGATTTAAAAAAGTTAACTGCTGAACTGTATTTTGTTGTTTGTTTTTTTTATCAATCTTTCATATTTTACATTTAAATAAATATCACAGATTTTATATTTTAAAATATTATTTAAAACACAATTTTTTTACAGGTTTCATATTTTGAGCCCAGTGCAAACACACACTCTGGACCAATAAAAATGCTGTTGCTCATTTTCATGCAGACCAATAGAATCACATCTTTGCCCCTAACTGTAGAGGAAAGCCCGCCCTACAGGTGATCTGTAAGATGCAAATTGAAAAAAAATATTTAAATTATAACTATCAAACTGGAACCAAGAAATTTGAAAAATAAAATTCGAAATCCTATAATCTGAAAAAAAGCATCTAAATAAAATATGAAAATAAAAACAATCATTTGAAAATATATCATTTAGAGTACAGGAAAGTTACTCTCAAAAGCCCTTTTTTTATTTTGAAGCATTCAAACGTAATTTTTTTCCTCATTTTCATATGACTGTACAATAAAGTAATTTTATCACATCAACCTTATGCTCCAATATTGTTTCATGCAGAGAGCACTGTGTTTAAAGGAATAATTTGAAAGAAAAACTGTATAACACCTGTTTGTAAATGGAAATACAAATATGTGATCATGGATTGAAAGTTATAAGAAAAAAAAAATAAAT
>JAGKQL010000057.1:7001600-7012131 GCA_018398635.1 Cyprinodon brontotheroides
AAAAAAAAAAAAGAACAAATAAAATACATGAATGGTTGACGCACATCAGCCAAACCAAGTGGAATACAATTTCCAGTCCAGCAGATGTCGCTGCGGATGTGTTGATGCTCGCTGCTTTGTGTCACAAGCATGTCCAGCCGTGGGATACTGCGACAAGTCATATGAAATAAAACATGGAGGACACTATGAAAAATCAGCTTATTTTTCTGACCAGAGTCCCTTTTATGAGTGAAAAAAATGCATTTATGCACTTTTGCCAAAATCACATTTCCACCTAGGACACTGCTCACTAAAACCTTTGTGGAAAAAAAAAAAAATGCTTCAACTTATTCAGTCCAGATTTGCTTCAGTTATAGTCAAAATTATGATCTATAAGGTCTGATGGTTCATCCAGAGTTTCAAATGGAGTTTCATGGTGTTTTGAAGTGTTTATTTTGGACAACAATTTGGTGAGGCAAAACTTTTTTCTTATTTTTTTTTTTCTTTGTTTAATCACCTATAAATCAGACATAGTCAGACTCTGACTGGTGGGCCGGTCCTAATTTCAGCGTGTGAGGGCCGACCCTCCTGAAATCATCCCGGCCCCAACACTTACTCTCTGGCTGAAGCTCCTACCTGCGACAGTAAATAACTCCTGGAGAGGTAATCCAATGTTAACTACCTAAACGCCACCTAAGAAATATTCCTCAATGCCTTTCTGTCATACCAATACAAACAACTGGATTTCTAATGTATGGTTTGGGAGCTGTACTTGCTTTACTTCACATATGTAATCTCAGGTGGAATTTTCTCCTTTCTGTGTGATTTTTTTCAATAGTTGCACGCAGCTTTCAGCTCACACTGTACGACCAAACCGCAGTTTCATCGTACAGTGTAAGTTCACAGCTCACGATGTTTGTTCTCACACTGTGCGACCGGACGCTCTGATGCGATCTACCTGCTCACACTGTACGTGTATAAACCAAGTGGGACTCAGCTCCGCAGTGAGATTGCACTACTTGGACTTGTCTATCCAGAAGCCAAACGAGTAGAAGAGGAATATGAATATGAAGCTCACTCAGGCTTCCTACAGCATAAGGCAAGTTAAATTCAAGACTTTTTAAGACTTTTTAATGCCACTTGAAATAAAAATTTAAGATCAAATTCACAAGAAAAACCTGCTTGTGACAACTTAACCAAAAGGTTTATTTTAACATGTGACTCCACTGCCTTAATTCCATTCGTTCTGAGCTAACTAAGGCCTTAGTTTTATTTTTGAAGAATTCAATGCCTTTTAAGACTTTAAGGACCAGCGGGAACCTGAACTAGTGAACCGCGCTGCCTTTGCAATTTGTGCAATTTTTAGTGCTGAAAGCCCTAAAAGAAAAGGTGACAATGTATTTGCACAAAGGCATGGCTGAGCAAGCGTCCGGCTACTCACCGGGTCATAATCAATTTTACAGAAAGAACTCCGTTTCACTCATTGCACCCCCGCCATGCTTCTGTGTTTAAATCTGATAGGAAGAAGATTCCTTTTTGCGCACGACCACCTCACGATGGCACACTGAATGTCAAACATGTTTGATTTTCTCCCAACCTCACAATTCCTGATCAGGAGGTGGTCACTAGAGGGAGATCGTCCTTCGTTACCCCCTGTACACTACACTATACACCATCAGGCTGGAAGTCGGCCCAATCGAAAAATTCTCGCACGACTGGAAAGTCGGCCCGAAAAGGGCAAAAAAAATCGTACAGTCTATGCCTGGCTTAAGACCCTCTGGGCTTAATGGGTAAAGAGTTTAGGATCTGCTGTAAACAGAAGATAAACTTTTAACTCTAATAGTGAAAGAAGCATAAAACTAAACAGCTACGACTTGATATGAAGCATTTAAAGCAGAGAGTCACTGATTCAGACCAGAAACATCTTAGGAAGACTTATGTTGGATTTAAGTGTTGATCTAAAAGGCAGAAGTTAAAGGAAGGAAAGGAAGAAGGTTTTAAAGTGGTGATGATTTTGTTTCTCACTCAGATAGTCGGGGATGTTTTTCATGTGAGGCTTGATGACAGCAGGATGAAGGTCTTTGTCGTGTCTCAGCAGCTGCAGATCTCTGGGGTTGTCCTCAAAGTACGTCTGTGTGAGAGAAGAGCCATCCGGTCAGAACCGGTGTTGGTACCAGATCTGCTTTCCTATAACGTCATCACATTCGGATAAACTGCATCGGACCCGTTACTTAAGAATAAAATCTCTTTTGGAGTCTCAACATGTTATTACCTATATTTGCTATATTTTACATTTCATCTGTGATCTAAAGTAGCCGAAAGTAGAAAACAATCATTCCCAGTCTGGAAGGAAAGTACTGCGTTCTAAGACGGACTGAGCTCTGTCATGTAACAAGGTGACAAAAAAAAGTCTCACATCTTAAAAAAATGACTTTCATAGAGATTTTACACAAATATAACAGTTATTCTACTTGTAGAAAACAAATGGTTGATTTTGACACAAAGTTAAACTGACCAAGTTAAAAGAGGCTAACCTGTTAGCGACTGAGCACAGCTAGCCACAGCGCTACCCAGCTCTACCCCTTTATATAGTCTTGCGGTTACTTTGTTCATCATAAACATGTTTTCAGTTTTGTTATCGATCAGGTAAAACTTCATCTGACACGCCAACGCTACAGATGCTCCCGACTCTGCAGACTGAAGTTTTTATCGTTGTCTGGGCAACCATAATGTTTTATGTCATGTGCTTAGCGTGCAAGAGAAACGTGAACGTATGCAGCACTGGCATGAAAATGCAGGAACGGAGATCTCGGTACCTACGTGTTTCAGCAATCCACTGCCTATTGACGCCTCCCACCTTGAGTTTCACCGATGAGTTGAGCGGCTTTCCTGTTGCGGTCTGCCTTCCAGTCTGGCCTCCCTCACAGCCTGCTTGGGTGTCACAGCTCGCATTGCATCCTGGGACAAGCAGTGCGCGTCCAGAGCCTCCCAGAGCGTGGCTGTGCTGAACGGTAAAAACATGGAGGGCAGCTGAGGACTCACCCTGCACCTGTACCTGAAGCCTTCGATCTCCTCCATCCTGAACTCGTAGGGTTTGAGCGCAGACTCAGCTTTATCTGAACACAAACACTCCCGTTAGCAGCACATCAGAGAAAACACAGCAGGACGGAATGATCCTGACTGAAGCTCACCTCCACAGAGGGACTCCTCCACCTCCTCCAGAGCGCTGAGCTCTGTGTGAGCCACGAAGGACAGGGCCGTGCCCGGGTTGTCAGCTCTCGCCGTTCTGCAGACAGAAAACAAAAAGTGTCCAAACGAAGGATAAAGAAGCTGAGAAGCGGCGGCGTCTGGAGCGATGCAGAGCGCTTCCGGCTCTTTCGATGAATCAATCCACCGATGTGGGGGAAATCAAAGTTGATGGCGTTAGCCCGTTTTGAAGTCCACACCCCTAGGCGCCATTACTCCTTTATCTTTAGCCCTGAAAAAAAAGTCCAGTCAGGGAAACAACGACGGTCGGATTAGGCTTCATTCATCAGACATTTGGGTCCTGATTGGTCTGAACTTATAAACGAAAAGATCCGCTTATATTCAGAATTCAAACCTATGAAAGTACTTTAAATATAAAATTCTTACATACTCGTTCAACAAATGAGAAGCATTTTTAATTAAAGGAAAATCTCGGCTTTTAACACTTTTAGCCCATTTTCTGTAGTGTCCAGGATGAAATCGAATGATCGACACCAAAATTTTGACAATTGCTCCTGTCTCTGCTATTTGGCTCATGCAGAATCCCCCCTGGCTGCTTCCAGAATGGCTTCCATAGTGCATGTCCGATAAGGTCCTTAAAACAACCTTAAACGTTCTTTTTTAAAATATGCTACTCACCGGTCGTCAGCGCTGTTCAATGACGCTCCAAAAAGTTTCAGAAGAAAGACGCTCCTGTAGTGTTTTATTTAGCATCTTGTAAATCCCATTGAGTTCTGTTGGAATGAGTCAATATTCCGCTGCCCACTTACGGAAGCGAGGAAATGGGGCCTGTTTACACAGTTGTAGTCTTTAAACTTCACTTTGTGTACTCCGACCGATAGAAGGTGCTAACGTCTCTGTTAAACACTTTAAAAAACTGTGAAAATGGAATACGAAAGGTGGATTCTTGGAGGAGGACATATTGGACTTTGAGTTTGACGGTAGAGGATACCGTTTTGAACCGGAATATACTGAGGAGGAGTATATAGAGACATTGTGCGCCAACTAGTGGTCTGGGTGTGCAACGCTTCAGATTCGAACGAAGCCGAAGTTTATAAGCGGGGTTGTGATGTATCGGAAAAAAAGTTCTGGGATTTACAAAATGCTAAAATAAAAACAAGACAGGGACGGTTTTTCTTCACGAAACTTTTTTTGGAACGCCATTGAACAGCGCTGACGACGACCCGGTGAGTAGTATATTTTAAAAAGAACGCTTTAAGGTTGTTTTAAGGACATTATCGACATGCAATCTGGCGTGGAAGCCATTCTGAAGCAGCCAGGAGGGGATTCTGCATGAGCCAAATAGCAGAGACAGGACCAATCGGCCAAAATTTTGGTGTCGATCATTCGATTTCATCCTGACACTACAGAAATGGGCTAAAAGTGTTAAAAAAAAAAAACCGGAATTTTCCTTTAAGAGTAATTTTCATCTGAATGTGCTTTACTGGAGATGGTTCGTTTTGTCAGGAGAACACTACCTACTGGTTTGTGACGTCACGGTGCTTTTGCTTTTAAAGCAGGGAGAATGGCTGAGTTTTCACCTATGCCTACGTATATTTGCAGGAGGAGGTGTTCTATACTGGGGGCAAAATGGCCGCTTCCCAGACTCAGTGATCGTGGATCACAAATTCATTAAATCACAAAGAACGTATTAGTTTTATATAAAATGATGATCCATTGAGTATTCCTAGCCTGATTAGACTTTTTCCTTTTAATCCCTGCATTAAATTTTCAGGAATATTCTTAGTTTCATAAAGACATAACCAAGTAGCCTGAGACCAATTAGTCCAACCAGTTACTCACACGACTGGCTAGGCCATTAATAGTGAACTTGTAGCGTTTTCATGTTTTGTTCTCGTGGAAACATCATCAGCTCAGCCCTAGTACCGCTTCACCATGAGAACAGCAGACAGAGAATGGACAAGTGCCCGGATTTTGTTCTTGCCCCTCCCTCTTTACCCAGCATGCATCAGAGCAGACTTGTCCATTCTTGAGATTGACAGCTGTCCCAGCATGCACTGCGGCAGCAGCTTTCAATGGAGTGTTCACAGAGCTCAGAATGTTAAGTTAAAAGTTCAATAAAAGTAATGCTAAGATCATCTGAGTGAGAGTATTATACTCTTGAAGTGCCGCTTACTATAAGGCCCATTTACTGATTTAATGTGAAATGGAAAAAAACGGAAGTTGAGAGGACCGCAGCACCCAGTGGCCCCCTCTGAGGCTAACAGCAGCCAGGGCTAACGCTAGCCCGCCTGCAGCAGCCCTCTCTGCAGAGCCATGTGTGAAGGACCTCTGGTTCTGATTTTTGTTTTATTTTGGCAAAATGTTCATTTGATTTGTGTTTATCTGACTGTGTTCATTATTATTACCCCACTACATGACAAAAGTCAGAATTTATTATCATCTAGAGACTATTAATAACAGGAGGTGATAGGCAGCTCCAGACAAGCAGAGCGTGTGGTGATGTCATCAGTACGCTTCTGTTCTAATTGACCCAGATTTATGCTGCATGCTCCCGTTCTCACTGAGTCAACATTTTCCTGTGTTCTTCTCAAGAACACACTTGGCGAGGACCTGAGTCCGTACGCACGTTGTTGTGAATTGAGAAACAGCCATTATCGCTACAAGTCTGTTGCACATTTGAGGTGAGATTACACTTAAGGGCTGGTTATCCTCCCGCAGCAGTGTGTCACAGTGAGTTTGTAACAGACATTTTTGATTTATGCCAAATATTGAAGCGTGGTCTGCACTATGTTATTCCACGCCACAACGCAAGAGGACAATCAGGAACTAGCTGTGGGTCTAGATACTATTATTACCCAAATTATACCTAAAAACTTCAGATCCTATTACTGATTTTGGGGGATTTTTCATTTATTTGTTTTCTTGTTCTGCCGGTTTGTTTAATCAAAAGCTTGGTTAGACATTCTCTCTTCTCTTTAACTGCTGCTTTAAAGGTGGTTTATGAGAAGGTGAATCATCCGTGCTTCATTCTGCTCAACAGTACAGCTTATTTAAATTAAAACATTCAGCCATAAACAGCAAAAGCAATAGCAGCACATGTTGCCTAATTTTTGATGCTAGTACAAGTTTAGTTCTGACGAGTGGCTGAAGCATCTCTGCTGCTCTGGCTGCGCGGTGGAAAAGTGGGTCTGATGCGCATTGGGCGGAGCTCCCCCATCCTTTCTTTACCTGTAACAATGGCAGCTATATTTGCTGTGATCAGTGGGTAAAAACTAGTTTTATATGTTTTTAAGTGAGCCTGAAAACTTCATCAGTGCAGTCAGTTCATCCAGATTACCATCCTACCTTCAAATATTATTTCTGTTGGAGCCGCTCAGACCCCCGTACACCAACTTTTGTCTTGTTAAAGTGGTCAGCTACACACCCAGGTCATCAGACAGACACTTTTGAACATTAATTTACTTTTTTTAATTTTTACTTTCAGTTGGATCTGTGTTGGTTTCATGGAAATATTCAGTAAAACTGGTTTTCACTTCTTTATTAAACTCACTTGGCTCCTTTCTCTGAGCTCTTTTGCTTCTTTTCTTTCCCTGAAGACGACGCAGCAGGTTGAACCAACGTCTGCTCATCCGAAGCGATGATGATGTCATAGAAGCCCTGGTTAAACTGGCTGATGATGTGGCACCTGAGGAGGAGCGGAAAGCGGCAGCCATTCAGGTCGGGGACCTTCTGGAAGAATCCACATCATTTAACCAGGAGGGGCGGCGGCTCTCACCTGGACTGGACCGGCAGCTCGGAGTTCAGGACGCAGGCGGGGATGGCGAACTGTTCCAGGAACAGTTTGAGCCTGTAGCTCCGGTCCACGGCTCCGACAAACAGCAGCGTTTTCCCCTGAACCAGCTGCAGCTTCAGCAGCGTGTAAATCAGCAGGAACTTGTCCTCCTCCTCACATTTGATGGTGTACTGCTGCAGCTGGCTGCTGTCTGGGAGCTGAGAGCCCTGGAGCTTCAGGGTCACCTGAAAACACAAACCCAAAGAAAGGATGGTCGACTTTGCTGTTACTTCATATTTAATTTCTTCAAACTTTATTTTTTTAATAGAGATTTCATCATTTCCTTTTTTAAACTTTTGTTTTTCAGATTGAGTTTTACAACTTGCATCTTTTCAAACAGTGTCTCTTTGCTTGAAGCCAGTACACAGTATTGTGGACGATTTTCACAATCTTTTTAAAATACCCGCCCTCTCCACTCGTGCGAGAGCGTGAACAAGCCCATTCCTCCTCGTGCACACCCTGTTTAAAAGTTGCTGTTCTCATTGCTCATAGTTTACTGTGTCCGAATGTCCTCCCAAACCCCTATATGCCTCAATCACTAGCGAGGAGAGCTCTATGGGCAAAGCATTGTGGGATATATCTGCCTCTTCTGATGCCTTTCTTTTCTTCTCATACATTCATAGACACTTTCAAAGAACCGCAGTGAGAAAAATGAGCTTCAATGACTGAAAATGTAGCTCACCACCACTGATCTCCAAGTATTCACAGGATTGCTGATTGCCCGTTGGTAATTTGGGGTTGAAGTGAACCATCTATATCTATATATATCTATATGTTAGGGGTGGAACGGTTCACAAAATCCATGGTTCGGTTCTAGGTTTCGCGGGTCACAGTTTTCGGTTCGGTATATGTTATCGTTAGTTTCGACATGTTGGTCGTGGTTGCTGTTAGTATAAACAAAACGTGTTGCATAATGCTTGCACACTGTTGCACTTTATTACCAACTTTCTTTCCGCTTCGTCATCGGAATACCTAAAATGCAGTGGTCCCATATGACCTTGCGCGTTGCCGGGCGCCAGTTTTCCAACTCCTGTTCTTTCCCACTCGCCAATCCGACCACACAATTCTCCACAACCACTGATTTTTTTCTGCTACACGCGCACCCGCTAAGCTGCCGCTTCTTCTTCTTCTTGTTTACTACTGGTGGTTGGCTTTGGTCGCAGTACTGCTACCTTCTGATCTGTAGTGAACACGCTTCGCCTATGAGAAAAAAGAGCAGCGCATGAACCGAACGAAACACACCGAACGGTTCGGACGGTTTTCATAAACTGTTCCATCCCTAATATATATATATTATATATATGAAAAATAAAAGAAAATATTGTTTGAGGTTTGACAAAACTTTAAAAACTGTTTTTAATTTCCCAAACTTCATTTCATGTCTTCTTTTTTCCTTAAAACTTTTTATTAAAAAAAAAACACGTTCTTTGCTTGTTGCAATAATAATGGAGCAAAATTCCCTTCATACAAATGAAAAAAATAACCAACACCAAAATTATTCCTATTTTTTACAGTTCATGAATTAAAACAGCTGCCCTGTTCACCTGATGAACACACGTCTCAGTCCACGGATATTTTTAGTCCGTTTCCAAAAGAACGGACTCATTTTGGGTTGATGCAGGAGGAGTGAAGAATAAAAAGAGGGAGATTACCGGGTTATGAAGCAGCAGCTCCTTTAAGGCCTGGACGTCCTCGTTGAAGGTGGCTGACATGAGGAACGACTGATAGATCTTTGGCAAATGGCTGAGAGAAAATAACGGAAACAAGTTAAAGCACAAACACACATAGCGAGGAGAGAACACACCTTTAATGGAATAAAAAAAAATAATAATTGAATCATAATTAAATGTTTTTAACTCTAAATAAATGATCTGAACTGAACAAAATGTAAGTTAAGTGTATTTGCCTTTTATTGAGCAATAAAATACAATAATCTGTCAATGGAATGAACGTTGCACTTAAAATAAAATACGTTTTTTTTTTCCAATTTTAAACATAAATGTAAAACTGTCTAATAAAAAAGGGAAAATATAAACTTATTTTGAAGAAAACCAATCATATTTCATGTTGTCCAGTGAGTTTTATTCACTATGAATCACCATCATCTCCTAAATTCTCACCACAACAAGTTCTTCAGATCCGACTCGAAGCCGAAGGAGAAGACGAGGTCGGCCTCGTCTACCACCAGCATCTCCAGGGAGGAGTGGAGGACCAGGTTCTGGGCTTTGAGGTGGGCGAGAACGCGGGACGGCGTCCCCACAACCACGTCTGGCTTCTCCATCAGAATGGGTCTGTTCAGATTTCACGCCATTAGAAAATTAGACATAAACAGCAGAATTCTTTTAACACATGAGGAGTTAGTAATAAAGAACCAGAGGAACCGATGAACAAACATCCAACATTATAAATAAGATGCATGGCTGCAAAATAATCCAACATTTTGGTTTCATGGCTTTATAATAAAATGTTCACTTTGAAAGAGACCTCCACACTTAAACTTAAAGCCTCATGGGAAGAGGACTTGAATATGACCATACCGGATCAGACATGGGACTCTACACTTAAACTGGTGAATACCTCATCTCTATGTACGCGCCATAGCCTTATTCAGTTTAAAATAGTACATGGAGCCCACCTCTCTAAATATAAACTATCTCGTTTCTATCCAGGAGTCTCCCCTTACTGCGATAAATGCAAAACTGCTGTAGCCACACTGCTCCGTATGTACTGCTCCTGCCCCGCTCTTGGTCATTTCTGGACAGATGTTTTCTGTACAATGTCCGGGTTGGCGGGAGTGGTGATAACACCTGGCCCTCCTCTGGCTCTGTTCACACTGAAGCCTGAAGTCAGCCTAATCCGATTTTTTTTTTGCCCATATGCGACCTGGATCTGATCTTTTTATGGCTGTCTGAACAACACAGATCCGATTTTTTTTTCCCAATGCGACCCAGGCCACTTGGCTTTGTGGTCCTGAATCCGATACCAATCTGATCTTTTCAAATGCGACCTGTGTCTGAACGGCCAGGTCGGATTCATGAATGCCATTAATACCCGACAAAGGTCTCTATTCTGCGTCTTGCTACGCAGAAGCGGCAAGAAAAACAACAACCATGGCAGATGATGATGCAGAGAGCAGTATTTATGTTTAACCATACTGAAAACATTGAGTTTTTATGGTTGGAAAAGACCGCTAGATGCGCGCCGGCACTACCATCCATGTTTACTTCCATAAACATAGAGCATGCTGGCCTGTGACGTCATTGCTTCCTCTACTGCGCATGCGGGACACTTGTATTGTATGATTGCAGTTCACACAGGAGATCACATACAAGTCGCACATATTTGGAAATATGAACGGCAACGCAAAAAAAAAAATCGGATTTCACAGAAAAAAACGGAATTAAAGGAGAAGTTCGGTTTTTAACACTTTTAGCCCATTTTCTGTAGTGTCCAGGATGAAATCGAATGATCGACACCAAAATTTTGACAATTGGTCCTGTCTCTGCTTTT
>JAGKQL010000057.1:7022108-7033319 GCA_018398635.1 Cyprinodon brontotheroides
TCCCCCCATACTGATGCTTTCTGGTTTGGACTGTAGCAGGAAATTATCTTACTGACCATGTGTACATGCCTAAAATGCTGAGTTGCCGCCATGTGATTGGCTGCTTAGAAATTAAGTCGTGCGAAACGTTTGATTGGTGAGTGTGTATCATCTAACCATAAGTGGCGGGTGAGCCTTATATATATATATATATATATATATATATATATATATATATATACTCTATATATATATATATATATATATATATATATATAAATATATATATATATATGGTGCTTCTCTAGAGTATGCAGGAAATTGTATCACAAAATAAAAGTTTCTCTTCAGGCGTGGATACAAATTGTGGTGGATTTAGAAAACAAACAGAGTGCCTTAAATGGAAACAGTAGTCTTAGTAAAATGCAAAAACCGTAGGTTCAATTCTAGCTTCCTTTTGTCAAAAGTCGATGTGTCCTTGGGCAAGGCACTTAAACCCAAGATACCTTCTGATCTGTGTATCGTTATTTTATCATTTTATAGTCATTTGGGTGAATGTGGCAATAGTGTCACAGCAAAACCTTCTTATAAATTCC
This sequence comes from Cyprinodon brontotheroides, assembly GCA_018398635.1. NCBI lineage: Eukaryota > Metazoa > Chordata > Actinopteri > Cyprinodontiformes > Cyprinodontidae > Cyprinodon > Cyprinodon brontotheroides. Next base: position 7,022,684 of record JAGKQL010000057.1, read on the forward strand.
ATCTGTATCCATGTAAATGTTTGTATTGTATCATTGTTCCTTCAGCTGATGGAGCCTAAAGATGAAGGGAAGTGGTTTGCTGGTTGATATATTAAAGAATCAACCGTTCATTAAAGTTTAATTACCTATAAGGGTTGTATCATAAATGAATCACTCCAAGTATTCTGCATGCTAACACAAGGGAGTCTTTATCCGTGCAGATGTCTGCATAGCGCAGCATACGATTAAGTAATATTACCGGGTCACTGCTGTTGCTGAGAAGCAAACATCTGGAAATGTAACAAGGGTGTGCATTCTTTTTTCAGATCCATTACAAGAAACGTTGTAACAGCAGGTTGCGCATCAGGAACAAGGTTGGTAAGCTACCCACTGAGATTAGACAGAACATTTTGCAAAACCCAAAGTCCATGCGTATTTGAACCTCTGTTTAAAGAAGCATGTCTGTGTGTATGAACATATCGACATCTTTGAAAGCACTCTAAAGAGTTACATGCAGATAACCAGGTAAGTTTCGGTTCATGAAACTGGTTTGACTTAGAGGCCACTTCCCGACCGGCACCAAACTATCTTCCCTTCCCAATTCATATTTCAGAATTAATCATATAGTATTTACATTTGGCAGCGAAATCAGAGCCCCCCTACAGTGTCATAATTACAGAGTAATAGACTCCAGCAGCTTTTTATCTCCTTCAACCAGCTTGTAATATTTACATTCTAATTGGGTATTTTGCAGTTTTTTTTCCAAGATACACATTTCAGTCCCATATTAATATTATTTCCTGTGGATCTCTTGCATGTAAACACTCTGGAATGAAGCGCAGGAGTGTTGACCTCCTCCAGTAGCAAATATAACTACAAAATACATGAATTGCTTTCTACAGGGGAGAAAAAAAAGCAATCTGACAGTGGCTGAATTACAAATGGGCTTCAGTCTAAATCATAATGCTTAAAAATCTAACTTCTATGATTTTCCCAAAGAAACAAGTTCTGACCCCCGTATTTCCACATTCTTCCTGCTGTATGGTGTTCCCGACATCTTCCTTCATTACTGTCCATATGGTCTCCCACTGATGTGTCACTGGCTTGTATTAATATCTCTTTGCGTACTCTTCAGTGTCCGTTTACATCTACAAAAGCTATCACATCAAAGAAGGGGAGAACAGGATGAGTAACTGTGTGTCTTACCCATAGCCAGGGAGGGGCTGTGACATCATTATTTTGTATTTACCTTTGGCCTGTTCCTCCAGGGGTTGAGAAAGGATTCAGGAGAGGAGGAAGAGTGGGAGTGTCAGCACTGGGTGGACCCCGGTTCACCCAAGATCTCTTTAGAAAAATGCATCTCTGTATTGATACTTCGCAATTCACGATTGTGTCCTGCTGTAAAGGAAACAGAGAAGGAACAGGCGGCGTTAGTTCAACAAAATCAAAGAGAAATGATTGATTATGGCCCCGGTAGTAAATTGTACATTTATTTACAACTTTTCACTATTAGTGCTGTTTGGGCTTGTTGTAGTCTCTCATCTTATCAGTTTTTACGTCCTAAAGGTGGTAAACATGAGAAACCAAATACGAAAAATCACAAAAGATCAGCCTGGACAATCCACTGGACTTATTTTCCAAGATTAAATGTAATTTCGTTTCCCATCCAGGAAAGGTTTCAATTCCATAAAATGTCAGCAAATTATTGGGTTTCTGTTTCCTGTTATGTTTTCTTTTTGCTGCTCCTTTGATTTCTATGTGTTGCAGTTATTCATTTTATCACCATGTTTCTTTTATTCTAGTTATTTGATTATTATTTTGTTAGATGTTTTCCTAATATAGTTCCTGTCTTCCAGCTTTTCATTTTGTTGTATACCTCTGCTTTTGCCCTCTTGTGATATTCCTCTTTCTCTTGCTCTGTTTTCTGTCGCACTCTTTCTCACTGTGTTCAATTCCCTCATCAGCCATCTTGCTGTCTCTGTCCCCTTTAAAAGCCCTCCCTCTTCAGTTCCTGAAGTGATGGTTCCTCGTCTTACATCTCATCAAACCTCTGGTCAGTTCTCTGTCGTCCTTCCTTGTCTCTTCCTGGTTCTTAGTTTTTTGGTTTTCCCTGATGTCTCCTAGATTCTGGTTCTTAAGATATTTGTGTTGGATTTTTGACTCTACTGCCTCAAACCTGAAAACCTATTAAATCAAGCAAATCTCATCTCAACCAACTTCGTCTCTGCATTTGGGTCTTCTAACCAACACCACTCCAAACGTGACATTTAATTAGCACTGGGCTTGAGGCTTTATAGAGTGGACAATTTACTCCTAAACATATTCTCATTATCAGTTAGGTATGAAATGGGTACGAAAAGTCATACACACTATTTCGAACGTTTTGTTAGTTTTTCCTCAAAAAACCAGATCAGTGCGCATGCGCTGGCAGACAGAAAAAAGCAGATCCGCGGACAGGCGTAAAACTGGGAAAAACACTGCAATAATTACTTATTCATGTCTTTAACTCACGTTGCTTGCTGTTTTATATATTAGGGTTAAGCGTCAGGGTTAGGGCTAATTTGCGTTTTCATTACCATGACAGCGAATGGTAGGTAAGATCGCATCATATGTAGCCGAAAAAAAGCGTCCAGCGTGCAAATTACGGTGCATAACTTTTCGTACCATTTCATATGAACTCATAATGAGAATACACTGAAACAAAGCCTTGTTTTTGTAAAAACTAGAACTTCTTGAAGCATTAAACATTTACTTGGGATTTCTGCTCCACTTCTAAAAAGAATTATTTGATGCATGTGTGGATCAGTGCTTCAAAACAAACCATCACCTCATCTACATCATTAATCTTCAGTGTGTAATTGTAATTGGCCATTTGAAAAAGGCTAATACTGTGGTGGTGAGTGCTAGATAGTGACTGGTTACTGTGGTGTTCTGTTCAGTGATGGCAGTTTTAACGCCATTACATTACTTATGATATAATGTGGTTTACTACTATGCCTCGATCAATGAAAGCAACGGTTCATAACAGCATTTTCTTTGCTGCAGAAGATCATTGCCATTTGGGCTTTTAAGGCTGGCTGGAATCCAAGGTAAAAAGCATACGAGATTTGACGTTTTCTCCGGGAACAATATCTTTATCCACATTTAACTAATTTAATGAAGCATCCCCATGGTTTCATAGCCTCGTGAGACCACCCTGATCTCGCAAGCTTTCAAGGTTTCACTCGCTAATCAGTCTGGAGACTCTCCGTTAAAGAAAATTTGGAGCCGTTCACCAAACTAACGTCCAATCAGAGTTGGCTTTGAGGCGGGTTGAGGTGTGACGCAACGAGAAGCTCAACAGTTCAGTCTAAAGAACATGGCGGCTTCAGCCGATGAAACTAGTGTTAGCGTGGCTATTGAGCAAGTTTTATCGGAATTACAGAGTATTTCTTCACTGAAAGAAGAGCAAAACACTGCTCTGAAGGCTTTTCTCAGAGGGAAAGATGTTTCTGCTCTTCTCCCGACTGGTTTCAGCAAGAGTAGCCTGGCTTGTGGTTGTATTTTCGTCGTCGCTCTGTTAGTACGTCATATGCTTCGTTGATGTGATTGGTTTATTTTGCCCCTGCTTCACCACTGATAGCCAATCGAAGCTAATCCGTATTTCGGCCTTTTCCCAAAAATTACTTCTTTAATGGTAGAGCCAGATGGATGCGGTGAGCAAACTGATTTTGGCGGGAGTCAGGTTACTGAGCCATGTTTCTTATCGGCCAAGCACAGCGGGTGGTCCTATGTCAGCAACGGTGACGCCCCTGGGTGAGTTTTTACGCGACAGAGAGGATTTACGTTTCTCACCTCCCTTCAACCCCGCAAACACATGTGCCATCCCTGATTGATTTAAATCTTTAATGCCTGGTAATAGCGGGAAGTTCTAGATTGTGCAACCGGGAGCAAAATGTAGCTTGGCTTTGTACCTCATCTGTTATGATCTCAAGCAATCATAGCAACGGCTTAATTACTCATTTTAGGCCTCAAACCACTCCCGGGCCTCTGTGAAAGCTTGAAAGGCCTCCTTATGTGATCCACCTGCTCCTGCCTCTCTTTAAGCTGCTTAGACCCAGTCACGACATCGCCATATGTTATTGCAAAGTTTCGCCAGCCTGTTGTAAGAGTGTTTCCGGTGTACCCCTAATGTTTCTGATTACCTCATCCCTAATTCTGCCTCTCATCGCGGAGCCTGGGTTTCTGTTCCTGTTCTGGATTCCGTCGCCTGCCGGACCTGGCTTTTGGACCTCGCGGCTCTTTGAGCCTGTCTGTTCCTGTTCTTGATCTTGTTTGCTCAATCCTGGTTTTGGGACCCCTGGACCTCGGGAGCCTTGCCTGTTCCTGCTCTGGTCTGTTTTGCCTCTATCCGGCTTTGGACCCCTGTTCCTTTGAGCCTCGCCTGTTCCTGTTCTGATCTGTTTGCCTAACTCCTGCCTCGTGGGGACCCCTGGACCCCGGTGCCTGCTCTGTTCCTGTTCTTGATCTGCCTGCCCTGACCTGGCTTTGGACCCCTGCACCTTCTTGAACCTGCCTGTTCCTGTTCTAATCTGGTTTCGGCCTAACCGGGCTCTTTAACTCCCCGGACCTTTGAGCCTGCCTGTTCCTGTACCTACCGGAATGTATGAATGCTCTGGAGCTCGAGTTCTTTGGATATTTTCATTCCTAATGTGGCCATGTAATTCACGCCATCGCCAGACTAAATTGTTGCCTTCTGGGGATCAGACTGTGCTTTTTCAGGCATACAGGGGGTTCGGTGTATTGCCTCCTGGTGTGTCAGGCTGCTTCAGCTTTTTGCTGTCGTGATGCCGTGATCTGTTTCCCCCTGAACCTCTTTGGGGGTGGCTTAGTGTCCAGTTGGCTTTCTGGCTTAATTACTTCCATTTCTATCTCAACTGTCCAATTCTGCCCAGTTAGCCATCATCACCTCTCATGCGTAATCCACCGCGCTCCTGCCCGGCTTTTAAGCCGCTCGCATCCAGTCATCGGTGCTAGATTATTCTTGTTCTATCCAGCCTTGTGGTGAGAATGTTTTTAGCGTACCTTAATGTTTCTATTTGACCTCATCCCTTGACCTGCCTCTCATCACTGGAAGCCTCGCCTGTGTCCTGTTCTTATCTGTTTTAAGTTCTGAATATCTGGGTCCGCTGTTCTCACCATCCAATTTCTTTCTTGGATGCCGAGCACGACCCGACCATGTAGTATATTTTTGGTCCTAGACTTAGTGTAAGGGATGTGAACATGTGAGTGGGTGCTTTATTCTGCATTTATGGATTTGGTGTGAACCCTAGTAGTAGAACGGAAGCTGTTAGTCGCATCAATCCATCCCCACCCCATGCCATATGGCTGTCCAAACAAATAGATATAACATCATATCATGATCTCAGCAGTGATTTATGTACCCCTTGTCGTTTAGCAATTCTTCCCTCCTATGAGAGATGTGGCCCCAAAGTCTTTTATTTGTGTAAGAAATGTTTTTAAGTGAATAGCCTGCCTTCACAACAAAAAAGAAGAGATTTTTAGGTTTTCTTCCTGTAAGTTGTGATTATTTTTTTCCTTTAAATGTTCTGCGGCAGTTTTAACATTTGGAAACTTACTCCTCCTGTCTCATAGAGCGGGTTGTCATGTTCTGTCTCCACAGTGATCTGTCTGTACGGGTGGGGGTAGATTAGAGGCATCCTGAGGTTGGTGTGATATCTGCATCTGAGAGGCAAAAAAAGGAGAACCCAAAATTGTTAAAGAGCATGTTAATTAGGTTGGCTATGAGTAAGCAATGTTTTGACCACAGCAATGGTTTAATTTTCCATTCATAGCTAAATTATACCCAGGTAGCATAAAAAAACTGTTTTACAAAATAAATCTATAAAAAAGAATTACAAAAAGGATATTTGATCTCAAATTAGAAGACAAACAGCCACAATATGTTTGAACAGTTTCTTTTCAAATTTCAATTTCAAATCACCTTGTAAAAAAACACCATGATCTTAATATTACATTCAACATTTCAGTTTACAAAAATAAGCTGTTTTTTGTGAAGTTAAGAAAAAAAAAAAAAACTGCCTTTTTTTTGTGTGTTTTATAATCACAGGTCTGAAGAGAGTGGTGTATATTTTTATTTTTATCTCCCCGGGTCCGTGCTGTTGAAACACCTTTCACTTCAATGAAATTTTATACAGTATACTTTGTTTCATTATTGTGATGATTATGCAAGGAAAAAGAACATGTTTTGTAAATTGAAATTTGAAAAGAGTGCAATTCTGATAAAACTGGAAACAAAAATTTGGGGAGAAAAACTTAAAAAATAATTAATATATAAAAAAAAAGTTCTATCAATTATTAAATGGATTTAAAATGAAATTAATATTAATAAATAAATAAGTAAAAATTTGAAAAAAAAAAAATAAAACGTGAGAAAACAGTAAAGTTACTCTAAAACCTTTTTTTATTATTATTAATTTCTCAGTTTCATGTCTGCATACAATAAAAAAAAAATGGAAAATATAATATGGGATAAAAATACGATTTTAAAAGCTTTTCTTAAATTGACTTTTTACAAAAATATGTTCTTTACTAATAATTAGTGTTGGTAATCGATGCCATTTTTGGCCCCATCATGGATACCCGATACCTGTCAGACGGGCTCTATACTGATACCATACCCATACCATCTGTTTGCAAAATGTATGTGTGTGTGTATATATGAAATACTAAATACTACCTGGATGTAAATAATTGCCATCATGGTTTTATCAAGCTGCTGCCTTCCTCTTTATGAAGCAGGAAAAGACTACAGTGAATCCTCGCTTATCGCGGGTTACGTTCAAAAAGAACCCGCTGATAGGTGAAACCGCGGAAGTAGAAACCTTGTTATTTTAGAGTTATCATACAATGAAATACTCCATGCAACATTGAAATCAAGGAACAAAAAACTTTTACAGGCCCAAGCATTTGTTTAACAAATAAAAGTAATGTATAGACGTTGTTAACTACTGTACTGTACTGTAAAATAATATAGTTATAGATAAATAAGTAATAATTTTAATCATCAATACAAAATGAAGGGTTAATATTGCGGGGATCAGCACCGCCCCGCCGTTTCATTTTCTCTGGAACGGGAGAAAATGAAAAATGATTATGAAAAAAAATACAAAGTACAGTAGGACAAATAGTGACTGACGTGTTCAGTACAGTATTTCACTGCTGTTTGACGGAGCCGCTGCATCCTGACTCTGCTCTGTGGCGTTTTTTTTCTTCTAAAGCCTTTCTTCTAAAGCAGCTGTGTTTTTTGGAGAAAAGAACAAAGTTATCGGTAGTTGTTGTCGCTCTTTTTTCTTCTGGGCCAAAAGATCTTTATAAACCGACATGCCACCATTAATATGTTTGACAATAAAGTTTAACAATGTATGATGCAAATCCGTGAAGCAGCGAGACCGTGAAAAGTGAACCGCGTTATAGCGAGGGTTCACTGTAATACAAAGTGAATCCAGTAGTATTTTTTGTTGCCTACCTGGAATGGGTGACAATAGTTGAAGAAACCTTTGGCTCTCAAAATGTGCCCTATTTATCTGTACTCGCTGATACTGATATCACCATTTTAGTGCTGGATTGAGGCCCCGCCCATTACTGGTATCGGTGCAACACTAATAATAATGGAACAGAAATTACACCATTATTAACAAACACTTGCTGACTTGCAATCATCTGAATCAGCGTTTTAAAGCAGTCAAACATTTAAACCCTGCAGGACTTGCAAAAACAACCTGCTCCACCCCATTCCTGAGGTTTTGTAATCTCTGACATATTTTTCTCCCAGACCGTCCCTATATGGTTCAATGCATTTTCTCATTTACTCTGAGCCGTTTCCTTGCACCTGCTGAAGTGGAACATTTGCAAACATGACTGGACATAACCAGCTTATCCTGTCAGGTTCCTTCAGATGTTTGCTTGCTTGTTTACTCCTTATACAGGTAAAAGCCAGTAAATTAGAATATTTTGAAAAACTTTTGATTTATTTCAGTAATTACATTCAAAAGGTGTAACTTGTACATTATATTTATTCATTGCACACAGACTGATGCTTTCAAATGTTTATTTCATTTTAATTTTGATGATTTGAAGTGGCAACAAATGAAAATCAAAAATTCTGTATCACAAAAATTAGAATATTGTGTAAGGGTTAAATTTGAAGACACCTGGTGCCACAAATTAATCAGCTGATTAACTCAAAACACCTGCAAAGGGATTTAAATGGTCTCTCAGTCCAGTTTAGAAGCCTACACAAACATGGGGAAGACTTCAGATTTGACAGCTGTCCAAAAGGCGACCATCGACACATTGATTACAAGGAGGGAAAAATCACAAAAGGTTATTACTGAAGAGGCTGGCTGTTCTCAGAGCTCTGTGTCCAAACACATTAATAGAGATTCAAAGGGAAGGAAAAACTGGTCAGAAAAAGTGTACAAGCGATAGGGATCACCGCGCCCTAGTCAAGATTGTGAAAAAAACCCATTCAAAAATGGGGGAGATTCACAAAGGTGGACAGCTGCTGGAGTCAGTGCTTCAAGATCCAAGATCCACCACCAAGAGACGCTTGAAAGACATGGGTTTCAACTGCCGCATACCTCGTATCAAGCCACTGTTGAGCCAAGAAAAGCGAAAAAGCGTCTCACCTGGGCTAAGGAAAAAAGAGCTGGACTGCTGCTGAGTGGTCCCTGATCATGTTTTCTGACCAAAGCAAATTTTGCATTTCCTTTGGAAATGAGGTCCCAGAGTCTGGAGGAAAGAAGAGGCACTTCATCCGTTGCCTGAAGTCTGAGTGTAAAGTTTTCCACCATCAGCGAAGTGATGGTTTTGGGTACCATGTCATCTGCTGGTATCCGGTCCACTCTGTTTCCTGAGATCCAGGGTCAGCACGCAGCCGTCTACCAGCAAGTTTTAGAGCACTTCATGCTTCCTGCGCTGACCTACTCTATGGAGATGGAGATTTCAGGTTCCAACAGGACTTGGCGCCTACACACAGCGCAAAATCTACCCGCCTGTGCCTGGTTTCCGGACCATTTCTGTTCACAATTTAGTAACCAACTCCTGACCTTAGCCCCATAGAAAATCTGTGGGGTATTGTGAAAAGGAAGATGCAGAATGCCAGACCCAAAAACGCAGAAGAGTTGAAGACTATCAGAGCAACCTGGGCTCTCATAACACCTGAGCAGTGCCAGAAACTCATCGACTCCATGCCACGCGCATTAATGCAGTAATTAAAGCAAAAGGAGCTCCAACCAAGTATTGAGTATTGTACATGCTCATATTTTTCATTTTCATACTTTTCAGTTGGCCAACATTTCTAAAATCCCTTTTTTGTATTAGCCTTAAGTAATATTCTAATTTTGTGACACACAGAATTTTGGATTTTCATTTGTTGCCACTTCAAATCATCAAAAATTAAATGAAATAAACATTTGAATGCATCATCAGTCTGTGTGCAATGAATAAATATAATGTACAAGTTACACCTTTTAAATGCAATTACTGAAATAAATCAAGTTTTTCAAAATATTCTAATTTACTGGCGTGTTGACCCGGCGTTAGCAGACAACAGGCTTGCAAGCGTGCAAGAGCGCCACTTACTGGCCAGGGGGATTTAAACTTGTATTTATAACCTTCAAAAATGTGCTAAAAGGTTTTTTAAAAAAATATTAATTTTTTTTTAGAAATATGTTTTTCTTATTTCTTTCCATTTGACTTCCTAATGTTTCATCTGGAGCCTGACTGCATGAGTGCGTGTTTCCAAAGCAGCTCCTCCAGGGGTCAAACCCCCCGAGGACCATGGCTCTGGAGAACCATGTTTACGCTGCATCACTGAGGCTCACAATTAAGACAAGTGTGTGAAAACACACTCATGCTAAACTGTTTTTAATAACAGGCCTCTGTCTAACTTTTTATTGCCTGACCTTGTGTTTTCCCTGAAACGGAGGCCAGTGTTGGAACGCAGCAGTGATGCAAACAAGGCTGAGGACGGGCGCCAAATTACAACCAGCCAGTTTAAAAGTGATAAAACGAAGCAGATGCTAATCTAAAACTCTGAAGTTAATCAGAAAGCTGGCAGAAACAGCAGCCAATCTGCTAAAGCGGTTACATAAACTGGATTTAACAATATGCACAAATGAGAGATTTAAAGAAACCTTGGATGGCTTTATGAGGGCAGCAATAATATTGGCTTTATGGATGAGAGGCTTAACAATAACCAAAATAAAAGAGGTCAGGATGGCTTTTGTTTTGAAACAGATTTCTTTTTCTTCTCATGGTGGGCCTCTGACACCGATCCTGGTGATCAGTGGGAAAGTGGAGCACAGGAAGTCACCAGGGAGCGGAGAGGAAACAGCAGAGTCATCACAAGGCCGCCGCTGGAAACAGAGCTCAGCTAGAGATCCATGATCATCCAGTTTCATAACAATCTGAGGCTCCATTATCATCTACTGAACAAACCAAATGGTCCCAGTGAGATTTGAACTGGTGATATATAGACAGGGCGGTAAATGGTTAAAATAACACCTTCAAATTAATTTAAAGTGTTGTTTCTGAACTACTCTGAAGGATTATTTAAAGTCGTAGGGAAGTCATATTTAAAAGTTTAAAAAAA
>JAGKQL010000057.1:7036503-7049270 GCA_018398635.1 Cyprinodon brontotheroides
AACATGTTTCCTTGGAGATTTCCTTGTATCCTTAGGAACTTTAAGAACATCCTGAGATCAAGGAGCACGGGATGCGACACACTCAACGTCTTCCGCTTATCAGGGACCGGGTCACGGGGGCAGCCGTCCCTGCAGAGACTCCCAGACTTCCCTCTGCTGGGGGAAGCCGAGGCTTTCCCAGGCCAGCCCCACAGACATGGTCCCTCCATGGTGTCCTGGGTTGTTCCATGGGCCTTTTCATGGTGGAACATTCCTGAAACACTCAGAGGGAGTCCAGAGACCACTGACTCCTTTCTATGTGGAGGAGAAACGGTTCAATACTGAACCTTTCAAGATGACTGAGATCCTCACCTCATCTGTAACAGAGAGCCACGCCACTCTGAGGAGAAAGCTCATTTCTCAGCCTGCATCCTGGATCCTCATGAGTATAGGTTAGGATAGGAACGTAGATCAACCGCTAAATCTATATTATCTTCATTGAGGATTAGGAAATTATTAGATAACTGGACCGTAAACGAAAAGCCCGGTCAGATTCAGAACTCAAAGTTCTACATGTACTTTTAATATGAAATACAGTTTTACGACATTAAAATACGTGTTATTTTTGGCTTTGTATCCGTTGTTTTAAAGTCCGCTCATATTCAGAATTCAAACTTCTGAAAGTACTTTAAATATGAAATGATCACATACTGTTCAATTAATGATGAATGTTTTTAATTCAGAGTAATTTTCATCTGAATGTGCTTTACTGGAGGCATCCATGTTTGTCAAAGAACACTACTGCCACCTACTGGTTAGTGACGTCACGGTGCGGTATCGGCTGTTGATCAAGTCCCAGTGCTGTATCTGGTGTTTGTCACAACGCGCTATTATCCAAGTCATCTTGAAAACATTCTTCTTCCAAATGTTGGCTACATATTAAGTATTAAGTTCAATTGTAAATCCTTTTAATAAAGTTTTTTTTATGTGCTGGTGTGATACCTTAGTATACATTTGATTGGTTTTTAGTATACGTCTATTTTGAATGTATAGCCCCCCCCCTGGCTGCTACGAAGCTAATTAGCCTTTTTCTGTTCTACATAGCAAAGAAAAAGCTGCTCTTTTCTTCCAAGATCCTCTGGAACTTTTTATGAGCTTGATGAGACAAAGATGATCTGTAAAAACGCTGTCACTGTTGAGTATAGTGGAGGATTTATGATGCTGTGGGCTGCTTCCCTTCCAAATAACAAGGAAACATTTTTACAGGAGATGGCATCATGGAGGAGTGGAAAAAACTGGATGCTATAAATAAAAATGCGTTGGACTGTGGAAGAAAACAGAAAACAAGTTTCTCTGGGTCATTCAGAAATAATCTCCTAATGTTTATTTTCCTCTGAGGATAACGACTCGGATAAAGGTTGGATTTCTCACTTCTTTTCCCTGACATTCACAAACAGGAGGAAACCGCAGTCCGGGCACCGCCGGGGAAGCCTGCTCAGCGTCACTCTGAAATGTTTTCTATTCTGGTCCTTCCTGCAGAGAGCATGAATTAAAGCTGCAGATCAAGGGACCTGAAGACACTTTATCAGAACAAGGTGACTGTTGTAAAAACAGGTCCTGCTGACATGGATCAGCTGACCTGGTGTGTCTGAGGAGGAGAGGAAAACTTTGAACTGTTTTATTCCACCTAAGTCTCATGGTGATTCCAAAAAAGTAAAAAAAAACAAAAAACAATCCACTGGACTTTGTTTCCAAGTTTAAAGTCGTTTCTCTTCCCATCCAGGAAGATTTTTAAATTCCAAATGTCAGAAATAGTGTTGAGTTCAAGGCTTTATAGCAGAGCTCATGGATTAGTGGACCAGGATCTGGACCCAACCTGATTTAAAACATTTATAAATGACTGCATGTTGTCCGACAACAGTTTCTAACTTCACTTGCGCCTCTTCTCCTGTTTATACGGTAAAGCCCTGGGGAGCGTCCGGCTCCAGGCTGCACGTGATCCAAATGAGCCAATGAGCTGTCAGTCTGGGTTGCTGCTGCTGCTACTTTTAGACACAGCAGGCAAACCTGTGGCAAGCCGGGCGATGGGAAAGAAGGAGAAGACCATGAGAACAAGAGAGCAGAGAAAGTGTGGACTGCTGGAAGAACTGCGGTGAACTGGTGAAAGAAAAGTGAAATGGCGTGCTCAAAGATGACCCTGCACATTTAGAGGATGTTTGGCTCAACCTGCTGCTGTGAAGCAGGATTCTCCACCATGAACAGAATCAACAATAAATCTGGATCCAGGCTCAAAATGAGCTCCTTGATATGTGCTTGAGAATGGCTTAGTCTCCGGTTAAACCCAGGTTTAAAGCCTTGCAGGGCAGCCTAAAGCCCACTGCCAGCATTAAGACAGAAAAGAGAAAAAAAAAAAAAACGGTCTGTTTAGGTGTTTGATGAATAAAATAATAATAAAAAACAATTAAAAACTAAAATCGGGAAATTGTCTATATACCAAACTGAATGATTGTAGTTCTCTACTTCAAAAACAATTTAGATTTTAAAATGGAAAAAACATTTGATTTCTTGAATTTTGTATTTAAAGAGTCAATGTATAACATGGATGCATAAACACCTGCATTTTATTTCAGTGTTAAATTCTGTTTAAAGGAACAGATTATAATTAAAAATGTCTCCAGACCTTTACTGGTTCATGATTTTCTTTATTCGGAGAATGCATATTTTTAATTGGTTACCTCTGCTTTATAAATTGGACCAAAAACAAAGCCTTGTTTTTTCTTAGAAAACATGCAAAATGAAACGGACGAACGGGTCCACCCCTTTGAATAGGGGTGGACCCGTTCGTCTGTTTCATTTTGCATGTTTTCTAAACAAAACCAAGGCTTTGTTAGCTTACTGGATAAAACCTGGAACTCAGCGCTATTTCTGACATTTTGAATTGAAAAATCTTCCTGGATGGAAGAGAAACATCTTCAAACTGGGAAACAAAGTCCAGTGGATTGTATTTTTAACTTTTTTGGAATGACTATAACCTGGATGACTGAGAATCTTCACCAGTAAGTGTCATTATGTATCAGTGATCAGATTTAAAGCACTGTTTCTAAGTTGATAAAAGTAGTCTCCTCAGCAGACTCTTCCTACTGAGGAGACTGAAGTCTTTAGGAGTGCAGTGGGCGCTCCTAAAGCCATCTTCTATGAAGCTGCCTGTTGGAGCAGTGGCTTATCTGTAGCTAAGAGAAAGTGACTGGATCAGCTGATCAGGAAGGCCAGCTCTCTGATTGGATGCCCTCTGGACTCAGTGCAGGAGGTGGGAAACAAAAGGATCCTAACTAAATGATCATCTCTGTTGGATAATGTCTCCCACCGAATGCATGAAGCTGGTGCTGAACTGGAGAGCTCCTTCAGTGACAGACTGCTGCACCTTAAATGCACCAGGGAGCGTTATCACAGATCCTTCCTCCCAGCAGCTGGAAGACTCTAGAACCACCACTGTTCCCAACAACCTCAACCAGTTGTTCCATTCATGCTGATTTTTGCACAGTTTCTACCTCAGTCGGTTAAATAACCTGCTGCTGTCATTTTGCAAATCTCTGATGTTGCTGCTATTTTCAAATATCCATTACTGTAAAAATGTCCATAGCTGGATATTGGTTATTTATTCTCCAGGTGCACAGTTTTATATTGTGAAAACTAGGGGTGGAACGGTTCGCGGTTTCGTGGTCACGGTTTTCGGTTCGGTATATGTTGATTGTTAGCCTGACATGTTGGTCGTGTTGCTGTTAGCATGAACAAAACGTGTTGCACAATGCTTGCACACTGTTGCACTTTTATCCCCAGCTTTCTTTCCGCCGTCATCGTAGGTCACTCTAAATGCTAAGTGGTCCCATACAGCAGACCTATAAAGTGCTGCTGGCGCGTCTTCCAACTCCTGTTCTTTCCCACTCGCCATACCCACACAATTCTCCACAACAACTGATTTTTTTCTGCTACACCCGGCTACGCTGCTTCGCTTCTTCTTCTTCTTGTTTACTACTGGTGGTTGGCTTTGGTCGCAGTACCGCCACCTTCTGCTTTGGAGTATAAACGCTTCGCCTATGAGAAAAAGGAGCAGCGCATGAACCGAACGCAACACACGCGAACCGAACCGAGACAGTCGAACCGAACGGTCCGGACGGTTTTCATAAACCGTTCCATCCCTAGTTAAAACACTTTTAAAGTATTTTCTTGTTTATCTTTTAATTCTTGACTACACATATTTCTAAGGTCCATATTTGTGTGACCATTTTTTCTATAATCTTTTTGTTGCTGTAAACATCAAAATTCCCCCATTGTGGGAAAATAAAGGGATTTTTTTATATTTTATGTGAATCAGAGGCTTTAGAAGATTGGTGAACTGGTCTTAAAAAGGGGTAAACATGCTCGGCAATACTGTGGGTGAAATGATACCCAGTAGGTACTAAGCAGCCCCATAGTATGCAGAAAAATCTAGCCTGAAATATTTCTCTTCTTTCATCAACTAAGGAATCAAAACAGCCCTAATGTCGTTTATCTTTAACTCTGATGCTCTTTAGAGGGAATCATGTGTTGATGAACCTGGAAAACTTCCTAAAACTCAACTGTGAAAGTTGGAGAAGCAATCTGCACCTCAGGGTTGTTTTCTGAACCACATTAGGCTCTGATTTCATTAGTTTGTGGGAGATTGATCCTGTTTGGATTACTCTGGCTCTTAGACATTCGCCAGACATTTAATCTGACTGATAAATAGAAAACTGTTCTAAATGTTGACCTTTAAGTGGTGTTGATTACAAAGTGTTTAGATGGATGAAGGCTCTTTGGCACTAGCAGAGTTTAGTTCAGCACTGTTATTCAATTCAAACCCAAACTCTGCAGAATGTTTTATAATCCGTTCCTTCAGTTTTTCCTGATTTGATTTTTAGTTTTCACAAAAATCTCTAAATCTGAATTTCTCTTCACATTTAATTCTTTTATGAATTTCCATCTCTATTTATTGGCACTATGTGGGCTAATAGTAGGACTCTAGTAGGACAATAAAAAAAAATAATAATCTGGTTCAAAGCAGATGATTTAGATCCATTTCTAACACCGTTTACTCGCGGCATAGAAAGGCCTAGCAGCTCCTGGGTCCATGTAGCAGGTCCATTTTCAAAGCATTTAGTCAATTTAAAGGAAAAGAAATATGTAGCCAACATTTGGAAGAAGAATGTTTTCAAGATGACTTGGATAATAGCGCGTTGTGACAAACACCAGATACAGCACTGGGACTTGATCAACAGCCGATACCGCACCGTGACAATGTCACTAACCAGTAGGTGGCAGTAGTGTTCTTTGACAAACATGGATGCCTCCAGTAAAGCACATTCACATGAAAATTACTCTGAATTAAAAACACTGATCATTTATTGAACAGGATGGAATCATTTCGGATTTAAAGTAGTTTCAGAATTTGATTTCTGAATATAACCAGACTTTTCCGGACTCTTTGTATTACTTCCAGCCGCTACGAACGGCAGCGGGAAATCCCGCACAGCCTGGACGTAGCAGAGAGTTTTCAGCTGGGATTTCCAGCGCTGCCTCCTGGTGGCATGCTGGAGGTCTGCCGCTTCAAACAAGAACTGCATATTTTAATGGGATCATAATCCTGATGAACTGATGAACAAAGGATGCTTGGAGGTCGACTTTCTCAATTGAAACCTGTTAAATCTATTTTTCCAACTCAAAGTAAATAAAGTCTCCACAACGATTCCGAGAATTTTTCGATCAGGTCGACCTTCAGCCTGATGGTGCGTGATGTAATGTACAGGCGGTAACGAGGGGCAATCAGCCTCTAATGACCGCCTCCTGATCAGGTTTCATAAGGTCGGGAGAAAATCAAACATGTTTGAAATTCAGTCGGCCGTCTTAAGGTGGTCGTGGGCAAATCGCTCAGTGGGCAAACAAGGATTCTTCTTCTTCTTCTTCTTTCTATCAGATGAAAACCCAGCAGCATGGTGGGGGAGCAATGAGTGAAATTGAGTTCTTTCTGTAAAACTGACAGACCGTAGTAGCCACTAGGGGTGTAAATCACATCAATCATGGCGATTCGATTCAGTATCGATTTCCTGACCCAACGATTGGATTATTATTTTTTTTTTTTAACACCCTACAGGCTAGACATCGTTTCAAATTTGAAATAAATCAATGAAATCTGTAATACTGTTATGCATTTTTTTTTTTTAGAAACAACAGCAAATAAATGTAGAAGTAGAAAAGCTTGTAATTCACCTATTCCTATGAAAAACCTCATTCACTGAAAAATAATAACCCCTGGCGTTATAGATTCTGAAAAGGCTTTTGCATTTCATTTTTGCAATGCAATACCGGCCCACAGACGCCTCCCCGCAAGTTCTCTCCCAAATTACGGACCGTTGCTGCCGCAGACAGGAGGTCGCTTGTTTTGTTTTTATGACCGAAATTGGTGCGAAACAATCGTGAAGTTTGACCCGCTAGAAGAGCTTTAGGTGCGCCAGAACGCTGGGACTCTTTTTCCACCTGATCTCCCGGCCTTTTTGGGTCTCATGTCCCTCCTACCGCCGGACTAAACCCAGCCCCACTTCCTTCCGCCGTCAGATGTGTAGACTCCACAGCGTAGCTCAGACCACGCCCAATATTGAGCATAAATCAAAAATGTCTGCATCAAGCTCACTGCAACAGCTGAAGAGAGTATAACCAGGAAGCGAGGTAGGAGGGCAAAATAGGTTTAGCGCCAACCGCAGCACGGAGGAGAATTACATCCTGAGCAAATGGATAAAATAGACCGGAGGAAAAAAACATGAATCGATTCTCTTATGGACGGTTGGATGCATCGATCGTCGACTGTTGATCGCGATGCATCGATACAAAACCATTATTTACACCCCTAGTAGCCACGCTTGTTCGCAGCCATGTCTTTGTCCAAACACGCCGCCGCTTTCTTTTAAGGGCTTTCAGCACAAACTTGCACATATTGCCAAGGCAGCGCTTTTCACCCAGTGAGCTTCATGTTCCTCTTTCTACTCATTTGGCTTGGGATAGACGAGTCCCAGTAGCGCCATCTCACTGCGCGGAGCTGAGTCCCACCTGGTTTTTAGACGTACATTGTGAGCAGGTAGATTGCATCAGAGCGTCAGGTCGCACAGTGTGAGAACAAACATTTATAACCTTATTTTTTCATATAAGGTGACTATAATCTGTTAGATCTTCTGATCAAATACATATAAAATCTTAATTAATCAGTTGATGAATGCAGAACTTTCAGAGTTCCTGACTGAAGATTCTCCGTCCACTAAAAACCGAACAGCTGTACTTACTGTGGGAATGTGGGAACTCAGGTCAGAGTGAGAGATTAGCCCTGAGCGTAAGGCTGGTACATGCTCAGAAAACATAAGTTCCTGTTGGTGTTTGCTGCAGCTTTGCTGCGCATTGGGGCCAGCTGTCCTGACCTTCCTGCCCGTTACTGTTGTTCTCTTCAGTAACTTCATACGCTGCGAACAGGAAGGCTCAGCATGTTGTAACACCTGGGGATGTCCACTTGGCTGCAGCAGTGGAACAATGCGTGCTAAATTTAAACCCATTAGGCTCTATACTTAAAGTAGAAACATGCAGGTATTAGACACTGGAGCTCACTTTAAAGAAAAAAAAAAGTGAAGCAGCTTTCCTTAATGTAGAGAGGAAAAAACAGGACCCGACTTGTTTTTGAGATTTTGAGCTTCCAGAAATCTATACGCCGATGCTGCAGAACAGGACATGTCTGTTTCTGTGTCCCACCTGCTGCCTCTGGTGTCGTAATGGTTTGATGTTTTTAATGAAGTGGATCTTTCTTGGTCTGTCGAGGCTCCCCTGCGGGAGAGCCGCCGAGAGGTTACGGGTTCTGCAGAGGGAAGAGAACAGACGCACAAATTTAACAAACTGATTTTATTAAGAATGCAACAAAAGCTGAGATCTACCAGCATTAGAAAGTCTGTTTTATCAGAGGAAGGGAGGTGAGACTTGATGTTTAGGACGCTTCAGTATGTGTGTTTGTGCTGAAGGTCGGGTCGTGTTGCTGTGTTGACCTGTGGATTTAAAACGACAGACCTCACCGTGAAAAGCAGGCCAAGGAGCTCAGCGCCATTATCACAGCTCTTACATAACACTGTCATCAGCATCAGTTTTTTTCACCGACATAAGGCCTGGTGACACCCGCTGCAGTTTTTGACTGACGGCTTTATCCCCAGAACGCACTGATGGAAACAATCATTGAACCATTTTATAGGGTCTATTTACCATGAAGTCAACTTCACAGGTTTTGGACCACCTTCCCAAGTTAGTCAGGGAAGGATAATGTCTGAAACCTTGGAAGTTAAAGCCCTGCCAATTCCCATGGTTATCAGCTGATTAGCATAATGAGTCACAAAGTATTATTCAGGCAGTTATGCATTATTTTAATGAGAATATCAGCTCTTTGGACATCAAAGCACAGATTCTGCAGAGTGGGGAGAATAGAGATAGAATGAAGCAGAATGATGAAAAGGGGTCCCTATGTCCTCCAGCAGTCTAAGCCTATAAGTAGCAGCAGAACTATAGAGATAGATCAGGATAACCTGAGCCACTCTCATCAGAAGCTTTATCAAAAAGGAAAAGTTTTAAGCCTAGCCTTAAAAAGTAGACAGGGTGTCTGCCTCACGGACTAAAACTGGTAGTTGGTTCCACAGGAGAGGAGCCTGAGAACTAAAAAGATCTGCCTCCCATTCTACTTTTTAGAAATTCTAGGAACCACTAGTAAACCTGTAGATTGAGAGCCGGGTGCTCTTGTTAGGGAACATATGAACAATCAGATCTCTGATATCAGATGGAGCTTGGCCATTTAAGGCTTTATATGTGAGAAGGAGTGATTTTAAATTCTATTCTTTATTTAACAATATATATATATATTTAAGAAATATAATGAAGGTTGACGGGCAGCAGAAACAAGTGGCTGTAATTCATTGCATTTGCAGTTGCTAGAGTAAGGTTTTATGCATAACCTAATCTGACAAGCAAGATTTAAAAACTGAAAGCCTGGGCTGAAACATCTACAAGCTTTAAGTTAATGCAAATGAAAATCAAAGTAATATTGCCGCTAAATTTCTCCCAGCCCAGGAGAGGATGTTCGCCATTCGCTCCAATCAGCCAAAGTTATGTTTAGGACGCCAAGGCCAAAACCGCTCGAGCTCACCTTCATTTTTCCTGTCGCCTCCAGGGAAATCGCTCCAAGCTCACTGAAATTTTCAGAAAAAGGCCTTTTCTGGACATTTTTGATGCCAGGGTTCCGGGGACAAACAGCGCTGGATTTAATCATGTGACCCATACACGCTTATTGTCTTATTTAACTGGCTGTTAAATTATCGCGACTGTTTCCCAGCTGTGAACGTGAACACCCTTAGCTTCATTCATGTTGCCCCGCATTTCCTATGTAATTATTATTAATTTATTTTACTAGACTTAAATTGAATAAATGTTATTTTACTAATTTATATCCCAACATTTACTGACGCTGTAAACTAATGGAGTTTAACTGGAGTGGAGTGAAATCTCCCCGCCAGGCCTTTGAACTGAAAACCGCCTGCTACAGACGCCAGCCTTTAGGGAGTGTTGTGTATAACCCCGCAGCAGCGTCACAGTTAGCTTGTTGCAGGTATGACGCAGATATTTTGTAGGATTTATACCCACAGATGTACCCTGGTCTGCTCTATATGTTATTCCACACCACAACGAAGAACTAGCTAGATTGTTGCCGTCAAAAGTGTTGGACGAAATTGTTCACCGCCTACAACTGACTGTACAACGCCACTGGGGGGCTTAGGAGGCAACACAGGACAGGGGAAGAGGGTAGGAGTAGCAACACTTGTATTTCTTTTTTTCTGTAAAATGTGAACCCATATTTATTTCTGTATTTGTGTTTTGCTTAAGTTTAATTTAATTTAATTTAATACTCTGTTTGTTGCTTAATTTAACTTAATTTAACTTAATAGTTTATTTGCCCTGTAAGCCGTTGGTAACCTCCATTTCCTCCGAGGAGTCTTCCCAAGGATCAATTAAGTTCTGTCTAAGTCTAAAAATGCCACTATAATCACATTTAGTTCATTTTAATGCCAATTAAGGCCTTAATTTTAATAACCCAAGGAAACCCCGTATAGGGAACATGTAAAAATCAAATGTTTTCAAGCATTTGTGTAATTAAACATAAAACCGCCTAATATGTGAAGTTGCTCATTTTGAAATTAAACATTTCTTCCACACAACGATGCATAGAAACACCCAGATCTGGAGTCAAGCACAAAACAATTACATGACAGTAAATACACACCCACACCACACACACAGCATCTGTTGCTGCCTGGGACTGACCTGCTGATTCCGCAGCACATGGGCTTTAAATCACTGTTATCACTGCTGCTCACTGCCTGACGCACTAATGCCCAAAAGTTTTCTGGGTGTGTGTGTTATTTAGCAGGAACATCTGGGAACTAAGATGTTTCTCATCAGACAGAATTGATTTAAGGTTTTAACACTGATGTTTTACCCTCTGCTGCCTCGTTCCGCCTCCCAGGAACATTTTCAAAGTGTTTTCAGACTCCATCTTACTAAAATAGTGCAGAACTGCTTAAATAAGTCACGTCTCTGGGTGCGGGTTGCCCATAGTAATTTTTCTACAGAGGATGATTATATTAAAGGTCAGATCATCCGGCCTAAATGATTAATAATAAAATCTAGTTTCTTATTGTCACATCATCATCTGTGTACCAACCTGATGGATATTTTTAAGCCAATATTTTGTGCTTTCCTCTTGTATACAATCACCGATAATAACATGCTGGATTATTAATGCGTGCAGCAGCCATGCCTTAAGATCAAGTGAAAGGCATTCACTGCTGCTTTCCATCTATAATCATGTTTTATTTGACTAATTAACAAACATTTGCACCGAACGTATTTCCATTTTTAACATCTTTTTAAAGGTTTTAATCTTCATGACATTATTTATGACTGTGACAATGTAGTTTTGGAGCAAAAACTTAACAGTGTCGCTCAAACCACCTGGTCCAGAAGCCATCTTTCCTGTCATCATTTACTTTGGCGGTCATTGGGAAAAGTTATTGCAATTACAGTGTATTTTTAAATACAGTGAACCCTTGTTTATCATGAGGGGTTACGTTTCAAAAAGAACCGCGATAGGTGAACTGTGAAGTAGAAACCTTTATTTTTTTAGTTATTATACAATGAAATACTCCATACAACATTGAAATCAAGGAACAAAAACTTTTACAGGCCCAAGCATTTGTTAAACAAAAAAGTACGGTATAAACACGTTGTTTTTGTCTGTTTTTTGTTTTTTACAAATAACTACTGTACTGTACTGTAAAATTATATAGTTATAAATAAATAAGTAATAATTTTAATCATCAATACGAACTGAAAAAGGGTGGTTATTGCGGGGATCAGCAATCACTGCATGGGATTGGAACGGGGAGAAAATGAAAAATTGGTTGAAGAAAAAATACAAAGTACAGTAGGACAAATAGTGACTGATGTGTAAAAATGAGTATTTCACTGTTGTTCTGACGAGCCGCCGTGTGCATCCTGACTCTCTGCTCTGCTGCGTTTTTTCTAAAGCCTGCGGTGCAGTGTGTTTTTTGAGAGAAGAACAGTTACTCTGCAGTTGTTGGTTCGTCTTTTTTCTTCTGGGCCTAAGGATCCTTATAAACCGACATGCCGCCATTAATATGTTTGACAGTAAAGTTTAACAATGCATGATGCAAATCCGTGAAGCAGCGAGACCGTGAAAAGTGAACCGCGTTATAGCGAGGGTTCACTGTATATGAATGAATTCTGGAATGATGATTATCGACAGTTCCAGTGTAAAAGTCTTTAATGTTATATTTTTCACAGGATGCTGCAGAGAATGTGTAAACCAAGTAGTTTGAATTCCCACAGTCCATGAATGCAACATGGAAAGGGACATCTCTCCAGCCCTGCTGCAAGCTGTCAATCACGTTTCCCCGCCCACTCCCGTCAGTGAGGTCTAAACCTGAAAAAAACTGATTTGAAGGTGTAAAAAAATATATATATATATCCTGAAACTGAAAAAGAAATTTGAAACTTAAAAAAAAACAAAAAAAAAACTGAGAGAAGGAGATTTGAATCTGAAAATATAAAATCTAACACAGCAATAAAGAAAAGTAATATTGACGGAAAAAGTGTAATTAAAATGCTGATCTGACTTTAGATTCTATTCTTATTGTTCTATGTTTGCTTTTTTAGTTTCTCACATTATAAGGTAAAAAATTTGACATTGAAAATCATTATTCTACTTTTTCGGTTTAACTTTTATTTTCTCAACTAAGATTTCAACTAAGATTTAGAAGTTACCAAACATTTTGACCCCTTCCTGACTCCATACTTGACCAATAAAAACATTCCCAACTCTAGAAGAGAAAAAATATTACGGAAGAGGATTAGGGCCACTGAAAAAAAAAAAAGTTAACAGATTTTTTAATTTTTTGGTGGACCATTATTTCAATAATCAGTCAGAATTCTGGGAAAAAAAGTCAGAATTCTGAAAAGAAAGTCCGAATTCTGAGATTAAAGTCCGAATTCTGAGAAAAAAGTCTGAATTCTGAAATTAAAGTCCGAATTCTGAGAAAAAAGTCAGAATTCTGAGAAGAAAGTCAGAATTCTGAGAAGAAAGTCAGAATTCTGAGAAGAAAGTCAGAATTCTGAGAAAAAAGTCC
>JAGKQL010000057.1:7049770-7062637 GCA_018398635.1 Cyprinodon brontotheroides
GGACTTTTTTCTCAGAATTCTGACTTTCTTCTCAGAATTCGGACTTTCTTCCTCGTGAATTGACTTAACTTCGCAGAATTCTGACTTTAATCTCAGAATTGACTTTTTTCTCAGAATTGATTCTTCTCAGAATTCTGACTTTTCGACTTTAATCTCAGAATTCGACTTTTTCTCAGAATTTGACTTTCTTTCCTCAGAAATCTCAGACTTTTTTTCTCAATTTTGATTAGGACTTTAATCTCAGAATTAGGACTTTTTCTTTCGACTTTTTCATAGAAATTCTTTCTTTTCAGAATTTGACTTTTTTTTCCCAGAATTCTGACTGATTATTGAAATAATGGTCCACCAAAAAATTCAAAAAAAATCTGTTAACTTTTTTTTTTTTCAGTGGCCCTAATCCTCTCTTCCGTAATATTTTTTTCTCTTCTAGAGTTGGGAATGTTTTTTTATTGGTCAAGTATGGAGCCGAAGGGGTCAAAATGTTTTGGTAACTTCTAAATCTTATTGAAATCTTAGTTGAGAAAAATAAAAGTTAAACGAAAAAAGTAGAATAAATGATTTTCAATGTCAAATTTTTTACCTTATAATGTGAGAAACTAAAAAGAAAACATAGAACAATAAGAATAGAATCTAAAGTCAGATCAGCATTTTTAATTACACTTTTTCCGTCAATATTACTTTTCTTATTGCTGCTGATTTTTATATTTTCAGATTCAAATCTCTTCTTCTCAGTTTTGTTTTTTAAGTTTCAAATTCTTTTTTCAGTTTCAGGATATATATATATATTTTTTACACCTTCAAATCAGTTTTTTCAGGTTTAGACCTCACTGACGGAGTAGCGGAAACGTGATTGACAGCTTGCAGCAGGGCTGGAGAGATGTCCCTTTCCATGTTGCATCATCTATGGACTGTGGAATTCAAAACTACTTGGTTTACACATTCTCTGCAGCATCCTGTGAAAATATAACATTAAAGACTTTACACTGAACTGTCGATAATCACCGTTCCAGAATGTATTCATATACAGTGAACCCTCGCTATAACGCTGTTCAATTTTTCACGTCTCGCCAAGCCTACCTGGATTTGCATCAGTGCATTGTTAAACTTTACTGTCAAACATATTAATGGCGTATGTCGGTTTATATGATCTTTAGCCCAGAAGAAAAAGACAGACAACAACTACCGATAACTATGTTCTTCTCTCTCCAAAAACACACCTGCACCGCGAGAGGCTTTAGAAGAAAAAACGAGCAGAGCAGAGTCAGGATGCAGCGTCTCCGTCAGAACAGCGGTGAAATACTGTTTTTATTACATCAGTCACTATTTGTCCTACTGTACTTTGTATTTTTTTTCATAATCATTTTTTCATTTTCTCCCGCTTCAATCCGTCCGCGATTGGGGCTGATTGCTGATCCCCCAATATTAACCCTTTAGTTCGTAGCTGATGATTAAAATGATTATTTATTTATTTATAACTATATTAATTTTACAGTACAGTACAGTAGTTATTTGTAAAAAAAAAACCCAAAAACAGACAAAAACAACGCTATACCGCATTCTTTTTTGTTTAACAAAATGCTTGGGCCTGTAAAAAGTTTTGTTCCTTGATTTCACGTTAGCGAGTATTTCATTGTATAATAACTGTAAAAAAATAAAGGTTTCTACTTCACGGATACTCTCACCTATCGCGGCTCCTTTTGAAACGCAACCCCCGCGATAAACAAGGGTTCACTGTATTTAAAAATACACTGTAATTGCACAAACTTTCCCACCTAATCGCTAAAGTAAAATGATGACAGGAAAGATGGCTTTCTGACCAGGGTGGTTTTGAGCGACACTTCGTTAAGCTTGCTCCAAACTACATTGTCACAGTCATAAATAATGTCATGAAGATTAAAACCTTTAAAAGATGTTAAAAATGGAAATACGTTCGGTGCAAATGTTTGTTAATTAGTCAAATAAAACATGATTATAGATGGAGAAAGCAGCAGTGAATGCCTTTCACTTGATCTTAAGGCATGGCTGCTGTACGCATTAATAATCCAGCATGCGCATATCGGCTGATTGCTATACAAGAGGAAAGCACAAATATTGGCTTAAAATATCCATCAGGTTGGTACACAGATGATGCTCTGACAATAAGAAACTAGATTTTATTATTAATCATTTAGCTACCAGATGATCTGACCTTTAATATAATCATCCTCTGTAGAAAAATTACTATGGGCAACCTGTGACCCAGAGACGTGACTTATTTAAAGCAGTTCTGCACTATTTTAGTAAGATGGAGTCTGAAAACACTTTGAAAATGTCTCTGGGAGGCGGAACGGGCAGCAGAGGGTAAAACATCAGTGTTAAAGCCTTAAATCCAGTGTGTCTGATGAGAAACATCTTAGTTCCCAGATGTTCCTGCTAAATAACACACACACCCAGAAAACGGGCATTAGTGCGTCAGGCAGTGAGCAGCAGTGATAACAGTGATTTAAAGCCCATGTGCTGCGGAATCAGCAGGTCAGTCCCAGAAAAACAGCAACAGATGCTGTGTGTGTGTGTGGGTGTGTATTTACTGTCATGTAATTGTTTTGTGCTTGACTCCAGATCTGGGTGTTTCTATGCATCGTTGTGTGAAGAAATGTTTAATTTCAAATGAGCTTCACATATTGGGGGCGGGGGTTTATGTTTAATTACACAAA
This sequence comes from Cyprinodon brontotheroides, assembly GCA_018398635.1. Lineage (NCBI taxonomy): Eukaryota > Metazoa > Chordata > Actinopteri > Cyprinodontiformes > Cyprinodontidae > Cyprinodon > Cyprinodon brontotheroides. The sequence continues at coordinate 7,052,464 of JAGKQL010000057.1, forward strand.
TGCTTAAAACTTTGATTTTTTTACATGTTCCCTATACGGGGTTTCCGTCAAATTAAAATTAAGGCCTTAATTGGCATTAAAATGAACTAAATAATGATTATAATTGGCATTTTTAGACTTAGACAAGAACAATTGCGTCCCTTGGGAAGACTCCTCGAGGAAATTAAGGTTACCAACGGCTTACAGGTAAGAAATAAAACTATTAAGTTAAATTAAGTTAAAATAAGCAACAAACAAGTATTAAATTAAATTAAATTAAACTTAAGCAAAACACAAATACAAATAAATATGGAGTTCACATTTTACAGAAAAAAGAAATACAAGTGTTGCTACTCCTACCCTCTTCCCCTGTCCTGTGTTGTTGCCTCGCGCCCCAGTGTATGTTGTACAGTCAGTTGTAGACGAACAAGCTTCGTCCAATTAGAAGCACACCGACGGGACAACAACTTAGCTAGTTCTTCGTTGTGGTGTGGAATAACATAGAGCAGACCAGGGTACAATATTGGGTATAAATCTAAAATATTCAAGGTCATACCTGCAAATTAAACTGTGACACATGACATGCACAGCACTCTAAAGGGCGTCGCCTGTAGCAGAGCGGTTTCAGTTAAAAAAGGCCTGGCGAGGATTTCCTCCGCTCCAGTTCGCTCCATTGCGTTTGGTAACGCCCAGTAAAAATGTTGGGATATAAAATTAGTAAAATAACATTTATTCAATTTAAGTCTAGTAAAATAAATTAATAATTACATAGGAAAAATGCGGGCAACATGAATGAAGCTAGGTGTTACGATTTCACAGCTGGGAACAGTCGCGATAATTTAACAGCCAGTTAAATAAGACAATAAACGATGTATCGGTCACATGATTAAATCAAATCTGTTTGTCCACGGAACCCTGGCATCAAAAAAATGTCAGAAAAGGCCTTTTCTGAAAATTTCGGTAAGCCGGGGCGTTTCCTGGGCGACAGGAAAATGAATTGAGCTCGAGCAGTTTTTGAGATGCGCCAGCGTCGGCGCACCAACGGCGATGGAGCGAATGGCCGAACATCCTCCTAGCAGCTGGGGGCGAAATTTCTTGTGACAATATTACTTTTGATTTTCATTTGCATTAACCCAAAGCTGTAGATGTTTCAGCCCAGGCTTTCAGTTTTTAAAATCTTGCTTGTCAGATTGGGTTATCACATAAAACCAACCTCTAACCTTTGCAAATGCAATGAATTACCCAACCACTTGTTTCTGCCCGTCAACCTTCAGTACATATTTCTTAAAATATATATATATTGTTAAATAAGAATAGAATTTAAAATCCTCCTTCTCACATATAAAGAGCGCCCGTATCTCCATCTGATATCAGGGGATCTGATTGTTCCTTATGTTTCCCTAACCGAGCACTTACGTCTCAATCTTGCAAGGTTTACTAGTGGTTCCTAGAATTTCTAAAAGTAGAATGGGAGGCAGATCTTTTAGTTCTCAGGCTCCTCTCCTGTGGAACCAACTACCAGTTTTAGTCCGTGAGGCAGACACCCTGTCTACTTTTAAGGCTAGGCTTAAAACTTTCCTTTTTGATAAAGCTTCTAGTGAGAGTGGCTCAGGTTATCCTGATCTATCTCTATAGTTCTGCTGCTATAGGCTTAGACTGCTGGAGGACATAGGGACCCCTTTTTCATCATTCTGCTTCATTCTATCTCTATTCTCCCACTCTGCAGAATCTGTGCTGATGTCAAAGAGCTGATATTCTCATTAAAATAATCGCAACTGCCTGAATATTAGCACAGCGGCTCATTATGCTAATCAGCTGATAACCATGGGAGTGGCAGGGCTTTAACTTCCAGGTTTCAGACATTATCCTTCCTGACTAACTTGGGAAGATTGGTCCAAAACCTGTGAAGTTGACTTCATGGTAAATAGACCCTATAAAATGGTTCAATGATTGTTTCCATCAGTGCGTTCTGGGATAAAGCCCGTCAGTCCAAAAACTGCAGCCGGGTGTCACCAGGCCTTATGTCGGTGAGAAAAACTGATGCTGATGACAGTGTTATGTAAGAGCTGTGATGTCATGGCGCTGAGCTCCTTGGCCTGCTTTCACGGTGAGGTCTGTCGTTTTAAATCCACGAGGTCAACACAGCAACACGACCCGACCTTCAGCACAAACACACATACTGAAGCGTCCTAAACATCAGAGTCTCACCTCCCTTCCTCTGATAAAACAGACTTCTAATGCTGGTAGATCTCAGCTTTTGTTGCATTCTTAATAAAATCAGTTTGTTAAATTTGTGCGTCTGTTCTCTTCCCTCTGCAGAACCCGTAACCTCTCCGGCGGCTCTCCGAGGCCTCGACAGACCAAGAAGATCCACTTCATTAAAAACATCAAACCGTACGACACCAGAGGCAGCAGGTGGGACACAGAAACAGACATGTCCTGTTCTGCAGCATCGGCGTATAGATTTCTGGAAGCTCCCGTCTCAAAAACAAGTCGGGTCCTGTTTTTCCTCTACATTAGAGCTGCTTCACTTTTCTTTAAGTGAGCTCAGTGTCTGCCTGCATGTTTCTACTTTAAGTATAGAGCTAATGGGTTTAAATTTAGCACGCATTGTTCCACTGCTGCAGCCAAGTGGACATCCAGGTGTTACAGCATGCTGAGCCTTCCTGTTCGCAGCGTATGAAGTTACTGAAGAACAACAGTAACAGGCAGGAAGGTCAGGACAGCTGGCCCCGCTCTCTGTGCAGCTTAAAGCTGCAGCAAACACCAACAGGAACTTATGTTTTCTGAGCATGTACCAGCCTTACGCTCAGGGCTAATCTCTCACTCTGACCTGAGTTCCACATTCCCAGCAGTAAGTCACAGCTGTTCGGTTTTAGTGGACGGAGGAATCTTCAGTCAGAGACTCTGAAAGTTCTGCATTCATCAACTGATTAATTAAGATTTTATATGTATTTGATCAGAAGATCCTAACAGATTATAGTCACCTTATATGAAAAAATAAGGTTATAAATGTTTGTTCTCACACTGTGCGACCTGACGCTCTGATGCAATCTACCTGCTCACAATGTACGTCTAAAAACCAGGTGGGACTCAGCTCCGCAGTGAGATGGCGCTACTGGGACTCGTCTATCCAGAAGCCAAATGAGTAGAAGAGGAACATGAAGCTCACTGGAGTGAAACGCGCTGCCTTGGCAATATGTGCAAGTTTGTGCTGAAAGCCCTTAAAAGAAAAGGAGACGACGTATTTGGACAAAGACATGGCTGAGCAAACGTGGCTACTAGGGGTGTAAATAATAATCGTTTTGTATCGATGCATCGATCCAACAGTCGACGATCCGATGCATCAATACGTCCGCAAGAGAATCGATTCATGTTTTTTTTTCCTCCGGTCTATTTTTATCCATTTGCTCCAGGATGTAATTCTCCTCCCGTGCTGCGGTGGCGCTAAACCTATTTTGCCCTCCTACCTCGCTTCCTGGTTATACTCTTCCAGCTGTTGCAGTGAGCTTGATGCAGACATTTTTGATTTATGCTCAATATTGAAGCGTGGTCTGAGCTACACGCTGTGGGTCTACATACGGCCGAGGCGGAGAGGAAGTGGGGGCGGGTTTAGTCCGACGACGGAGGGACATGAGGGCCAAAAAGAGCGGAGATCCAGGTGGAAAAAGAGTCCCAGCGTTCTCGCGCACCTCGCTCTTCTAGCGGGTCAAACTTCACGAGTTGTTTTCCGCAATTTCGGTCATAAAAACAAAACAAGCCGGCCTCCTGTCTGCGGCAGCAGCGGTCAGCTACAATTTGGGAGAGGAGCAGCGGAGCGTCTGTGGAGGGCGAGGTATTGCATTGCAAAAATGAAATGCAAAGCCTTTCAGAATCTATAACGCAGGGGTATTATTATTTTTCAGTGAATGAGGTTTTCATAGGAATAGGTGGAGTACAACTTTTCTACTTCTGTTATTTGCTGTTGTTTCTAAAAAAAAAAAATGCATAACAGTATTACAGATTTCATTGATTTATTTCAAATTTGAAACGATGTCTAGCCTGTAGGGTGTTAAAAAAAAAAAATAATAATCCAATCGTTGGGTCAGGAAATCGATACTGAATCGAATCGCCATGATTGATGTGATTTACACCCCTAGTGGCTACTACGGTCTGTCAGTTTTACAGAAAGAACTCAATTTCACTCATTGCTCCCCCACCATGCTGCTGGGTTTTCATCTGATAGAAAGAAGAAGAAGAAGAAGAATCCTTGTTTGCCCACTGAGCGATTTGCCCACGACCACCTTAAGACGGCCGACTGAATTTCAAACATGTTTGATTTTCTCCCGACCTTATGAAACCTGATCAGGAGGCGGTCATTAGAGGCTGATTGCCCCTCGTTACCGCCTGTACATTACATCACGCACCATCAGGCTGAAGGTCGACCTGATCGAAAAATTCTCGGAATCGTTGTGGAGACTTTATTTACTTTGAGTTGGAAAAATAGATTTAACAGGTTTCAATTGAGAAAGTCGACCTCCAAGCATCCTTTGTTCATCAGTTCATCAGGATTATGATCCCATTAAAATATGCAGTTCTTGTTTGAAGCGGCAGACCTCCAGCATGCCACCAGGAGGCAGCGCTGGAAATCCCAGCTGAAAACTCTCTGCTACGTCCAGGCTGTGCGGGATTTCCCGCTGCCGTTCGTAGCGGCTGGAAGTAATACAAAGAGTCCGGAAAAGTCTGGTTATATTCAGAAATCAAATTCTGAAACTACTTTAAATCCGAAATGATTCCATCCTGTTCAATAAATGATCAGTGTTTTTAATTCAGAGTAATTTTCATGTGAATGTGCTTTACTGGAGGCATCCATGTTTGTCAAAGAACACTACTGCCACCTACTGGTTAGTGACATTGTCACGGTGCGGTATCGGCTGTTGATCAAGTCCCAGTGCTGTATCTGGTGTTTGTCACAACGCGCTATTATCCAAGTCATCTTGAAAACATTCTTCTTCCAAATGTTGGCTACATATTTCTTTTCCTTTAAATTGACTAAATGCTTTGAAAATGGACCTGCTACATGGACCCAGGAGCTGCTAGGCCTTTCTATGCCGCGAGTAAACGGTGTTAGAAATGGATCTAAATCATCTGCTTTGAACCAGATTATTATTTTTTTTTATTGTCCTACTAGAGTCCTACTATTAGCCCACATAGTGCCAATAAATAGAGATGGAAATTCATAAAAGAATTAAATGTGAAGAGAAATTCAGATTTAGAGATTTTTGTGAAAACTAAAAATCAAATCAGGAAAAACTGAAGGAACGGATTATAAAACATTCTGCAGAGTTTGGGTTTGAATTGAATAACAGTGCTGAACTAAACTCTGCTAGTGCCAAAGAGCCTTCATCCATCTAAACACTTTGTAATCAACACCACTTAAAGGTCAACATTTAGAACAGTTTTCTATTTATCAGTCAGATTAAATGTCTGGCGAATGTCTAAGAGCCAGAGTAATCCAAACAGGATCAATCTCCCACAAACTAATGAAATCAGAGCCTAATGTGGTTCAGAAAACAACCCTGAGGTGCAGATTGCTTCTCCAACTTTCACAGTTGAGTTTTAGGAAGTTTTCCAGGTTCATCAACACATGATTCCCTCTAAAGAGCATCAGAGTTAAAGATAAACGACATTAGGGCTGTTTTGATTCCTTAGTTGATGAAAGAAGAGAAATATTTCAGGCTAGATTTTTCTGCATACTATGGGGCTGCTTAGTACCTACTGGGTATCATTTCACCCACAGTATTGCCGAGCATGTTTACCCCTTTTTAAGACCAGTTCACCAATCTTCTAAAGCCTCTGATTCACATAAAATATAAAAAAATCCCTTTATTTTCCCACAATGGGGGAATTTTGATGTTTACAGCAACAAAAAGATTATAGAAAAAATGGTCACACAAATATGGACCTTAGAAATATGTGTAGTCAAGAATTAAAAGATAAACAAGAAAATACTTTAAAAGTGTTTTAACTAGGGATGGAACGGTTTATGAAAACCGTCCGGACCGTTCGGTTCGACTGTCTCGGTTCGGTTCGCGTGTGTTGCGTTCGGTTCATGCGCTGCTCCTTTTTCTCATAGGCGAAGCGTTTATACTCCAAAGCAGAAGGTGGCGGTACTGCGACCAAAGCCAACCACCAGTAGTAAACAAGAAGAAGAAGAAGCGAAGCAGCGTAGCCGGGTGTAGCAGAAAAAAATCAGTTGTTGTGGAGAATTGTGTGGGTATGGCGAGTGGGAAAGAACAGGAGTTGGAAGACGCGCCAGCAGCACTTTATAGGTCTGCTGTATGGGACCACTTAGCATTTAGAGTGACCTCACGATGGCCGGAAAGAAAGCTGGGGACAAAAAGTGCAACAGTGTGTGCAAGCATTGTGCAACCGTTTTGTTCATGCTAACAGCAACCCGACCAACACATGTCAGGCTAACAATCAACATATACGAACCCGAAGCCGTGACCCGCGAGCAGCGAACCGTTTCCCCTAGTTTTCACAATATAAAACTGTACCTGGAGGCCAAAATAAATAACCAATATCCAGCTATGGACATTTTTTACAGTAATGGATATTTGAAAATAGCAGCAACATCAGAGTTTTTGCAAAATGACAGCAACAGGTTATTTAACGGCTGAGGAGTAGAAACTTTATTGCAAAAATCAGCATGAATGGAACAACTGGTTGAGGTTGTTGGGGGAACGGTGGTAGTTCTAGAGTCTTCAGCTGCTGGGAGGAAGGATCTGTGATCGCGCTCCCTGGTGCATTTAAGGTGCAGCAGTCTGTCACTGAAGAACTCTCAGTTCGGCACCAGGCATGCATTAGGTGGGAGACATTATCCAACAGAGATGATCATTTAGTTAGGATCCTTTTGTTTCCCACCTCCTGCACTGAGTCAGAGGGGCATCAATCAGAGGCTGGCCTTCCTGATCAGCTGATCAGTCACTTTCTCTTAGCTACAGATAAGCCACTGCTCAACAGGCAGCTTCATAGAATATGGCTTTAGGGCGCCCACTGCACTCCTAAAGAACCAGTCTCCTCAGTAGGAAGAGTCTGCTGGGGAGACTATATCAACTTAGAAACCGGTGCTTTTAAATCTGATCACTGATACATAATGACACTTACTGGTGAAGATTCTCAGTCATCCAGGGTTATAGTCATTCCAAAAAAGTTAAAATACAATCCACTGGACTTTGTTTCCCAGTTTGAAGATGTTTCTCTTCCATCCGGAAGATTTTTCAATTCAAAATGTCAGGAAATATGGCGCTGAGTTCAGGTTTTATCCAGTAAAGCTAACAAAGCCTTGGTTTTGTTTAGAAAACATACAAAATAAAAACAGACGAACGGGTCCACCCTATTCAAAGGGGTGGAACCCGTTAAAATCCATTCCGCATGTTCAAAAAAAAAACTTTGTTTTTCAATTTATAAAACAGAGGTAACCAATTAAAAAATATGCATTCTCGAATATGAAAATCATGAACCAGTAAAAAGTCTGAACACATTTTAATTATAATCTGTTCCTTTAAACAGAATTTAACACTGAATAAAATGCAGGTGTTTGTGCATCCATGTTATACATTGACTCTTTAAATACAAATTCAAGAAATCAAATGTTTTTCCATTTTAAAATCTAAATTGTTTTTGAAGTAAGAGAACTACAATCATTCAGTTTGGTATATAGACAATTTCGATTTTAGTTTTTAATGACTTTTTATTATTATTTTATTCATCAAACACCCTAAACAGACCGTTTTCTCTTTTCTGTCTTAATGCTGGCAGTGGGCTTTAGGCTGCCCTGCAAAGGTATTTAAAAAAACCTGGGTTTAAATGGAGACTAAGCCATTCTCAAGCACATATCAAGGAGCTCATTTTGAGCCTGGATCCAGATTTATTATTTGATTCTGTTCATGGTGGAGAATCCTGCTTCACAGCAGCAGGTTGAGCCAAACATCCTCTAAATAATGCAGGGTCATCTTTGACACGCCATTTCACTTTTTCTTTCACCAGTTCACGCGGATTCTTCCAGCAGTCCACACTTTTCTCTGCTCTCTTGTTCTCATGGTCTTCTCCTTCTTTCCCATCGCCCGGCTTGCCACAGGTTTGCCTGCTGTGTCTAAAAGTAGCAGCAGCAGCAGCGAACTGACAGCTCATTGGCTCATTTTGGATCCGCGTGCAGCCTGGGCGGGGCGCTCCCCAGGGCTTTACCCGTATAAACGGGAGAAGAGCCAAAAAGTGAAAGATTAGAAAACTGTTGTCGGACAACATGCAGTCATTTATAAATGTTTTTAAATCAGGTTGGGTCCAGATCCTGGTCCACTACTCCATGAAGCTCTGCTATAAAGCCTTGAGCGCTCAACACTATTTCTACGGCATTTGGAATTTAAAAAATCTTCCTGGATGGGGAGAAACGACTTTTTTTTTTTTAAACTTGGAAACAAAGTCCAGTGGATTGTTTTGTTTTTTTACTTTTTGGAATCACACCATGAGACTTAGGTGGAATAAAACAGTTCAAAGTTTTTCCTCTCCTCCTCCAGACACACCAGGTCCCAGCTGATCCATGTCAGCAGGACCTGTTTTTTAACAGTCACCTTGTTCTGATAAAGTGTCTTCAAGGTCCACTTGATCTGCAGCTTTAATTCATGCTTTCTGCAGGAAGGACCAGAATAAGAAACATTTCAGAGTGGCGCTGAGCAGGCTTCCCGAGTTGCCGGACTGGTTTCCTCTGCAATTTTGTGAATGTCAGGGGAAAAGAAGTGAGAAATCCAACCTTTATCCAGTGCGTTTTATCCTCCAGAGGAAAGGAAAATAAACATTGGGAGATTATTTCTGAATGACCCAGAGAAACTTGTTTTCTGTTTTCTTCCACAGTCCAACGCATTTTTATTTATAGCATCCAGTTTTTTCCACTCCTCCATGATGCCATCTCCTGTAAAAATGTTTCCTTGTTATTTGGAAGGGAAGCAGCCCACAGCATCATAAATCCTCCACTATACTCAACAGTGACAGCGTTTTTACAGATCATCTTTGTCTCATCAAGCTCATAAAAAGTTCCAGAGGATCTTGGAAGAAAAGAGCAGCTTTTTCTTTGCTATGTAGAACAGAAAAAGGCTAATTAGCTTCGTAGCAGCCAGGGGGGGGGCTATACATTCAAAATAGACGTATACTAAAAACCAATCAAATGTATACTAAGGTATCACACCAGCACATAAAAAAAACTTTATTAAAAGGATTTACAATTGAACTTAATACTTAATATGTAGCCAACATTTGGAAGAAGAATGTTTTCAAGATGACTTGGATAATAGCGCGTTGTGACAAACACCAGATACAGCACTGGGACTTGATCAACAGCCGATACCGCACCGTGACGTCACTAACCAGTAGGTGGCAGTAGTGTTCTTTGACAAACATGGATGCCTCCAGTAAAGCACATTCAGATGAAAATTACTCTGAATTAAAAACATTCATCATTAATTGAACAGTATGTGATCATTTCATATTTAAAGTACTTTCAGAAGTTTGAATTCTGAATATGAGCGGACTTTAAAACAACGGATACAAAGCCAAAAATAACACGTATTTTAATGTCGTAAAACTGTATTTCATATTAAAAGTACATGTAGAACTTTGAGTTCTGAATCTGACCGGGCTTTTCGTTTACGGTCCAGTTATCTAATAATTTCCTAATCCTCAATGAAGATAATATAGATTTAGCGGTTGATCTACGTTCCTATCCTAACCTATACTCATGAGGATCCAGGATGCAGGCTGAGAAATGAGCTTTCTCCTCAGAGTGGCGTGGCTCTCTGTTACAGATGAGGTGAGGATCTCAGTCATCTTGAAAGGTTCAGTATTGAACCGTTTCTCCTCCACATAGAAAGGAGTCAGTGGTCTCTGGACTCCCTCTGAGTGTTTCAGGAATGTTCCACCATGAAAAGGCCCATGGAACAACCCAGGACACCATGGAGGGACCATGTCTGTGGGGCTGGCCTGGGAAAGCCTCGGCTTCCCCCAGCAGAGGGAAGTCTGGGAGTCTCTGCAGGGACGGCTGCCCCCGTGACCCGGTCCCTGATAAGCGGAAGACGTTGAGTGTGTCGCATCCCGTGCTCCTTGATCTCAGGATGTTCTTAAAGTTCCTAAGGATACAAGGAAATCTCCAAGGAAACATGTT
>JAGKQL010000057.1:7067423-7084208 GCA_018398635.1 Cyprinodon brontotheroides
GGAGCTGTACCACCTTCCTCCAGCAGAGTGCGCCGTGGGTCTCCCAGAGCTGGAGTCTTCCAGCACACCTGAGGCGCATCTTCTCATCAGAGACCTGCCTATATAACCTGCTTCCAGACCTTGCTTCGACGCCGCAGTGTTGACCTAGTTTGGTTAGCGACCTGAGCCTAGAACCTGAGAATCTTTGCTATCTCTAGAGAGAGATCTTTGCCTCACAGGAAACCTGTCTCTAACTGAGGCTCTGGATGAGCTTAACCTGCCGAGATTGCCCTCGTGAGCCAAACCTGAAGATTCCTCTGTGGATTCCCCTGCAGCTCTTGGCTAAGAGCTGGAAACTCAGATCAAGGTCTGCCCAAAAGTCAGAAGCAAGACGCTGCAGCTGCTCTTGGACTCTGCTGAACAAACAGTCTTTGGTCCCATCAGTTCCCTCTCTCTCAAAGTGAAACCCGGACTCCTTCAAGGTATTCACCTGAATAATTTAAGACTCATAACTCATCAGTCCGTTTCCTAATCAAACTATCATCTCTGCAGACTCCAGTGAACCAGCCCTGACCAGTTCCAGATCCAGTGTTTGATCTTGTGTTTTGTGCAAACCAAATAAACTCTGTTAAACTTTTACCCAGCCTCCGTTGTGTTCTGCATGAGGGCTAAGAACTAAGACCCATCATGACACTACATTTTTGTGGCTCCAGACAGATTTTGGTCCAATGTGGCTCTTTGAGCAGTTTGGGTTGCTGAGCCCTGTCCTAAATCCTCCGTAAAGTAAAGCCTACAACCTACGCTGTTCCTCCCGTCCCTCTCCGCTCTGGCTTCCTCAGAGCTCGAGGAGAGCTTGCCTGATATTATTATTAAATTCATAGGAGCAAAAAATGCGGAAATTAACGCTTAATGTAATATGACATATTAAACAAATATCCATCATATGTGCAGTTTCTGCCCAAGTATTTTCTTTTTGTTTGTGGATTCTTGTAACAGGGATAACGAGGATCATCCATGGGTTTGTATGAACTATGTTTGTTCTTTGCCTCCAATCTCAGCATCTCTTCATCCAGGCCTGCAATAAGAAGTTTCCTTTGACTGGATTTGATGAAACTTTTGAGCCTCTCGGTGTAAAATAAATATTTTGATCGAGATGAGAAATCTGCTTCCAGGTCTGTTGAAGTACCAATAGTTTGCATCCAGTCATTTAATTAAACAGTCTTAGTTTTTGGGAATATATGAGAGTTATGCTCTTAATTTGTAGTTACCCATCTGTCGTTACCATATTTTAATTTGCAAAATGATTCTTCATCTTCTGTCAGTTATACCTGTTATGATTTGCTTTTTTTTTTTTTTTTGCCTGCTAACTCTGGCATTAAAGCAGTGAAAACTTTGCTAAGGTCAACTATGGGACAAGGAAGGTTTGTGGCTTTGCCACGTATGAATGTCCACAAAGACACACTTCTATGTTGGATTTTGCTTTCAAAAAAGACTTTTTACATCAGGAGTCTGAGCTTCATTAGATTGGCTGAATTAAAATGTGAAAACTTCATAGGGAAGACACATCAAACTGATGGGCATCGTTATGTTTTTCTTTTACTCAATGCAGGTATGGCAAAACAAAACCAACGATATGACAGCAATCAGCTGAAAGCTTGTTTGCAGATCTATGAAGATATGTCTGCTGATAAGAAGGAAACCAAACCTGAGAACAAACAGAAAGGCAAAGAAAGCTCGGAGGATAAGAGCTCCTCTGAACCATCCACCTCTGGACAGAGCAGCGCTGAGGATGGATGGGAAGATGCAGAATGTGAGGCGGAGAGGAGATGGAGCAGAGATGGAGGATCGTCATGCTGCCAGCTGGATGACCTGAAGACAGTTTCAAAGTGTGACATGAGGCTGGGAAATCTGAGCTCCTCTAGGTCTCACACCGTCCTCATAGATGTAAGCTGGTTCCATCTTCTCTCTCAAAACAAAGTATATTTTTAAACAAAGGAATAAGTCATAGTTTTTAAAAAAGATTTGTTTTCTTAAAAAAAACAACAAGAAGAAAAAAATAGTCCTACTATATTTTTCAAATATATATATATAAAAAAAAAAAAAATCTAGCATTAACCCTTTAAAGCCCAATCCAAGAATAAAACAAAACAGATTTTTTTTTTTTGGCCTTTTAACAAAATATTTAAAAAGAAAAAACAGAAATATATTTTTGATATTAATAATTTATTACCATGCGATAAGTCAAGATTATTTTTTATGTAGTCTTCTGCCCTCTGTTATCAGGTATATCTGATTGTGTACAATAGGATTTTGAGCAAAGTTTTTACCATTAAATTATAAAAGGTGTCAGAAGCAAAACATTTCAGAAACCGTATGTATCAAATATGATGCATTTGGCATTACAGGGTTAAAATCATTATTTTTCATGTTCTTTCTCATTTATCAGCAGTAAACGGTGAAACAAAGCATGAAATGCTTGCCCAAAGAAGCAAATTAAGAAGAAAATGCGTAAATAAGCAGCAGGGCGGTAAAAATGTCCACGGCTGAAATAGTTCAAATAATGACAGAATATTAATCTGTTGAATAAAATAAAATCTGTTGGATACAACTACTCAGTTATTCCTCCTCAATGTCGGAGGGTAATCACATCATTAATGATGATACCAAAATCATCATTCTGAAACCGATGATGGGGGCCCAATATCAATGTCTTTCGTGGGGCCCCAAAATCCTAGCAGCCCCCCTGTTCATTATACCTGCTTTTCACTGATGAATGATTAACAAACTTGTTAAATAATCTAAATCAGCCGTTAAAAGCATGGAAACTTCTAAACCCTGCATGATGTCGGCCCCCAAGGACCAACTTTAGAAACCCTCAGTCTAAATGTTCTCCTTTCTTCCTTTATCCTCATTTTTCTGGTTAACCTCATTGTTCTTTTCTTCATTCTACTTTTGTCTCCCGCTCTTCTTTCTGCCATTTGACTTTTCTTTCTTTCCCTTTTTGTTTTCTACCATCTTTCCTCTCGATGCCCCATTTCTATTCCTTTCTGGTGTCCTTCATCCCTGAATTTGATTCTACCTCCCTTCCTTATTGATATTCAGATTATGCAACACTGACCAACAATGACTGTTTTAAAACTGCTAATAATTCGTTAATTTGTTTTGGCTAAACAAGTAATTCTTTTTCCAGAAATAATGTATTTTATCTGATGTTGTTTTGTTTGTTTTTTAGGTGAAAGTTTTTCTCCAGGGTCAAGTTGTTCCTCAGAGAGGGAGAGACGTGTGGCACAGTAACTTTGTCAAGATGCCGTGTTCAAGGTCAAGCATGTCACCAAAACCAGATATGTCACTATTTGGACGGATACCAAATGTAAAGAATTCATTACATCACATTTCCAAAATCCTAAAACTGTGTAATGTTCAGGGTAGCTAACGTTTTATGACCTGCTGTGAAGGGGCTGGTAGATGTCCTGTACTGCAGGTAAACTGCTCCATTCAAAGCATGTTGGATTTATAGCAGAGAAAGATGAAATAAAGGGAAATCTGAAAAAATTAAATCTAGAAATTAAACTTTAAAAATGTTTTGACAAAAAGGGTTTTGATAGTAACTTTGCTCAATTGTTTTTTTATATAAATTAATTTTTTCAAATAAATGTTTTTAAAAATGTTTTTTTTTTACAGATTTCATGTATCAAAAATGTTTTTTTTTAAAGATTTTAATATTTAAGATTTTAATATTTTTCTGATTTTTTAAAATCAGCCTATCAGAGTCATTCAAACTGAATAATAGAATCGGCCTCTAGACTTAATTTTAAAGGTATAGTGGAGGATTTATCGCAGATTTTTTAACAGAGCCCCCCTCTTCACTTTTAACAAAAAAATGCACGTGCAAAAACTCTACCCACTGTCGAGAGTGAACACTTATGAAATGCGTGCGAGAGCGTACATACAAGCTAACTTTCAAAAAGATGATTTGCAATTTTGCATTGAGACAAAATCCTGATCTACAGCGAGGAAATCCATCTGGCACGGCTAATCGATGCGGAGACTCTCCGTTGAAGAAAATTTGGAGCCGTTCACGCAAGCGAGCACGTCCAATCAGCGTTAACTTTGGCCGGGTTGAGGGTGTGGCCTTAGCGAAGCGTAGCTTGTAGTTCAGTCTAAAAGAACATGGCGGCTTCAAGCGATGAAACTAAGCGTTAGCGTGGCTCTCGAGCAAGTTTTATCGGAATTACAGAGTATTTCTTCACTGAAAGAAGAGCAAAACACTGCTCTGGAGGCTTTCTCAGAGAGAGGAAAATATGTTTTTACTCTTCTCCCAACTGGTTTAGGGCAAGTTTTGATCTATCAGCTTGGCTCCTCTTTATTGTAGGTCGCTCTGTTTGCGTCATATGCTTCGTTGATCTTTGATTGGTTTATTTGGCCGTCTATATCACCAACATAGGCCAATCAGCTAACCAGTATTTTAAGCCCTTCCCAAAATTACACTTTAACGGAAGGTTTCAGATGGATATGTGAACAAATAAATGGCGCAGGAATTAAGGTTTAAAACTCCCCACCAGTAAGTGAAAATGAGGACAAGCATGGCAGGACAGCTTTATGTAAACATATCACCAGAATTATGGACAATTTAGATTTCCAATTATTTCTGAAACCCAGCATATGCTAAATATTTGATGTTTAAAGATATTTAAAAAAAGAACAATGTTTCAGCCTGGAAACAACCTGGTGCAGAGGTGGAACCTGATCTCCAAGCAGCTGGATGTTCTGGCCAGGAAGAAAAAGGCAAATGTGGAGGATGTGAAGGTAGGTCTGAATCAGTGCAGTGTTTGCTGTCTTGCATTTAAAACCTGAATCGTTTAACTCAACTTATGCATCTAATAAATCTTTTTCCATCAGGAAGCTATCTTCAAATACAACCCCAAGTATAAAACAGAGTGGAAATTTGATGCACTGTCCAGATTTGTGAAGGTTTGTCATCAATTCTTAATTTAGCATCACGTGTTTTACGATTTTATAAACCCATCATTGATTAGAAATGCTTTTTTGTTTCTTTCTAGTCGTCCTCAGACTTAGAAAATCACTTTTCAACACTATTTTCGAAGATTGCTGCTCTGGCCTTGAAGTTGCCTGAACAGCTTGAAAAGGTACCAATGGAAGCGTTCACTACAATGTTGCTGCCACCTTGACTGTTGAGATTACAGAAAACCTCTGTTGCATTATGGGTAATTCTGGTGTTAATGTAAACCCACCCACCGCACATTAAATTTTCGAGTGGAAAGCCTCAGACTGACAAACTGGCCAAGTATTATTATACCTCAAGCAGGTGATTACTATTAGCACTATTCAGAGTGGCCTTTTATTGTGGGCAGTCTAAGGCACGCCTGTGCACATAGACTTGTACCCCATTTACACTCAAATACCTTGAAAACCGTGCCGAGGACCGGTCCGAGCTCAGTAACTGAGATAACTTATAGGCGTGTAAATGGAAAGCAAACTGAACTGAACCAAGCTAGACACAACCGAACCGAGAGCTAACTGCAGACCAGTTCCAGAGGTGGGCTCGGCTCGGGTTCTTCCTGGCTCGGTTCTCTGATAACAAAGCGCATGGCAGGCAGCCGCGTCATCATCTGGCTGCACATCCCGATTCACACTCCATTCCAGTAGTTGGCGGTAATACCCTCGAAGAAGTTGCTTGCCACACCAACACAAAACAGAAGAAGAACAACTATAAACAACAATCGAAATCTTCTCCACGCTAAACATTTTAAATAATGGTTGCCGTCTTCGCCTGACCTTCCGCAAACACCAGAGTACATCAATAATAATCAAGCATAATGTTTCTACAGATGTGACGAGCGCCGCCATTTTGATTTGCTTGATTCCCTCCTTCTTGTCTTCTTCTTCTTGTGTTTTATGGCGGTTGACAAACAACTTTTGGTGCATTACCGCCACCAACTGCTTGATTTCCTCCTTCAATACTGGCAGTAATACTGCAGATCGTCACTAGGAGGCGAGGAGGAGAGATAGCGTGATGTGTAAACTTGTCGTCAAGAACCGAGCTCGGCCTGGTTAACTGATCCGAGCTCCGACCGGTCTGGGCATGGATCGGTTTTTCAAGGGTAGTGTAAATGAGGTAATGGACTATACACTTTTAGAGGCCACACTAAATTAGCTTTATATAAAAATCAATTCTAAGGGAATATTTTCTATTTTTTGTTTCTACAATAATCAATGTGAAAGTGTTCTGCCAGATCATCGCTTCATTGACATATTTTTCTTTGACTTAAAAACATCTTGAAAGGCATACTATGCAACATTTTTCAGTTAATTAATGTGTTCCATAACGTTTTGGATGATTAAATGAGTCATTTCAGGTTGAACAAAGGTTTTCTCGGCCGCCCTGGTGGTCTGTGGGGAAATACCGCACTTGCAGTGCAGGAGCCCTGACCCCGCACCCACAGGCTCAGTAGTCTCGGCGAGAGTCGGTCTTGCTGCTTTACGGCGAACTGCTACACGCCCCAGTTAAAAAGCATGCTTGTTGTTGCTAGCACAGTGGCGATCTTTGTGCAGTTATCATGGCCGGAACCAGCGTGAATACAGCGAAAGCCCATGTCGGAGCAGGCAAGAAAAGAGGAAAAGGGCTCGGACAGAGAGAGGGACTTCGTCCTACACGGGTGAACATCGGGCAAGCTTTTTCCGAATGGCGAGAGCTAAAATAAAAAAGAAGGCTGCAAGGCTGACGCGGACCTCGCGTTTCTGCTGATGCGATTGTAACATTGGAATGGTTTTCTCTCTCTCTGTGTGCATGTTCATACTTTCACTGTGTTAGTCATTCGATTTATGTTAGCAGCCTGTCTGCTAAGCTCAAAATAATAATGCGGCGCCTGGCTTGACAGAGAAACCAGGAGAACAGCTGTGCATATTTATGTGACAGTGCACTTTTACTTTAAGCCTCTGGGGGAGCTCGCTGGAAAATCAACACCGGTTGCATGCGTATACCTTTAAGATAAGGTGTAAACCAGTCATATTCATCCCATGCATTTGTTCTGCAGCTACTGAACCAGGTGAATCCAAACTGCACAGTGAGTTAAATTGTGCAGATTGGACTCACAGGGTTCAGTAGCTGCAGAACAAACATGGCATGGAGATGTCTTAGCTTCATGTCTCCCTCCTCTTGATTTTTTTTGTGCTAAAATAATTCCTGACTAATTGCTGACTAGCTGACCATCGGTGCTGCTACAGTTAGCAGGATATCCATCATGCTGGTTGAGGAAGCAGCCTACATGTCTGATGTCACTGTATAACCAATAACTGTAATGATTTGTTTCTGTGGGTTCAGACCATCCCGCTGCTTCAGCGTCATCAACCTGCAACCATCACTTTGTCCCAGTTCCAGATTGCATGTCTGCTCGCTAACGCTTTCTACTGCACCTTCCCTCACCGCAACACCACAAAACCCGACTCAGAATACCACAACTACCCGTCAATAAACTTCAGCAGGTCAGCAGTCACAGGTTCTCTGGTTCTCCCCCAACTTGTTTAACATCCTGATTATTCATTTTGATTTGATTTTGCACACAGATTGTTTGGAGACTGGTCAGAGCGGAAGAACCAGAAGCTCATGGCCATCATGGAGTATTTTAACGTGGTGACAGATGAGAGTAAGTACCAAACCCTGAACCCAATCCGGTTCATTGGTGAGACGTACGCAGGAAGTCTATAATTATCTGTTTTTTCTGTAGAATTCAGACATGATGGACTGGTGACGTTTGAGAGGCGTTGCCTCAGAGATGCAGATGTACCGGACTGGAGAGGGTAATGCCTTATATTGGAAATATTTAACATTGTTATTATAGGAACTGCTGGAATGCAAACATTGAGTCAGTGAGACTATTCACTTTATTTAGCAGCACTTTATACAGTAGATAGAGCCAGAAGCTGATAAAAAGCTGACATACAGTTTCTTAAGTCTCGTTAATGCTTGTAAATCTCTAACATTCTAGAAATCAGCTTCACTGCACTGCTTTTCATCATTTAAATGTTTGACCCTTGATGGACTTTATTCTATTCAAACAGTTAAGCAGATGAACTGGTTTTCATGTAAAAACAGATGAAAGAGGGCACATACAGTTAGTCACAGTAAGAGCTGAGCCTGTATATGTATGTATATCTAGGAGAGAAACAGGAGCAAACACTGGAGAATAGAAGTATTTGTATTATCTTTAACATTTTAAATATCAAAACATTTCACATTTTAAAGGATGTTTTTCATTACCAATAAATGAGTGGAGTCATAAGCTGGTATTTTCATCCTTCAAACCTTTTGAAATAGTCTCTGATCAATTTTAGGATAAATGAAATAAAGCTCATTCAGAACCCTTTTAAAGAGCTTTTTTTTTTCTTTTAAGACTTTGCACAAGAATTAGATTTTTAATCGCTGCTTTTGGTGGAATATAGGAATATAAGATGTGAGGAGTGATATCATGGCAGGCTAATGTTAGGATCCTTCCAGGATTGAAGTTAATATAGGAGGAGAACAGAGGTGCACTTTTGGGTATTTTTTTGCAAAACAAGACTGATTTCTAATTTCCAACTAGAACATATCATAGGTTTAAACTTGATGTCTTTAGGTGGCTTGAGACGACGTGTGTTGTGAATTGGCGCTATAGAAATAAACTGGATTAAATTGAATGTAAACCCAACAAAAGTGTCGGAACGAATGTTCCATCTGTTTTATTTCTTGTAGGTGCAGAGAAACACTGGAAAAACTGCATGTAACCTCAGATGGCACGATCGAGGATGAAGGTACAGGGCTGCTTCAGGTAAAAGGCCCACGGTGTCAGGTGACCCACAGCTGTCTGTCCACACGGGCCTGACTGTATCTGTGTGTTTGCAGGTGGACTTTGCTGCCAAGTGGATAGGCGGGGGTGTCCTGGACACTGGTTTGGGTCAGGAAGAGATCCTGTTCCTCATACATCCAGAGCTGATCGTTTCTCGCCTCTTTACAGAGAAACTTGACGACAAAGAGTGTCTCATCATTACAGGTTCAATGAAATATGAAACGTTAAATCATTTATAGAAGCTGATAAATTTTTTTTTTATACATTATTGTTTTTTACTAGTTTCCACATTAGGATTAGATGGGATTTCAGAATAAAGGAACCTATTGATGTATTAGCTCACAGAGTTTATTTATCCAATAAGCACAACTGGAAGTTTACATCCATCCATTTTTCTGTCACGGTTCTCCCAAGTGGGGTCGCGAGGGGTGCTGGTGCCTTTCTCCAGCTGGACAGGTCTCCAGTCAGACAGACAAACAGGACATCCACACTCACGCTTAAGGAGAATTTAGAAAATCCAATTAACCTAACAGTAATTGGGCGTGCAGTTGGAGCAGTGGTTAGCACGCACGACCCACGTATAGAGGCCTTAGTCCTTGACGCGGCCGACCCAGGTTTTAATCCGACATGTGGTCCTTTGCCACATGTCTCTCCCCCTCCCTCATACCCCTTTTCCTGTCAGCCTACTGTCGAAAAAACGAGCAACCTGTGCCGTAAAATCAAAAAAAAAAAGTTATGTTTTTGAACTGTGATAGGAAGCCGGAGTACCCAGAGAAAACCCAAGCATGCTCAGGGAGAACATGCAAACTCCATGCAGAAAGGATGGAGAAAGGGATTCAAACCCGGAACCTTCTTGCTACTGCCCGCTGCATCACTGAGCAGCCCTTCAAATCAAACAGACAGGATTTTTTTGGGTCCAGCCTTTGCAGCTATACAGGCTTCCACTCTTCTAGGCAGGCTGTTTCTTTAACGACACGAACAGAGGACCCAGATTTCAGGCAAGACAGACAGTTGAATAACTTAAAGCATTTATTTAGAGGCAGTTTCAACCAAAGGTGGAAGGCAGTAGCAAAACAAACATGGCTTCTGCCGGTTTCAACTGAAATACCCTCTATTTCTTTTTGAAAAATGTGCAAAAGGACACAATTTGTGCCTTTGTGGATGTGAAGATGGTTGTGCTTTTCCTCCCGACCAGATGTGGTAAGAGTTTGATTTATCGTTTAACTCTTTGAAACCGAAAAATCCAGGAATGTAAAATGTCTCAGCTCCTACTACGGCTGTGATTGGCTAAAAACCCAATCAGCTTGAAGACTTGTACGGAATGTCCCTCCCTTTTCTTGAAAAAACCTACACCATGCTTCAGATTTATACATGTATAGTTCAAGTTGAATTCTACACAGTATCAGTCTTGCTCATGCAAGATTATGATAATTTGGATGAGTGAGCAAATACTTTTAGCAATAAAGTGGTATCTTTTAGCGTACAAGCTGTCAGAATTGACTGCGCATAGGTGTGAAAACATCTTAAGACAGTCTGAGGGAAAGTCCAGCTATCTTAGATTTAGGCCTGCTTTCATTCCAGAAATTCCATTTAACTTTCGTTCCCTTTCCGGTTATTTAGGAAATCACTCCTCCGTCGCCGCCCTAGCCCTTTAATCACTCAATCATTATAAAGAGCTGGGACTGTATAGTGCACTTTATAGCAAACTCAGTTAACTGACCGTTCTGACAGATGAACACTAATTTTTGCTCCTTGTTGGTCTCGTAACTCCGCCTCCCCGTGCGGTTCTTTGTTATTAGCCTAAGCTACAACAAATCCCACAGTTATCTAGGATATATCTGCTGGTCTAGTTGTGATGTTAACCAGTGTTTATGTGATAAAACCTGCATGTGTAATACCAAATGTGACCACTGGAGGGAACCTGAGTCCCTTGGTATGTAAGGCAGAGCATTGTATGAGAACGTCAGTTATTCAATACAGTTGAACAGAAACGTACGCTGGTTGTCCCGTGTTTTCTTTCAACGTTTACTTTGAATCACACAACATGGTGTCAGAAGTGTAGACTTCACGACCTGCGGACAAGAGACAGCGTGAATGCCAGGATCTAGTGCCAGACGGCGACAGAGAGAGACATCATCAGCGAGTATGAGTGAGCGAGAGCAGCAGCAGGGGAACGTTGAAGCGTCGGGGGACCACCACGAAGATGCTAACGTTACAGACCGTTATATGGCTAACGCTGTAACGGAAAGCCAAGGAGCGGCTAGCATACCGAGTGCAACGTTTACCATAAAGCCACCGGAACCGTTTGACTTTTCTAAACCGCACGAATGGGAGAAATGGATTCGTCGCTTCGAGAGATTCCGGCTGGCAAGTAATTTGAACTGTTCTTCAGAGGCTAACCAAGTTAACACGCTAATTTACTGCATGGGTGATGAGGCGGACGACGTGCTAAGAGGGCTAGTGCTAACCCAGCAGCAGCGTTTGCAGTACAATGCAGTGAAGGAGGGATTTGACGGTTACTTCGTCCCGAAGAAAAACGTTATTTATGAACGTGCTAAGTTTAACCAACGAGTACAGCAACCTACCGAATCAGTCGACGCATTCCTCACAGCACTTTATGCCCTAGCAGAAAGCTGCAACTATGGTTCCCTACATGATGAACTGCTACGAGACAGATTGGTGGTGGGCATTAGAGACACAGCACTGTCTCAGAAAATGCAGCTGGATAGCCAACTCACTCTCACCAAGGCGATCACCATGGCCAGGCAGTCGGAGGAAGTTCGGCGCCAACAGACGGACCTGAGGGGGGAAATGAGCACTGCTAGCAAAGTAGCTGTGGATGCACTGCACAAAGCAAAAGGAAAGCAGTGGAACGCGACGCAATTAAAAGCTAAAGGGCTTAAACCGGGACATGCAAAAGCAAAAGCAGCGACTCACACGGCGACGGGAAACAAGGCATGCCACAAATGTGGAAAATCACCATCTCATCCTGCGGTTCAGTGTCCGGCTCGGAACGCTGAATGCCACAGCTGCGGCAAAAGAGGGCACTACGGCAAGGTATGCAGACTCATCAGCTCTGTGAATGAGTTAGCCGAGGACACAGATGGACTGTTTCTAGGTGAGGTGTCCTCGGGTGAAGATCCATGGATGGCTGACATAGGCTTACAGGGCAGAAAAGTGACTTTTAAAATAGACACGGGCGCCGATGTAACAGCCATACCAGAGACAGTATACAAAAATACCATGCCCGGTGCCAAAGACGTTAAAGCCGCCATGAAACAGCTGTATGGCCCTGGTGGTGCAAAGTTGAATGTGCTAGGATCAGTCACCGAAACACTCACCTACAAGGACAGGAGCACCACAGAGAGGATCTACATCGTCAGAGACCTACACGTCGGGCTACTGAGCAGGCCAGCTTCAGTGAGGCTCAAACTGGTTGCTCGGATAGACATGATCGACCAGGAGACGGTGAGGACGACGTACCCAAAACTCTGCGATGGACTGGGGCTGGTGCAGAAGCCCTACACCATCAAACTCAAGCCGGACGCCAAACCCTTCTCTCTCAAAGTTCCACGGCGAATACCACTACCTCTCATGGGCAAGGTGAAGCGGGAGCTGGAGAGGATGGAGAGCCTGGGCGTCATCAGCCGCATTGAGGCGCCAACTGAGTGGTGCTGCGGCATGGTGGTGGCTCCCAAGAAAAACAATGAGGTGAGGATATGTGTGGACATGTCACCAGTGAACGAGTCAGTGTGCAGGGAAAAGTTCATCTTGCCATCGGTGGAACACACCCTGGGCATGCTGACAGGGGCCAAATATTTCTCCAAACTCGACGCAAACATGGGCTTTTGGCAGATACCGCTCTCAAAAGACTCAGCACTGTACACCACCTTCATCACGCCATTCGGGCGGTACCACTTCAACAGGCTACCCTTCGGGATCAGCTCAGCATCGGAGCACTTCCAGAACAGGATGACATCTGAGGTCACGGCAGGCCTGGAAGGCGTCGTCTGCCACGTCGACGACATCCTCATCTGGGGAGACACGAAGGAGCAGCACGACAGCAGGGTGCATGCAGTCCTGGAGCGGGCAGAGAAGGCCGGTGTGACGCTGAACATGGCAAAGTGTGAGTTCGGGAGAGAAGAGGTAAAGTTCCTGGGGCACATCATCTCAGCTGAGGGGGTGAAACCAGACCCAGAGAAGACAAAGGCAGTTCAAGACATGAGGGAGCCGACGAACATCAGCGAGCTCCGCAGCTTCCTGGGGATGGTAAACCAGCTCGGGAAGTTCATCCCCAACCTCTCTGAGAAGGACAAGCCACTGAGAGCCCTGCTCTCAAAGAAGAACATGTGGTGCTGGGGGCACGACCAGCAACGTGCTTTCCGCAGCCTCAAACATGAACTCTCCACAGCGCCAGTACTCCAGCTGTACGACCCAAACAGCCCACTGAAGATCTCGGCGGACGCCTCATCTTATGGGCTGGGAGCCGTGCTGCTACAGAAGAAGGCAGAAGCGTGGCTACCGGTCGCGTATGCTTCCAGGTCGCTGACCGACACAGAACAGCGATACGCCCAGCTGGAGAAAGAGGCACTGGCACTGACATGGGCCTGTGAGAGGTTCAGTGACTTTATCCTTGGAGTGCACTTTGAACTCGAAACAGACCACAAACCTCTAGTGAGCCTGCTGGGAGGCCAGGCTCTGGACGCACTGCCACCACGAATCCAGAGATTCAGGATGCGTCTGATGAGGTACTCCTACACGATCTTCCACACACCTGGGAAAAGCCTTACCTCAGCTGACACACTCTCACGCGCCCCACTGACAAATGCAGTGACAAGCAGCGACAACGACCTGATGGAGGACACCAACATCTACGTCGAAGCGGTGCTGGAGCACCTCCCGACCAGCGACAGGTACCTCACAGAGCTTCGCAAACAGCTGCAGGGCGACAGCGTCTGCGCGCAGGTGATGAAATACTGCGTGGAGGGCTGGCCGGACAGGAACCAGCTACAGGGGCCCGCCAAGCACTACTGGCACGAGAGGGCGTTCCTGACTGTGCAAAACGGACTACTCCTGAAGGGCACAAGGTTAGTCATTCCTGCAACAATGAGAGACTCTGTGTTAGACAAAATACACGAGGGACACCAGGGCATAGTGAAGTGTAGGGAGAGGGCTACCCAAACAGTATGGTGGCCTGGGCTGAGCAACCAGATCAAAGAGCTGGTACTCAAATGCAGAGAATGCATCAAGGAGAGGGCCAACCCAAAAGAGCCCCTGATGCCAACCCAACTACCTGATAGGCCATGGCAGAAAGTAGGTGCAGACCTTTTCGTGCTGAAGGACAAAACTTACCTGTTAGTAGTTGATTATTTCTCCCGCTATATTGAGATTGCCCAGCTCAGCCCCACACGATCTACTAACGTGATCACACACCTCAAATCAATGTTTGCACGTCACGGCATTCCAGAGACTCTAATTAGTGACAATGGGCCACAATTTTCTGGGCATGAAATGAAAGCCTTTGCCAGTGACTATTGTTTTGAGCATGTAACCAGCAGCCCAAAACACCCCCAGAGCAACGGTGAGGCCGAGCGTGCCGTCCAAACCATAAAGAGCCTGCTTAAGAAAGCCGGCGACCCCTACCGCGCTCTGTTGGCCTACAGAGCGACACCCCTGAGCAACGGCTACAGCCCTGCCGAGCTGCTCATGGGACGGCGCCTGCGCACCACTCTGCCGGTCCTGCCAGAGAGGTTACAGCCAGCACTTCCAGACCTTCGCGACCTTCAGCGGAAAGAGAGGGAGAAGAGGCGAGCAGACGCACAACACTACAACAGCAGACACAGAGCACGAGACCTGGGTAAGCTGTCACCAGGTGACGACGTCTGGATCACAGACACAGCTGAGCCAGGTACGGTAACATCCGCACACGGCACCCCACGATCTTACCTGATCGCTGGATCACAGGGGACACTGCGGCGGAACCGTTCTCACCTGATTCCTATGCCAGAGCAGAGGTCAGAGTGCGAGCAGCAGCCACTCAAGGTGGACAGAGGTGAAGAGACTCCTTCAGCAGTCAGACCAACTGTGAGCTCACCTCATATCACAAGAACCAGGTCTGGCAGGAAAATAAAGAGACCGGACAGACTTGACCTGTGAAAATAATAAGAGAAAGAAACATATACTTACCTGTGAAATGAAAAGAGAATGTGAAATGCTTACCTGTATATAACAATCAAAAAAAAAAAAAAAAAAAAAAAAACTTACCTGAGAGATACTTAAAAAAAAAAAAAAAAAAAAGAGAAAACTGTTTCCAGGTGAAAATGAATTAAAATGATGATTGTGTTTGGTTTAAAACTCTGTTTATGTTATGTCAGTTACGTGGCTGAATGCTAAATGTCTGGTGTTATGAGACGTTAGAAATGAAATGAATCTTTTATCTTGAAATGTTAGAGGAAAGAAAATCCTATAAGTTGTACGAATATGTTGGTTACAATGTTCTCAGGTTAACAGCAAACTTAAAAAAAAAGAGTAATCATCTTTAACTTCCAATAAGGTCTCTT
The DNA here is from genome assembly GCA_018398635.1 of Cyprinodon brontotheroides. Taxonomy (NCBI): domain Eukaryota; kingdom Metazoa; phylum Chordata; class Actinopteri; order Cyprinodontiformes; family Cyprinodontidae; genus Cyprinodon; species Cyprinodon brontotheroides. The sequence continues at coordinate 7,082,806 of JAGKQL010000057.1, forward strand.
TAACTTCCAGTAAGAGGGATGTGATGTTAACCAGTGTTTATGTGATAAGACCTGCATGTGTAATACCAAATGTGACCACTGGAGGGAACCTGAGTCCCTTGGTATGTAAGGCAGAGCATTGTATCAGAACGTCAGTTATTCAATACAGTTGAACAGAAACGTACGCTGGTTGTCCCGTGTTTTCTTTCAACGTTTACTTTGAATCACACTACTGGAATTACAAGCACACCTTATTCCAGATTATTTTTCACACTGAGTTATCGTGGAGCTCATCAAAGCAGCTTAGGTGCCTTTGATGAAAATAAAGTAAAACTAATTGAGTTAGACTTGGTATAAGTTTTGTTCTGTTTTTGTTCCCCCAAATTCCTCAAGTTTAAGTGTGATTATAGGGGAGTTACCAAGAGGAGCTCCAGTTTTATAAATACAGGTTCATATTATGATTTTAATTTTGTATTTATTTCAATTCCTTACTAACTTCTTGGCAACATACTTATGTCAGCTTCTTTATTTCAGATGAAAAGAATAAAGTGACTTAGAATCAAAATGCTCAGGTTAAAGATTGAGTAAAATAGTTCTTTATTTTATTCAGTTATTGTATGTTCCACTTTTCAACAATGATCTATACTTTTGACCGAGAGAAAATGTCTTAACCACCTTATATAGTGCCTTATATTATGATTAGCGCGGACGCTCCGAAACAGAATCTGTTTAGCAGGTTAGCTTGGCGAAGCCATCTTTGGATACAGTTAGCTATAGCCAGCTTTAGATTTTTCTCTGAGGTAAATAAAGAGGATAGAATAGAATAGAAAATCCCTCCATTGTTCAACGATGGGGGTAATTGTGTGATAGTTAAAGGCAAACATTGGCTTTTTGCCTGGAAATAATCCAGACTAACTTAATCCATTAAAGAAAGTAATTCATAATTTTATCTTTTTTTTTTATGTTTAGATGTTTTCATGGTCCTTAGCTGGATTCGATTTGATGTGCCATCTTGTGTTTTATTTTGTCTTATCCTCAGGTACGCAGAGGTTCAGTTGCTGTGATGGTTTAAGTGACAGATTTAAGTGGGTGGGACCTTTCGACGATAAACTTGAAAGGTGTGAGCAGAGGACACGTCTCTATAAAACATTAACAACAAAGATTTTAAATTGTTCTAATTCATTGATTTCCTCCAACTCTTTTTGCAGAGATGATTGGAAGCGGCTAAAGCGTCAGATTCTGGCTATAGATGCGCTTCATTTCAGACATCCAAAGGAGCAGTACAGTATGGAAAAAGTTAGACGGGAACTGAACAAGGTCAAAATTGTCTCAAGCTCCTGTCCTGTTGAAACATCAGCAAATATTGCTGATTCTTTTTTCTAATTTCAATCTTTTTGCATGTGTTTACAAGGCTTACTGTGGCT
>JAGKQL010000057.1:7084708-7097431 GCA_018398635.1 Cyprinodon brontotheroides
CAGGTGACTTAATGTGCTGCACTCCATTTTTCTTTAGGAAGTACTCAAACTCTTGTGATACAAACTGAGGACCGTTATCTGTTACAACTTCTTTCGGTAACCCGTAAGCAGCAAACAAATTTCTCAATGCTTCAATGGTTTTAACAGAAGTAGTAGTATGCATAGGAATAATCTCTGGCCATCTAGCATAAGAATCCATAACTACCACAAATATCTGCGTGTGGTCCTCTGCAAAGTCAAGATGGATTCTTTCCCAGGGGCTGGCAGCCCATTTCCATTTATGCACTGTCGCAGTACAAGGCATACCACGCTGCTTTTGACAAATAGTACACTCACTGGCTTCCTGTTCAATGCACTCATCTACTGCTGGCCACCAGAATAAACTTCTGGCAAGGGATTTCATCTTCACTATTCCCCAGTGGTGTTCATGCAGTTCAGAAATCAACTGGTCCCTTAATTTCTTAGGAACAACCACTCGTAACCCCCACAGCAGACAATCGTCTTAAACAGTAAGCTCAAAACGTCTCTGAAAATATGGCTTCAGCAACTCATCCTGTACATGTTTAGGCCATCCAGTTAACACCAACTGTTTCACCACCTTTAGCACGGAATCTTTTTCTGTTTCTTTTGCTATCTCCCTTGCAGTGATAGGTAACTCATCAAGGTAAGATACTCTGTAAATAGGGTTTGACACCACATCCACTCTTGGTGTCATCGGTAACCTGGATAAAGCATCTGCATTACTGTATTGCTCAGATCTTTTGAACTGAATCTCATACTTGTATGCAGCTAGAATTAGAGCCCACCTTTGCAATCTAGCAGCAGCTAGAGTAGGTACACCTGTTTTTGGTCCCAAGATTTTTAACAATGGTTTGTGGTCCGTCATCAAAATGAATTTCCTTCCATAAAGGTAGTCATGAAACTTCATAACGCCAAACACTAAACCAAGTGCTTCTTTTTCAATCTGAGAGTAATTTTGTTCGGTCTTAGTTAAAGTTCTTGATGCAAATGCAATCGGTCTTTCGCTTCCATCTTTCATTTGGTGACTGATTACAGCACCAACTCCATAAGGAGACGCATCGCATGCTAAGATAATTGGTAACTCGGCATCAAAATGTACCAAGATTTTGTCAGATTGAAGAGCCTTCTTTGCATTCTCAAAGGCATTTTGACAACTTTCTGACCAAATCCACTCTGCATCTTTGTGCAGCAATGCCGTCATTGGCTGGATCAGAGTCGATAAGTTTGGTATAAACTTCCCGTAGTAGTTTAACAGAGCCAAGAATGACCTAAGCTCAGTTACATTATATGAAACACTGTCTTGCAGGAACTCACATTTTTCTCGCTTTACCCTGAGATTGTAGCTTTCGAGTCTCTTAAGGACTTCTTTTAAGTTAGTCAGGTGGGTTTCTGCATCTTTACCAGTTATCAAAATATCATCCAGATAGCAGATTACTCCATCCATACCCTGAAGTACTTGATCCATTATTTTCTGGAAAATTGCAGGAGCACTTGCAACACCATAAGGTAACCGGTTGTATTGATACAGCCCTTTGTGAGTGTTTATGGTCAGGTAACACCTAGAGCTTTCCTCTAACTGGACTTGCTGGTAAGCCTGGGATAAGTCTAGTTTGGTAAATTTCTGACCTCCTGCTAATTTTGCAAACAGATCTTGTGTTTTTGGGAGTGGATACTGATCCACGTTTAACCATGGATTTATGGTGACCTTGTAGTCTCCACATAATCTCACACTGTCATCCTTCTTAGGTATACACACTATTGGGGCAGCCCACTCACTGTAATTAATGGGTGAAATAACTCCTTCTGCCTCCAATTTAGTCAGTTCCCTTTCCACAGCTTCTTTTAATGCGTAAGGAACATTTCTGGGTTTATGGAACTTGGGCACCGCTTCTGGAGCAACGTGTAGCTTAGCTTTAATACCCTTCAATTTGCCTAGCTCAGGGTTGAACACCGATGCATACTGAGCACAAACATCTTCCACTGTTTCTGGAGCCACTCTATTAACCTGTGACCAGTCTAGCTTCAACTGGCTAATCCAGTCTCTACCCATCAAAGCAGGACCTCTTCCTTTTACTACAAGTAGTTCTAGTTTTTTTGTGGTTTCTTGACACTTTACTTTGGCCACAAATTTACCCATCAGCTGTAATGACTCTTGGCTGTACGTCTTAAGTACGCAATTTGCTGGACTAAGTTTGACTGATTTAAATCTGCGCTTATACAAATTTTCAGATATTACCGACACGGCAGCACCAGTGTCTAATTCCATCTTCACTCTGGAACCATTTACACTGACATACACATAATAAGGTTTTACAACATCACCATTACCTGTGTTCATTTCAAACAGACCAAAATCAGGACTGTCTAATGTCAGATCTGGAACAGTGTCAAAGTTCAGGGCAGCTTCCATCCCGCACTGAACCACCTCCTCACTGGCTGCTCCATCTTCTCTGACTTGCTGTGACAGAAATTGGGTGTCGCCTGGATCCCCCTTAAACTCGTGCCTATTGCCTGGCTCTGCATGCTGAGGCACACCATGCTGTGGACCGAGCCAGCTGCCGACATCCTGCTGCTGGAGAGCGCTGGCATCCTGACAGGGTTGCTGCTTGAGAGCGCTGGATCCCCTCTTCTCCATATCCAGATGCATGGTTCCCCTGGTCGTGCTCGAACGGCCTCCTTCTTTGCGTGTGCGACAGGCTCTGGCTATGTGTCCTTTTTTTTTACACTCATGGCACTCGCTGTCTTTAAACCTGCAGTCATTCGGGTTGTGATTTTTTCCACCGCAACGATAACAGGGTTTCCCGGCAGCTGCATTTTTCTCAGCTTCGTGGTATTTTGCTTTAGCTTTCTTTTCCACTACATGAGCCTTGAAAGCTTTCTGTGAAAATTGCTGTGCGCTGTCCTTAGTTACCTCAAAAGAGAGTGCCATTTCTACAGCCAGCGGCAGAGTCAAGTCTTTAGTGTGCGCGGTACTGAGCAGTCGATCTCTTAATTCACTACTCTTTACGCCACAGACGAATCTATCACGCAGCGCTTCATCTAAGAAAGTCCCAAATTTACATGTAGCTGCTAGCTTTCGTAAACTAGCAACGTACTCACTGATGGTTTCGTTATCCTTTTGGTTTCTTCCGTGAAACTTGCACCTTTCTGCAATAAAGTTAGTCTTTGGTACGTAGTGCTTCTGCAGCAATTCTACCAACTCTTCGTAGCTTTTCTCTGACGGTTTATCAGGCGCACACAGATCCATCAGCAAGCTATGGGATCTTTTCCCCACCACCGTGAGAAACACCGACTTAGTTTTCTCCTCTTTAGTGTCCAGGTCATTTGCAGCAAAATACTGCTCGAGACGCTCGCGGTAGTTGTCGAAACTTTCCCCACTTTCCTCAAAGTGAAAATCTTCTGGCTTTCCAGACGCCATCCTTTTAGCTCCGGTTCTGCGGTTCCTTTTTCACCCAAAACGCTCAGCTTTCTGTCCCGTGTTGCCTCTATGGAGCCGCGCCGTCTGCGGACTCGGTGCCTTCCAACTTGAAAAATCCCATCCTCGTCGCCAAAATTCTGTTGTGTATGAAACACCGGGTCAAAAAGAAAATAAATATTCAAGTAGATAACTGGAAGTTAGCACATAGCAACATTTATTATCAACAGGGAACTTTCTTCTTCTCCTAAAAGCACAGCTCACCACTCTGTAGTGCACTGTCAGAGCGCCCCCACTGGCGAACTGTTATATTTGCCTTAACTTTAGATTCACAATAACAGACAGCCTCCAACACACACAGGAGCATACTTAAACCAAAAGTGTCTTAACACATCAAACCCGGCGGTTCATTAATTTCGGTGTCTGGAACACCACACTTCCCTGTGAAGTTTTGTGATTTTATGTTCTTTTCAATACCTAGCCAGCTGGGAAATTATGTTTCTGATACTTTAAGAAGTTTATTGCCCTCCCCGGTGGGGGGGGGGTAAAATATCGTATTTAATCAAATATTGTTTCGGCTGTTATATATTGCTTATGACACACAGTCTCACTAGCTGTGGTTAGTGGGACTGGGGGCACTAATCATGGTCAAACAGTTATTTCTGCACATACATGGAATAAATTCCCCACAACTTCTGTACAAAATATAAGTTTATTAACAAAAATTCAGCTCCAAGTCAAAAATATTTCAGTTTAAAACTGTTAACTAAGACTAGTAAAACTCAACTAAATTAAACTAAACCACTATTGTACAAAGAGGAAGGGGGAAGCGGTTGAAAAACATATTACAGTTTAAGATATATTTTGTGTTTTGAAACCAAAGTTTATCTGAAAAGAATTTGGGATATGATCAAATTAGATTTTCACTAATTTGAGAAATTGGAATGTTTCAGACCAATTCAGATATGCAAATCCATGAGGTGAATAAATCATTGTTGGCCAAATAATGTTTTATTAAATGATTTAACTTAATCAAGAATATAATAATAACAACTTTAGTCAAAAGGATTCTTTACCTCTTTGGAAATAGCTAGCAGCGAATAGACGAATTCCACTAAATGACTCTTGGTCCTTACTTAGTAATAGAAATGTAATGAGCATCTGAGGAGCACATGAACACAAATGTTATATCAGTGTTTAAACCCTTAGTGAATAAAACTTGTTCAAGCTTCAGCAACAGCTGGGCGGGGTTGGTCACACCTCTGTGACTTGCCATGTGACTTGCCTGTGGAGGGCTTGGCTGAAAACGGGGTTGTTGCAGAGATTCCACAGCTGATTCCACATCATCATGTCAAGATTAAATATGGACACTGGTTCCCAATGTCCAAAAAGTATGATCATGGCACATGGCATAACAGAAGTTTTCACCTTTTAATTAAGCCAATCTAATGAAGTTCAGATTCCAGCTGTAAAAAATCATATTTTTAAACACAAACTCCAACATGGATGACAGGCCTCCCGGACTAATTTTGTTTAAAAACACATTCATTCTGCCAGCTGAAATTCCCCAAAAACAGTTCTATGCTAGAAGGACCAAACAAGCATTTCCTTTTTCAATTCCTGACAATATTTACAAAAATAGAATAAATCTGTACTCAATCTGACATGTGAGATTTACAATAAGTAATATTTATTTAAAAAAAGGATTATTTATCATCTATGGAGTATTTATAATATAATAATGGATGTATGTATATACTCCTATTATTCAATACCCTGTCTGTATAAATAGAACACAATACTATAACCTAACCTTCCTAAATACAACATGTATGTTGACATATACATATATAGTGGATACTGACTGGATTGTGTTTTCTTGAAAACTTTTTCGTAACTTGTTTTGTGTCATTAGCTGAAACTGGATTTAAGCGTCTTAAATGCTGTAAGCACCATTGACTCCACAGGCATAGAGAAACAAAAGGTCATAGCTGCAAACGCTATCCACTTATCTCGAGATGGATAATCTAAACAGCTTTAACCTCACTCTATGTGAAGATAATATTCAAGAATTAATCAATTTAATTCAAAATCTAACTGAAAACATTCTGATTCCAGATGCTCTCTGTCAGCTTACACTGTATCAGCTTCAATCCTATTTAAAAGCTAAATAATACTCTAAGTTGACAGCCAATTATCAAAAGACCTTGGAAAAAATTAGTGCTGCAAAACTTTTATTGTCAGAACCTGAGATGAGGTTAGCAAAGTTAGAAAGTTCAAAGCCCGACAAGGCCAGAGAGACACGGCCATTAGAGAAAACGTTTGACCTCCCCCTCTGAAGAGCTATGCCATAAACAAAGCCTACAGACTCTGAATCAACAGGAAGTCACAGCAGTTGAAAGTAATAAAGTTCCCGAAACATACCCAAAGCCTTCAAATTTTGAGTTAACACAAAATACCTCTGAAAACAAAGGTGTTTAAAGTCAAACTAGTGCCACAGACAGAAACAGAGAAAACCAAAGAGATAATTTGGTAGAGTCAGGTGGTTCAAATTATTCTAATGTACAATTGTTCAGATCCTTCTTTATCTCTCTGCCACACCTTAGAATTGAGAAGAGTCACTCAAGTGGCTCACACCAGTTTGAACCAGCACCAAGTGCCAGAGTTCAAAGCTTGAAAAACGAAAGTTATGACTGTAACTACGGTTCAATGAATCCCGGATGACCGACAGAGCCGGTGCATAAACCACGAATGATCACTCTTGTGCATGCACAGGTCGAGAATCTTATACCAAAATAGTCACGTGTGACCCCCTGTGACACCGGTGAGCCTATAAAATCACGTGAAAATGACAGCCCAGTCCCTTAATCTTCTCGCGAAAACACAGAAATTTCGAGGGACCGTGTGCTCCTGGGTCACCCGGGAATCATAGAACTGTAGTTAAAGTCGAATCTTTTGTCCTATTTCATCCCTACTGACTGCCAGAGGCAGTGCTTAAAGCACGGATGACGATTACCAACAGAGTCCTGAGGAATCGAATACAGAAAATAAACAGCCCGAAAACATGCCCACCTCTCTGGGAAGATGGTGCGCGCCGGGATAGGATCCCCTCCATTGGGTGAAAGGCGGCCAAGTTAACCCTGTAAAACCTAGCAAATTTATTCGGGGATGACCAAGAGGCTGCTGAACAAATAGCCTCCAGAGTGACACTAGTCATAACGCCCCACCACACACTGGTGTACAGTATTATTTCACCCTGGTGAAATAATACTGTACACCAGTGGGGGGTTGGCGGCCCTGCATGTACGCTTGTTCCACCACATCCACAATCCAACATGCAAGGCGCTGTTTAAAAAGGGCCTAGCTTTGCAAACAAACAGACTATCTGACTGCCGGAGAGAAGGTGTGAGTCTGACATATGCCTTCAGTGCCCGTACAGGGAAAAGAGTCTCATCAGGCCCATCCGCATTGAGGCGAGCAAGCTGGAGGGGCACAGTGTGGCTCGCGGATGAAGCCACCTTATGAAGAAATGGGAAATCAGGCCAGAGAGTAACACCAGTACCAGCCCGGTTCCAACGGCAGCTGGACTCGTGAACAGAAAAAGCATGTAGCTCACCCACCTGCTTTGCTGAGTCCATGGCGAGAAGAAAAGCTGTCTTCTTTGACACACACTCAAGGCTTGCCTCTGCAAATGGTTCAAAAGGAGGAGAACTCCATTCAGAAGCTCCATCCAGACAGTGTCTTGCCCACGACCAAAATCTTTATAAATTAGCAAATATTCCCAAAGGAGTAAATCATGATCATCTAATTAAAATAAAAATAACTCCAATTAGAGAAAAAGTTAAAACGATTAAATGTGGTCTGTTTAATATTAGAACTCTTTCCTCTAAAAGTCTGCAAGTTAATAACGTGATTTCCAGATAATCACATTGACTCATAGTTGCCTTTACAGAAACCTGGCTGCAGCGTAAGAGGATTATGTGAGCATAAATTAGGCACCTCCTTCAAGCTATTCAAATTTTCAAATACCCAGAAGTTCTGGGCAAGGAGGAGGAGTAGCAACAATCTTTCAGTCTGACTTACTGATTACCCCCAAGGCAGTTAATACTTCCAACTCTTTTTAACATTTAACCCTTAGTTTCCCTCTTCCAAATTTCAAAGAAAAACCTCTTCTTTTTGTAACTTTGTAATTCCACCAGGTCCTTACTCTGAATCTTTAGATGAGTTTCCAGAGTTCCTTTCTGATTTTGTATCAAATACTGACAGGGTCATCATAGTGGGATATTTAAACAAACATACTGACATTGAAGGTGATAGCTTAAGAGCAGCCTTTAATGCTATCTTAGACACTATTGGCTTTTGTCCAAAATGTGAATAGTCCCACGCATTCTCATCTTCATACTTCAGATCTTGTGCTGACATATATGACATAGAATGTGAAGAAATAACAGTATTTCCTCTCAACCCTGTCCTCTCTGACCACTTTCTAATAACCTTCAGGATTACTTTAACAGAGTTCCCCTCCACCAAAAGAAGGTTCAATTTTAGTAGATCATCAGATAGTGCAGCTATAAATTTTAAAGAATCTGCTTCACTTTCTCTCTCCTCTGTGTCGCTGAGCAGTAGTGCAGAGTCCTAAAGCTTAGTTTCTGTGTACTGCCTTAGACAACACAGCTCCTTTGAAAATGAAAACAGTTAAACATAGAAAGCGTGCTCCTTGGTTTAATGCAGAGCTGCGCACATTGAAGCAAAATTCTAGGAAAGTGGAGAGAAAATATCGCTCCATAGGCCTAAGGGAATCCTACCTAGTCTGGAAAAATAGTTTACAGCTGTATAAGAGGAGCCTTTGAAAAGCAAGAGCAGCATACTTCTCCTCATTAATAGAGGAGAATAAGAATAATCCTAGATTTCTTTTTAATACTGTTGCCACACTCACCCAGAGCCATAGCTTAGTTGAACCGTCCATTCCACCGGCTCTTAGAAGTAATGATTTTGTGGGATTTTTTTATAAATCAGATTGATATTATTAAAAATAAGATCATTAGCACTCCTCTATCCGCGATTGGTTTGTCTCTGGAGGGGGGGGCAGCATCTGAGGTAGTCATGAACCAGGTTTAAACTGCTTTGATCCAATTGAACTTTCAAACCTCTGCTTAAGAAACCATCTCTTGATCCAGATGACTTGGTCAATTATAGACCTATATCCAATCTTCCTTTCTTATCTAAAAATCTTTATAGAGTAGTTGACAAACAAGTGTGCGATCACTTACACCATAATGAACTTTTTGAAGAGTTTCAGTCACAGCTTTAACTTTAGAGCTCATCATAGCACTGAAACAGCTCTGGTGAAAGTCACTAATGATATTACTCATAGCCTCCAGATAATGGACTTGTATTTGTACCGAGCAATGTAACCTGCTGAGGACGAGGTCAGGTTGCTCTTCTGCCAGTTTACCGCGAAGACCCAACAGGTCTATGTGGTTGAGCAAGGTGCGGGTGTCTGCAGTGGCTTGAGTTTCTGTCTGTGGGTGCACAGACGAGCCAGTCGCCCAAGTAAGGCAGGATCTTCCTAACCCTTGGCCAGCAAGGTGTCTATCTCTTGGCTCAGGGCCTGAGCCTTTACCTGGTCGTGAATCACTGTCCACCTGACTCGAGAAGGAACAGGAGGGCGGCGGCAGAACTGTAGCACGTAACCCCGGGTAAGTGTACACACAGCCCATGGATCGGGAATGAGAGTGGCCTAGCAACCGAGCTGGTCTGGGGTAAAGTGTCCCACCACCGGCCCAGTGATGTCATCTCCGAGCCCCTCTCGCCCTTACGGGGGCGGGAGGGTTGCCGAGTGGCCCGCCTGGGTTGAGAAGCGATATGAGCCCGACGTCTGGGTAAATCCCACTGGCCATGGGCAGGTCACTAGCCACTTGCCCAGATATGCCCTCTGAAACCCTGGAGCTACTCTTGGTCCTCTTCCATGGAGGCCCCATAGCCTCAGGAGCCACACGTTTCACCTCTCTCTTATTGTGTCTACGCAATCGCAGTAGTTCTAATCCGCACATGGTGCACAAATTATTGTACAGCCTGCACGCTCTCACTCGCATAAAAAAAACACCACCGAAAGAACTAAAATCGGGAACCAGAATTTACATCGACTTCAGCGGGGCCTGGTGAACAGCTGTCGATATTAGGGAAACTCCCAGAACTTCCGGGAGAGACTAGGGATGTCTGCATTAGGTGCCATTAAAAACCACGGAGCGGGTAGGCTGAGTGGACCATTTAGTCCTGAAATAGTGGCTCTCTTGGAATTCGCATGGGACGCTTCCTCCGCCAGGCTAGATTCGTACCGACGACGTAGCGAAATTCACGTCCATAGCCACGGCGCTGAGGTCTGGTCCGATTCCAATACTCCCTTGTGCGCACTTGCCCGATTGAAGGGTGCGAAGATTCTGCGTGTATCCTAACTATCCTTGGTTTTTCCCAGGATTCATCGCCGGAACCAAGCCAGCTGGCTGCTCCGGTATCAAAGGAAAAAAGATTACTTGGAGACAGTGAGGTGGAATGGCGGGTTTGGGTTTAATATAATCAAGCATAATGAAGATAGCTTTGTCTGCCGAAATTAAAGAAAAATAGATGTTTTAATGGTTATTGAGGTCAGATACTATGGCGGTAATGTTTGATTTATCTAAAAGGTTTTATCTGTTACTCTGTATAACTGGGTTTGGCTGTAATTAAGGACAGCAGATTCTAACCATATCTATCAGGGTGGGGAATATAGGACTACTAAATCGGATCTTTTTTTATTGCAAGTTTGACTTCAATTTGCTTAACTAAATATTTTTGTTGATGAATATAAGAAATTGTGTATGAATATATTTTTATACATACATTGTTTAGATTTACCTAAATCTAATCTTTCTACCCCTCTTATAGAATAGAATACATTAGAATAGAATAGAAAATCCCTTTATTGTCCCACAATGGGGAGAATGCTGGTCTTACTGTACTGTAAATTTTTTTAACAATATATATGAAACTATGCACCTGGAGAATAAATAACCAATAAAATGCTATGGACAATTTTACAGTAATGGATATTTGAAACATAGCAGCAACATCAGAGATGTGCAAAATGACAGCAGCATGTTATTAAACCGACTGAGGTTTATATCATTAAATTTGATTTTATTTGTTCCTGCTCCCGGTGGTTGGCACTTTTATTCCACTCTGGATTCTAATAAGTGTAGTCTTTGTTCACTTTACGATAAAAAAGATGAAAAAGAAAATTAAAAGACACAGTTTGGAAAGTTCGGTATTAATTATCTCCTTACTTTCAAGGACCTCAAAGGATCCAGTCCAGGTAGACCACGTCCTTGGAAGACGCAGCCCATAAATTTGAACACAGCCAGTGAGTCTGCATAATGTACGTACCACCAATTTGCTGCATCTTCATGACACTGATGCAAAATCACAAGTTAGGTATAAGTAAGACAGCTAATACATTTCAAATGGGAAGGTCCTCTTTAAAATTGTCTTATTTGACCATATAGATTTGTTTTTAAGAAAGGGACAAGTGTTATGTCACCTGTGGCGGATACAGACGAGGGCAGACCCCTTTTGGAGACCAATATTTTCTACATAGTCTGTTTGGTTTAAGATTGGTATTTTAAAGTACCAATAGTTTACATCCAGTAATTTAAATAACAGGTGTTAGTTTTAGGGAATATAAAAGAGTTATGGTCTAATTTGTTGTTACATAGATGTCGTTACAAAATTTTAATTTGACGATCTGGATCTTTTTCTTGTTTGGTGTGATTGCAGTGGCGGATCTTGACCTGGCCAGACCGGAGCGGAACAAAAAAGATTGCTTTGCCCTGTATTTTGAGGGCGAAGGACGGAGAACATCTACGTGGATGGTGATGTGCGAAGGAGTAACAGTGGATTTTTAAGAAATGTTCATTGATTAACATGACAGAACAAGTGCTCTGAGCTGGGCGGAGCGGAGTGGTGACGAAAGGGGTGGAATTTGGGGGTTAGGTGCAAACCCTCTTTTTGAAAATCCTGTAACCGCCCCTGGCTACAGCCAAGCACATGACACTGCATGAAAAGTGGGATTTTCGTCAATATGCGGCACTGTAGATTGTCGTGGAACTTCAGGTTAGCGGCAGTTTACGGCAATTTGCAGGCTTCGCCGAAAACTCCCGTAAATTGTCAGAAATTGACGTGGACTTTCTTAGGCAGTGTTCCCCCCATGCCTCCCCCCCATGGAATTCTAGGGGAGGCTTTAACATGTAAATGAACATGCTGTGAGCTATACAAATGCAAACCAGGGTTGCAGGGGGGGTTTTACTCCAAGTGACATTTTTCTAAAAGGTAAGAAAATCTCTGATACAAAGAGATCAGGCTCAGTATAGCCTCTTACATTTTAGCTTGAATTGATTTATTTAATTAAAGTATAGAGACCAAAACAGATCTTTAGCTGACAGAGCAATACATTTAGAGCAGTAATTATAAAACAAAAATAAATTTGCATTTAAGATAAAAAATAAAATGTTGTCTGTCAATATGCTCAATTCACAATTACTTAAGTGGAAAAGTTTCAAGAAATGATTCTGAGATGATTCACTTTATAACATGGCGCATTATCCTGTTGGAAGTAGCCATCAGAAGATTGGTACACTGTGGTCATAAGGTCCGGCCAGGTCAAGATCCGCAATTGCAAACGCACCAAACAGGAAAAAGAACATCGACAAATTCCAGTTCGTCAAATTAAAATATAGCAGCAACAGATCGGTGACTAGAAATTATAGCACAATTCTTATATATATTAAAAAAAAAAAACTAACACTGTTTATTTAAATGATTGGATCCAAACTATTGGTTATTCACCAACGAGGAAGCGGATTTCTCATCTCCATCAAAATATTTATTTTATACCGAGGGTGTTGGGAGCTGGAGAAATTCCACTTTTTCTCCAGCAGAGTCCGCCGTGGATCCTTCTGAGTGAGCCTCCTGCACAGCTGCAGCTCATCAAGATCATCAGAGGATCCACTATATAAGCTGTCTTCAGACCTTGCCTCAACGCCGCAGTGTTGATCCAGTTGGTCAGCGCCTAAGCCTAGACTCTCAGTGTTACTTTGTGACTTTGAATCCAGCCTGGATTCTAACCGTTGTCTCTGTCTTCCAGGAAACCAGTGTCTCCTCTGTGAAGCTCTGGAAGAGCTAACCTGCCGAGCCGACCCTCAGAGGCAAACCCGAAGAACCATAGAGAACTTCCATGCAGCTCAGGACTAAGA
>JAGKQL010000057.1:7097441-7123250 GCA_018398635.1 Cyprinodon brontotheroides
GGTGTTCTGCATACTTGGGTCGCTCTTTGAGAACCCATCATGACAGAGGGACTTAAACTTTAATCAAATCCATTCAAAAGAAACTTCTTATTACAGGAATGAAAAGAGATGCCGAGTTTGGGAGCAGTGAACAAGTTCATTCAAAAAAAGCAGTTTTGAATTATCCTTATCCCCGTTACAAAAATATATATATATATTTGGGCAGAAACTGAACATATGCTGGATGATGGTGGGATTTTTTTAATATGTCATATTAAATTAAGTGCTCACAGGGTTCATACAGGAATGAGTGACTCTAATTTAATGCTATTTTAATGCTATTAGAAACGATTTTAATGCCATCAACAAGAACCATGTACACAAGTTATTAGTGTACATGAAATATGAAGGAGCTGCAAGCACAGTTCCATGACTCCTGTATGTATGTAAACACACACACACACACACATATATACGTATATATATATCCTCTAGCTTTTTCTCCGCCTGGAGCGATATAATATATCTGACGAAATTGTTTTTATAAGCATTTTTTATTAAAGAATTATAAATATTTCGATAAACATATTTAAATAATTTTAGTGCCAATTAAGGCCTTGATTTAAAAAAAAAAAAGAATGATTTTTTAATTATTTTTATTGATCCGCGGAAACCCTGGTTCATCTCGCGCATGCTCTTTACGATCTCCAAGAAACTCAGAGCGGCGCGGTGTGCAGCCACAGTGGAGGATGTATGCTTTGCTTTGTGCAGGCGCTCTGGAGCGGAGTATGGGGGATTTCGGGGTAAAACTCCTCTTGGACGCGATGGCGACTCTGCATCGAACAAGACGAACTCAAAGAAGAGATGCTAGCGGTAAATATATGTTCGATTACTGCCTGCAAGGCTAAAAGCAGCCTAGCCTAAGCTACGGCTAATAGCAGCCTAGCCTAAAGCTACGGCTAATAGTAGCCTTGCAAGAACAAGCTTTATTAAAGTGTATTTTTTTGTGATTCACAGGAAGCAGTACGCCGTCTTCACAACTCGGAGACTAATTGCAGGCACTATGAACCGGAGCAAGGGTAAGATTTAAAGAATATGCTTTCATTCTGCGGTGGTAAAGCGCAATGGATACGGATAGATACCGATCATAGCTGTACATTTTGTTTTCACAGACCTCTATTTGCTCGAGCCATATCATAAGTCCAAATTTGGTAACGACAAGCTGGATGTACACTACTGTTGTTACTGACTTGTTTTGATTTTTTTATTCTCCTTCCATTTAATTGTTTTCCAGCTGCCTGTAAGACGTGGCTTTCAGACGGCACGCAGGAGCTTCAGATATACGCTGCCAGCCAACACGTTGGTCGCGGAGGCTGCCAAACAATCTGCTCGAGTCGGGCCAGAAGAGGGAGGGTAAGACTTTATTTTGGTGACTATTTTTTCAGGTGCATTGATGGAGTATTGTTGTGTCCATCGCCAGTCGCGCTGATTCATTGATGTTTTTTTCGCTGCTGAAAGCGTGCCAGGAGGTGTGCTTGCCAGATGAGGAAGTGGAACTCTGGAAGTCCGCCACCGTCGGCCTCATGTCTGACGAAGAGGCGCCGTTAGCGGTGTCTCTGGATGGATTATACGGTCGCCGCCATTTCGTAGGCCGGATCTCACTGAACTCTGTGTTAAGCTGCAGTCCCGGTTAGAAGCGATGCCGAAGTACAGGACACAGTAGGTGTCTGCACATCGGGAGACACCGCCGAGGAGGGAATGCTGCCAGTTACCTCCAACCCCGAGGAAGCAAGCGGTTGGATTCACTTGAGGTTGTAAAAGTTTAGATAAGCATGTGTTTTGGATCACCAGCGTTGTATATAGTTGTGTGTGTTTTTAATAAAGCTCTTTCTTTGCATAAGCAGCTTCCTGGCAAATGTTCATTTCCTGTATAAATTCATTTCATGTCCATGATGGTAGCCTAATAATTGTGTGGTTGGTGTAGGATAACATAAATACACAGCATATGAATGAATAAATATATGAGAATGAATAAATATATATGAATAAATAAGGAATGAATAAATATATATTCATAGATACTCCATATATATATATATATATATATATATATATATATATATATATATATATATATGTGTGTGTAAATTTATATGCAAATATATATATATACCCAACCAATCACGAGCGACTTTTACTTGTTTAAAAAGAGTGGTTCCGCGTCCAATACTCAGTAGAAAATTAAAAGAGCCTGAAGTGGCCCGCACGTTTGGTTTTGCTGCCTTATCCTTGGCGATTTTTACTTGTTTTGAGAATAGTGGTTTTCAGCCAAATACTGAGTAGGTTATTCAAGCCAGACAGCTGGTTTCATATGCTCGCGCGGGCCATTGGTGCTGCTGATGCATATGTCCAATTAGGGCCAGAGAGTACAGCTGATTGCTCTCCACAAGCGGATGGCGGCGAGTTGCCGCTTGGCATCAGGCAGGCGAGTTACGGGGACGAAAATCTCACTTTTCATGCAGTGTGAGGCATCACTGTGTTGCTGTAGCCATAAGCGTCGTTAGACCTATTTAAGGGTGGCTTCAGTCACCCTTTCTTTGGCATTAGCCACCCTATAATTATTTTGCGTTAAAAAAAAATATTTTTTTTTTCTGTATTTATTTTTTCCTCATATTTTCCCCAAAACAAATGCAGTAAAGCACCGAATAAAAGCCATAAAGAAGACAAGTTAATCTGAACAATCATAGTCGTAACTTCCTTAAGGACTGGTGTGGACATGTCCCCACCAATTTTGTACACGTATTTTGCTTTCGGTGCTGTGTATATCTGATTAAACCCCATTCATGCCGCTCCTCAGAAAGAAAATAAAAAAAGTTCATCCTGTTTCGTCCACAAACCCGAAAAACTCAGAAAAAAGAATCTGTTGCCTCTCGCTCTCTCCCCATCCCACCCCCCTCCAACTCCCCATAACATTTGAATTGAAGATATCGGGTGGCGGGTGGGGTTGGGTTGGTAAACTCGACCCATGCAGGTCTCTAAGCTACACTACATTCGATATGAATTTGCCATAGAAACAGACAACAGCGCCAATATCAGGAGTATATACGCGAAATAATTTCCCACATAAAAACAGGACTTTCAGTCCGTTACAGTTTTCCGTTTTTTAGAGGGTTGTTTATTCTGCGTTTATTAAGTGATGGCTGTGGTATATTAAAAGGTTGTTTATTTTGCGTTTATTAAGCAGTGATTGATTAATTTAAACACCTGCTCTACTGATGGTCTGTCGGAGTTGGTGTTTAGGTTGAACATAAAGAACACCTTTTATTTGAAGCTTCTTTTTGCTTCACTATTGTTTTAATCCCGGCTTTACTTAAAACTTTTTCCTGACTTTGATAGTGTTGCCATTCAGTTGCAAGCACTGCGGCCCTTTTTCTTTTATATGTACCTGCATTACATTTAAGATTTAGCGATTTAGCGTGTTGACAACTCATGAGCAAGCTGCTTTTACCGGTATCAGCAGGAAGGTAAGGATGGGATCTTGCCTTTGCAGGTGTGGCGTCCTTTCTGCAGGGGGTCCAAAGATAAAAGAATTTAAACAATTTTTGGCATTGGAATTTCAGATTTAAAGGGAGTTAGAAAGTTCACTTAGTAAAAGTGCAAATAATAAATCTGATTACCTATTACTTTTAAGCTAGTTGAACATACTGCGACAGACTGGTGACCTGTCAGGGGTGAGTCACCTCACCAGAACCTGGCTAGGGTATGCACCCAGCACCTCCTGATCCCTAGGGATAAGGTTAAAAAGAAATGGATGGTTGACATAGTCAGCTCTCCCAGATTCTATCAAATCAGTATTGATACCCTCCAAAAGGGTTGGGAAATTTGGGGGGCCCTAGGCAAGGAGCAGGCAGGGAACTGAGGAAGTAAGCCAACAAAACGGGCCATTCTACAGATAGAAATGTTAATAGAATAGACATACTTTATTTGTTCTAGGTTTTGTCCTCTCTTCTTGTCCTTTTTCCTCTCTATTTATCAGCGTTTCTGATGGCATTTTGGCCAAAGGATTTTTATCAAAAACATAATTAATATTGCACAAATGAAATCTGAGTTGTATTAACCATACATGGAAACAGAGTTTTATGAGGTCCCCCAGAACTTGGGGCCCTAGGCAACTGCCTAGTATTGCCTAATGGTAAATCCCCCCCTGGATACCCTGCTGGTGGATGTTCTTGACAGAAAGACGGAGTTGCTTAATCATATTCTGCTTAAGGCCCCATAAGATCTTGTCCGAGTCCTGGTTTAAAAGTAAATTAATTTTAAAAAGTGACCCAAAATTGACTGTCAATAAATGTTCTACAAAATTGATATATTTATTTGATTTCTTTGATTTGTACTGTCTGTTTAGATTTATGTGATATTTTTTGCACAAAATATATAAGTGAATATTGTAACAGTTATGTTTTCAACTGTAAGCATTAAATTGATAAATGTTATTCGCATTTTTTTGGCTTTATCCTTTCCAACAAAAAAAAAAAGGCGTCGCGCAGGTAGCTCCCTTTCCTTATGAGCCGTCCCCACCAACTTTCAACACAAAGCACTTGTCTTAGACAACGCCTTAGCAGGTGCACTGAACGCAGCCTTTGAAATCGAAAACACCCATTATTTACCATGACTGCGCACCTGCTCCACTGGGCTTACGTGAGCGAGGCTGAGCGGTTATGGAGGATGAGGGATTTCAGGGTCAGAAACTAGAGCAATGGACAAAAAAATTAAACCAAAACAGAGAAAAAGTCTCAGCAGCTGAATAAAATGAAGCGTTGAGCAGGTGGAAGCAGCTGCTTAACATCTGGAACCATTTGGCTTAAAGTAAACCAATAAAGGAGTCTAGCTTAGGTGGACTGCTTTAGTAGCATCTTAAAAGTTATTTTTCAAAATAAAATAAAAATACAAAAAACTCTCTGAAAACTCTCTGTTTAACTGAAAAACCCTTTAAAACTCACCTTTAACCAAAGGCTGCCTTCAGATGAGGTGTATTTCTGTCTAATGATTGTTGGTCGGTGTGAAGCTGCTGAACGCACAGCTTCTTTCACTTTAGGTTTAAAGGGAAAACGAAAGAGAACTAAAACCAACTGCGTCTGCGCAGAAAAACTAAGATTAGATTAGATTAGATGAGCTGTGAGCTTTATTGATCTAACAGCGGAGAAATTCACTGGTCACATATTGGCATAGTACTTAAAGAAGGTTCAAACAAGGAGGAAAAGGTGCATCAGGAATAAAAATGAAATAAAAATAAATGAAAAAAATAAGAAATAAAAAAATAAAAAATACAAGGGAGTTACACAGAGATTTGAGGTGTACATGTACAATCAGGATGGCTTATATACAGGTGGGATTGACTTTACATTAAAGTGTAGTAGGTAAGAACAATGGTGAGGTAGTGATGACTATTCTATTCACATCTATTGCACAGTCAGCATATTTCACAGAATATTGCACAGTCAATAAATAAAAACTAATATAGCTGCACAGTGGTTGTTACAGGAGTTATTGTGGTTATAGTGCAGTATCTGGTGGCAGCAGGAATGAATGACCTGCCGTAGCACTCCTTCTTACAGTTTTTGGTGTTAATTTAACTTACTTTGTCAGACTTTCAAATAAAATCAAACCCATGTTAAATAATTAGTCACCTATAGATTTTAAAGGTGTGGACATTTTTTTTAGTTCACCTGGTCTTTAATGAGCACCTATATTTGCGTTATTATAAAGTATCAAAGACATTAAGCAATGATGGGTTTTCTTATGAGTATAAATTTGGACTTTATTTGATTTTTTTAATGTTTATTCCTTCAGATGTGTTTCCTTCTACAACCATAACGAAGTGTTTCAGCCATACAATTTTTTTTCTCAGTTTTAGCCCTTTAAGCCAAATTTACTATTAATCCTTCAGGATATTTTAAAGGTTTCTCTCCTGCTGACTGCCTCTAATTTATTCTGCAGTTTTTTCTTTATAAATGTGTTTAAAACCTGATTTTTTTATCCTTATATTTAAAAACAAATGTATTACCAACCCTCGGTTAAGCATTTATTCAGTTGGAGAAAATTAGGGTGCATTGACATATTGATCTGTTCTAAAGTCTCTAACCAACGCTCTGATGGGTTCATAGTCACCTGGTGACATTGTGATCTGCAAAGCTGTAGCGTCGTCGGCATAGGTATGCAGGCGG
The DNA here is from genome assembly GCA_018398635.1 of Cyprinodon brontotheroides. Taxonomy (NCBI): domain Eukaryota; kingdom Metazoa; phylum Chordata; class Actinopteri; order Cyprinodontiformes; family Cyprinodontidae; genus Cyprinodon; species Cyprinodon brontotheroides. The sequence goes on from JAGKQL010000057.1 coordinate 7,103,645, forward strand.
CTTGCACAGCCTGATCTACTTCTTGTTGTTTGCTATAATCTGAGCAAAAGTGAGCGTGTAGATATTGTATAGGAGGAGCCCCAACATGGATCCTTTTGGAAACCCACATGTGATTATTCTGATCTCTGATTTAAAGTTCCCTCCTTCAGATAGGATTTGAACCTGTCCAGTGTAATACCAGAAAGGACAACCCATTTTTACAGAAGTGATCTAATGTGTCTAATGTCGCACTGAGGTCCAATAGTACCAGCACTGTGGTCCTTCCACAGTCTGAATAATACAGATTTCATTGAACACTTTAATCAAGGCAGTCTCTATACTGTGGTTGGCATGGAAACCTGACTGGTAGATATCAGAGTAGCTGGTCATTGTTGAGAAGGCATTTAACTGTTGAAACAAAAGTTTTTTCAATAATCTTACTGATGGAAGGGAGGTTTGAGATGGGCCTGTAGTTCTGCAAGACCAATTTGTCCAAGGCTCCCTTTTTTAACTCAATTTAAATTTGTTTAAACTTTAAAGGCCTATGGTGATAAGCATAGGGATGTGTTTATGATTTGAATAAAATCCAGACTCTTGATAAGTTAAAACCTTCTTCACATAAAACCCGTTGGTAAAACATCAAGATAGCAGAGAGAGGAGATTAGCTACGGAACAGCTTCATCTAAACGTCTCCAGTTTATTTGAAAGAATTGGGGCGTTTTAACAGAGCTCATTCTAACTGGTGAACGTATTGGTAGTGGACTTCACATTCATGTACAGACTTGTATTTCCTCAGTAAATAATTTTGCAAAGTTATTGCAGGCCTTTTTAGATTGGAGTTCATCTGCCACGAAGAAAGGAGGCATGTTAACTTGTTGAATGTGACAAATAAGGCGCAAGCATTGTTGAAGTTTTTTTGGGTAATCTAGAAGAAATATGCTCTTGCATCTTTTAGTTGTAAATTGTATTTGTAAAGTTTCTCTTTTTAGATTTCATAGTGTAGTTGGAGTTCATTCTGTTATGTTTGGAAGCTAGGATGAACTCTTAACAGCGTTTATTCATAACATGTTCAGCAGTACTGTAACATAAGGTATTCCTTCCCTCCATCTTACTTCTTCCTCTCCCACCTTTTTCCTATACTAGTACACCACCTAGAGGTAGACACAACATATTCTTTCGCCACTTCGCCACTCTTTTCTCACCGCTGGAGCAGTTCTATATGGAGATTTCATCTTCCCAGAGACAACATTCATTTTAACTGGAGCTATCGAATCCATGTCTTCAGAAATTATCAACCAGCTCATCTGCTGAGTTACAGAGTAAAGTGGAAGTAGAAGGATAAGCCTGGGTAAAGTTTTCAATTGTACTGTCCATGATAACAGGCTTTCTTTAACATTTCTTTTGGTAAATAGATCAGTGGAAAAGATGGTTTCAAAGTTTATAGAAAAATGATCTGTGTTAGGAATCCAGTCTGTGTGTGTGTTGTGTTTTTGTTTGTTTTCCTCCCACCGCAGGTGGCACCTGGTTGTTCGTTGGTCCTCTCACACCTGCCGCGGATGGTTGCCTCATTCCCTGAAGGACTCTTAATTTCACGTTCACACTGCAGCCTGAAGTGACCCAATTCCGATTTTTTTGCCCATATGTGACCTGTATCTGATCTTTTTTATGACAGTCTGAACGCACAATAGATCGGATTTTTCAAATGCTTAATTCAGGCCACTTGGATATGGTCCTGAATCGATATGTATCTGATCTTTCAAATGACCTCTGAGCGGCCAGCCATTCATCAGGCTGATCATTGATACTTGACAAAATGTTACTAAACGTTACTAATCTAAGCCCTACTAAGCGGAGGTGGGAAAACTAACAACCATGGTGGGAAGATAACACAGAGAGCGGTCAATGGAAGGAAGTGAGGGTTGCTGACTTAATTTATATTTTTAAAAGATAGCCGATTCAGACCAAACTTCGAAGGGTCTTACCGAACCGGGTCTTTCTTTTGATCTTCTTAAAAAGATTCGTTAAGTAATGTGCCTGCTCCTGTTGAGAATAACTTAAAGAACGCAATATACGCTGCTGACAATTACGCCATGAGTCATGTTTACTTCGAAACACTGAGGGCGCTTGCTACGTAGCGGCGTCATCGTCCTCGAAGCGCATGCGACGCCCGGTTGAACACTTTCAGTTCACACAGTAGATCACATACAAGTCGCATATACTTAGAAGTGTGAACGGACACGTTGAAAATCGATTTCACAAAAATCGAATTGAGCATTAAGGCCTGCAGTGTGAGCGTAGCCTTAAGCTGCTTGATTGCCACTACCTGCGATGCCAGAGTGTTTGCAAGTTTTGGGTACTCTAGCCAAGCCGAAGGTTTGCTGGAGTCAAACTGAGTTTATGTCAGCCTGAGTCTTAGCCTTTGCTGTTTCGTCTTTGCCTCTTGGCAGGAAGTCATCCTGCAAACTGGATGTTTTGGACCTTACTCTCCCTGGAAGGATCATCTGAGCTGGAGATTCAGACTGGGTTTGGATCCACTTTTCTCCCAAAGGGATTGTTTGAGCTTCACACTGAGCAAGGGATTCACCTCCACAAGAAACCCGTTCAAGTACCATTTGAAATCACAAGTGGCAGTCAGCTCCTCCGTTCCTCAAGGAAACACCTCAACCTGGGTAAACCCTGTCCGCCCTCCAACGAGCAAGTCAATAACTGGATCAACCCACACCGACTGGATTCAGAGAAAGACACTGTTTCTGGAAACGTGAGTCATTTTGCCTTTATTCACTTTTCCAAATTGAAGTTCAAAATTCCACTGAGCCTGAACTAACCACAGAGTCTTCCCCTTCATTTTTCAGTCCCGGTTCACCAGTGTTCAGATTAGCACTGGACCCATCTCTACCAGTTCTCATTAAACTTGTTGAATCTTCCTCTGGTCTCTCTGTTTGGTTTTCTGCATGTGGGTCAGATATTTGAATAAAATCATGACAATCTGATAGGGCAACATCAGTTACAGAAACATTTGAAATATTTAGACCTTTACTGATTACCAAGTGAGAAAAGATATTCTTAATTATGAGTTGGCTGTTTAACATGTCGAGTCAAAAATTTCTAAGTATGTCACAGTTCTTTTGTACCTCTGTCTTCTGGGTTGTCAGCATGTACATTAAAGTCCCCCACAATAATTAAATACTTATATTCAACACATTTCACAGATAAAAGTTAATGGAAATAATTTAAAAAGTTTGTTTCGGACTTTGTAGGCCTGCAAACATTCACATGGCTCGATGAGGGCCTTGTACTTGGAAAGCCAGATATTCAAAAGATTCAAAGTCACCAAGGATCAACTTTCTACACATTAGTGAATCACTAAAACAGAGTAACGAGTCCTCCTCCTTTTTTTTAATATTCTGTTCTGTAGCGATTCAGAACAGAGGATTCAGGCGAGACAGGCAGTGGGGTAACTCAAAGGGCATTTATTAAAATTAAACAGATCTATGGTAACAGCTGCTAGGAAGTCTGAAGCAGGAAACTCTGTGGAGAGGATACGCAGGTTAGTGACCATGTAACTCTAAAGGAGGAAGATTATAAACATGAGTCACTAACAAGATTTACAAGTTCAGTCCATAGACAGAGAACAAGGTAGGATCCAGCCCCCCAGAGTGTCCAAGATGCTGGAGCCTCGGAGAACAAGCAGGAGTCTAAAGCCAGGTCAGACAAACAGATCATAACAGGGACAGACAGGCTCAGAGCTCACTGAGATCAGACAGGAACAAGCAGTCTCAGTGACTGAGAGCAAGAACAGATCAGGATCAGGAAAATAGAAACATCAAGGAACTCTAAAAACACTCTTACCACTGGGTAGAGAGAGAACAAGAATAATCTGACTCTGATGACTGGACGCAAGCAACTTAAATAGAGGCAGGAGCGGGTAGATCAGATGAGCAGTGATAAGAAACCAGACAGAGTCAGACAGGTGAATGGAATGAGTAATTAAGCCAGTCTATGTTCTGATGGAAAAAATTGTAATGGGGAGATGCGGTCTCCGATAAAGTTGGCATCTTATTATTTCCATCAAGCCATGTCTCTGTTGGAAACATAAAATAAAGATTTTGCTGAGTAATATTATCGTTAATTAAAAAAGATTTTCCTGAAAGAGATTTTATTTTAGTTAAAGCCAGTTTGAATACCTTGGTTGATATTATCTCTCTAGCTTGTTGCAGATTCAGCGTCTGCTCTGCCCGATAATGCAAGCGTAGAAGAAGAAATGTGCTGTGTTACCTGTGCAAAGAAAAGAAACAACGAAAAGAAAAATGTCTGAGGACTTCAGTGTTGAGGGAAGAGCATGAGTTCTTTTACTCGCGAGCTGAATGCTTACTTTTCATCTGGGATGAATGCCGCCTTGGGTTTTCCGTAGACTGCGTGAGAGCAGCTTTTAGGAAATCCTATAGACTACTGTTTATGCTCTAAAAACATTCTAAATGACTTAAGTTTGAGTAAATTCTGGATGCTACCCACTCAGGACACTTGGAATACATTGGGCCGAGAACAGTATGGAGGGAATATTGACACGTTTTTGTGGACTTTTATGGACCTTTTCTGCCTCGGGCACCATGGACCTCCATTATTTGAATGTCAGCAGACAGCAAAACCTCCCAGATCTCCAAGATGCATTTGAGATATCAAAAAGTACTCCAGAGTGTTGTTCAGCATGGGGGTGAGTAGAAAATGAAAGGCTAATCATGTTTTGGGTGTACTATTCCTTTAATAAAATAACATTTTATGTCCATCTTCCTTTTGATGTCCCAGCTTCTCCTGGAGAGAATCGGTTCTGATAAAGTTACCACTGGAACCCAAAGTATATCAGAACAAAGTGATTTGAAGGTCCCTATTGCCAACACTGCCATCTTTCTTTGCATGTGGAGGAGCTGACAGTGGGGGAGATTTACGGTTTTTCAAGGTAGTGTTTGGCTGAGGAGAGGTGAGGAAGAGGTTTGGATGGGGGTGTTGGAAAGTTTTGTAGTTTTCATTTTTAAAGGGGCTGATTCAGCTGCAGCGTGGGGCTGGATACAGGAGATGAGGCTTATGGTGGTCCAGCTGGAGGGGAGATACTTCTGCTCCAAAGCAATGCCCTATATTTTCCCATTACACCACCAACCATTTTATGTGTATTTATTATTGTTCATTATGTTTTTGTTGCTAAACTTTGTACTCACATTTCAGGTCCTCCCGTTTCAAGGCCTCAGCCGATTGATGTTTATCATTAGGGAGACTCTTTTTCAAGGTTTCATTCAGATCATGTACTTTGTTCAGGGATTAGAAAATGTTGGAAGCCAAAAGTTGTGCATCTGATCTATTCAGGTACAGTAGAATAGTTTTCTGATAACTTCATCTCCTGCTGAAGATGGAGCAACAGGGCCACTAATAAAAACTTTAAATTGAGCCTGTTCTGCAGTGTTAAGCTGACTAATCATGTCGCCCTTCAATAATTCTGACTTCCTCTCAGCAACATCATTCAATACTGCTGATGAAGATTCTCAGTCATCCAGGTCATAGCCATTATATAAAAGTTCAAAAAATATCCACTGGACTTGGCTTCCAAAATTTTAAGACGTTTCTCCACCTCTCCAGGAAGCTTTCTTAATTCGAATGTCTGGATCCGCAGTGAGTTTGAGTCTTTATATAGACAAAGCCTTGTATTGCTTGGAAACATGCAAATGGAAACCAATGAATGGGGTAGTTTGGTTCCATTGTTAGCCTGTAATATCTGAAACCTGTCATGATTCTGAAGGGGGGGGGATTGTCTCCCCCTCATTGAGACAATCCCCCCACTTCAGAATCATAGACAGGTTTCAGATAACTCACTGCGGATCCAGACATTCGAATTAAGAAAGCTTCCTGGAGAGGTGGCGAAACATCTTCAAATCTTGGAAACCAAGTCCAGAGGATATTTTTTGAACTTTTACGGAATCATTCAATCCTCCAATTTGAATAACAAAGTCCTTCAAATTTGGATGTGATTCTGCGATCTGTGTGACCCTCTTTGAGAATTCAGACAAGTTCTGTGTTTTTCTTGTTGCAGAAGCGTTTAATCACATTTTTCTGGATGGATGGACGGAATTGAAATTGTACATTCTAGGGATGCATGATATATTAATTTTGGCATCGGAATTGGCTGTTATTCGTTATTTTTTATGCAATAATGTTTTTGGACCCTATATATGTAATACACTAAAGGGCATCTCTAAATAGCAATAAATATAAATATCCATGTATTATGGTTCTATTGTGTTCTCAACAATACGAAAGCATTCATTAAAATTTATGTTTGACCTCATATTTGGAAAATATAAAAAGCTAATGAAAGTGTTTGGGTTGAATAACTTAACTTTTCATTACAAAGTTACACCCTTGGGAAGACCTACTCGTCCTGATCACATTCTACCTTTATGAATGCAGTAATATGATTTTTCATTTACTTAGTATTACAATCTAAGCATAGAAGGTAATGTTTTTCAAACACTGGATTGTTTGTTCATTTATTTTTGGATGGTTGCAATATTATGGAAAAAAGACAGGGACAAAAATGCTGTAAAAACCTCCACCATAGGTTTTGCTTTTGTCCCTTTTGGAAACATTCAATTTAAAAAAAAAAATCTAGATTATCAAATTTTTTTTTTTTTTTTTAAGGATTCCTTCACCTTGTGAGAAGTGAGGGCATAATGAGGCAGAGGTCTTTTCTCTCAGTTCTTTCTAGCATTGTTCTGTGTTTTTTTTTCTCTGTCCAGGTACCCACTTCCAGCGTCTCATCCCAGATGACGGACCAGCAGCAGTCAGTCCACAGGAAGTAAAAAGGGTCATTTTCTGCACAGGCAAAATCTTCTATGAGCTCATCCGGGAACGCAAGAACTCGTAGACATGCATCAGTTTCTGGTTATGTTTTTCCAATATATATATATATATATATATTGCACTATCAATACAGTTTGCATTTGGTCTCCAAGCACCTCATCACGCCTCATCAACACTCACCATCTATGTTCATGAGCGTTGTATCTGGCTCGAAGTGAGAGGAATGAAATCTAAAACAAAATTACTCTCAAAACTATGAAAAACAATATTTAATTTCTGGATTGCTTTTTTCCCTTCACGTTTTGACTTGCAATATGCTTGAATTGACGATGGAATTAAATCTGACTCCATATTTCCTCAACAGAACAGAGAAGAAATGAGAAACCTGTTTGCTCAAAATCAAAAGACTAAATATGGAGCTGAAAGGTCCTAAATGTTTATTTATTTCATAAATGGTTGTTTTTTATGCTAAGACTTAAGGTTCAAACTTCTCTCAATAATGAATTAAGTAAAACTTAATTTCTTTTTTTTTCGCTGATGGATATTGATTTGGGAATCATGTTATCTTGCTCTATTAAAAAACAACAACTTAAACAATGCATTATAGGTGATGTTAAAACATTTTATTTATACTTTTAGCACAGAAAGAAGCTGTTATAATATAAACCAGTAATTTAGCATATTTTGATTTTAAATGTCTTTGTTAGTACCATCAAACCACTGTCTCTATCGTACCATCAGTTTCTAATACTGGCCCATGTTGGCTATGAAGTAAAGAAATTATGTTTCTGACACGTAGCATTACCAAATATGAGTTGAGTCTAGTAATATAAGAAAGAAGTCTAAGACAAAGACTAAACATCAATAAAAATTCGACACACTGAAAGATCATTGAAAACACATTTAATTAGAACTTCAACATTTTAAGCAGCATCTGAGTTACAGTCAGTTTAGGAGCAAAGGTTTTCACAAGCTTCTGTATTTCTAAGAGATTTATTATAAATTATTCATACTTTTCCTTTTTTTAAGTCCAAATTCTCCTGTCATATTAAATTGTTACTCTATAAAACCTACTTCTATCAAAAAAGTTAGCCAAGTTCCATCAAAGTATTACAGAATCAGTGAAAAACATATTTATCATTCATCTGGTGCTGCCTGCTTCATTGTTTGGAACAGAATAAAACATTTTCTTCAGCAATCTTCATGTTTTATTATTTAGTTGAGCCATTAAAATTAAAGCACTCAAATCAAAGCTGTGGTTTAACTCAAAACTTTATGCAAGTTTAGTCTGTAACTTTTCTTACAGTTCTTAGAATAACATCTTGATGAGAGGAAATCATATTTGCAGTAAATTCATTGCGGTACAGATGGAACCGAGAAAGAATCCAGATCATTTATCAGGAGGAATCAACATTTGGTGGTTTTTGGAGATGAGATGTTTCAACATTAGGGTTCATCAAGCAGCATCTAAGAAACCAGATTCCTGTTGTTTGATCGTCCAAAAAGCTAATCATCATTATTGACTCTCATTTTATTTGTTTTATCTCGTTCCTTCAGTTTCAAGCAAATAGAAGAGAATTCCTAAAGTGAACTATTTACCGGTAGTTTTATTTTTCCCAGGTAGTCAAACAGGCCTTCATGTGAAGTTCCTTGTTTACGTTGAAGACTACAGTAAACTTCCAGATGTCTATACAGCAGGCCTGAAAAGAAAAAGAGAAATGATAATAGTTTATAGAAAGAATTAAGGGGAGTCTCAGCAATAAATTCTTTATTTTATAATCAATCTTATGATTTAAAAACTGTAGAAAATGGAAAACTCTAAAGCAGAGACAGTTCATAAAATGTGGATTATCTCAATTTCCATTTAAGATTTACATAAAATAAAACAATGTATGGAAGATATTTCTGACCAATCTCCAACTTTCCAGTTGGATCAGCTAAAAAAAAAATGTGTTTTTTGTTAATTCATTAATTCATCGTTATGTTCACAATAAGCACCTAGATCAAGGCTCTAACATCAATGGTCACGTCCCCAGATCAACATAAATAGTTAAAGTGGCAAAACATCATCCAAAGATCTGAGTATTTCTAACCAACTCTTCCCCTAATGCTCCTGTTCACAACTTGGGGGAAAAAATAATTTCTGTCATGAATTGTCTCACCAACTGTCGCCTTCTGTGATACCAGGGAGTGGTAAATCTGTTGCAACTTCTTTGTCAGATAATCATCTTTGAATGTGAAGAAGACCAAACCTCTTCTGGCCTTTGCTGCGGCCATCAGCTGGATCACAGCTGCAAATGAACAGACAGCGTCACTGTTATGTTTATTGTGTATAATATTGTTGGTGTTACTATTAGTTGAAATACGCCACCATGTGGTCACTTTAAGTTAATAGTAGAAGACGAATATGGACAGGAATTGCCGTTACCCAGAATCAAACGGCAGCTCCACACTCTTCCTGGTTCTTTCTTGATGTTTATCAAAGCATTGTCTGTGAGTATTACTTGGTAAAAAACACTGAGACACCTGTAATGTCACATGATATGTTGGTATTGTGTAAAGTTGTATGTTTAAAGCCCGTTATTATTTCGCTAATGAGTCCGTTTTCGTAAGCTAATTTTTGTTGCTAATCGCTAGCTAACATCCTCATTTCATTGAAAGTCAATGCCATGTTGGTCCTTTATTTTATTTATATCATTCTGTAAGGCTTTGATTGTAATACATTGCATTTCTGTATGTTACAGTTTCACAAAAAGGAACTAGCACTGAAGTAAACTTCATTAACCTGTCATCGCTGTCCGGAGATTCTTCATGTTCAAAATTGTTTAGCAGTTTGGATAGCTAGTGCGAGTATCCAGCGAGGCCATTAACAGTGAAAAGACAGCACCACGGCAAGCAACAAAGCTACAGAACCTACCACGTGGAGCTCCAGTCAGCCCAAAGAGCTAAGTAAAGTGCATTCAGGCATCATAAGCCACAAAATGTCTGAAACCAAATCCCAAAAGGCTCAAAGTAAGTCAGTACTCTCTCTAAAGTCATCAAAGGCAAGTTCTACAACTGGCATTGAGTTACTAAGAGCTAAAGCAAAGGCCGAAGCTGCTCAAGCAAGAGCTACATATGCAAAGAAAGAAATAGAAATCAAAGTGGAACAGGCACGTCTACATGCAACCCTTGATGCACTTAGAGCAGAGCAAGAACAAGAAGCTGCAACTGCAGAAGCAAATTCTTTGGAAGCAGGACTACTACAATTGGGCTTTGAAACACGCAGTGTAACATACGGGTCATGTTTTACAGAAAAGAAACATGACCCCCATCACAGCCCAGTATGTTTTAGATCAAGCAAATCTCACTGCAGCAGAGTTACCTGCCCCTGTTCAAATTGAAATAAATAATCCAGAACTCCCATTGCAAACCTTGGTTGTAAAGCAAGAAATAAACTACGCAGCTCCTGAAAGTGAAGTTTGTGAACCCCAGTCTGCCAGTTTCAAGCAGTTTGCTCCGCTTGCCCCAGTGTTACCCAAAGTGAACCATGCACACAATAGCCATGTCGAGACCCAGCCAACTTATGATCTGGCCAGGTATCTAGCACGCAGCCAGCTCGTCACTGCAGGCCTCACAAGCTTCAACGACCAACCCATGAACTACTGGGCATGAAAATCATCTTTCAAGACCGCTATAACAGGTTTGGACCTTTCTGCAGGAGAGGAACTAGATCTGCTTGTACGTTATCTCGGTGAGAACTCATCGAGACAAGTCAAACAAATGAAGGCTGTTAACATCAGACGTCCTGAAGCTGGTTTAGCCATAGCCTGGGAAAGGCTCGAAGAAGCCTATGGCTCTCCAGAAGCTGTAGAGCAAGCACTCTTTCAAAGGGTAGAGAACTTTCCCAAAATCACCCCCAGAGAGCCTTTCAAACTCTGGGACTTAGCTGACCTAATGTTGGAGCTTGAAGCAGCTAAGCTTGATGGATATTTACAAGGCTTGTCTTACTTGGACACATCTAGAGGAATTCAACCAATAGTTAACAAGTTACCTTACAATCTGCAAGAGAAGTGGATGACATACGGCTCAAAGTATAAACGTGATCACAGCGTCAGTTTTCCGCCTTTCACTGTGTTTGCTAACTTCATTCGCGCTGAGGCCAAAACACGAACTGACCCAAGCTTCACTCTCCACAGCTCAAACCAGTTACCTGAGAGAAAACAAATGCCAGAAAGGTTTTCCAAAGTGCCCATATCTGTCCACAAAACTCAAATACAAGACAAAACAGAAAATAAAGAAAAAATCACAAGTACAGTAAAGCCCAACAAACAGTGTCCAATACACAACAAGCCCCACCCTTTAAAACACTGCAGAGGATTCAGAGAGAAGCCTTTGGAAGAACGAAAACAGATAATCAAAAAGTTTAACATCTGTTTTCGCTGTTGCTCATCTACAGATCATCTCGCCAAGAACTGTACAACAGACATCACTTGCACAGAGTGTGACAGCAACAATCACATTTCTGCCCTCCATCCAGGTCCAGCACCGCAGGAATCTAAAACGCTGCCCCCCTTACAGCACGGCGGGGAGAGCAGCAAAGCGGATGTCCAAGAAGTCACCTCTCGGTGTACTGAGGTGTGCGGAGAAGGGGTGAGTGCCAGAGAATGTTCCAAAATCGTACTTGTCAATGTGTATCCTGCTGGTCACAAAGAACAAACAAAGAGAATGTACGCAATCTTGGACGAACAGAGCAACCGTTCTCTTGCACGTTCACAGTTCTTCGAGTTGTTTCAGATCCAAGGAGCAAGTTATCCCTACACATTGAAGACGTGTGCAGGACTCACAGGAGTTTCAGGAAGAAGAGCTGGTGGCTTCATGGTGGAGTCAATAAATGAACAGTTAGGCCTTCCTTTGCCAACACTCCTCGAATGTAATGACATTCCCAACAACCGCTCAGAGATACCTACCCCACAAGCTGCATCCCACCATGCTCATCTGCAATGGATCGCGGACAAGAGTTCTACCAGGACAGTGACAACAGCTGAGTTGGTCTACTGCCCTTTCGGTCGCCACAGCAACATCTACCCAACAACAGACAGCTGGTCTATGACCGTCTCATGTCACTCAGACGCTCTCTAAGAAAGCGGCCTGAAATGAAAGCACATTTTCTGGAGTTCATCGAGAGCATGCTCACTAGAGGTCATGCAGAGGTCGCACCATCTCTAGTCCACAATCAGGAATGCTGGTACCTACCTTTGTTTGGGGTTTACCATCCCAAGAAACCCACAAAGATCAGAGTTGTGTTTGACTCAAGCGCCCCCTATGAAGGAGTCTCTCTTAACGACGTGCTACTCACAGGCCCTGACCTCAACAACAGTCTCGTCGGAGTGCTCATGAGGTTCAGAAAAGAACAAGTTGCCATAACCGCTGACATTGAACACATGTTTCATTGTTTTGTTGTTAAAGAGAGCCACAGAGACTTTCTCCGCTTTTTGTGGTACAAAGATAACAACATGTCCTGCGAAATAATTGAGTACCGCATGCGCGTGCACATCTTCGGGAACAGTCCCTCCCCCTCTGTCGCTATATACGGCCTCAAGAAAGCGGCAACGACTGGTGAAGCAGAGTTCGGGACCAATGTGCGCAGATTCATAGAGCGAGATTTCTATGTCGACGATGCCCTCAAGTCATTCCCCACTGAGCAAGAAGCAGTTCATGTTCTAAGACAAGCACAGCAGGCTCTCGCTTATTCAAATCTCAGGCTACATAAAGTCACCTCAAACCGCCAAGCTGTTCTGAAAGCCTTTCCACCAGAAGACAGAGCTAAAGATGTCCAAAACTTGGATCTGTGTGCACAAGATCTCCCTGTCCAGCGGAGTTTGGGACTGTTGTGGAATGTTGGTCTTGACACTTTCACATTCAAAGTTGATGAGGATCAAAAGCCCTTCACTCGTAGAGGCGTCCTCTCTACAGTCAATAGTCTCTACGACCCCCTCGGGTTCCTCGCCCCCATCACAATCCAAGGCAAGCAAATACTGAGAGAGCTAACCAGTTTGACGGATGGCTGGGACGCACCTCTTCCAGACGACACAAAGGCAGAGTGGTGCAAGTGGAAGGACTCTCTCCAAGATCTGCAAAGTCTGCAAATACAGCGTCCTTACACCTCGCTCTCCATAACTAATGCCCAAAAAAGAGAACTCTTTATATTTGCTGATGCAGCTGTAAAAGCCATTGCAGCCATTGCATATATCAAAGTCTCAATGTCAGAAACTGGATTTGTGTTTGGAAAGACCAAGTTGGCTCCTCAATCAGGCCTCACGATTCCAAGACCCGAGCTATGTGCCGCAGTGCTCGCAGTTGCTAATCGCTAGCTAACATCCTCATTTCATTGAAAGACAATGCCATGTTGGTCCTTTATTTTATTGATATCATTCTGTAAAGCTTTTTGTTGCTAATCGCTAGCTAACATCCTCATTTCATTGAAAGTCAATGCCATGTTGGTCCTTTTATTTTATTTATATCATCTGTAAAGCTTTGATTGTAATACATTGCATTTCTGTATGTTACAGTTTCACAAAAAGGAACTAGCACTGAAGTAAACTTCATTAACCAGTCATCGCTGTCCGGGGGTGGGGGGGGGCAGTTGAGGTAGTCATGGAATCTGAACCGGGTTTAGACTGCTTTGATCCAGTTGAACTTTCAGAGTTAGCAAAACTATTGTCTTCATCTAAGCCTTCAACTTGTAGGTGTTAGATCTTTGATCTCCTCCATTTTTGATGTGATTAATCTACACTCACCGGCCGCACTTTATTAGGTACCCCATGCTAGTAACAGGTTGGACCCCCTTTTGCCTTCAAGAACTGCCTCAATTCTTGGTGGCATGGATTCAACAAAGGTGCTGGAAGCATTCCTCAGGGAGTTTGGTCCATATTGACATGATGGCATCACACAGTTGCGCGCTTAGATTTGTGGGCTGCACATCCATGATGCAGATCTCCCATTCCACCACATCCATAGACGCTCTATTGGATTGAGATCTGGTGACTGTGGGAGGCCATTTGAGGTACAGTGAACTCATTGTCATGTTCAAGAAACCAGTCTGAGATGATTCCAGCTTTTAGGACAGCCATGTAGCATTATCCTGCTGAAAGTAACCATCAGAAGTTGGGTACATTGTGGTCATAAAGGGATGGACATAGTCGCAGCAACAATACTCCAGGTAGGCTGTGCTTAGCGTTGCAACGATGCTCAATTGGTACCAAGGGGCCCAAAAGAGTGCCAAGAAAATATGCCCCCACACCATGACACCACCACCACCAGCCTGAACCGTTGATACAAGGCTGGGCAAAGGCAGGATGGATCCATGGTTTCATTTTTGTAGACGCCAAATTCTGACCCTACCATCCGAATGTCGCAGCAGAAATCGAGACTCATCAGACCAACCTTTACGTTTTTCCAATCTTCTATTGTCCAATTTCCGATGAGCTTGTGCAAATTGTAGCCTCCAGTTTCCTCTGTTCTTAGGAGTGGCACCCGGTGAGGTCTTCTGCTGCTGTAGCCCATCTGCCTCAAAGTTCGATGTACTGTGCGTTCAGAGATGCTCTTCTGCCCACCTTGGTTGTATTGGTGGTTATTTGAGTCACTGTTGCCCCTAACCTAACCCTATCAGCTTGAACCAGTCTGGCCATTCTCCTCTGACCTCTGGCATCAACAAGGCATTTCAGCCCACAGAACTGCTGCTCACTGGATGTTTTTTTTTCTTTTTCGGACCATTCTCTGTAAACCCTAGAGATGGTTGTGCGTGAAAATCCCAGTGCAGATCAGCAGTTTCTGAAACATACTCAGACCAGCCCTTTCAAGGCACCAACAACAATCATGCCACGTTCAAAGTCACTCAAATCACCCTTTTCTTCCCCATACTGATGCTCGGTTTGAACTGCAGGAGATTGTCTTGACCATGTCTTTACATGCCTAAATGCACTGAGTTGCCTCCCCATCAGCGCCAGGTTAATTGTGTGTTTTGGTGAGAGCGTATTCCTAGCTTTCTTTAGTCTGTCTGCTTCGCTGATTATGACCAGTTTTTCATGCCTGTGATTCGAAGTTTTTTGCCTTGCCCCTGTTCGCTGCTCTGTTTTGTCGCATCTGGTCCTGGATTCTACCGGCTTCTGAACCTGGAACTGTCTCCTGACTTCCCAGGCCTTGGATTTCCCTTCTGGACTCTGTTGCTGCTCGGCGTCGCTCTCTAGGAACTCTGGGGACACAACTGCGGTCAAACCTCTGCTAACGGACTGAACTTTGAATCAGGTCAGGGACTTTGCTCCAAGTCGTATTCAGCTCCACATCCAGTCACTGACCTGTAATCTCCTATCCCTACAGAGATCCGCCCCACAGCAGACGAGCAGCCCCGCGCACCTGTTTGTTAAATAAATGCTTTGAACTTTCCCACTGCCTGTCTCGCCTTGGAATTCTGGGTCCTACTTCCTGAGATCATTACACCAAAGGCTTTTAAGGTTGCTGTAATTAAACCTCTGCTTATGAAACCCTCTCTTTCTTGACCCAGATGACTTTTGGTTAATTATAGACCTATATCCAATCTTCCTTTCTTATCTAAAATTCTTGAGAAAGTAGTTGCCAAACAGTTTGCGATCACTTACACCATAATGAACTTTTGAAGAGTTTCAGTCTGGCTTTAGAGCTCATCATAGCACTGAAACAGCTCTGGTGAAAGTCAGTCACTAATGATATTCTCATGGCCTCAGATAATGGACTTTATCTGTGCTCGTCCTGTTGGATCTCAGTGCTGCATTTGATACAGTTGACCATAATATTCTTTTAGAAAGACTTAATATTTTGTTGGAATTAAAGGAACAGCACTAGACTGGTTTAAATCTTATCTATCTGATCAAATTTGTTCATGTTAATGATAGATCTTCCACATGCTCAAAGGTTACCTGTGGAGTACCACAGGGATCAGTGCTAGGACCAATTCTCTTGACTTTATACAAGCTCCCAATCGGTAGCATTATTAGACAGCATGGGATTAATTTTTCACTGTTATGCTTTGATGATACCCAGCTATATCTGTCTATAAATCCAGATGAACCTAACCCATTACATAGATTACAGGCATGTCCCGAAGGACATAAAAACCTGGATGACTATTAACTTTCTGCTCCTGAATGCAGACAAAACAAAAGTTATATTCTTTGGACCAGAGTCTTTGAAAAATAAGCTGATTAGCCAGTCACTTCATTTGGATGGGATTAAACTGATTTTTAGATAATAAAGTAAAAAATCTTGGTGTTATTTTTGATCAGGACCTGTCATTTTAAATCCCATATCAAAGAGGTTTCTAGATTTCCTTCTTTCATCTGAGGAATATTGCAAAAATTAGAAACATCCTGTCCAGGGGTGATGCTGAGAAACTAGTCCATGCATTTGTTACTTCAAGGCTGGACTATTGTAATTCTTTACTATCAGGAAGTCCACAAACTGTAGTTAAAAGCCTTCAGCTGATCCAACAATGCTGCAGCCAGAGTTCTGATGAAAATGAAAAGAGATATCATATCTCTCCTATCCTGGCTTCTCTTCATTGGCTTTCAGAGACATAGACAGGTATGGGGTATTGCAGGCTAACAAAGAAGCCAAACGACCCCCATTACAAAGAGACAGCCCGGTTCTTTGTCCATTTCAATTTGTTTTCTAAGCCAAAAGCAAGGCTTTGTTGGGCTACTGTATAAAACCTCGAACTCAACACTATTTCTGACATTTTGATTTGTCTTCTGGATGGGAAGCGAAATGTCTTCAAACTTCAAACAACTTTAAACTTCCTGTTAAAACTGAGTTTTTCCTCTCCACTGTCGCTACAAGCATGCTTAGTAAGAGAGATTGCATTCGAGTCAATGAGTCGATGCAATCAACTGGTTTTCCTTAGAAAACTTTTAATCAATCTCACTGGATGATCTGGTTGAACTGTAAAGTGCCTTGAGATGATGTGTGTTATGAATTGTTGCTATAGAAATAAACAGAATTTAATTGAATTCAAACTTGGAAAACAATGTCCAGTGGAGTGGGTTTTTTTTACTTTTTTGGAATGACGATCTCGATGACTGAGAACTTTCACCAACATATATCAATTTAATTATTCAATAAGGCCTTAACAAACACCAAGTATTTAACAGAGAACAACTTATCGAAAATGTTTAATTGGTTTAAAAGTCAAAAACTACAGATCAAATAATAGAACAAATGTTACCTTTGAGTTCTGCGTCTCCGTTGAAGGCTCCACAGCCCCACTTCCCTGTAGCTATGTCTGGCTCTTCACGGCCAGGCTGGCCTTTAAAGCCACAGTAAGCCTTTGTAAACACATAAAAAAAAGATTGAAATTAGAAAAAAGAATCAGCAATATTTGCTGATGTTTCAACAGGACAGGAGCTTGAGACAATTTTGACCTTGTTCAGTTCCCGTCTAACTTTTTCCATACTGTACTGCTCCTTTGGATGTCTGAAATGAAGCGCATCTATAGCCAGAATCTGACGCTTTAGCCGCTTCCAATCATCTCTGCAAAAAGAGTTGGAGGAAATCAATAAATTAGAACACTTTAAAATCTTTGTTGTTAATGTTTTATAGAGACGTGTCCTCTGCTCACACCTTTCAAGTTTATCGTCGAAAGGTCCCAACCACTGAAATCTGTCACTTAAACCATCACAGCAACTGAACCTCTGCGTACCTGAGGATAAGACAAAATAAAACACAAGATGGCACATCAAATCGAATCCAGCTAAGGACCATAAAAACATCTAAACATTAAAAAAAGATTTAATTATTAATTACTTTCTCTAATGGCTTAATTTAGTCTGGAGCAAAATGCCAATGTTTGCCTTTAACTATCACACTATCGTTAAACAATGGAGGGATTTTCTATTCTATTCTATCATCTTTATTTACTTCAGAGAAAAATCTAAAGCTGGCTATAGCTAACTGTCAAAGATAGCTTTGCCAAGCTAACCTGCTAAACAGAGGCTGTTTCGGACCGTCCGCCCTAATCATAATATAAAGTGGTTATATATAAGGTGGTTAAGCCATTTTAGATGAGTGTCCAAACGTCTAGTTCATTGTTTCCAAACCTTTTTTGACTTGTGTTCCCTTTGGGCATTTTGTCTTACCATGAAAACCCCTCTCGGTCAAAAGTATAGATCATTGTTGAAAATTGAAACATACAATACCTGGATAAAATAAAGACTATTTTACCTAATCTTTAACCTGAGTATTTAATTCTTAGGCAATTCTTTCCACCTGAAATAAAGAAGCAACATAAGTATTGTCGTGGGGAAAAAGTATTCAACTATTCATCCTAGTTAAATAAACGGAAAAAGATTGATTTCACTCAGTCGGCACATTTATTCATATCTTTGCAAAGAGTGAACAGTTTATCATACAGCCCTTATGGCACAGCATTTTGCCCTGTTCTTGATTCTTGAGAAAGAATCTGGTTTGTTATGGGAAGAAGCTACAGTATGTCTGCTCTACAAAGACCATCCTGCAGAGAATTGTGTGGCCTTGCAGGTGAAACAGACTTTTATAGTGAGTAAATAGGATAAATTAATACATAATAGAAGAGAAATAAATATTTTCCGAAATATGAAATAGCTTCAATAAACGTTTCATATTTCATTGAACCTGTAATGATGAGACACTCTTTGTCGTCAAGTTTCTCTGTAAAGAGGCGAGACACGATCAGCTCTGGATGCATGAGGAACAGAATCTCTTCCTGAACCAGACCAGTGTCCAGGACACCCCCGCCTATCCACTTGGCAGCAAAGTCCACCTGCAAACACACAGATCCAGTCAGGCCTGTGTGGACAGACAGCTGTGGGTCACCTGACACCGTGGGCCTTTTACCTGAAGCAGCCCTGTACCTTCATGCTCGATCGTGCCCTCTGAGGTTACGTGCAGTTTTCCCAGTGTTTCTTTGCACCTACAAGAAATAAAACAGATGGAACATTCGTTCCCAAATCTTTCTTGGGTTTACATTCAATTTAATCCAGTTTATTTCTATAGCGCCAATTCACAACACACGCCACCTAAGGACATAGAGTTTAAACCTATGATATGTACTAGTCTTAAATTAGAAATCAGTCTTGTTTTGCAAAAAAACACCCAAAAGTTCACCTCTGTTCTCCTCCTATATTAACTTCAATCCTGGAAGGATCCTAACATTAGCCTGCCATGATATCACCCCTCACATCTTATATTCCTATATTCCACCAAAAGCGGCGATTAAAAATCTAATTCTTGTGCAAAGTCTTAAAAGAAAAAAAAAAGCTCTTTAAAAGGGTTCTGAATGAGCTTTATTTCATTTATCCTAAAATTGATCAGAGACTATTTCAAAAGGTTTGAAGGATGAAAATACCAGCTTATGACTCCACTCATTTATTGGTAATGAAAAACATCCTTTAAAATGTGAAATGTTTTTATATCTAAAATTTTAAAGATAATACAAATACTTCTATTCTCCAGTGTTTGTTCCTGTTTCTCTCCTAGATATACATACATATACAGGCTCAGCTCTTACTGTGACTAACTGTATGTGCCCTCTTTCATCTGAATAAACATGAAAACTAGCTGTATGATAGCTTAACTGATGAAAATATGAATAAAGCTCCAATCAAGGGTCAAACATTTAAATGATGAAAAGCATTGCAGTGAAGCTGCTTTCTAGAATGTTAAGAGATTAACAAGCATTAACGAGGCTTAAAGGAGAAGTTCGGTTTTTTACACTTTAAGCCCATTTTCTGTA
>JAGKQL010000057.1:7147604-7209982 GCA_018398635.1 Cyprinodon brontotheroides
GAAGTCCACAAACTGTAGTTAAAAGCCTTCAGCTGATCCAAAATGCTCTTCTACTCATTTAGCTTCCGGATAGACGAGTCCAAGTAGCGCCATCTCTCTCCGAGGCTGAGTCTGATGTGGTTTTTAGACGTACAGTGTGAGCAGGTAGATCAGATCAGAGCATCGGGCCGCACAGTGTGAGAATATACATCATGAGCTGTGAACTCACACTGTAATGGTTAGAGTTCTGGTTCTGTTATGTTTCCTTTTGAGTGTTCGGGTTTTGCTTTGCTCCTTGTTTCTAGTTTTAGTGGTTTTATTTTAATTTTGCTGTGTTCTCTGGTTAATTTTATTACTGTTTCAGTCTTGGCTCTGTATGTTTTTTCTTTTTAGTTTTCAGCTCGTTTTGCTCCATGTTTTATAGTCTTAGCGGGTTTAATCGGATTTTGTTTTCTAGTTATTTTCAGTTTTCTACGTTTTTATTTGTCGCCCTCTTCTGCTCCTTCTTGTGTTCTCCTTTTTCCCTAGCACCTTTTTTGTTCTGCTCTGTGTAACACCTGTTCCCTAATCTGCTCGTTACATCCTCCTCTTTGTCTCTAGTCACCCTTAAATAACCTCTCTGTTCAGTTCTTCTTTGCTGCGTCCTCGCTCAATCCCTCTCCTTCCAACTCCCCGTCGCCTCTTGAGCCTTCCTCCTTGTGATTTCAGGATCCTCCTGATATCTCTATGGTTTCTGGTTCGTCTTGACTCGTTTTCTTGCTTTTTATTTTTGGACTCTTGGTTTCATGTTAGTTTGAGCTTTGTTCTCTTTTTGGATTTTTGGATTCCTGGTTTCCTGTTTGTTTTTGGACTTTGTTTTGATATTTGGATTTTTGGATTACCTGCCTCTGTTCTCAGTTATCTCATCATTAAATCTACAAGAAATTCACCTCTGCCTCCCTGCCTCTGCTTTTGGGTCAACAAACCTTAACCAAATTGTGACAGTAAGGACAAATGCCTGTGATGTATAGCCTTACGTATCTTTATCATAATCAACTGAGTGTTGGTATTTTTGTTGGACATCTAACCTGACTATGAGCCTTTAAGCTCCACGCTGTAACAGGACCTTAATAAATGCTTGAAAATCCATCAAAGCAATAAAACCAAAACAATCTGGCCTCCAAAGTCATTTTCAATAAAAAAAAACTAAACAACATTTTGGACTGGCAGCCTGGCTCATAGTGGTGAGGTTAAGTGGCAATTATAATTTCCACATAGACTTAAAGCATGGTCATTTGGAAAAGTTATTTCGCTGTTTAAAAAATGAAATATTTGACTGAGAAGATCATCAAAAAAATAGGAGTTAAAAGAAACAATA
Source organism: Cyprinodon brontotheroides (assembly GCA_018398635.1). Taxonomy (NCBI): domain Eukaryota; kingdom Metazoa; phylum Chordata; class Actinopteri; order Cyprinodontiformes; family Cyprinodontidae; genus Cyprinodon; species Cyprinodon brontotheroides. The sequence continues at coordinate 7,148,941 of JAGKQL010000057.1, forward strand.
AAAATATGCTTATTGTGCATGGATCCTGAGCTATCACTATGGTTATTAACCTTTTATAGGCTTAGACTGATGGAGGACATAGGGACCCCTTTTCATCGTTCCTCTTCAGTCTATCTCTATTCTCCCACTCTTCTGCAGAATCTCTAACGTTCTGCTCTCTGCTTTTCTCATAGTAGCTTCTCGCTGGTCTGTTCCTGTTTGGCTGTGACTCCATCCTGGAGAAAAATATCAGCTGTGCTGCTGCCATCAACTCCCAACTTTGTTTTATAGATGTTGGAGATGGGTCTGTTTTCAGTGTAGTCCTGTTTCTCTCTGACTGTGACTGGCTGGATGTGCTCTCTTAGATCCTCTGACATGGGAGCTGACTCAGAGCTTCGTCTGCCTGGCTGTGTGTTTCCTGGATGGACTGTGAGCCTTTTAAAGTTGCCTTTTGTATCTCTGCTTCTGTCTCATTGAACCCAGTCGGCCTTACAGCAGTCGGCAGCTCAGCAGATGGCCGCTCACACTGAGCCTGGTTCTGCTGGAGGTGTCTTCCTGTTAAAAGAGAGGTTTTCCTCTCCACTGTCGCTACAAGCATGCTTAGTGTGATGTATTGCCTTTTGGTCAATGAGTCGATGCAATCAACTGGTTTGCCTTAGATAGAAAAATTAATTTGACTGTATGATCATGTAACCTGTAAAGTGCCTTGAGATGACATGTTGTGAATTGTCACTATAGAAAAATACTTGCTGTTTGTATTTAACCCAATTAAAGTTATTGAAATTTGTTTGTTGAAACATTTCAGTAAAAAGCAACAACAATAGTAATTTCACATCACTGTTTCTCCAGCCTTGGTTTTTGCAGGAACTCAGTGAAACTCCTATGGGCATAAATCATTTTAGAGGAACATTTCCAGACACTGTTTGCGTCTGCGCCGCTGTGAAGAAGAAGAAGAAAAAAACAGTGAACATCCTAAACTTGCTTTGTTTTCCCTCTTTTGTCTTTCCACTCCCCCCCTCCTCCCTTCCCTCCCCCGGTGCGCGCGATGGCCGCTCATCCTCTCCTCTGGGTGAGGGTATGGGTCAGCACCTTGGCTGCGCGCGTCTTCCCAGCTGATCCGTGTCGCCTCTGCTCTGTGACATTGTAAAATGACTGCAGCAGATCCAAATTGTACGTGATTGTTCAATGCGGCAGGTCGTGGTGAGGGGGGGCAGCTGCAGCGCGTGGAGTGTAGAGGTGGTGGTGGGGGGTGAAATGGATAGAGAAGAAAAAAAATGAAGAAATGGGAAATCTCAGGAACCTGTTTCCAGGGCAACACAGAGGTCTGAAAAACACAGGCAGGTTGGACTGTTTATTCTCCACGCTGCACTGCCCTCTGGCAGCACACTGCAGACGCCTCTAATGACTGGAGCTGCTTTAACGCACCACCAGCTTCCAGGGGACACTGACTGTCTGACTGGGGGGCTTAATTCCTTTCCTTTCTGTCACACATGTAGATAATAGTGTTGCAGGTAAATGGAAATTACAGAGCATGCTGTGTGATTCATGGCCTAATGCACAGTGACGTCATACTCCTCGGTTTTCCTTTTCTTTTTCTCTAAATTGATCTGCTCTAATCTGCAGTCATTCAGGAGAAGAAAAAAATCCTTTCCTCTTTCAGAGACTTTATCCATGTGATCTTATGAATATATTACCGAAAAATAACCAACTGCAACAGTCTCTGTTGTTATATGAAGATTTAACTTTTGGATAATCAAAAAAAAATTTAAAAGAGGCGTATCAGAAATACAACAATAAGAATCGTTCGTTTCTAAAAAAAAATAAACTAATTAAAGAACAGAGTAGGGCATTAGTGTTGTTAATTGGTCAAACCGCTGCTCAAGCAGCATCGCTTTCTTTCTCTTAACCCGACTGCGACACCAGAAAATAATGCTGCGTTTAATGACCCTCGGAAATCCCCCTACCTGCCCCTTCCGCGCTTTTCCTCGGTTTGAGTTACGGACGTAAAAGTTGAAATATACCACGTATTTCTCATACAACAAACAAGTGCGTCAACTGTGACTTGTAAAAAAAGTCCAAGGAAGAGGTTGGAGTCACGGCAGGGATAAGAACTGCTGTGATCAGAGCTTTAAAAGCCCCCTGACATATTTCTATTATAGAGGTAAGGAGGAATATATTTTGATACTATTTCTTTTGCTCTTTTTTAATTAAAGTACACATATATTATGTATATATAATTTTTTGGACTCATTACCTGCAGATTCTGAGAAAAAGTGCCAATGCTATCAATCTGCTCATCTCCCCATCCTGACCTTAACCCCATGCTGTGTTGCTCTGATGCCATTAATCCTGTAAAAGGAACCCAGACTAAGTAGCTGTTAAGCTATACTGCCTATACTCCTCTGTGCTTTTCTCATAGTAGCTTCATCTGGTCTGTTGTTCTGTTTGGCTGTGACTCTCCAGGAGAGAAATATCATTGTGCTGATGTTTCTAGATGTTGGAGATAAACCTGTTTTCCGGTTGAGTCCTGTTTCTCTGACTGTGACTGGCTTGATCTGACAAAGGGGCTGGCTTGGAGCTCATCTGCCTGGCTGTGTGTTTCCTGGGCAGGGGTGGACTTGGTGACAGTTGCCTTTTTGTATGTCTGCTTCTGTCTCCTTGAACTAGTCGGCCTCATTAGATGGCTCACTGAGCTGGTTCTTGCTGCTACAGTTTCTTTCTCTGTGAAAGGGGTTTTCCATACTCCACATTAAGCTACAGAAAAGCATGCTTAGTGTGTGAGGATTTTTATCCCAATCCCGATCCTTTCCCGTCACAATCAATTGGTTTTCCTTAGATAGAAAACTTTAGATCAATCTGACTTCTTAGACGATCTGGATTTGAACTATATAAAGTGCCTTGAAATGACATGTGTTTTGAATTGCAGCTATATAAATAAAAGCTGAATTGAATTGAAATGCATACTTTCAATACCGATCAACTTCAGGATATACTTTCATAATTTCAAAGTAAAACAAGAAAAATTATTTGCATGGTGTGTTGCAGTAACAACACAATTAAATGTAGTGTTAAACAAAACACAAGAAAAAAACAACAGAGAAAAAGATATTTCAATGGCATAACAAAGGCAGGTAAAGAGTTGTTGACTACAGACTTTAATTCTGCTGGAGTGAGTAATGAGTGTTCAAAAAAAAAGTCTTATAAAATCAAAAAGTCTTTAATAATTAAGAAATATTTATAAAAGAGAATAAAAGAATAATTATAATGAGTAGAATAGGTAGCCTCCTATTTATAATTTCTGAATTTAAATCCCTACATTTATTTGCATTTCAGACTTAAGCCGGTTTTACACTTTACGATTTTCGTCCCGACTTTCAGCCTGATCGTGCGTCGCGTAGTGTACAGGGGGTATTGAGGGGCAATAAGCCACCTCCCCCCTCAGGAATCGTAAGGTTGGGAGAAAATCAAACATGTTTGAAATTCAGTCGTCCGTCATAAGATCGCATCAGAGCGTTGGGTCGCACAGTTTGAGAAAATGCGTCCTGAGCTATGAACATTTAAACCCTGAGGTTCCGTCCAAGTTTGAGCTGTGGCTGCGAGCAATGATTGAAAATATTGCTCAGTGTATGTCTGGATTCATGCAATATTCTGATCTTAAGAGGAAAAATGTTGGGGTTTATTTAACTCTAAGTCATAATTAGCATTGCACCAGTATACTGCTGCCATATATACTGCACTAAAATGGTGGTATCGGTATCAGCAAGTACCAACAAATAGGGCACTGATACTATTTTCAGAGCCAAAGGTTGATTCAACTATTGTCACCCATTCCAGGTAGGCAATAAAAAGTTCTGCTGGATTCACTTTGTATTAGCCTCTTTCCTCCTTCACAAAGGTAGTCAGCAGCTTGACAAAGCCATGATGGCAATTATTTTACATCCAAGTAGTTTGCAGTTCTCCATATATTCACACACACATCAATTTCAAACGGATGGTATCGGCAAATACTGCATAGCCAGGTATCGGGGCCAAAAAATGGCATTGGCGCAACACTAGTCATAATGTTCACCGTTAACAGGAAAAAAAATACTTCAAATGTATTACTTTATTTAACGACAGACTTTGTGACCTAAAGAGGCCAATATACTGCACCTGACATTATCAATGCTACAAGCGGGGCTCCCCTCTTGAAATACTGACTATGTAAAGCCCGCTGTACACCGTGCAATTTTCCAGTCGTGCGAGAATCTTTCGATTGGGCCGATTTTAAGCTTGATTGTGTGTCGTGAGTCATGTAGTGTTCAGGGGGTTACGAGCGGCGATCAGCCTCTCACGACCACCTCCCAACCAGGAATCGTGAGGTTGGGAGAAAATCAAACATCGACCGTCGTGAACAAATTGCTCAGGGCGCATTTGCAAAGAAGGATTCTGCTTTTTCTTCTTCCTCTCAGATGAAAGCACAGAAGCATGGCAGAGATGCAATGAGTGAAATGCAGTTCTTTCTGTCAAATTGACAGACAGTAGTAGCTGCGTTTGCTCAGCCATGTCTTTTTTCCAAATACGTTGTCTCCTTTTCTTTTTAGAACTTTCAGCACAAAATTGCACAAATTGCCAAGGCAGTGCGGTTCACTTTAGTGAGCTTAATATTCCCCTTCTATTTGTTTGGCTTCCAGATAGACGAGTCAGAGCAGCTCCATCTCACCGACGTGCTTTTTAGTCGCACAGTGTGAGCAGGTAGATCGCATCAGTCGGGCGAACATAAGTGACTGTGAACTCACACTGTACACTAAACCTGCGATTGGTTGTGACTGTGTAGAAACGCTTAGCTTGTAATGATTGAAAGAAATTGCACAGTGTACGACGGGCTTAAGATGCACTGTCATTGGACAGGTCATGTGACCTGGAAGAACGTATCGCTTTACGGCCACAGGCTCTTATATAATCACAGAGTCAAGACTTTTACTCTAATTATCAGCACAATCCTTCCAATAAAGATGCACGTGGCTCTCGGTTCAAAGCAAGTTCGACTCACTGCAGCGCTGTCAGATGTTTTTAAAGTGACCATGCAATCCAACAAACTTTTCTCCTCTTTTTCAAGACGCTTTTGTTGGGATCTGGAGATCTGCCACCTGTCTCCAGCAGAGAGCGCTGTGGGCTTCCTGAGCTGGAATCCTCACCACACCTGAGCATCATCAGCTCATCAGAAGACCACCGTTCATAAGCAGCAGTCAGACCTTCCTTCGACGCCGCAGTGTTGACCAAGTTTGGTTAGCGAACCTGAGCCTCTAAGAATTTAGGAAATCTTGTAGACTCTAGAGAGAAACAAGCTTTTCTAATCTGCCTCTGTCTTCTTTGATCACAGGAAATCCCACCAACGTCTGAAGCTCTGGATGAGCTTAATCTGAGAACCTGCCTGCCTGCCAAGTAAGCCAAACCTGAAGATCTCAATCTGGATTCCTTCATCAGCTCTCAGAGGAAGACCTTGGAAACATACTCAAGTCTGAAAAACTCTCCAGCTCAAAGCTAGTGACGCTGCTGCTGCTTAACTCTCTGCCTCTTCAACTGTCTCTGGACCCAACCGGTTCCCCCTCTCATAGGATCTGTCAGAACCTCTTCAGGTACATTAAAAGATTCAACTCTCTCATCATACAATCAAACTGCAAAGCTAATCAAACTCTCATCTCTCCAGAAAGGAGTTGAAACCAGTCCCGGACCAGCACCTGAACCAGTCATTATATTCTCTGTGTGTGTTTCTTAATAAACTTTGTTCAAACTTTTACTCAGTCTCCAGTAGTGTTCTGCGTATAAGTCAAGTCATCATGACAGCTTTATTATCCAAATACAAACTTGGATCTTCTTGCCGCAGTATGACATGACAGGCAGATCATATCGGCTTATTTTTTTCCTTTTATGCCACTCGAAAAACAACAACAATCAGTAGCGGTCAAAAACCGTATGGCTGTGTGCCTGAATCCAAGAGGTTTCAGGCCAATATATTCCAGGTGCTGCAGTCACCTGTCTATAATGAAGGGGCGGAGGCAAGAAACAGCGTCAATTATAAACAGCAGCAAAAAATACAATTAAAACAAATTGATCATTTTACAATTATGTCAACTCATACTTCATAGGCTTAGACGCGCGTGTTAGGGACCCCCTGCATTTCATCATTCTGCTTCATTCTATCTCTATTCTCCCATTCTGCAGAATCTGTTAGTTCAATCTCTAACGTTCTGCTCTGTCTTATTTTTCTCATAGTAGCTTGACCTTGTCTGTTCCTGTTTGGCTGAGACTCCATTCTGGAGAGAATTATCAGCTATGCTGCTGCTATCAAGACCTTTGGTTATAGATGTTGAAGATCTGCCTGTTCTTCACTATTGACGATGCAATCAGCTGGTTTTCCTTAGATAGAAAACTTTGAATCAATTCGACTGTATGATGCGGTGAACTGTAAAATGCCTTGAGATGATATGTGTTGTGATTTGGCGCTATATAAATAAACTGAATTGAACAGGATAGGAAACGGCAACTTCGGTCCCTGAGAGCCAGAGCCAGAGTTCTGCAACAATAAGATGTGTCCTTGGTCAAGTACACCTGAATCGGATGGCTAAATGACATCCTTGGTATGTAGGTTCCAGGAAGTCCTGCTAATAATCTTCGTCGGAGGTTTTCAAGAGTGTCAGTAGGAATTACAGTTTGTGTGGTCTGTTTTTGTGTTTCCTTTCTCCCTCCTCCTAACGGTGGTGCCCGCGCCCTCATTGGGTCTCCCTGCACACCTGCCCGCAGCTCATTGCCTCATTACCTGTGGAGTGCTCTTAAGCTGCTGACTGCCACTACCTCTACTCCAGAGTGTTTTGCCAATACTGGAGTACTTTAGCCATGCTTAGTTTAGCAGAGTCTAACCTGAGTCTTTGGTTGCCAGTTTTGGGAACTCTAACTTAAGCTGAGGTTGCTGCTGGAGTCAAACTGAGTTTTGGCAGGAAGTCATCCTGAAAAACTGGATTTTTCGGACCTTCTCTCTCTGGAAGGATCAACTGAGCTTCAATCGAAGCTGGGGTTCCCAAACAGGGAGTTTGGATCCACTTTCCCCAGAGAGGTCGTTTTGAGCTTCACACCGAGCAAAGGTTTCATCTGCACCACAGCCCGTTCAAGTACCACAGGAAATCTGAGTGGCGAGTCTAGCTTCTCCTCTTTCATCAATGAACAACCGCAGTCTGGAGTAAACCCTGTCTGCCCAACACCAAACAAGACAATCTCTGGAACATTCCACACAGACTGGATTACATAAAGGACACCTTTTTCTGGAGAAGTGAGTCTGCCAGCCCTATTCCTCCCAATTCAAACCAAAGAATGGGCCTCCCACTAAAGACTAACCGCAGTGTCTTTCCCTCACTTTCCGGTTTGACAGTGTTCCAGAGCAGCACTGGACTCATCTCAATATTCTTAATAAACCTGTTAAACTTTTCTCTCTGGTTTTCTCACACTTTGGTCTTCTGCATTTTGGGTCAGACCTTTAATTAAATCATGACAGAACACTCTCTGGAGTAGAGGTAGTGGCAGTCAGCTTAAGAGCACTCCACAGGTAATGAGTGCTGGAATGAGCTGCGGTGTGCAGGGAAAACCAATGAGGACAGGGCACCACCTGGTGGAGGAGGAAAGGAAACACAAAAACAGAGCACACAAACTGGATTCCTGACAAAGAGGGGTCCGGGCTGACCCCTAGGGGGTCCACGGAGGTACCGCATGGGGGTCGCAAAAGTTTTGGTTGATTAGACTTTTTTTTATTCCCCCTGCAATTTTTTTCACTAATTGAAATGTGTTTAAATCCACATTAACATGGATTCAAACACACTGTAGTAATCAGATAAATGGAGGCAGAAGATGTCTTTCAGTCATCAATGCACACATTCAGCATAGTATTTCAAGCTGGGCACCGTTTTCTGGTCACAACACCCCGCCCCATCAACCAGAATCAGAAATACTTTTAATAATCCCAGGGAGAAATTACTTTCATTACATTCCTCCATATGCAACAGAGTGAGTAAAGAACCTGTGTAATACAGTTTCATACAATATATAAAATTAGGGATTCCCCGCTCCATCTTGGCATTAGTTTGGAGGTCCTTGGCCTGGAAAACGTTGAAGACCCCTGTTCTAAATATTTAATTCAGGTTAAAGTATACCTGCCATGTAACATGCCTTAAACCCAGCATTCCCATTGGTGCAGAACCCCTTTGAGTAATTGTACATTTCGGACCATCAACATCTACAAAAAAAAAAATCATATACATTGTTTTTTTTGTGAAGTTTTGTACTTTTATTTTATTACCACTCTGAACTTTTTGTGAATGCAACATTTAAAAAGAAATAATCGCTTTGATGAAAAGGTTGTAATGTACGATGGAATTAGGGCCAGGCTAGGACCACGCTTTTTTCCCTCTTCTATTATGAGAATAAATCGTAACAATACGAGAATAAAGTCGTAAAATGATGAGAATTAAATCATAACAATACGAGAATAAAGTCATAAAATTCTGAGAATAAAGTCGGAAAATTACATTAATAGTCGTGAAATTACGAAAATAAAGTCGTAAAATTACAAGAATAAAAATCGCAACGAGAATAGTCATAAAATTACGAGAATGAAATCATAACATTACGAGAATAAAGTCTTAAAATTACCAGAATAAAGTTACAGCGAGAATAGTTATAAAATTACGAGAATTAAGTCGTAACATTACCAGAATAGTCGTAAAATTACTAGAATAAAGACGTAAAATTACGAGAATACAGTCACGAGAATAGTCCTAATTTTACAAGAATAAAATCTTAACATTACGAGAATAAATGTAAAATTACGTGAATAATGTCGTAAAATTATGAGAATAAAGTCGTAAAATTTTGAGAATAACGTCAAAAAATTCCATGAATAAAGTCGTAAATTTATAAGAATAAAGTTGTAAAATTACGAGAACAACGTTGTAAAATTACGTTTATAACAATTGTAAGAGAATAATCATAAAATTACTACAATGAAATCATAACATTACGAGAATAAAGTTGTAAAATTATGAGCATAAAGTCGTAACATTGCGAGAATAAAGTCGTAAAATTATGAGAATAAAGTTACAGTGAGAATAGTTATAAAATTACGAGAATTAGGTCGTAACATTACCGGAATAAAGTCGTAAAATTACTAGAGTAAAGACGTAAAGTTACGAGAATAAAGTCACAAGAATAGTCCTAATTTTACAAGAATAAAATCTTAACATTACGAGAATAAAGTTGTAAAATTACGTGAATAATGTCGTAAAATTATGAGAATAAAGTCGTAAAATTTTGAGAATGAAGTCATAAAATTCCATGAATAAAGTCGTAAATTTATAAGAATAAAGTTGTAAAATTACGAGAACAACGTTGTAAAATTACGGTTATAACAATTGTAAGAGAATAATCATAAAATTACGACAATGAAATCATAACATTACGAGAACAACGTTGTAAAATTACGGTTATAACAATTGTAAGAGAATAATCATAAAATTACGAGAATGAAATCATAACATTACGAGAATAAAGTTGTAAAATCATGAGAATAAAGTCGTAACATTACGAGAACAAAGTCGTAAAATTATGAGAATAAAGTCGTAAAATTACGAGAATAAAGTCATAATAAGAATAGTCATAAAATTACAAGAATAAAGTCGCAATATTAAGAGAATAAAGTCCTAAAATTAAAATTACGAGAAACAAGTTTTATTTTATGACAACTCTGACAAGAAGCACGTTCTTTCCTAAAATGAGGAATGTGGAGCATTATGTTAAGTTAAACTTTGGTGTTTTTTCTGGTTTGACAAATAAGGAAATCTTTTAGCAGCAGCATCAAATTGGTCGGAAGGTCAAAGTGGACTCAGGTTGCTGATTGGTGGAGCTGGTCGGAGCTCGAAGCTTTCTTTCTGAAACAGATTGTTCTAAAATGACTTCATTCTCGTTATTTTTCAACTTTATTTTCGCAATGTTATGACTTAATTTATTCTCATAATGTTACGTCTTTATTCAAGTAATATTACAACTTTATTCTCGTAAAATTACTACTTTATTCTGAAAAAATAAGAAAAAAATCTCTAGCCTGGCTCTACTCCGTCGTAGTAATGACCTATCAATTATAGCGGGGGTGAGTAAAACTACTATTTGTCAGAGGTCCTTGAATGCAGCACTAGCTTATCTCCGTTTAGCTAAGCTAACATAACTGTATACAGTAAAGCAGCTTCATTGTCTGCCAGCTGAGGCATACCCACGGTAAGCTGCGGGCTTTGTTGACAGTCAGTGTTTTTAAAGCGTCGGTTAGCATGCGGCTAACAGAGGAGCGTGTTCCGCTGTTATATAAAGTTAAGGGTGAGAGTTAAACAGCCCCTCCGGTTAGCTGCGGGTGTTAAAGCCCCTCCACAGACAGCTTTCTGCTGGCACTCCACACCGCGTCACACAAGCCAAACTTAAAGCGGCTGTCAGAGCTGCGCCTTCTCCGCTCCTTCAAACCGGGACAACCTGCGCCAGTTCCTCTCCATCCTCCCCGGGCAGCGCGATAAGGTAAGGGGAAAGAAAACAGCTGGTTTTCTCCGTGTTTTATTTTTTAGTGACAGAGCGCGTGCAGAGGAGCGCACGCGGAGCCAGACAGAGAGAGGCTGCTCTCATCCACTCTGTGCTGCTGCTGCTGCACACCGATCAAATGCTTTGTTCTGCTCTGCTGCCTCTGTGCAGAGATGCATTTACAAATCGACGTCGAAAACATACAAATAATAGATGCTCATTATTGAAACCGTATTGCACTGTGATGCTGAGCAATAATAATTGAGCTGTCATAATAATTGAACAGGAATTTTATGAGTTCCTTGGATCTGCTAGGGAAGAATTACCTGCTGTGGAATGACTGGGATGAGAAGGCAGCTGCAGGAATAATTTTTATCACTGAAACCATATGATTTGGAGAGAAAACAGTCGTTTTTTAACTTTAGTGGGATATAATTTACAGAATGACCTGTTATAAAACAGGTGAGAGCGCAGCTCTCCTTCTGAGATTTGGAGGGAAAATTCAGTGCTGCATTGCATTTGCTGCCTGACCTTTACTGCAACATCTTAATTTATGGTATTCAATTTAATTCACACCCTTTAAACATTTTTTTAAGCATCTCACAATTGGTTTTAACCTGAAACAGACACCAGTTAGTTTCTAAAGCTGCAGCTGGATTAAAATGTTACATTTGATAACTGAAATCTTAAAAGTGTGGAGTGTACCTGGTTTCAGGTTCTCTGCAATCATAGTGTTGAATCTCTGGGCTCTTAACTCAAGATCAGTCAGATTGGATGGAGAGCTAAATAAGAGAGGATCCCCACAGCATGATGCAGCCACTACCAGATTGATTTATCCACATCTGATGTTAAGGTTAAATAGCAGGAGTTGGAGGATTTTTTTTTCAGCTTTTTATTGAAAATCTTTGTCTTTAAAGTTGTGGGGAAATCATATTTAAATTTCAAATCATTCTGGCTCAAACATATATATAAATGTACTCTTTATCAGACCATTTTTTTTTTTTTTAACAAGGATTTTCTAAATTTTGGGACACTATGGTCTGATAAAGAGTACATTTATATACATGTTTAAGCCAAAATTATTTGACATTTAAATATGACTTCCAAATTACTTTAAAGATTTTCTTCATTGATTCCAAACATGAATTAAATCAGCATTTATTTTTTCTAAAAAGAAATAGTTTTGTTTCTGATCGTGAGAAATATTTGCTTCTCTGCCGGATGAAGCAGCAAACGTGGCTAAAACGCACAGACGAACCTTTCCGTTTCTTGATCTGACGGCCCATGTCTCATTTTCCACATGGTTTGATTTGATGCTTCCTTTCAATGTTAACTCACAGTTTACACACGACACCCCCGTGTTTTCTTAGGTCTATAATTTGGTTGCTGGAGGTCATTTCCTGCTGTCAGTTTTTTTTTTTTTTTGTCTCAAATGTTTCCAACCACAAAATGAAATATTGAATCTAAGTAGAATCTGCAAACTTCTGTAGCTTAGTGACTTTCTGTTGAATGTTTTAAGTTTATTACTTTATGGAATCTGACATTACATTGAATTGGATTATAATTAGATTTAATTGAACTGTGAAACTGTTTATCTATGCCACACTGAATGTATTTTATTCTGGATAGGAAGTGGATACATAAACTAAAAACAAAAGTATTCATGGTCACAGTTAGAAAGTATTTTGAAGTCAGTGAAACTACATTTGACCTGAAGTGATGTTTTATGATTTATTCCAGGCAAAAACACAGAAAACCAAGTATTTATACATATAAGGACAAGAGATTTTCTGGTTTAATTAGAGTCAAAATGACTATTTTTCTGTAACATAGAATCAATGAGGTTAGGTTTAGACATTTTCTTAACAGGGGCGGTTCTAGACCACATTTACTAGGGGCGGCAGTTTTTATAGGGGCACACAAAAGCATGAACCAAGAAAAAACATGGACATAGTCATCGTTTAAAATATAAAAAGAAACAAAGAGCCTCTGGTTTAATCGAGTGACAAGATTGTTATTGAAAATGTGTATTTTTTGGGGGGGGGGTTTTGTTTTACAGTTTACACTTTACCTTAAATAAAAAAAAAAGTCCTTACAATACAAAAAATTCACTGAAATAATTAGCTGCTAATTAAGATAAAACTATTCTTTGGACTATTAGGTCAATGTACATTCATAATTTGGAGTTATTAGATATTTTTGATTTAATTTCAATGAAAATTACCAGTTTTGATTGAACCAGAATTAGAACATGAATTAAACTGATAAATTCAGCTGTAACAAATTTGAGGGTTTTTAGTAGATTAAACTGTGGTTCTTTCTCAATAAGACTCAAGCCTTCACCTTAGGAGATCTTGGAAAAACAGATCCAGCAAGTTATTTTATGAACACACACAACCATGCCTCTGCCTTCAGAAAGGCATGCAGAGCGCTATGATCTCTGAAACTGTTTTTTAACGCCTAAATTAACTTAAAATGTAGAAATCTGCCAGCAAAACATGCTCGCTTTTATTATCCTGGTGCCTGCAGTTTGGAATACGTACATGAAAAACGCCTTCCAACCGCGGCAAACCGCGAGGAGGCGACCCGGCCAGAGGCTGCTGTTGAATGGGATTCCTAGTGACAGCGCACCGCTGGTATGTACCGGGGCCTGAGCGGCTCCCACAGAAATAATATTTGAAGGCAGGATGGTAATCTGGATGAACTGAATGCACTGATTAAGTCTTAAGGTGGTCTTTCTCACTTCTTTTTACCCTCTGATCAAAGCAAATATAGCTGCCATTGTTACAGGCAAAGAAAGTATAGGGTAGCTCCGCCCAACGCGCATCAAACCCACTTTCCCACCGCGCAGCTAGAGCAGCAAAAAAGCTTTAGCCGCGCATCAGAACTAAACCTGTACAAGCATAAAAAATGAAGCAGCACGCGCGTTTTTGCTGCTCTTGCTGCTTTAGGTGTGAACGTAGCATAGCAGTGGCTAGCTTCCAGCCACGTCGTCCTGCACAAGCATTGGGAGGTCGATTAGTTCATGTGTCAGGGTACGCGCACAGGGGGGAGGGACAAGCAGACGGCCATGATGTCAGTCATGTATCATGTACAATGGACCATCTTTTGTGTTTGGTTGGGGGTCATTTATTTTAGTTTCACCTCCAGACCTTCTATTTCACTGTTTGCTCAGTAGATGCATTTAGATCTTTTAATCTTTATTTTTCCTACTTGCTTTGATTCTGTTTTTATTTTCCTGTATTTTTCCTTAATCATGTAAAGCACTTGCATTGTCTTTGTACTGAATTGTGCTATACAAATAAATTTACCTTGCCTTTTCAACTTTTTAAGCAACACGATAAAAAAATGCACCAGAAAAGATCCCCTACTGCACCTTTAACTTTAAAATCATAATTAAAATAGAAAAAAATGTAATTAGTCAAAGGCAGCTATTGGTCGCTATGTCTGTTCCAGTGCATATGATCAATAGAAATACCTTTCTTTTTTATTAGAGGGGCCATAACAGGAGCCAGGACTAGTTCTACAGGGGCCCTGGCCCCCGTTGGCCCCTCTCTAGATCCGGCCGTCATTTATAACCTCAGAGGTTGGACCGATTGAGCAGCATTGCATGCAACAATTATCTTCAAACTGATAGTTGTTAGTTGTAGCTTTGCTGTTGGTAAAAAGGTAAAAAACCTGTTTCATGTAAGAAATGTTAACTGGGAAAGAATTCATGTAGTGAATCGCAACATTACGAATGTTTTCATTTTTACAGAAAAAATATTCTAGCTTCATGGTCCTTTTAACCTGGTTAAGACCGAGATCTAAAAATGTTGTTGCCTTTAACTCCGACTCATCATCTGAGTCAACATATTGGGATATTTGATCTGAAACTAATTATTAGATGTAGGCACGCTAGTTATCGATTAGTGAGTTGATTGATCTTATCGCGATTGACTATTGGTATATAAAATCTTATACCGTAATTTTCGGACTATAAGCCGGACCGGACTATAAGCCGCAGGTTTTTTATGTTTAATTACCTTTATGGTTCGCGGCACAGAGAGGATTGTCGGGAAAGAGGCAACTGTTTGGGGAAGCTCCTATTTATTAACATTTCAATTGAATTGGAGACAATTCTTCCTGCTGGCGTCTCCAACATCTCACCATTGATTCCAAGGTTACATGCAGCGGTTCTATTTCCTTCGTTTACTGCCAAATTGACTGCCTTTAACTTAAAAGCTGCATCATATGCATTTCAACGTTTGTTTTCCATAATGAGGGTGCCACACAAACTGCTCCTGGCGCTCGCAATGTTTGCTTTCTCGGAGTTCTGCTTCCGGAGGACGCCTGCATTCCCTTAAGCACGCGGCTACTTGTGTGTTGAAGCAAATGTGACGTCAACATGGTGGATGGTAAAATCCATAGATTTAGGTAACGTATTACCCTAGTGGTCGTTAGCTGTAAAAGTCCATAGATAAGCCACATCGTTATATACGCCGCAAGGTTGAAAAATGTGGAAAAAGTCGCAGCTTATAGTTAGAAAATTACGGTAATTGTATATAAAAATCGTATAATTGTATATAACATCAATATTAAAAAAGCAACAAAAGTCAAAATATGTAAAATATAAAGACATATATTAAATATTTTATAGAAAACTATATATATGTATAAAATTCAATATTAAATAGTAGTCTTTATAGATTATAAATTATATCTGCTGTAAGTTGGTTATTCATGTTTTACTGTATATTCTTTGTACCATTTCTCTATATTTCTATCCGTTTACCAAATTACTTAACGATTATTTCAATAGTCGAATAATTCAGAGTACTAAAGTCTAACTGGTTCTTTCAGCCCTAAAATTAATAAACCATTCATTGACATTAATTATTATTCAGTTATTTGTTCCCTAATTATATTATTGCTTTGATTTGAACAATATTTACGCTGGAATGAGAGAAGAACATCTTATCTAAGAGCAAAGCAGCTTGTTTGGCTGTGAAAGGCCAACCCAGCGGTTCTGTTGACAGTATTCACAATCCTCTCAGACCATTAAAGCGGTTTCCTATTCTTTTCAAGCCAGCCTATCGCCACAGGGATCAGGAGAGAACCGGGTTACACCCCGGACAGATCGCCACTTCGGCTTATCATGCTCACATTATGTAATGATCTATAAAGTGACATGGTAACCTCGTCATTGCTCTGTTAACCTCATAAACACCGGGACCGTATTTGTAGTCGGTAATCCCAATGGAGCTGTTGAGGTTGAGGTTTGGTTTTTGGGATCAGGTTGTGGTCGGAATTTAATTTTCCAGCCAAGGGGATACAAAAAAAAATGGTTTAAAGCTGTTATTTAAACAAGCATGACTTGTTGTTTTGGAGTTGGAGCGTCTCTCTGAGGTGAGGAAGCCTGTGCCTGTTTTTCCTCTCTGGCCGTGACTTCCTGCATGTATCATGGGCACAAAAACATGTTGTTATGGCCGTAAGGCCAGGCTCTGCTGCTTTAGCAAAAATACTTTACGTATAAACACCAACAGATATCACATTAGTTCATTGAATCATTTTAAAGGAAGTGCTGACACTGAATTCCATTCAGGGAGTATTTCTGTATTCTTTAAAAAAAATAAAAAATAAAAAAAAACATTAAAGAAAATCTGTTATTTGAATTATTATTCAGTTTATTTGTTCAAAATCCCTTCAGTCACTTTTATTTGATATTTATTGGAATAGAAAATCCCTTTATTGTCCCACAATGAGGAAAGTTACAGCAGCAAAAAGATTATAGAAAAAATGGTCTCACTAATATGGACCTTAGAAAAATGTATAAGAATAACATAATAGTGAAGAGTTAGAGAATTAAAAAATAAATAATGCACTGTAAAGAGTTTTAACGATATATAAAAATAACTCTGCATCTGGTGAATAAATAACCAACATAAAACTATGGACATTTTCACAATAATGCAGCATCAAAGATGTGCAAAATGACAGCAGCAGGTTATTTAACTGAATAAGGTGGAGGTCTTTAATAGGGGTCAGTGACCCCTGGGGGGTCCACTGAGGTACTGCATGGGGGTCGCAAACGTTTTGGTTGATCAGACTTTTGTTTTATATATAAATATATATTCCCCCCTGTAATTTTTTCCTCTAATTGAAATGTCTTTAAATCCACATTAACATGAATTCAACACGCTGTAATAAACAGATTAATGGAGTCAGATGTCTTTAATTTAGCGACACACAGGAGCTCTTTCAAGCTGGGCACTGTTTCATTTACAACACCTGTTCCATCAACCAGGAATCAGAAATACTTTAATAATCCCAGAGAGAAAATACTTTCGTTACATTACTCCATCTGTAATAGAGCGACTATAGGACCAGTTTGTTTATACACTATTTCATACTATATATATATAATTAGGGGGTCCCTGCTCCAATCTCACCATCAGTTTGGGGGTCCTTGGCCTGGAAAACATTGAAGACCCCTTTACTAAGATATAACCTGTCCAAAATCAGCATGAATGTAACAACTTATTGAGGTTGTTGGGATCAGTGGTGCTTCTAGAGCAGGGGTCTGCAACCTTTCATATCCAAAGAGCCATTTTACCCCGAGTCCGACCAAGTAAAAGTTGTTTAGAGCCGCAAAGTACATAACTTAGAAAAACAATTTGTTTGTATTTTTATTATCCCGTATAGGAAATTAGTTGCCATCTTAAATAACCAACAATGTATGTCTTTTATCCTTTAAAATAATATTAAAACATATAAATTCCAAGCCAACTAAAAGGAAAGTGACTCTAAAAATATATTTTCTGGTTCTTTTAATGTCCTTCTTTTCCTTCTTTTCCATCTTATAAAAAAACACTAAAGCTTTTAAGAATGATATTTATTTTGTAGTACATTATTTAGGTCCTTATATATGCTGATGAAGGTTCTCAGTCATCCAGGTCATAGTCATCCCGTAAAAATTCAAAAAATATCCACTGGACTTGGTTTTCAAGATTTGAAGACATTTCGCCACCTCTCCAGGAAGCTTTCTCAATTCAAATGGTCCTTATATACATTTTAGCCACTTTAAGAGCCGCTGCAGAGGTCCAAAGAGCCACATGTGGCTCTGGGGCTGTAGGTTGCAGACCCTTGTTCTAGAGTCTTACAGCGGCTGGGAGGAAGGATCTGTGATAACGCCCCTGGTGCATTCAAGCTGGGCTCTCACACTGTACGACATTTTTGCCACTTTTCAGGCCTTATTCTTCCAATCCAGCCCGACAGGGCCATGTAGTGTACAGGGGGTAACGAGGGGCGATCAGCCTCTCATGACCACCTCCTGATCAGGAGACCTCAGCTGTAAGGAGAAAATCAAAAATTTTGAATTCAGAATGACTAAACGCCTTATGTCGGGGAAATCGCTTAGTGCTAAACAAGGATTATGCTTCTTCCCTCTCAGATGAAAACACAGAAGCATGCCTGTGGGTGCAATGAGTGAAATGGAGTTCTTCCTGTCAAATTTACAGACTGTAGTAGCCGTCACGTTTGCTCAGCCATGTCTTCGCCCAAATAGGTTGTCGCCTTTTCTTGCACAAATTACCAAGGCAGCTTAAAAGCTTTCTCTACTATTGAGCTGATACTGATATTCCTCTTCTACTCATTGGCTTCCAGATAGACGAAGTCCGTTAGCACCATCTACACGCGGTAGATCGCAGCAGGTAGATCGCGATCATATGGTATTTTTTACACTACCCTTGAAAACCGCGGGCGCGTCTGAGCTCAGTAACTGAGATAACTTATCGTGGTGTTAAATGGAAAGCAAAACTGAAATCGGGAACTCGTGAAGCTAGACACACAACCGTGACCCCTCACGCTAACTGCAGACCAGTTGCAGAGGTGGGCTCGGCTCGCTTTTCCCTGGCTCGGCCTCTGATAACAAGAGCGCATGAGCAGAACACATCATCTCCTCGCCTGGCTGCACATCCCGATTCACACTCCATTCTGTGTAGTTGGCGGTAATGCTCCTCCAGAAAACAGAAGAAGCAAAGAAATAAACTTTCTAAAACTATAAACAACAATCAAAATCTTCTTCTTCTTGCACAACATTTTAAATAAAGGCATTTAAAAATAATAAAAGTAGTTAAAAACACAATCAAGCATAACTTTCTTGAATGTGACGGGCGCCAGCCATTTGATTTGCTTATCCCTCCTCTTCTTTGTCTTCTTTCTTCTTGTGTTTATGGCGTTAAGTAAACAGCTTTTGCACAACAATTAACTGCTTGATTTCCTCCTTCAATACTGGCAGTAATACAGCAGATCATCACTAGGAGGCGAGAAGTCGAGGAACCGAGATAGCGTGGTGTGTAAACGGTCGTCAGAACCGAGCTCGAACTGATCCGAGCTTGGACCGGCTGGGCATGGATCGGTTTTTCAAGGGTAGTGGAAATGGGGCTGTAGTGTTGGATCGCACAGTGATAGAAAAAACATCGTAAGCTTTCAACCCTGCAGTTTCGTCGTACAGTGTGAGCTGTAGCTGCTTGCAACGATTGAAAAAAATCGCACAGTGTACGCCCGGCTTAAAGGTGCAGCAGTCTATGACTGAAGGAGCTCTCCAGTTCTGCATCAGCTTCATGCATGGGCTGGGAAACATTATCCAACAGAAATGCTTATTTAGTTAGGATCCTTTTTTTTTCCACCTCCTGCACGGAGTCCAGAGGGCATAAGCTAGTGTTTGTGACGTTTGAAGGGCAAAAGTTTCTTCTATTCAAACGATTGCATCAAAAAATTTGATGTATTTAAAAATATTTTAGTGATTTAACCCCTTATAGGGCAAGTTAGCGTTGTTGATCAGCCTCAGTGAGATCTAGAAGCACAAGATCTATATTCAGCCATTCAGCAAAGATGCTGCTACATGGACGTACATCTTATTTTGGCATTTGATATATTACCTACTGTAAATTAAAGTGGAAAAAAGTTAAGTCAAGAAAAGAAGGTAAAATTAAAAGTTAATTGAAAAGTTAAGAAGTAAATAAGCCTAATTAACAATTCTATTTAGGTTTATAAACTAAAAATGTAAGTGCCAGTTTCAGCATTAATGCCTCTACTGTTATGTTGTACCAAAAAATTTGGCATTTCTTGTTATTGCATTGACATTAAATTTTGCCATCAAAATATCTGTATTTTTTACTGTTACAAAGATAATAAGGTCTTATCCTGGATTCCAGTAACACTAATTGCTTGAAATTTGGATATTCAAAGTATTTCCCTGTAAAGGGATTTAAAAAAGAATTTCTGTGTTTAAACTGACAACATTATTAACAGGCTGCTTGAAAATAGTCAAACTTAATTGAATTTAGGAATAAAGGAGTTTAAAAAACGGTGTAACCTTTAAACGGTTGGAGGTTGTTAAACACTGCTGATATGTCCTTTTATTGAGCTAACGGTGTGCTTTAGAGCACAGAGAGGATCCTTCAGGCTTCCTTTCATCACAGCTTTCTCTTAGCGCTGAAAACGCTCTAACCACCCTTAAAGAAAAATGTCTTCTTTTCAGCGTTGTGAGCTGACATCTGCCTTTGGCTGGCTGGTGCTTCACAAAGTTAAAAGATAAGCTTTCCAATTCACTTGAGAGTCCTAATTAGTGCTTTTTAAAGACGATTCCAGAGGACAGCAGGGAAGATTGTCCTTTATGTTAAAGGATTTTTCTTTTTCAGCAAGTTAAGCTTATTATTATTGATTAGAAATTCAGCTAACAGTCGTTTTGATTAATTATCTGGTTGTAAGGAGGTGAGCAATATCTGTTTTTAGGGAGTTAAAGTATGGAAACAGCTGATCTGTTGCCAAAGTGCTGACTCCATATCTGTGGCTTTTGGTTAAACCAAAGAAAACATTGGGAAGTGAACATTTTGGGTGGGAAAGTTGCACATTTTTTTCACATTTCCTTGAATTGTCAGCAGCTCAGTTAGCTTCATCCATCACATTGGCAAAAAAGAGATGTTTTTTTTAAACATGTGTCTTGGAATTATTTTCTTTCTTTTTTTTTACATACAGCTCCTTCTCAAAAATATTAGCATATTGTGATAAAGTTCATTATTTTCCATAATGTAATGTAGACCTGAAATATTTCAGTTAGTGTGTTTATGGGTAGTGAATTTTGTTATGTTTTTTTTTTTTACTGTATGCTGCAACCTTAATTATATTTGAGGAATATAACAGAGTAATGGAACAAAGTCACAAATTAATACTTTGGACGAGACTTGGATTTTAACCTGGGGCGCTCAAAGAACTCTCCATCAAGTTGGACAAATTCTGAGATTAAAGTCAAAATTCCAAGATTAAATTCAGAATTCTGAGATTAAAGTCAGAATTTCGAGATTAAAGTCAGAATTCCGAGATTAAATTCAGAATTCCGAGATTAAATTCAGAATTCTGATATTAAAGTCAGAATTCTGAGATCAAAAACAGAATTCTGAGGGGGAAAAAAAACAGAATTCTGAGATTAAAGTCAGAATTCCGAGATTAAATTCAGAATTCTGAGATCAAGACAGAATTCTGAGATTAAAGTCAGAATTCCGAGATTAAATTCAGAATTCTGAGATCAAGACAGAATTCTGAGATTAAAGTCAGAATTCCGAGATTAAATTCAGAATTCTGATATTAAGGTCAGAATTCTGAGATCAAAAACAGAATTCTGAGAAAAAAAAAACAGAATTCTGAGATTAAAGTCAGAATTCCGAGATAAAATTCAGAATTCCGAGATTAGATTCAGAATTCTGATATTAAAGTCAGAATTCTGAGATCAAAAACAGAATTCTGAGAAAAAAAAAACAGAATTCTGAGATTAAAGTCAGAATTCCGAGATTAGATTCAGAATTCTGATATTAAAGTCAGAATTCTGAGATCAAAAACAGAATTCTGAGAAAAAAAAAACAGAATTCTGAGATTAAAGTCAGAATTCTGAGATCAAGACAGAATTCTGAGATTAAAGTCAGAATTCCGGGATTAAATTCGGAATTCTGAGATTAAAGTCAGAATTCTTAGAAAAAAGTCAGAATGCTGAGAAAAAAAATCAGAATTCTGAAATTTCTGACTTTTCTCCCCTATTAAACTGAAATATAGTACAAAAAATCAGACAGCTTTTTTTTTTTAGTGGCCCTACTCCTCTTCTGTAATATATGCTGAAGAAAGCAAAGCTTTATTTGTATTTTTATTTTTCCATTATTTTATTCTGTCAGCCTAAACTTAGACAGACAAAAAATAGGAAACTGTTATTCAAAAAGTTTTTTTTAGATAAATGGAATAAAATATGAGAAACACTTATGATCCCAGTTAAAGAGAGATATATAAAACTATACTTTGAAGGTCATGTTGCTCTGACATACCGTCAGACAGTGTGTTACTTTGAATGCAGTGTGAACGAACCTGCGATTAATCGTGATTACCTGAATCTTTGCGTGTTGCAGGATTGCTTCTCTTGCTACTGTCCGTTTGGCTCAGCTTAACACTGAGCATCAGCGCCCTCTTTTGGATGAAGGCCGCACCGCAACACTGGAAGATGGATTTTATCAGTTCCTTCTTACAGCTGCCTTTGCCAAAGAAAAGAAGCCCCACAGCATGATGCTACCACCACCGTGCTTAACTAATAGATATATCAATACAGAATTCTGAGGCGTGTTTGCTTTTTTCTAATGTGATAGCAGAGCTCTACAAGAGCACATTATTTTATTAGATAAGGTTTATTAACTCAAGTTACAGACAGGTGGATTCTTCATCCTAATAAAGTGACTTCTTGCACTAATTGGTTAAGCTGTTTTTTTTTTCTTCATCTGAGGCACATTATATGCCATTTTTCTTCCACTTAACAGGCTTGCGCTGCTTTGTGTTGGTCTCTGGCGTACAACCTCATGTAACTACACTGACGTTTGTGGTTACACAGTGAAAAAAGTGAGACAGTTTAAGTGGTATGAGTGCTTTTGAAAGGCACTGTAACTGCTTCATTTGCTGTCGCGCACACCACTGTATGTGGTCCTTGTAAAACAGCCCAGCAGCTGCAGCAGCCAAGCAGTTTGAGGCTTGATAGAGACGGAGTGATTCAACTGTCAGTGTGATGGCAAGATCTGAGCTTTGAGAGGCGAAGGACGAGAAAAGGATCCGACAGCGAGGAGCGCAGGGGAAGAGCTGTGGGTAAAGAAAATGTCAAGACGCTAAGGTCAAAACAGGCAATGGGAGAGAAAAAAGGAACGGAGGGCTTCAATGAGTCCTCCACAGGTACAACATGCACCTCTTGTGTTCCCCTTTCAACATCTGATGGCGCCACACGTCGCGCACGTCCCCCCCTCTCTTTGTGTGGTTTAGCTGCTCAGCTGTGATGGAAATTCCAAGGTCCTCGATAGGAGGGGATTTGAAAATGGTGATCATGTGATCTGAGGAGCACCCCTCCCTTTCTGTCTTTTTACACAAGATTCACCATGTCTGACCTAAATCTGCAAAGGAAGGCAGCAGTTGGGGAACAAAAGCAGAACGTGTTTGTGGGGTGCGGTGGTGTCGGGGAACGTTCAGGGCTCTGATGTTGGGGAAAAGTCACTTAGTTGCAGTCAGATAAAGAAACTCATTAGGTAAAGGCAGAGGAGCAGCATGCAGCAGGGTTAATGAACGCAGAAGAAACAGGGATATTCAGCTGAAAATGCAGGTATAATATTTGATAAGCCATATCAAATTTTGAGCTTGTATCTTTTAATTGTTGGTGATGTATTTCCTCTTGCATGAAGCCGCTCTACACGCAGCAACCCCACAAACTGTAATTATTAAATCATTCTTTCCTCTGGAAAAAATGGTGAATTCAAACTTTATTTTATAGATTATTATATTTTGTAGATTTATTTTAAAAATATCTTATTTATCCCTTCTGAATAAAAAAAAACTATAACATTAGTTAGTTAGTCGGAAGGATTCACTCCTCCTGGATGTGCTGAAAGTACATATAGTTTGCATTGTGTCGTTGACTCTACAGCAATCCCTCAAACCAAACATGCTTGTAGCGACAGTGGAGCAGAAAAACTCCCTTGTAAAAGAAACTTCCAGCAGAAGCAGGCTGAGAGTGGGCGTGCTTCTGCCAAGACTGACGGGTTAAAGAATACAGAAGCAGAGATAGAAAATGAACATAGAGACACAGAATAAAAATACTTTATATTTTAGAAAAGTTGATAGTAAAGTAGCTCGATAGCTGGCTCTGTATAGAGAGAAACTGTTAAGTTTTCATGTAAAAAAATTAAAGAGGGCACATAAAGCTAGTCACGGGAAAACCTGAGCCCATAGCTATCTCTAGGAGAGGAATCCAGCAAAAGGCCCGCCCCCAAAAGTGAAGAAAAAGTTGTCTGTAAAATGCAATTTGAAAAGAATACAATTTGTAAAAATCAAACTGAAAACGGTAATTTAAATAAAATAAAATTAAAAAATGTGAAAATGTTAAATCATCATAAAATAATTAGGAAAAAATGTATTTGAAAATAAAATAAATGAAAACATTTTTTTGAAAATTTTCTTTTTTTTTTAAGAAATCTGAGAAAACATGAAAAGTTACTCTCAAAGCAGTTTTTTTTTTTATTAAAACGTTTTTTAAAAGTTTAATTTCCACATCGCATTTTTTCCTAGTTTCCATTAATAAAACGCGTTCTTTGCTGGCAACAGTTAAGCCGGGCATACACTGTGCCAGGGATTCCAGCGGTTCCTTAAAAATTCTTAAAAGGCATTGAATTCTTCAAAATAAAACTAAGGCCTTAATTGGTATTAAAATGTCTTAAAGCACTCTTTAGTTGGTCTTAATTTTTAAAAACATCATTTTTGTAATCCAAATAAAATGTTGAAATTGATGATAATTTTTTTTCTTTTATAAAAAAAATGGCTCGCCATTATTAGTTCCGTCCCTGAAAGCATGAACCAATAAAAGCGTTTATGCAGCTGGGACATTTGGGAGATGCACCATTTACTTTTTGCCTGGAAAATATGAGCAGAAAAGTGTAAATGTAACGAAAATTGTCTCCAGCCAAGAGTTTTCTCCATAGCTAAAACCAGGGAACATACGCATGAGGCTCAGTGGATTTTGTGCAAGAAGTGATTCAAGCTCAAAGAACGATGGGAATTAAGACAGTGGAGTCGCAGACATGCAGAAATATAAAACACAAAGCGTCAAAATGGAGTTCTGAGAGAAACAGCCGGTATTTCTCAGTTTAGTTGTCCAACACTTGTCTCTGCAACGCCTCCACTTATCAACAAATCAAACATACTAAGAAAACGATACAAAGAAAAAATAGGGGCTGCAAAAAGACCCCTTGTTTTGTTTTGTTCCCTATGATTAAAACAAAGTTTGTCAATTCAGTTAAATAATTGTCTCAAAATATATCTGTCATTTTGGTTTTGTTTCTTTTGGGCTTTCTTCCTCTATGGGAAGCTTTTCAAAATTTGAAACATTAGTGCAGTGGTTTATGTTATAATAAACTTTTGGGTTAAGTTGTACGCAAGGAGGTTTTTCTTGTGTTTTAACTTGTGAATTTGAGTGCTTAAATTACTTTATTTCAAGTGGCATTAAAAAGTCTTAAAAAGTCTTGAATTTAACTTGCCTTATGCTGTAGGAACCATGTAAAAGTGAAAGTTCTCAAAAAAATGTATATTCTTGGAAAGTATAAAGTACTCCAAAATATACTTAAGTACAGTAGTGGAGTATTTTTTCTTCGTTACTATACAACACTGGTCAGGTGTTTAGTAGCAGGGTCGCCCCGTAGTGCAGAATCCCTGTTTTTTAGCCAGTCCTAATGCTGTCAGATCCTTTATGGTGAAAGGTGACTGTTCTTTGTAATTAGCTTCACCTTTTTCTGACTTAGGATGGGATCATTAGCTTGATGCTCTCTAGGTTTACTAAGGCAAGAAGGATCAGCTGTTTTTTCTTCTGCCTTTATCTCTAAATGTGTAAAATAGGCCCTTTTGTTTTGGGACAGCTCCTTTCAGTTTCATGCATCCCTCATATGAATTAGATCCAAGTTATTTTCTGGGGTAAAGTAGCATTCCGCTAACTATCTAGTTCAAAATGAAGCCGTCATCAGCATTGGGATGAGGCCAAAGGACATCCGCTACTTTTCCTTCCAATGGCTCTTCTATTCTCTGTGTCTGCAGCTTTGATTGAACCTCTGAGCTTTGGGAGAACTTAACTGTCAGAGCATCCTGATTAAAGCGCATCGGTGGTTAGGTGTGATCTGGTTCACAGGGTGTGGAAATGTAAACAATCTGTCATTGAACTGGAACTTAGTGGTTGATTAACGGATTAGACACCTGGTTAAGAGAGGGGCATATGCCAAAGCAATAAAGAGTCATGAAATAAAAGAGGAGTTTTAATTTTATTCACCTAAAAGCTTTCAGCTGCTTTCTGGAATTCAGGGTTTGCAATAACCGAGGTGCAACGCCAAAATAAAAGCTGCCACACCTTCAGAGTTAATAAAAAGTATGCCAAATCAATGAAACTCATGCTGTGTATTTGTGTAGTTATTCTAATCATAATCAGATTTTTAAAATAAATGTAAAAAATATTTATGAAATGTTACAATTTATTTTATTTTTAAAAATCCAACACTGTCGAGCACCTGTTAGCCAGGCTGTGATGCTGGTATGAAGCTAACTATGGAAGAAAAACAGTCTCATTGGAATCTTTTTTTAACGACCAAATTTTAAACACTGAATTTTTTTTAGACAATGAATTCCTTACACGCCAATTTTTATCTGGTAAAAAATAACCAGAAAAAAAAATTCATCCCTTATAAAGTGTGAACTCAAAAAGGAAAAGCCATCTACACTCAGAGATGGCAAGTAGGAAGTACCGGTACTCATTCTTTTAAAAATTCCGTGCCGAAAAAAAGTACAGATACTTGTGTTAAAAAAATACTCTGGTAAAAGTGGAAGTACTGATTAAACTTCTTTACTCAAGTAAAAGTAACAAAAGTACAGGCTTGTAAATTTACTTAAAAGTATAAAAGTAAAAGTAGAAACCACTTTTTTCGTGCCGTTGCCACCACATTTTAAAATGGATGTCTGCTAATAGGACTGGATCTCCGTTGTGTTCATTTTCAATCATCTAAATTCGATCCATGCTACTATGCTAGCGCCACGCCACCAAGCTGCAAATGATTTGCAGCGAATGAATACCGCCGAATCTGTCGATTCATCTTGTAAGTAGTAGTGCGTCAAATGCAGCGTAGATTCCCATCCAATTAGACTGAATTTGGTATTGATGGCCGTGAAAAATAATAGCGGTAACTCCATTGAAATGATTCAAAATCTAAAGTAACGAAAGCCAATTTTAAAAAATGTAAGGAGTAGAAAGTACAGATATTTGTTGTGTAAAAATGTAAGGAGTAGAAGTAAAAAGTAAGCCATAAAAAATAACAAGTAGTAAAGTAAAGTAAAAATATCAGAAAAATCTACTTGAGTACAGTACTTGACGTATTTGTAAAACTGCTACTTCCCATCTCTGTCTACACTATTCGATAGAGTCGAGCAGCTTCTAGCCAATGAAATTAGCAGCTTCGTTTGGTCACGTGACACAACGGCTGCGGCTCAGCCCTCTTCCCGGCTGATGAGGAATTTTTTTGTTAAACAGATAAGAATTATAAAACATCAGTTAGCTACCAACAGACAGCTATTAGAGTTTTTCCTCTTATCAGACTGGGTGAAACAACTGAGCGATCCACAGCTAGTGCGGCACCCCTGTCTGTTTGCCGCCGCCATGTTGCCTCTGGCTGAAATGAAGAAGGAAAAAAGTTTGCCGCTTCTTCCGGATCAAACCAAGAACCTTGGCAGACAGGGGTGCCGTACTAGCTGTGATCTATCGAGTGTAGATTGCTTTGGCTTGAGTTCACCAAAAGGTCAACACTTTTGCAGCTGATTTTTTTCTGGTGAATTTTTACCAGATAAAAATTGAGTGTAAGGAATTCAATGTCTAAAAAATTCATTTTTTAAAATTCGCTGTTAAAAAAAAGGCAGATTCCAATGAGACTGTTTTTCTTCCATACTAACTGGCTACAGTGGCTGCTCTGTCTCTAGTGAAGGAAAACTAGAGTCAGTCCAAGTGCAGGGGCAGAGCAAGCTGTCAGTTTCACTATAGCTCTGGTGAATTTCAATGGTGAATTTACTCTGGAAATCTTCAATAATTGTTGTTGATTGCAGATGTGTCTAGTAGTTCCCATTGTTTAGCTTGTAAAGCGGGGAGAATGGCGCTAGGCTTACCGCACCGTGACGTCACTGCTGAAGATGGCAGGAGGGAGGGGTTACTATATTTGGGCAAACATTTTTTTACTTTTTTACTAATTTATTCTAAATTAATTAAATCCCCGCAACGGTATTACTTTTAGGTATAAATAATGACCCACTGGTTATTCCTTGCTGACCAGACTTTTCCTTCAAGTCTCTCCCTGCTTCCCTGAGCGCTGTCTCACAGGCAGTTGCCTTGCCCAAAAGCCTCCCATGCCTTCAGGGCAAGGCATGGGAGGCTTTGCCATCAGAGCCAAGAAAACAGAGAGGAGACCTGCTCAATTTTTCCACAGCCAACGTAAAACTTATTCGCAACTTTGCAAATTATTCTGCCCTGGATTACAAAGCAGGACATAAATACCGGTTTTATTCTATTATTTTTTTTGTTGCACTAAAATAAGGACTTAATCACCACACAGCTTGAATCACTTTTTCGTCTCATAATGTGTCTGATTACCATCTGTTTGGTCAAACTTGATGTTTGCAGTGTGGATTAAGATTATATAATTGAGATTGAAGTATTTTGCATTTGATCGACATTTTAACAGCAATGATATTGTGAATTCTTAAAGTTGTGAATCAGATACACATGACCCCTCGTCTCCACGTAGGAATGAGCAGCAGCGCCCTCTAGTTGATCATCATAACACTAAAAGCAATTCCTTTTAAGCAGATGGAACGACTTCTAATCTAATAAACCATTAATTAATCATCAATCGTAAGCGGAGTATTTGTTTAGATGCTAGTTTTCATTCATGACATTGCTTTGAAGTATAATAACCCAAAATGTGCAGATGGTCGTCATCTAATAGGGGCTGAACATGTATCTATTTATCAATCTTATTTTAAAAAGTGACTGAACAAAAAGAAACACAAAAAAATAAAGGAGCTGATGATAAAAAGATAAAAACAATAAATAAGTAGAGAACATAGTATTTCTTTCATAAAAGTTGTAAAGCAGCAGACTTCAGCAGTAAAAGCCTTCATAATACCATCCGTCTTGTTTATTTTTACATTTTTCCACACTAAACCCAAAGACTTCAAAGGTGTTACTGGGGGTATAGTAAAGCTTTTTAAGCTTTAATCTTGTAATAATTTCTGTTGTGTTAGCCTCTCGCAATCCATTTCTGTAAATGAAAATAAATCTGACAGCATAATTGTTTGAAAAATGATTATTTCTAAATTTGTGTGAATCCAGGTGTTCTGTGAAGGCCTCAGTAGGCTTTTAAAGAACATTAGAAAGATGTGGAAATGTTTAATTCAATTTAGTTTATTTCTATAGAGCCAATTAACAACACATGTCATCTCAAGGCATCTTACAGTTCAACCAGATCATACAGTCAGATTGATTCAAAGTTTTCTATCTAAGGAAAACCAGTTGATTGCATAGATTCATTGACTTCGAAGGCAATCCCTCACACTAAGCATGCTTGTAGTGACAGTGAGAGGAAAAACTCCCCTTTAACAGGAAAAGAAACCTCCAGCAGAACCGGAGAGGCTCAGTGTGAGCTGCCATCTGCTGAAGAGGCGACTCGGGGGGTTCAAGGAGACAGAATCAAAAATAGAAAAAGAACCACAGTTAGAAAAGGCAACTGCAGACATACAGAGATACAAAAAGCAGCTGTAAAAGGCGGCCCCGTCCCGGAAATACACAGCCAGGCAGACGAGCTCAAAGCCAGCTCCCATGTCAGAGGATGAAGAGAGCACATCCAGCCAGTCATGGTCAGAGAAACAGGACTACACTAGAAACCAGCCTGATCTCCAACATCTATAAACAAAGGTGTTGATGGCAGCAGCACAGCTGATATTTCTCTCCAGGATGGAGTCACAGCCAAACAGGAACAGACCAGATGAAGCTACTATGAGAGAAAAGCAGAGAGTATAACATTAGAGATTGAACTAACAGATTCTGCAAAGTGGGAGAAAAGAGATGGAATGAAGCAGAATGATGAAAAAGGGGTCCCCATGTCCTCCAGCAGTCTAAGCCTATAGCAGCATAACTATGGAAATAGCTCAGGATAACCTGAGCCACTCTAACTATAAAATTAATCAAAAAGGAAAGTTTTAAGCCTAGCCTTAAAAGTAGACAGGGTGTCTGCCCTTACGGACAGGTGTTCTGTGAGGGGTTTTAAAGAACATTAGAAAGATGTGGAAATGTTTAGATAGAAATTATGATAGAAAAAATACCCTAAGCATTGAAGGTCTCACACTATTTTCACTTAATTAACAGAAAATGTATCCTTTTTTTTTTGTTATAAACAGGACACAGAAAACACCTGGAAAAACGACCTGTTCAGATAAAGACCAAAATTAAACTTTTTTGTCAGTTAAAAAACAAACATTGTGTGGTGAAAAACAGAGACAGCACCTTACCCTCAGTGAAACAAGGTGGTGGGGGGATTATCCTGTCTGGATGCTTATACCAAGAAAAGACATTCAGTCTTATTATTGTTAGTTGATAAAATGTGGGTCATGAATGTTTTTATTCTGCAGTTTAAAGGTGAGCTTGTTAGGTTCCAGGTCTGTTACATGAGGAAGAGAAGCAAAGTAAAAAGGACTTTTGTTTTTCTGCATAATTACAGCCTTTCAGTTTTGTACCGGCATGTGAGCTCTGAAGCTAAGGCCAATAGAACTCATATTTCCTTACATTATCTCTAAAGGTCACACTAAAGGAAAAGATACATCCTAGCTCGGTGCGCATCCTTCCTTTATTTTCCTGATTCTTTGAATATTTTCTAGGATCTGTGGCAATCTTCCTGATCTTTTGGAGAGAAATCAGTTTGCTAATTAGTTGATGTGGTGACTTTTTTGGGGAAACATTTTGAGCAAGCGATTAACCGATCAGCAATCAATGGTTTTGTGTTGCTGCGCTGGATCCAGGGGTGATGTCGGCAGGCGTTGACCTTTTTAATTAAGCTAAAGAAGATCCATGATTCTAGCAGCAGCAGCCGTGAAGGCTTTTGTCCACTCCTGAGTCACTGAATGCACGTCGGTGTGCTGAGAGAAGAGTGTGCCTCTTCACATCTCTGTTCTCTTAAATTCCTTTTGAAATCAGTGAGCTAAATTTAGCTCGCAGCACCCCTCCCCCCATTTCCAGAGGTATCAGAGCTGCAGCAGACAGTGATAGGCTAACGTTTTGAAGTGCGCAGTCCAAACACACACACACACAGATTAAAGTGAGTGGCACAGAGTGGGAGGTCGCTCTGTCTTTGTGCACAAAGTGTGGGCTATAGCCATGATAAATGGTTGCCGTGCAGCGAATGAGCTGTGAGGGTTTGTCTGTTTATAAGCCTGTTTTTTCTGTGTCTCAGGGCTGCTGCTTGAGGACAGTGGGGGCTCTCTAATGATCCCACCATTCATCCAATGAACCCCCTTAACTCCATGAAACCCTCCCTGCCTCCGACTCCACAAAGGTACCCATACACGCCCACACTGTGCTGACATTAAGCTCAGGTAATTCACATGCTTTGCAACGACGAAGAAGAGTCTTTATCTCTGTGACCATCTCATTGAAGCAACAGTGCCACTTGATTGTCGATCTGCACAAGGATTCATTTTGAATGAATAATTGAACTCGCACGTCCGCAAAGACATCTAGGAGGAAACCAATCTGCATGTTATTCAGTCAGAATAAAGAAAGGAAGCACATCGTTCAAC
This sequence comes from Cyprinodon brontotheroides, assembly GCA_018398635.1. Lineage (NCBI taxonomy): Eukaryota > Metazoa > Chordata > Actinopteri > Cyprinodontiformes > Cyprinodontidae > Cyprinodon > Cyprinodon brontotheroides. The sequence continues at coordinate 7,180,423 of JAGKQL010000057.1, forward strand.
ATGCACTGCAGGTCAGTGGCTGATCTCTACCATTCAGACCACTCTGACTGTTTTGTTCTGCCTTTATGGATAAACTACTCAGTTCCAAAGGGTTTTTTTTCTCCAACTATAATAAATTTACTGAATACAAAACAGCTGCAGTCATTAACACCAGTTAAATTCTATTAGTGCTTAGTCTTAGTAATTTATGAGATTAAAGTCAGAATATTATGAAAGAATTTTTGTTTTTGTTTTTATTAAGTCAAAAGCTTTTGATACAGTTACAAAACAAGCTCTACCAAAACTGCAACCCAACTGGCTGGGTTATGTTCAAACCATTGAAAATTAGACCTGCAGACACATCTGTTGCTTTTATGCTACAAAATGCGTTTCTTTTTGTACCTAATATTCTGGCCAGCTTTTTATTAAAGCATCTTCCTATCTTTCAAGTATGACAGGTTTTTTTTTTCTTTCAAGAGTTTTTTATATTTGTACGAACTGTCGTAAGAGCTGTCTCTCATCAGCAGGGTTTTTTCCGTGTGGAGCTGTCCGCTTAGTTACACATTTTCCTTGGTGTGGACTGAGCTGAGGGGCGTTGAAGCCATCCATTCATCCATTTTCTGTTATCTTGTCCCAAGAGGGGGCGTAAGGGGTGCTGGTGCCTATCTCGAGCTGTGAGAGGAGGCAGGGTCCACCCTGGACAGGTTGCCAGTCCATCACAGGGCAACACAGAGACCAATAAACCACACTGCAAACCTAAGGAGAATTTAGAGAAGCTAATTATCAATTTTTTGGACTGTGGAAGGAAGCCGGAGTACCTGCAGAGAACGCACAAATATTCAGGGAGAACATCCAAACTCCATTTAGAAAGACCCTTGGCTGCGGGAAGAACCCGGAACCTTCTTGCTGCCCACTGCGCCACTCAACAGCTTGCGTTGAAGCTAATATAACATAATTTGACCTTGCAAACCTTAAACAGTCTAGCATAAATAGAGCACAATAGTAGAAAGATTGCTGCTTTCACATGGAGTCGCTAAACCGTAAACACAGAGAGAAGTCACTAGATTTGTCTCTAATTGCTTGAAAAAAAATTAGCAGGAGGGGACTAAAAAACTTCTCAAATATCGCAACAAAGTAGCTAAGTTGGCAACACCGGTTTTCCATCGCTACAGAGCAGTATCCTGTAGCCACCAGTTTACTTCATTCATTAGCCGGTTCACAGCAAGACAGACAGGGGCAGACAGTGTTGGTATGTCACAATAAAGTAAATTTTGATTATGATTAGTATAAGTGTGCAAGTATATGGGATTCTACATCATATGCTCAAGATGTCTCCAGAGGTTCCTAGTTACAAACCTTTACTGATTGCAGCTGAAGCTTTTCCGCAAAGAGATTTCCTTCTAGTTACCAAATTTGTTGGTGCACAGTGTGGAAATTCAGCTTACGTAGATGTTGTGGAGGGGAGTGGAAGCTAAAGCCTTGTAATTTGACTGCATGGACCTCGCCAAGATGTCGAGCATAAATCAAGCTTTAGCAAAGCATTTTAACTGAGACGAGTGACTGCTCCTTGTAGTAAAGAAGAACCAAAGGTTTAACCAGACACAACAGAGGAATGTTTAAATATTTATTGACATTTTTGATTATAGATCCCCAGTCAACCAGCAACAGTGAGATCAGGGACCTCTGAGCGAAGAGATATAGATTTGTGGCTGGGCAAGGTAGAGTTCAGTAATGAAGACACTAATCTTTCTTAGAATGGAAGATGGACAAAGCTGAAATTTGGCTCTTATTGTGACGTCATTGTGCGACTGGCATAGGTTCTGACTGAGAATCCTTGGTTTTATTTTTAGGAATGAACCAACAAATTCACAGTCCGAAATCACAGGACCCAATCTTCAGGTTTACAAACCCAGGGATTTGACAGCAATGGGTGATTCCCGATCAGGGAAGTTGTATTGGGTCACCTTTGAAGACCAAAAGTCAGGAAAATATCTTATGTGGGTGAGGAAGAAAAAGGAAATTCATCAGGGAGAAAATAGAACAACATCAGGCAGGCAGAGAAGGAACACTGGACATTTACTGACGTGATGGCTTTCAATAATCTGGCACTGTTTGTCAGCCAGAGAGCAATATATAATGCCAGATAAGTAGGTGGAGTAAATGAGGCATAATTAAGAGACGGGTGAGACGTAGGTGGAGATGATGAGCCAAATTGCTTAGAGAGGAACAGAAGCAGAAAGGGGTTAGACTGAGAACATCTTCTAGGAGTTTACATCAGAGTGTTACACCTCTTATATTGTAACATTTTTGAAGTTATTCTAATGAAATTACAACTTTATTCTGCTAATGTTGCAACTTTATTCTTATACATATAATATTATTATTCCAAAAAGTCACCAAAAAAACAAACCAATGGACTTTACTTTCCAAAATGTCTGGATTAATGTTTTATAGAGCTTTATAGAGTAGCCCAACAAAGCCTATAACCGTTAACTTTTTTGGAATGACGACGACTGAGGATCTTCAACAACTAATATTATGACTTTGTTTTTGTAGAACTCTGCTTTTTTTTCTTGATTAATACAAAAACTCTTACTTTGGCACAAATTATCTGTTGTAAGTTATAAATTCAACAAGGCTTGTAAAACTTTTCTAGAATATAAAGGTGAGTTGATTTTTACTTTTCATTGTTCCATTAGAAGAAGCAAAAATCAGATCAAGTAAAGTATATAAAACAGGCATGTAATAAAAAAAAAGTACAATTCTTGTGTTTTTAGAAAATCTACACACTTTAAATAAATACTCTCAGAGGATTTCTATTGATGTCCTCATTACTTTATGATAGATCAGTCCAGCTTGCCAATTAAATCAAAAATTAAATAAATATCTGTCAGTTTAAAAATTAAAATGCTTTTTTTTGTCTCAATAAGTTGAACTAAGTCCACCATTAGTCAAAGCCTTTCAATTTTAAAATTAAAGGTGGTTTAAAGCTTACATTTAACCAAGATCAGGTATCTGCAGAAAGAAGAAAAGACAAAGGTTTAGGAACAACATAAAAAAGGATTTTATTAATACTATATTGAAATGCTAAAAACTATTGATGCCCTTTGCTAGTTTCAAGTGGAAAATCTCCATTAAATTGACATGAGTCAAACTCCTCCTATATTTGCAGGATGTTAGAAGCTTCCATCCGTATTTTGTTGAGGTTAAAAATGGAAGGCCTCATTGCCATTACCCTAATCTTTAGCTCCCTCCACATATTCCCTATCAGATTAAAGTCCCCATTTGCTTCTATTAAATATTGACATTTCCTTAACAGTGAAGAAACCTGTTGCTAATATTGAACTATTACGTAAAACCCTTATCGGGTGAGGAGATGAATAATTTTCTGCTCAACTTTATATGTTTTTTTTTATTTTTTTATGTAGGATATTTGTTGTGTTTATGCTTAGGAATATATGCTAAAATCACAGTTTTGGGTAAAATTATAGTGCGCTGCATTTTTCTCATCACTGTTCTGTGGAGTGCCAGAAAAAAGAGGTATTTAAATAATGGAATTTATATCACTATCAATTTAAATCCTACAATTCCAATTAGAAAAGTGTTTTCTTAATGTTCACTTTAGGTTAAATCATTAAAAAGGGCTGCAAATTGTAGTTCTTAATATTTCATATATAAGTTTTCTTTATTTTAAAAGGTTATTTCCCTTTTCCTTGACCCCCCACCCCCACCTATTCTATTTAACGGATTAGTTAAAAAATATTCAATAACAGGACACTTTTTAACAGTGATGTCAAAAGTACACACATGTTATTTAAGTAGAAGTATAGATACTGCACTTTTAAAAACACTCAACTTGACCTCTTTACTCAGTAAAAGTGAAAAGTATGTGCTCCAAAACTACTTAAAGTATAAAAGTATAAAGTAACGCTTTAAAAACCAGCCAGATGCCACTATATGAATTGAAACCCAATTTTTCACTATTTCTAAAAATTCTTTGAGATGGGACCAAGGATGAGGGAGGTCTTGTTTGTCTCCTTGTCACGCCTCTGTCAGTCCCAATTTCAGAGCCAATGATCTGCATTGATGGCAGACATGACGGAAAATAAATATTTATAAACATTAAACTAGGGGTAAAAATCAACGGCGGGAATAAAGAAAATAATCAACCAGTAAAGGTCTGGAGACATTTTAATGATCTGTTACTTTAAACAGAATTTAACACTGAAATAAAATAAGGTTTAATGCATTTATGAAGGTAGCATGTATGGCCCAAACACAAAACAAATAAAAAAGTGCTTTAAAATGCAATTTTTTGAGTCTCAAAGATGTTATTTAAATTGCTTCCAAAAACTATTTTCTATGATTGAAAACGTTTATCTTTTCATTGAAGTAACTTTTTTTCTTGATTCTGCAAGCTGTTTGGTTTGTTTGAAGCAGCTTCTTTTGTGATTGAATAATAAAGACACAAATGTCCTACCCATTATATGTTCCAATCAAAAAACTTCAATTAAAAAAAAGTTGCTTTTACCAAAAAGTAATGCACTTCTATCAAATAAAACACATTTTCAATCAATGAAAAAAAGTGTTCAGGATGTATTTTTTTTTGAGCCTATATTTTTGTATTCAAATACTTTTTTTCTTTGAACAGAAACTTTATTTCCATCACAATGAAGATTTTGTTAAATTGAAATATATTTTTTTGATTGAAGCAACCTTTTTTGATTGAATAATAAAAGAAACAAATCTTTATATGCATTCATGTACATATATTAAATTTTTCTTTTTAATAAAAAATATATATAAAAAAAGCAGCCCCTATTTTAAAATCTAAAAACATTTTTTGAAGTAGAGAACAGCAATCTCTCAGTTTAGTATATAGATAATTTCTTGATTCACATATTTTATAAAACACCGAACTGATTATTTGTTATTTTTTCCTTTCTTTTTTTCTGTCTTCAATGTTGGCAGTGGGCTTTATGCTGCCCCTGCAAGGTATTTAAAACCCTGGGTTTTGAATGGAGAGAAAGCCATTCTAAAAGCAGACATATCAAGGAGCTCATTTTGGATCCATATTTATTTATGATTCTGTTCAGTGGTGGAGAATCCTAGCTTCACAGCAGCAGGTTGAGCCAAACATCCTAAGGGGCGGGGATCGTATCAAGAAGATCCAATTTTCGCGTGCAGTGGTAATTAGCATATATACCGCGAACCGGAATTTTGGCGCCGAGGGCTGAACCATGTGGTTCTGGCAGTGTTGATTTAACAAGAGTGGATTGCGTAACTGGTGGCAGGTGCAAAACTGGTGAGGCTACGCCCTATTTAAATGTGTGGTTTTTCTTGGCAGTTTTGTGGTTTCGCGGCATGTGGACAGCAGAAGGCTTAAAAGGAAATTCGACCCCATGGAAATGGAGGTAGTGGTATGAAGTCAACAAACATTTAAGTGAGTTACAGCAAAGAAATGTGACTGTCACACAGAGGAACGCTATATGTGAACAAATCTGTAATAAAGTAAACGGTGCAGAAATGAAGTAAAAAGAAGATACCAGGATATTAGGTTAGGCGCAACCAAAGAAAAACTGCGTTATACCCGCGTAACAAAACAGGAGGGGGGCCGAGATGATGCCTCTGACCAGCATTGAGGAACAAGTACAGCTGGACGCTCTGTGAGGAGCAAATCACTGGAATTGCAGCTCCAGCATTGCTGGATAAACGAATGTTTTGATGATCGCTTCTCGCTCATTCCAAAAAATATTCGCCATACGAGCGTACGCGCTCTCTGGGCGCTCTCCCGCTTTCATTTCGATGTCTCTCTCGCGCATAATAACCGCTGCCATGTGTGCTAAATTACGCGATTCAGAAATGTGTGGTAACCTTCTTTTGAAACGTGTTAAATATAGAGTCAGATACCGCTAGCAAAATAGCTTTCAGGTTTGATAAATCCCTTTGCGAGAGCTAAATTGTCGGTATTATTTACATGTTCTTTTCCTACAAGACACACTTTTGCGCGTAAACACCCCATAGGCTATTATTCATTGCAGAAAAAGTTCTAAATGGATACAGTAGGCGCTATAGCACGTTTTAAAGACCAAAACCTTTTAGCACGCTGTTGATAGATCAGTTTGTACATTTTTAGCGCGCAGTTGGAAATAGCTCTCGCTAATGCTTATACACGCAAAACCTTTGATAGATCCTCGCCCTAAATGTTCAGGCTCTGGTCCGGTCCGGCCATTTCCATATCCACTATTGTAATCGCACCAAACAGGGAAAAGAACAGCGAGAAGATCCAGTTTGTCAAATTAAGTATTTGTACTTCGTTAATTGACACCTCTGCTTTTTAATTGCATTTCTATGATTTAAATGTTTAATTTGAAATGCCTTTCTTTCTTATTGAGTGGCTCTCCTGGTCCTCCATACTGTTCTAGGTTGTTTTGTTTTTTTACCTGTTTACATGTTGCTCTGTTTGACCTGGATTTTTATTTTCCTCCAATGAATAAATAGCTTCAAATCAGTCTTCTATGTCTCCTAAATAAGGACTAATTATGGTTTTATTTTCATCAGAGACTATTTTCATGCAGAAAATTTAAAACAACACATTTGCTCTATTTTTAATGACTGAAATATTTTTTTGGGGGATATTATGTGAATACTGTGTGTGCTTACATAATGTAAATCTAAACTTCAGTGTTCTTGTTAAAAGAATTGGATAGAATAGCCAGCCCAATATTGCTGGTGAAAAAGACTGCAGAGAGTCTGGTAGTGATGTGGTCCGACAGTCATGCTGCTGTGGTAGTTTCCTGTTGAGGAAATGGTTTAGAAGGAGGAAGCAGAGGCTAACCTCAACTGTCAGATGAATAAACCATGTTCAGGTTAATCTTTAGCTCACTAAAGCGAGCGTTTGTCTGTGACCTTTACTCAGCTCTCCGAGTTAGATTGGCAAATGAACTCTAACAAGGTGCCAAACACTCCTTGTTTTCAGGAGGACGTGATTAACCGCAGCGTGTTATGGCGGTTATTGGTATCTGGATGAATGCTCTCTCTCTCTCTTCCTGTGCCTCTCCTGAACCGTCCCCTTCTTATCCCTCTGCAGCACTGACGGCCCCTTCCTAAATGAGCCAGTCTCCTGGCAACCAGGCACCAATCAGCACACAAGATCTCTCTCTGTAGTAACCACAGTGTGGGGCGTGACCAATCCCACACACAGCCAGGTAACACATGACTCACTACTGGGGGACATCTCTGTCTTCTTGCGTTCAGTAATGGAGGCTTTGATACATTTATCTGTGGGAAAGAAATATTAATGAGTTTTATAACAGCAGTTCAAGTTCTTTTATTTTAACTTAACCTGGCTGGTGTATTGAGGGTCTCCAGAGAGGGGGTCCTGACCCTGAGGGGGTTTTAAAGAGATGATTCTGCATGATGAGACCCTAAAGGTTTATGGAGGGTGGGAAAATTAAACAAATAATCTAACAAATGTCCCACTAATTAACTAATTGTCCTTCCTTCCTTCCTCTTCCTTCTCCTTCCTTCCTTCCTTCCTTCCTTCCTTCCTTCCTTCCTTCCTTCCTTCCTTCCTTCCTTCCTTCTTCTCCCCTTCCTTCCTTCCTTCCTTCCTTCCAGGTCATGGAGAACATTTTATATCTTTTTTATGACAATAAAGGACTGAAAACCCTATTATTATATATTATATAGTTATTTTTATATAAAACTTGTAGGAAACCTTCTAAAAGGGCGTTTTAAGCCTCAGCAAGTAACGCTTCAACTTTGACGTTTGTGCATTTTGAAGTCAGACGCTCTGGATGCTCGGTGCTCAGCTTATTGAGCTGCTCATTGCAGTCCAGAGAGCATCTGGGTTTTATTTGCTTTGATAAGTTTATATAAAGTTCATGCAAGCTTCACTTTAAAAGTGATAGCTCCATGTTTAAGTCCTCCTGGGCCCTAATTAGCGCATTCCCACGCTAGAGGCTGGTTTAATCCCAGAAACCGGGTCCTCTGCATGTGTGTCGCAGTTAACGCACTCAGATATGCCCCGCCCCTTCCGCAGCGCTCTGATGCACCTCTACAAAATTGTAGGTGACCGAAGACGGGGGGCCTCTGATTGGTCAAATCTACATCTGCTCTACACACTATGCGCATGTTGGTGAAGATTCTCAGTCATCCAGGTTACAGTCATTCCAAAAAAGAAAGTTAATAGCAATCCACTAGCCTGACGGTAGAGTCCGACTCAATTCTAGTCAGAATATGAGTCTGATTCTGCTCCATAGAGCTGTGATTATGGAGGCGTGTTTTGAGACGAACCAGGAAAAAAATACCTCTGTACTCAATTGGATAGATCTACAACCAATAAGAACAGCGGAGTCGTGACGTATGTTAAGCGAGGCATAGTTGTTGTCAACAAAAATCAAAGCGTGCAGTTTCGCGCCTAGAATAAGAAGATGAGACTTGATCCGCGTTTCTCTGTTCCTCTTTTCAAAATTAATTTGCTGTCGATATCTTCTAGAACAAGACCTAATAGCAGAATCTACTCACTTCCCTAAACTCTCCAGCGGCAGCCATTGTTGTAGTCACCCCAAGCTTGACTTTAGTCGCTTTGAATTGTTATTGACGTCACTCTTGATCATCTGTCCATCATACGCGGTATAAAGGCCGCCCTGACAATTTGATTGGATACGCCTGACGGTGGGCGATGATACTGGCGCTACTATGGAGCAGAGCCAGACCGAACTTCCCCGAACTCAAACCTTGTGCCAGTGGGCGGGACTAAGTTGAATGGCACCAGGCTAGCAATCCACTGGACTTTTGTTCAAAATGTAAAGAAATAGCGTTGAGTGATTTAGGAGGTTGTTTTTTTATTTAGCCCATCAAAACCTTGTTTTGTTTTGAAAACATGCAAATTGAAACGGAAGAACGGGTTCACCTTTGGTTGTTTTGATAGTTTTGTTTGGCTACTGAAAAAAACCTGGAACTCAACGCTATTCCTGACATTTTTGAATTAGAAAAAGCACCTGGCTGGGAGAAGAGAGAAAGCATCTTCAAACTTGAAAGAGAAACAAAAGTCCATTGTTTTTAAAGCTACAGTTGTAGCTTTTAGCGACATCTAGCGGTCAGACTGCAACAACATGAACATCTCCCCACCGCTTCTCCCCCAACAGTACGGGGCGTTACGGGGACAAAATGTCTTCCACGGCGTCCGCATCACCTACCACCTTCTCAAGTGATGAGGTTTGTTTACATAGATAATTTTACAGATGGTATTTCATTAGTCTGTGTGTGTAGGGTATAGATTTCATCTAGACTTAAGATAATAAATATCGAATGTAGCGTCTATGATCACTAGTTTGTTGGCTCTGCTCTGCTAGCGCAAAAATGTCTGCCTCCATGGCTGAGACCATCCTATGTAATTATAAATATAGCAATTCTAAAGGCAACGCCAAATAATATTAAGGTTAAGAGGCTAAACTCGTAGATGATGATAAATAACATAGTTATTTATAATATATTACATTTCTGACTGTATATCCCTGTAATTATTACACACTGTAGCTTTAACTTTCTTTATTTGGGATAAACTATGTGTATTTCCTGTTTGTTACCTCACCGGCTTGTTTTGTTTGTGTGGCCACCATTGTGGAAAACGAGTTGTGAAGTTCGACAAGCTAGAAGAGCGAGCTGCGCGAGAACGCTGGGACCCTTTCTCCACCTGGATCCCGCTCTTTTTCGCCCTCATGTCCCTCCATTATCGCACAACATGCCCTCACTTCCTCACCGCCTCGACGGTATCTAGACCCACAGCTAGCTCCTGATTGTCCCTCTTTGGCGTTGTGGTGTGGAATAACATAGCGCAGGCCATGCTTCAATATTGGGCGCCATCAAAATATCTGCAACAATCTCACTGTGTGGCCAGCACTGGTGCAGGAGGATAACCAGCCCTTATGTGGTAGCCTGACGTAGTCCGACTCAATTCTAGTCAGAATATGAGTCTGATGCTGCTCCATAGAGCTGTGATTATGGGGCGTGTTTCGAACGAACCAGGAAAAAAAATGCCTCTGCACTCAATTGGATAGACCTACAACCAATAAGAGCAACGGAGTGCGTGACGTATGTTAAGCGACACATAGTTGTTGTCAACAAAAATCAAAGCGTGCAGTTTCACGCCTAGAATAAGAAGATGAGACTTGATCGCGTTTCTCTGTTCCTCTTTTAAAATTAATTTGCTGTCGATATCTTCTAGAACAGACCTAATAGCAGAATCTACTCACCTCAACTCTCCAGCGGCAGCCATTGTTGTTGTCACCCAAGCGCGCATTGGTCACGTGGTTGATTACGTTACTGTTGGTCATCTGTCCATCATCGTATAAAGCCCGCCCTGACAATTTGATTGGATCGCCTGACAGTGGGCGATCATACTGCTACTTATGTGGTGCCCTCACCGGGTTTCCAGGTCCAATGCTAATTTTAGCAAATATTTAACCTACCTCTGCAGAAGGGTAGGGGCAGCAGCCTCCTTAAGTTTGTGTCAACACTGAAATGCTTTTAGCTCATTTTGCTTCTCTTTTTTTGGCCTGAATCTGAGAAATATATAATATATGGATGTTTTATTTCTTAAAAATGTATATTTTTGATGAAAACTTTTTTGTTCTGACCTTTTTATGGTTTGAGTCTAACTTCACAGCAGAACCCTTTTTAGGAAAATTTTAAAAATATTTTTTACTTGTATTATCTTTGTAGAATTGACAGCCACTGATTTTCATGGTTCTATCCTCCTCTGATTCACCTGTAGGTGTTTGGAGGACCCATGGGCCCTGGGGAGAGTTCTGGTGGCCACATTATGCCCGTGGGCAGCCCAGGGATGGGCGGCAGCATGGGCTCCCAGTTCATGGGCCAGCAGTCGTACGGAGATGGCGTATCTAAAGGCTATGGCCAGCCTGTCATGTATGGACGCCCCAGCACCGCCTACAACCCAGGTTCAGCATATGGAGGAAGGTGAGCTGATTTAGGGCTGCCTCTGTCACACTGATGCTGGTTTATTGCTGGGAGACTGATCACTTACATCCATAATTAGCTTAATTAGGGGCGACAGTGGCGTTGGATGTAGCAGTTTGCCCTGAAATCTAAGGGTTGACGCGTTCGGCCCCCACCACTTCTCATTGTCAAGTAGGTCCTTGGGCAAGAGCATCACCTGCATTGTCTACTGATGGTGGTCAGAGGTCCAAGTGGCGCCAGTGTACGCCAGCCTAGTTTATCTGTCAGTGAGAGCCCCAGGGCAGCTGTGGCTACAATGTAGCTTGCCACTATCAGTGTGTGCGTTCATGGGTGAATGAATGTAGTGTAAAGCGCTTTCAAGTCCTCCTAACTTGAAAAAAGGCGCTATATAAGTACATGCCATTTACCATTTATTTACCATTTAATGAATCTTTAGGGGTTCAAAAATGATACATGCACAGTCCTCTTTATCTTGAACATCTCTTTATGTTGGGATTTTTTCATTTAACAGTGATTTATTATCTGTATTGGCCATCAGAAAACTTAGTGACATAAACTGCAGTTTGTGGTTCTAACCTTACAGAAGGAATTTTCTAAATAAATCTATTCTTCCCCCAATAAGAACCAAGGAAGTTTTTGAACCAGCTCTGCGTTGTTAAAGCTTTAAAGCTTTTGAAGCTTTCCTTAAAAACTGGCTCTAACCTGTGGCTCCTCTGGGAGCCCATAAAGATGTTAAAAGTGATCTCCCCATCTGTTTGATTTTTATGGTGCCGGAGCCCAGAATAATTAACTTTTAAGATGAAGATGACATTAATATTGTTTAAAAGCTCTTAACAGCCTCGGTGTCAGTTATCCTCTATTTTTCTTTTGATCCCTCTCTCTACCAGACTTTGTTCTCAGTTCCAGTTTATTTTTTATGCCAATATTGTATTTTCCATTCTATATGGAGAGTATATATATATGGCAGGAGTATATATATAAGTATATGTATATATTAGCAGTATATATATATATTAGTGCTGTCAATCGCTTAAATTTTTTTAATCACGATTAATCGCATCAATGCCTGCTAACTCATTTATTAATCGCATTTTAATCATGACATTTTTCCTTTGATTGAAAATCATCATTTAAAATACTTCCTCGAGACATACTAAAATATATGAAAATGCATACAGATTAGGGGAAAATGTGACCCAAATGTGTAATATGGGAATCACATGTGAATCACGGCTAAAAGCAAATGTATACGTGTGGCTTCGGAACAATTCGTACCATAAATACACGTGATTCATATGCTTTCTTCTTAAATTCCTGTGGAAAAACATGTGAATTGTTCGTTTTCACATGTGAATCATGTGTGAAAACATGTGTGATTTATATGTGAATCACATGTGCTTTCAAGATGAAATGTTCTAATGTACATGTGGTCTAACTTGTGGTTCACGTTGTACTATGTGTTAATTTCATATGTTGTTTTCACATGTGAAATTCATGGATTTTTCTTCAGTGTTTCAAATAAATGTAATACGATATTAAACAAGTATAACCTAAAGATATTCACATATGAAAACATGTAATAACACGTTCTAAATGTTAGGAAAAATTAATGATAACATGCGGAAACATGGTTACGAAAAAGATCCACATATGGGCTCGATAATTAACCATCGCCCGGGGCAAGTACTTTTATTGTCAGGAGGTACAGAATTTACATTGCATTTACCTGCCGGGCGAAGTGCAGTCATATCAAAAAAAAATTATTTATCACTCAAAATTACTTTAAATTCAGCGACATTAGCTGAAAACGCACCCCGGCCTGCATTTTTGTTGTTATGTACATATTTTCGTGGATTTAAAAAAGCTGCGTAGGTTTGAAAAACCGCTAAGATGGTTCCCGCCAGATGGCGTATGTTTTTGTGCACCTAGCGGCCAATTTTGATGTAGTTACCAAAGCGACAAACAAGAAGCTAGCGCTATCATATGGCAGTCTTCTGTACAGTGATGCAGGTCATACATTAAAAAAATGTTCATTAAATTTTTTCTTTCTTAAACATTGGAGAAGTTTTTTGTTTTTGTGTTTTAACAGCTAAATTTATTTTTTCAAGCAAGCAAAGTTTAGTTTGAAAAGAATGTGCATGAAAGGATTGAAAAGCATGTTAACACGGTAATGTAGGCTTGAGTTCATTGTATCTGGCAGCATGCATATACACACACCAGGAACCTGGAAACTTAAAAATACTGGGAATTACAAAAACATTTAAAACAAAATGTTTCATTGATATATATTCAAAACTGGAATAAACAGGGAACTATATTTACATAAAGCATTTATGCGCTGGGCAGATAAAATTGTTTCTCTTCAGGCAAATGAAAATATGAAAATCGCGCCCAGCAGGGCAAAAAGTGGTAAAATCTTTAACGTCCAACACCTATGTGGGAAAATCACTCAGTGAATCACATGTGGACTACAACTAAAAGCAAATGTATACTTGTGGCTTTGGAACATTTCGTGTTATAAACATGTATTCACATGCTTTCTTCTCAGATTCCTGTGTAAAAACATGTGAATCATGTGTGAAACGTGTGTAGCTTTTAAAATGAAACCTTCTAAATCCACATATGTCCATATGCTCTAACTTGTGATTCACATGTGGTACTGCATGTAAAATGCACATGTGCTACATGGGTTTCACATGTGAAATTCATAGGATTTTTTTTCTGTTAGGGTTTTTAACATATGTGAAAAATTATTAGACAAGTACCATCTAATAACATTCACATGTAATAAAACATTAAATAACAAGTTCCACATGTTATGAAGAAGTGAATGGAATATGAAATGCATGAACAAAATGCTGGATCATATGTGAAAATGTGACCCGCTTGTGGAATATGGGAATCACATGTGAACACTTGTGAAGTTCATGGTCTTTTGTTTAGGAAATCAAAGTTTCTAACCATATTTCAGGACTAAATATTTTGTGCCACGCACAGAGGGCTGTGGGAGTTAGTGACCCATAAAACTGCTGGAGTGGGTGGATTATGGTCGAGTCAAGGTGTGGGAATTAAAATATGCATTAACAGAGTATTTGTTTAAGGTGAAAACTTATGCAACTTTGCTCTTGCAGCTTTTACAATGTTTTTATTGGATATTTTCCATCCAAACTTTCCTGTTTTTTTACTTTGGGCAACTTGAAGATCACACTAAAACTGTGTATTTTGGAAATATTATTAAGTGAGTTAAAAGTGCTGTTCATTAGACTGTGTGCTGTTAAACTCATGCGCTGCTGCAGCAGGGCTCCACCAACGTCCGCCAGCGTGGATGCTGTCACCCACTGCCGTGACTCACCATCGTGACGACACCTTGCACACTCATTCACCCAGCTGACTAATAATGCTGCCCACTCATCTCCACGTCTTCCCCTCTCACTGCAGTTACTCTGGTAACGGCGGAGGTGCCGGCCTGGGTGTCCGTGCTCCCTCAGACTTCACTCAGGCTGCCGCCGCTGCCGTAGCTGCAGCCGCCGCCACTGCCACCGCCACCGCCACGGCAACCGTTGCAGCAATACAAGAGAAACAGAACCAGGAGCTGAGCTACAGTCAGGTAAATGTCTCAGAGGAAACACACAGTTCTTGGAAGAAATATTTTTATTTTAAGAAAAGAGTGTTTTTGTTTTACTCTCCAGTTAAAGATCAGGATGTTGGTTATGAAAGTTTCCAACATCCCGGTTCTGGCCCTGCTCTTTGTTGAAATATTTCGCCGCAGGCTTGGAAATCAGAAGCTGTTTTTCTGCTTCATGCTCACATCAAGTCCAGGACACATGCTTCCCATTACCAGCAGAGACATTGCATAATTTTATACCACCATGCCATTCAAACTAAAAGACCATACATGAGTCACTCTAGAGCTGAACAGGCTGAGCTTTGGGAACTTCAACCAACTCCTGCTGAAATGAAATGCAACATCATATGAAATGTTTAAGCTGCAGTGAAGCATTCACAGGAATCTGTCACTTCATATATGGTGGAATCCAAGTTTATGAAAACTGCTGCCATCTGGCAGGGATACGGAATTACAGGACAATATAAATCAAAATCATTTAGTAAATAAGCTTTAGCAGATATCTAAAGTAATGGTTTAAATATCAAAGTCTGCTGTATCGCAAACCGTCTGCTTGGATGTTAGATATTCTAATCAACCTGGAGCTAATGTGAAAATGGGATCCACATGTAGAATATTGGAATCACATGTCAATCACAACTAAAAGCAAATGTATACGTGTGCCAGTTATTTAAATTGTAAGTTTGTAACCTTATTCATGATCGGAAACAAACATTTCTGTGTAAATATTTGTAATTTAACCACAATAGTAATTGACAGTTTGAATACTTTACGATACAGAACCTGATATGAACTATGAAATGAGAGCAAGCAGGCAGATATTTATGGTGCGTTTACACCAAATGTGTTTTTTCGTATCAAAAATGTATCAAATGGAAATAAAATTTCCTGAAAGGGATGATTTTTGTTTTGTTTTTTATCAGATTGAGAAAATTTTAGTTGAACAACACTTTTGTTATTTAGACAGTTAGATTTACCTTTTACACTGCAAAAAATAGAAATCTCAATAAGTTATTTTTTCTTAACCCCTAGAACCCTACGGACCCACCGGTGGGTCCAGCTCCTACTGCGTGACCTCGTAATTTTAACAAACCCCCAGTATTGATGTAAAAACACATTTGGCACAGTTTGGTGACATTTTTGGATAAATGTGCCAAAATGGCCTCTCCGCCTTAGAAATTTCTCACTAATACCATTCTAAAATAAATATGATTCATCTGATTGAGTCCAAATTTGGTATATTTTTAGACAACATTTAGATTTAAAAGTCTGCACTACTTTTTCGTGCTATAAATAATATTTTGGTAGTGTTTTTGCAATGTTTATTTCAAAGAAAATGTATTTTGTCCCTAATATTTCAGCCAGGGTCAAAGCTACAATGGTGCTGACACCAGAAAACCATTCATGACATCTTACCTTTACAGAGGTACCAAAAGTTTCTTCTTAAATCTAATAGCTGTGAGGCTATAAGTGATTTACTTTTGTGTGTTTTTGTCAGGCAGAAATTTATTTATACCCCCTGAGGGTGTAAGAGGTTAAAATAAGTGCGTTTTCCTTGAATTGAAGAGGTAAGTAATGGAACAAGACATTTTCCTTTTTAAAATAAGAAAAATGAATTGTTCGCCTTATTTCAAGTAAATATTATCTAACTATCTTATTTTAAGGTAAAATACTCATTCCATTTGCAGATCATCTTATTTACCTGCTCAAATTAAGGGTAAATATACTTATTTTAAGAATTTTTTACTTATTTCTCGATTGTTTTTGCAGTGTAGTTTTGGGGTTATTGGATAAATACTTTAAACCTGATACTTAAAAAAACAAGTGGAAAGAGCTATTATGCCTCCTAAAAATGGGAACTAAAACAGCAAGTAGAGAAAGAGAAGAAGGGGGCCCAAAGGAGCCTCCTGAGGGACCCCATAAGTCAGACAAGCCGCGGCAGAGTGGTAGTTTCCCAAATAAAGGAAATAAAAATATATGGTCGGCTGAATATTAAAGTCTACAGAGAAAAGGGGATTTAAAAAAGGCCATTTACCACCACCAGCGGTATAAGAGCTGTGTGCGGATTTTAAACTCTTAGATGGGCTTTTCTGTGCTCTGACGAGAATTAAAACTTCACAGATGTTTTCAGATGTTGTTGGAAGATGTAAAAATCAGAGGTTAATTAAAAATAACTTTTTAAAAAGATCTGAGGAAAAAAATGGAATTTGGGATTTGGAAGATCTTTGGTGACACACTTCTGTTGGGTCAAGGCATTTCTTTTTTTATGATGGCTGCATGTTTGAAAGGAAGCTGGAACAAATCCTGATGAGAGGAACATGTTGAGGCAACAGTTTGTCCAAGTCTGTGAAATCAATGAAGAGACGCGAGAGAATAGCAGGCAAAGTTTGTTTAAAATCAGCGCTGTGATGTCATACAAGTTTGATCCAAAAGTTCTAACCCAAGTATTTATTTATTATTATTATTTGGTATTATTTATATTTCCTCAGTTCATTCTAAGTTTCATAGGGCTTACAAGACACTTTGGGTTCATGAGACAAAAGGAGATTTTTGCTAAATATGGTGAGAAAAATAAGAATTCCTCCTTTTTTTTGTCATGGCAAAAATAAAGGTTGAACAAATAACATGTTTTTAATACATTCTGATTAGTAAAAAAAAAAGAAAAATACTCTATCTTTTAATGTTTTAAACACTGAAATCTTCTATTGTTGTTTCAGATATTAAAAAAGGTTCATAAACCTCCCACCAGTGTTTTAAATAATCTCTGTTTATGTTGGGATTAACCTGGGTTAGAAAGTTAGACAGTTAGTGTCAGTCTTTCAGATTTTATCGTTCTGATATTTAAAAAACAGTCGAGACTCATTGTAGAAGTAACAGATGAGCAAACTCATAACAGATTACATCGCTGTTAAAGGCTAATGGTTAGCCAGCAGTTTTCTAATTTCTATAAAGCTAAAACGCAACCTAGGCTCGATACAAATACCTAAAATCTGTAAGTACAATTAAACCACGGTGGAAGTCACCATAATAAGTCATATTTTTACATTTTAAAATCTAAAAAGTTTTTTTAAGTATAGAAAAACAATATTTCAAACAAACTTATGTCATAAAACACACCTGAACTGACAGTTTATTTGTTATTTTTCTTTCTTTTTTCTGTCTTAATGAGATCAGTGGGCTTTATGTTGCCCTGCAAGGCTTTAAACCTGGGTTTGCAATGGAGACTGAGCCATTCTAAAAGCACATATCAAGGAGCTCAAATTTTCAGCCTGGATCCATATTTATTCTTGATTCGATGTTAGGTATTGGGTGAGAATCATAGCTTCACAGTCGGCAGGTTGATCCAAACATCCTCCTAAAATGTTCAGGGTTATCTTTGAGCACCATTTCCTCACTTTTCTTTCACCAGTTCAACACTACAGTTCGTACCCCAGCAGTCCACACTTTCTCTGCTCTGCTTTTCTCATCTTCTTCTCCTATCCCCGCCCATACGCCCATTTGCTTACAGGTTTTGCCTGCTGTGTCTAAAAGTAGCAGCAGCAGCAACCCAGACTGAAAGCAGCTCATTCGATAATTTGGATCACATGCGGCCTGGAGCCGGACGCTCCGGAGGGCTTTACCATATTAACAGGAGACAGGCTTTACAAGTGAAGTTAGACACCTGTGCGTTGGACGAATATCGCGGTAAAATGCTGGGTTGGGTTCGGATTAACTTTCCAGCAGGTGGCTAATCCATGACCTCTAACGCATAGGGACTTCCTGATCATGTTCCTAGCCGTCGCTAGGAGCTTTAATACTCCTTGCTCACATCTCGGTTCGGTCGCGGTTACCGGGACGGCCGACGGAGACCGCCACTCTCAAGACACCTCTCACGCACCGCCCTTTTGACCTACGATGCAGGTGGCGGTGCGGCTCTGCGTTCCGCAACACGGACCCGATTTAACCAGCGAGAACAGAAGTTCATTTGAGTTCACGTAATCTCACGCCATAAGGACGCTCCAGATAAGGATATTATTTGCGGTGAGCTTGTTGCGGCACGCCGTAAGGATAGCTTTCTTGCTGAATTTTCATGCAGCGCCGGAGGTGTCTCGGTAACCGCAGCCGGACAGCTCAGCAGTTGGTGGAGAGAGGTTTACGTCTTTTTGGGCATGACTTGGTATCATTTTGCGCGGCACCGCACCGCAACGGTAAGACCGGAGTCGGTGTGAGCCGGGGGTTATGGTTGCTGACAATCCTTTGCGTGACAGGCTGTATAGAGGCACAGCCCACCTCATGGAATTTAGCAAAAATACATAATTTCTTCACATTCACTATTTGAGACACGCGGTAATGTACACACCTTTATTTATTTGGGGTTTTAAAGGAGAGAGCTTCATTTCATATTTATTTAACGTTAGTTTCTTGTTGTCTTCAGGAACTGTAGCACTAATGTGACCAGCACCATTAATGCTCGTGTTTGTTTCATAATGACACCTGTAAGGCTACAGGCTGATGGTTTCAGCACAGC
This sequence comes from Cyprinodon brontotheroides, assembly GCA_018398635.1. NCBI lineage: Eukaryota > Metazoa > Chordata > Actinopteri > Cyprinodontiformes > Cyprinodontidae > Cyprinodon > Cyprinodon brontotheroides. The sequence continues at coordinate 7,199,517 of JAGKQL010000057.1, forward strand.
AGCCAAGAGCTTCTTTTCTACCCTGGATAGTTTTCTTACTGGTGAAGGGGAAGGAGCTAGGAGCTAAAACTTTAGGTATTGTAATCGAATCACTTCCTGAGTTTCTTCAAAATAAAAGTTCAAGTTTTAAACGTAAATGCAGACTACCTACCTATAGGCTAACGTTTCCCACTGGTACGTAGTAGCACATCGTATTTAGTTCTCCAGATAAAGCCATAAATTGGCAGCATTGGGAAAGATCGGACCCTCATAGAAATGCTGTGGCATTTTTATATAACAAGATCTTCTACCATGGAAGGAAATGAGAAACAGCATCAAAGAAATCCTTGAATTATGTGTAACCATGGATGAAGAATTGCTGAAGAAGGCATTGGCTGAGGTAATTTAATTCAATTCATAGTTCAGTTTATTCATATATAGGCTAAATTCACAACACATCTCATCCAAAGGAACTTCAGTGAGAAATTTCAGCCTGATCATAGAGTGAGATTAGTAAAAACCTTCCATTATACTGCCTGACTCTGACTTACGTTCTGTTAGCAATCCAGTTTGTGTAAGCATGCTTGGTGTGGAATACGACGGTGGAGAGGAGAAAAACTCCCCTTTAACAAGGAAGAAACCTCCAGCAGAACCATTGTGGCTCAGTGTGAGCGTTGTTACTTGGAGCTACAAATATTTCAGAAATTGTCTTTAAATTCATGTTTAATGATCTTAGAACAAAAAACAATAAAGTAAAGCATTATTGAGATTCGTTTTGCGCCTTTTTTTATTGTTTCGAGCAGCCGACTTGTGTTTATGGGCATTCATGTATTCATTAACCATAATTTCCCATGGGCTCCTTAGGGCGGTTCTGGGGCCCCTCACTCCAGCTGTTGAGCGCTTCCTCCTGTTGAAGAAGCCTTGCAAACTTTACAAACATAAACTTGCACAAGCACATCTCAGATACGCGGTTTTACTTAGTATTCAACTACAGCTACATATAGCTCTGAAAAACATTGTGTAACATTTATAGGTTTGCTTTTGATGTTTGTATAGATTTATTTACTGTGTTTTCATGGAAAAATCCCTGTTTTGTGCTGCTGTGTTTTCTGTTGCAAAAGATAAATATTTTCGTTATCCATTACCAGCTCCTTCAAGTTGGTGTGTTTGTTTAAAGACATTTAAACAGGCTTGTTAGTTCAGTGCTTATTGTAGAATCTGCTATAAGTAAGGTAGCTTAGAGGCAAACGAGCATGCTGAGCCCAGAAAAAAAAACACACCAAGATACATTTATACTTAACTTGCTCAGGTTACTGAGTGAGAAAGTTATTAAGTTAGCTAAAGTTGTTTTTCTGAATTCAGATATGCTGTTGGTCATTCTAAACTTTAACCACCTGCAGAAACCCTGACATTGCTGAGGATGTGAGAAATTTATGTTCCATAAAAATACATAAAACTTTGGTCTTTTGCAAAAAGAGCTAAATATTTGTCCTAACAGTATCTCTAGGCAACCTAAGCCGTCCGTGTTTGCTGCTCTCCTGTTACAGATTTTTTTTGTCAGTGAACGTTATCAAAACATTTTCACAACCTCCTTGTAACTCGGCGTCATTCGTTTATCAGTAACTTTCCCTCCCTGTCCTCTACAAGCTCTCTGCGCTGTGGAAAAGAACCAGGGAGCTTTGTTTTTACGCCTCCTGTTTTATTTCCCTTTCCCCTGTCAGATGGGTGGAGCATCCCCTTACAGCAACCAGTTCCTGTCTCATTCAGGCCCCCGTGGCCCCCCAGGAATGAACCATGGCGGGATGGTTCCCCTGAGGCCTGGACTGCCACCTTCCACAGGTGGCTTGTATCCCTCTCACCCTGCGCAGCCTCAGAGGATGCCTCAGCACGGCAGCTTCTCAGGCGCACAGCAAGGCCTCAAACGTCCTTTCCACTCAGAGGTCAGTGACACGTTTTCCTCACTTTTGAGCTCTTTTCACCACATTCGTTTTGGGAAATTTGAGGATTTTTTCAAACCCAGGAAACATAATTGGATCTTAAACATGCTTGTCTTTCTTCTCAGGGTTTTCCAGGGCAACAGTACAGCTCTGGAGGAATGTCTGGGTATTCTAACCAACCTCTGCAGTACCCCACCGGTCCACAGCAGAGATGCGCCCCGTCACCCTCCTACCCCTCCACTCGGATGCCTCACATGGGACCGTACACACCTGGAGCCCACAATCCATCGCAGTTCCCTCCAGGTGCCGGCCAGCCCAATCCGCCGCAGTTTTATAAGGTAATAAGATTCCCTGTGCTGCAGGCAAGTAAATCACATTAATAAATACCCAGACTTACATACCTTATGACCATTTTATTTGGATTAGGGATGTAAACGAATAACTGAGTGATTAGTTAACTGTTAATGAAACCGTGTTATTGGTAAATGAAAGTCAATAATGTGGTTACATTTAGGATTTTGGTTCCTTGTTTTCAACTCATAGTTACAAGTGACATCACATCTGAGAGGATTTTAAAGTTTAGAATTTACAAATGCAAATTAGAAAGTTACAACTTACCAACAATACAAGCACAAACAAAAATTAACAAATTTACTAGTAAAATCTGAAATTTTCAAGTAGGAATCACTGATCAGATCAGATTTTTTCTCATAAATTTATGATTCATATTTGTAAATTAAACTGTATTCTCACTGATAAATGTGGATTACATTTCGCAAAGTGCAACAAGAAAAAATGTTGTATAGTAACAGAAACATTTATGAATCTTGTGTGTATTTTTTTAAGCATTTCTCATTTATACTTTGGTTAAAACAGCTGATTATTTACTGGAATCTTGTGTTTCCTGTCTATGGTTTCCAGTCCGAGCCTTTTAACGGTCAGGGCAGTCTGCCGTCTGGAGCAGCAGGGGGTTACAACGCCTTCACACAGGCTGCAGTTAACGGAGTAAGTCCTTCCACTTAAAGCAATGACAGCTAAACCCCTGTTACACCTTGACGATTTAGACCAGCCTGACGTACGGAAAATCTGGCAAAAACGCTGCCATATGTTGGATAAGTTATAAGTTATTTGTATAAGTTATAAGAACTCTGAAGTACGTTGAAACACACTGGCACACGTCGAGAAATTTGGAGCATATATACAAAATAAAAAAAAAATTCATAGAAAGTTCAGAGTATGCCAGCGTTTTAGGAGCTTCTGGGACGTCAGACATATGCTGGATAAATCGACAAGTTGTGAAGGGCCCTAAACACAAGAGGTACTAAGCAGGGTGTTGAAGTTTTGGCTTGTTTTTATCTTTTGCCTTCCAGCCCGGTCGAGGTGCAGTGATACCTGGATACCCCAGCTCACCGATGGGAGGGAATCCCACCCCACCGATGACGCCAGGGAGCTCCATACCCCCTTACCTTTCCCCGGGTCAGGACACCAAGCCTCCCTACCTGCCGCTGGACTCCAAAGCCAACATTAGCACCCAGCAGCCCCCTACAGGTGAGTCACGGTTAGATGTTTGACCTTTCTCTCAATTTATTATTATACCTTCAAAAACTCTGATGTACAGGAACCAATGACATATTTAGCATTTCTTCTTTTGCTTTATTAAGAGCTGAACCAAAATTCAGTGAAAAATAATTCCCACCCACAGTTGAGGATTATATCGAAGCACCTTCAGCTGCATCAGCTCCTGGTGGTTGATTTCTCTGTGACCTCCTCAGTCTCACATGTTGTTATGGATGAATGTTTTTCCACAATTATCGTTAATTTCATTAAGACTTGCAGGCAAAGTCATGGAAAACTAGATCATGTGGGGATTTGGTTTTGACTATTGCATGAACTTTCGCTTGGGTCATTCTGTCAGAATCTAGACTCTACAATAATGGTGGTAAATGTAAAGATCTTGTCATGATGCATTTGAAGAATCGGATCTGAGATGTTTGGCTATAATGCTGCATGTGGAGAAAAATGCCCTCAAAACAACTGTCAAAGCAGCATGGTGGTAGAGTACGGTGGCTGGGAGGTGCATACACCCTGCAAAAAAAAAAAAAAAAAATGAGAATAACACACAATACATGCAAAGGAAAAATGCTGCCAAAGGAAAATGGTGCAAACAAACTGCAAATACGGAAAGGATGCTAATATAATTCAATTCAGTTTATTTATATAGCGCCAAATACACAACACATGTCATCTCAGGAAAACCTATCTATAATCTATCTATGGAAAATCACTTGACTGAATCGACTCATTGACTCAAGTACGATCCCTCACACTAAGCATGCTTGTAGCGACAGTTGAGAAGAAAAACTCCCTTTTAACAGGAAGAAACCTTCAGCAAAACCAGGCTCAGTGTAATACACTGAAACACAAACCACATTGAAAGGAAAAAATACTATTTGTAGATAAAACAGCTGCACTATATATACATAGGGTTGTGGACACAGCTCCGCACCAACAGAAGTACTCCAGACCACAAGGGGGAGATGATTCAGTTTAGTTTATTTATATAGCGCAAATTCAAGTCACATGTCATCTCAAGGCACTTAACAGTTTCAACCAAATCATACAGTCAGATTGATTCAAAGTTTTATATCTAAGGAAAATCAGTTGATTTGCATCGAAGCTCATTGATTTAGATAGAGAACAGTATAAGGTTAGAGATTAGAACTAACAAGATTCTGCAGAGTGGGAGAATAGAGAGAGAATGGAAGCTTAAAATGATGAAATAGCGGAACCCCCATGTCCTCCAGCTCCAGCAGTCTAAAGCCTATAGCAGCATAACTATAGAGATACCTCAGGATAACCTGAGCAACTCTAACTATAAGCTTCATCATTTAAAAATTCAAAAACTATTGCCCTCACGGTGAACTGGCTGACCTGTCCAGGGTGTACCCCGCCTCTCACACAGCGGCTGCTGCAGATGAGGCACCAGCACCCCTTGCGACCCCACTCGGGACAAGCGTGTGAAGAAAATGGATGGATGGAAATTCAAAAACTAATATTGGTCCATGCTTTAAAAAATACCTCAAAGGGTTTGTCAGAGAGAATAACAGCTTAAAAAAGGCTAAAAAGAAAATGTTTTCTTTCCTCCCATCCAATGTCATCTGGATGGGCTTCCTGTTTCTCTTTTAGCTAAGGGTCAGCTCCATCGATATTTATTAGCAGTAAAGCTTAGAGTCTTATTTCCATAGGAGTTGTTGATCGTCTCCCCCTGCTGGTCTGGAGCACTTCTTCTATCCAAAGCTTCTTTGCATTGTTTTATTGTAGTTTTACAGCATTTTTCCATTTTGTGTATTTGACTGTTAATCTCATTTTTGTGTTTGCTAAATTATTTTGCATATCAGTCCATTTATAACCCTCCAGACCACTCAGGTCTTCTGGTTCCAGCCTGCTCTGCATACCTAGAAACCAGAACTAAACATGGAGAAGCGGCAAGAGATTTAGTTCCTATGCTCCACCTCTTATTCGGGAACAAACTTCCAGAAAAACTGTAAAAGTAATGAAAGTCTGAGTTCCTTTAAATCAAGACTAAAAAACACATTTGTTTAGATTGCTCTTCGACAACGAAGTTAAACAGTTCAACTAAAACATATTTTCAATAGTCCAACTGTTTTTAATATTCTTTTTTGTTTTCTGCATTTTTTCCTTCCTACTTTTGTTCTGTTTCTTCTGTTTTATCTTCCTGTCTTGCCTTGCCTTATAAATATGCAGCGCATGCTAGTTCTGTAACCTTATGTCAACATTTATCTACACTTTTAACTGCAGATCATCTCTCTTCCTCCACTATGCATGACAGTTTATTAGAGGTAGATCGATGCCTCTTCCAGTCTATATTCTTGCCCAATTTTATTGTCTGTACCTTGTATCAGTATCGGCTGGTATTAGCATACGTTGGCCGATTCGTTAGTGCAGCAGTTCCCAAACCGCCCTATGGGTGGCGCAGTGTAAATGACAGGGGGTTTAGGTAAAAATGTACTGAGTAAATGACCTGGTTTGAAATATGTTATACAGTACAATAAACGGCTAAACTTCAAATAATTGCACTTTTAACTGTGTTAGTTTTAGTTATATAAAGTATATTTTAGTTTATTTTATAGGAAAATGTTGAGTTTTCCTTGTTTTGAAAAGTTTGGTGCGTTTTAGAGATCGATGGGCCCATCAAGATAAGTTTAGGAACCACTGCATCATTGCTTCTCCCTCTTTTTGCTTACCGCTGTTAATGTGTCATTTAATGTATTTCTAAAAGTGTGTTTTTCATTTAGGAGTTATGTACCATTTGTTTACATATTTATAATGTACAGTGAGGCCAAAACGTATTTAGTCAGCCACTGATTGTGCAAGTTCTCCTTCTTAGAATAATGATAATCTTTTCTAACGATGATAATGTCATAGAAACACTTCAACTATGAAAGACAAAATGAGGAAATCACATTGTAGGATTTTTAAAAATGTCAATAGAGGCAGAAAAGACAAAATGGTCAATAAAAATTGGCCCAGAAATATTTGCAGCACATATTAGGGAGCTATGGAAGAAAAACAGTGTCATTAAAATCTGCCTTTTTTTGTACACCGAATTTTTTTACATAATAAATTCCTTACACTGAATTTTTATCTGGTGAAAATTTAGCTGCAAAAAATTAGCCTGCAAATGTGTTGACCTTTTGGTGAACTCAAGCCAAAGCAATCTACACTCGATGCAGCACAGCAGCTTTTAGCCAATGAAATTAGCTCATTTGGTTAAAAAAATACAAGTTTGCCGCCGGCCGCTTCTTTTGGATCAAACCAAGAGCCTTGGCAGAAAGGGGTGCGGCAGTAACTGTGATCGGCTCACTTATTTCACCCAGTCTGATTAGATGAAAAACTCTAATGGCTGTCTATTAGTAGCTACCTGATGTTTTGTAATCATATCTATTTAACAAGAAAAACTCCTCATCCAGCTTTATTCAGCCGGAACAAAGCTATGCCCAACTGTTGTGTCACATGACCAAATAAGCTAATTTCATTAACTAGAAGCTGCTGGACTGTATTGAGTGTAGATTGCTTTGGCTGAATTTTTCGCAGCTGAATTTTTTTGCAGGCAATATTTTACCAGATAAAAATTCAATTTAAGGAATTCATTGTGTAAAAAAAAGTCAGTGTTTAAAATTCGTTGTACAATAAAAAGGCAGTTTCTAATGAGACAGTTTTTCTTCCATAGGGATCAGTTAGATTGATGTCAAAATAATTGTTATCATCAGCCTTAAAAAAAACTTCTATTGGTCGATCTCTAGTTAGCATTAGGGGATTTTCCTCAGACGGATCTCCAAGCATAAAGGCCGAACATCTCAGTTTCATCCTTATCTTTTTTTTTTCTTTGAAAATGTTCTCTTTAAAAGAAGTGCCTCTATGAGGGATCTTCTAAACAAGCTACGCTCTTTTAGTCTTTTAGTTTGCGACACTGAAAATCTCCTGTCAAGTAAAAGCTTCGGATGATTTATTCCCTCTGCAGCAATGTTTGACCCTCAGAGTGAACCTAGTCTACGCCTGGGAACCGTCTCAAATGATTTCAACTTTGGGATGACCTCCAACAGCGCGGAATGATAGGCTTTAAACTGTCAGGAAAGAAGAAGCATTTCCTCTGTCATCGTGTTGACATACTTCAATTATCTTCCATAAAAGTAGTTTTTATGGAAGATAATGCTCCTATTTTACATGATTTTGTTTTGGTTTTTTTAAGAGCAGAATCTGTCTGTAGAAAATGCAGATCCTCAGGAGTTTACCTTAGACTTTCACTCATGGCCTCTTTTTAATACGCTTTTATTAAAGGTTTGAACTTTAGTTGCTAATTCAAGTAACATGTGATCTTAGTTTCTCCTTGTATAGAGTGAGTTCTGTGCTTTTTTTTGTTTCAAGCAAAAAAACATGTCTTTTTAATGGAAATATTAAAAAAATACAATTCATCAATGAAACTTGAATAGTTTACACAAAAAGAATTCATTCTTAGTTATAGTTTTAATATTTTCTGAAAATTTGTTTCAGATTTTTGAATAGATTTTATGTTTTACATTTTTATTTTTAAATTTCTCAATTTCATATTAAGTTTTACAAATTATTTTCTTTTGAAATTGTGTTTTACAGATCACATTTTAAGCAAAGTAGAAATGCTGCCTCTTGATCAGTAAAACAAATGGGTTGAAAAATAAAATATAGAAATATAATTCCTAATTGTAAAATAATTTAATTTGTAAAAGTCAATTTGAAAAAAGAAAAGTAAGACATAAAATCTAAAAAAAAAGTATAATTAGTTTGTTTGTTTGGGGGGGGGGGGATCTGAGAAAACGGCAATTAATTTCTCAAAACCTTTGTTTCAATTTAAAGGTTTTTCAGTTTATTTTCAAATTTCCATTCACAAACATCTTTACTTGCAAGAATAATGGAGCCAAATTCTCTCCATACCTTTAAGGTAATCCGAGCGATGACCTGCGTCTGACGTTCCCTGTCCGGGACGGCGTGGTGTTGGAGCCTTTCCGACTGGAGCACAACCTCGCTGTCAGCAACCACGCATTCCAGCTCCGAGATTCGGTCTACAAAACCCTGGTGATGAGGTGAGGAGACGTAAACGATGGCCCATGTGTTCACCACACTGAGAAGAAGCTGCCAGAAAGGATCAAAGTGATGATCGAAGGCTTGAGGGGAAAGTTTGCCGTCCCGCCTTCGACTCTCTCTGCTGCTCTATCATGTCACCCTGTGGCTGTTTAAGGTCGTATCCAGGACGTCATTTTTTAGAGATATATTAATGCCCTCTATGTGGAAATGCTGGTTTTATTTTCAGCAGGACTTGGTATTGGCCCACAAGCTGTGCCTAAAAAACTGTTTTTATGAGCGAAACCTGAACCACAGTCAGTTTTAAACAAAAAAAGGGTTTGATATGAACTGAAAATCTTAAATAATTAAAACCTTAAAAAGGCAGAATGGGGAAAAATATTGCCCTGCATTAAGTCAAGACTGAGAAAAGACTGAAAGGAAATCAAATGATTTAATTCAGTTTGAATTCAGGGATGTGGAGACAAAAAAAACATCTTTATGGCATCCTGTGTAGTTACTCTTCCTAAATACTCTACAAGTCCAAAGTTTGGGAAAATCTTTTTCTTTCTGTCTCTATTTCTTTATTTTTTTTTATGACATTGCAAATAAACATCCCGTAATTTCTTCCTCTGTTACATGGATTTAGTCTCCATCCATCTTCCTTATAGAAAAAAAAGTGGTCCAAAATAACAGAACAGCAATCAATAGATTTGGTTTAATTTTCTTTTGGGTTACTGGAGAAGTTATAGAAATGTGTCTCATAGTTTTATTGTCTTCACTCTCATCCATGTCGGAAGTAATGATAATGAGGAAAATCCAGTGAATGTATCCAAACCTTTGACTTCCAGCAAACATCTTTGTTTCTCAGTTGAACTTTCACATCGGATGTGGAGAGTTTTGAAACGATTTCTCCTTTTTTAGTCTCATTAAACACGTTTGGACAGCCTGAATATTAACACCTATGATTCCAAACACGGACCTTTAAATGGTCCATAGATGCTTGTTCTTCAGACTGGAGCAGAGGTTACAGAGCAGGTGATCCACATCCTCTGCCAACGCTGCGGAACCTCCTTACAGACCCCAGAGAAAGGGAAACAAACCCAGAATGTCAGCTAACCCCACCCAGGGTCTATTAATCAGCTGGGTTGTGTCTCCCCCTACAGGCCGGATCTGGAGCTGCAGTTCAAGTGTTACCACCATGAAGACAGGCAGATGAACACCAACTGGCCAGCCTCGGTGCAGGTAAGCAGCCTCCTCCGGTGGATTTCACCCATTTCCATGGCATCCAAACAGACTCTGTACCATTTAGGTTCAATTGTTTTTGTAAAATCTGATTAATTTAAATGTTGAGCTTCTATGGAGCCAAACTTCTAAGTTTTTTTTAAAGTGGATTCTTTACAGAAAGCAAATTGTTCTTTTCTGATATAATTAGCATTATTTGTCTACTCAGCTGTTTTAGACTGACGCAGCTTCTCCAAGTTGTGTTTCTTTTTTTCTTCTCCACTTTAACTGTCTAATTAAATTAGCGGCGGCCATCGTACCTCAGTGGAAATGTTGCCACAGCCCTGCCACAACTCATTATGGCTGCTGCTTTGCTGCGCGGCTGACATAAGAACAACAGTGAGCCTGACAGGTTTAATAACAGAAACTAGAAGAACACAAAAAGTATTAGAAAAAGAGCTGCTCAGTGGAGTTTTTTTTTTTCCCCAGCTGCATCACAGAGAGTTTGATGACTTTATTTATTCCAGAAAAAATTTGTATTAAGAGGAACCAACCAACGGAGGCTGGTGGGACCAGGAAAGCGGGTTATAGCCTGATGCAGGATTCCTGTGGGTCCTTAAAAAGTCTTTAAAGGCATTGAATTCTTCAAAATAAAACTAAGGTCTTAAAGGAATAGTACACCCAAAACATGATTAGCCTTCATTTTCTACT
>JAGKQL010000057.1:7210382-7226705 GCA_018398635.1 Cyprinodon brontotheroides
AGTAGAAAATGAAGGCTAATCATGTTTTGGGTGTACTATTCCTTTAATTGGTATTAAAATGTCTTAAATCAGTCTTTCGTAGGTCTTAATTTTTAAAACATCATAAATAGGATTATTTTTATTACGATTTATTTTTTGTAATCCTAAATAAAAACTTTTCAAATTGACACTTTTTTTTCATAAAAAAATTATACGTGGCTTCGCCATTATTGTTTTCCGTCTGATAAGCGAACCAATAAAAGCGTTGTTCGCGACCGAGAGGAGCAAGTGTAAATGTAATCGAAAATTGTCTCCAGCCAAGAGTTTTCTCCATGGCTAAAACCAGGAAACATACATGAGGCTCAGTGGATTTTGTGTGCAAGAAGTGATTAAGGTTCGAACGATGGGGAATTAAGGCAGTGGAGTCACACACATGTGAAGTTTACTAAACGCTAAAAGCTGTGTCGGAGTTACCGAAAACAGCCGTATTTAAGTTTTGTTCCTTCCACCCTTGTCTCTGTAACTTCCACTTATCACCAAATCAAACATACTAAGAAAACCATACAAAAGAAAAATAGCTGCAAGAAAGACTTAGCACTGGTTATGTTGTGGCTTTAAAGCTTTATTTGTTTTGTTCCCTCTCTAAAAACAAAGTAAGGTGGATTCAGTTAAATAAATGTAAAAAATATATCTGTCATTTGTGTGTTTTTAGCTTTCTTCCTCCTGTATGGGAAGCTTTTTCAAAATTTGAAACATTAGTGCAGTGGTTTATGTTAAAATAAACCTTTGGGTTAAGTTGTAGCAAGCAGGTTTTTCTTTGTGTTTCTTTGTTAAACACAAGGAAACGTGTTTATGCACAATACTGATAATTATCATATATTCTGATTATTTATTTTCAAATTGTCATTTTTAATGTATTAATTATTCAATTGGATGATTCGACCCAAGTAAATATAACCTACATTTAAATTAACAAAACATTTACATACATTTTGGCTCTTTATATCCCTCAGGAATCCCATCACATGATTATGGAAATGATCTCCCCGCGTCGGGAATTCCTGCTTTAGAGGTTCTGAAGGTGGATTATTGTTGAAAAACTTATAATTTTGATGAAAAAGTTGAAACTATGACCTTTTAAAAAAGCGACTGAATCCAAACGGCCTATAATAATTTACCTTGACCTGATGACTTGCATCAAATCACCATCTAATGCATGAAACTTCTGCTTGTAATAGAAAGAAACGGTGGAAATGCTAAAGTAAGATGAATAGATTTGCATATTTTATGGGAACAATGATTCTCTTTTGTTAACTAACAGGTTACAGCCTAACCAGCCCACTAATCTAAGTTATATTGATATCATCAGAAAAAAGCTGTTTTAATCTTTAAAAAAAAAACATTTTAAATCTACAACAATCAATATTTCTACATGGATAATTAAAAGGATAACATCTGCGATTTGCTAATTACCATGAATCTAGATAATTCCTCTCCTATCTTATGCATATCTTATTGGTTTGACATCAAAGCTGATGGCAGCAGACAGCTGTGAGCCGCTCGCAGGGAGAAATTTAACAATATGTCGCGTTTTTTTTAACGTGCCTGTCTTTATCGCTTACGTAGATGTAGGTCATCCAATATACAGTTTTACTGTCAGTGATTTTATTCTGTAAACACTTTTTTTGTGAAGTCTAAGTTTGTCTATGAGATTTTGCAAATCAGAATGCTGATACTTTTGCATTTAGTAGTAACAGTAATAATACATTGGATTTGTAATGCACTTTATATTTATACAAATCATAAAGTGCTACATAATAAATCAGATAAAAGAGATATAATAGAAAAAACGTTTAAAGGCAAGAGATCCATTAAAAGCTCTCCTGAAAAGGTGGGCTTTAAGGCCATGTTTAAAAGCCTCCACAGTCTGTGAGGTCCCCATGTGGTCCGGTATTGGTCCCAATTTTTGTGCAGGGTTCCTCACGGCTCTGTTTTGTCAATTCAGTTCAGTTTATTTATATAGCACAATTCTACAGCACATGTCATCTAAAAGGCACTTTCCAGTTCACCAGATCATCCAGTCAAATTGATTTAAAGTTTCTATCTAAGGAAAATCAGTTGATTGCATGGACTCAAATACAATCCCTCACACTAAGCATACTTGTAGCACAGTGGAGAGGAAAATCTCCCCTTTAACTGGAAGAAACCTCCAGCAGAACCAGGCTCAGTGTGTAGATGCCATCTGCTGAGGCTTCCACTGGGGTTCAAGGAGACAGAAGCTTGTGATACAGAAAGCAGCTGTAAAAGACGGCCCCCCGTCCAGGAACACACACAGCCAGGCAGACGCAGGGCTCTGAGCCAGCTCCCATGTCAGAGGATGAAGAGAGCTCATCCAGCCAGTCGCAGTCAGAGAAACAGGACTACACTGGAAAACAGGCCGATCTCCAACATCTATAAACTGAGGTGTTGATGGCAGCAGCACAGCTGATGTTTTCTCCAGGATGGAGTCACAGCCAAACAGGAACAGACCAGATGAAGCTACTATGAGAAAAGCAGAGAGAGAATAACGTTAGAGATTGAAGTAACAGATTCTGCAGAGTGGAGAGAATAGAGATAGAATTACTCAGGATCAAGAATAGATTGGTTGGAAAACAACCAATCTAGTTGGTTACGACTATTTTGTTTAGATGAAACAATATAATGGTTAAAAACTGAACAAACAACTGGACACAGTTGTAATTTTAGTGTTAAGTAGCATTGCTCTCCGTTGAACAGTTAATAATAATTTAGTGGCTTCAGCTGTAAGACATTGACTTCCACTCCAAAGGGTGATGGTGCAAGACCCACCGTTGACTTTTGAAAACTGCGATTATCCTGAAGTATTTTGGCTTATGTGACTAATTTGTATTGGTTTGCCCTAGAAAAAATAGAGCTTGGATAAAAACACTGCCAGATTAGTCAGTTTAGCCAAAATATTGGTTGAACACCAACTGGATTAAAACCACAAACTGCGGCAAAACTATTATGTTTGAATAAAAATGACTAAAACCTTTCATTTTGCTCACTGTTTTCACAAACACTTTCACTGTCTGCTTGAGTTAATTTCACCCAAAATGGCAGAAAAACAAGCCCCTTAATTGATTGTTCTCTTCTACACAAAAAATTTGACAAATTGCAAAAACTATACACACCAATCATCAACAATTTCAAAGTAACTTAAAGGTTTACTATGCAACCGGTGTTGATTTTCCAGCGAGGCTCCCCAGAGTAAAAGTAAAAGTGCACTGTCGTAAATATGCTCAGCTTTTTCTCCTGGTTTCTCCGTCAAGCCAGGCGCTGGTTGTTTTGAGCTTAGCAGACAGGCGAACGCAACGAAATGACTAACACAGTGAAAGTATGAACATGCACACAGAGAGAGAGAAACCATTCCAATGTTACAATCGCATCAGCAGAAACTGCTGAGGTCCGCGGCCAGCCTTGCAGCCTCTTTTATTTTTAGCTCTCGCCATTCGGAAAAAGCTCGTCTCGATGTTCACCTGTGTACGCACCTCCTCTCTCTGTCCGAGCCCTTTTTCTTTCTTGCCTCCGTTCGATTACGGGCTTTCACTGTTTTCTCTCTGTTCCGCCATGATCACTGCACAAATATCGGCCACTGTGCTAAACAACGCAGCACGCCTTTCTCTGGGGGCGCAGTAGCAGTTCTCGCCAAAGCAAGACCGACTCTCAGCGAGACTTCTGAGCCTGGCCAGGGTAGCGGTGCGGTGCTCCTGCAATTGCAGAATACTTGGGTATTTCCCCACAAAACCACCAGAGGGCGGGCCGAGAATACCTTTGTTCAACCTGAAATGAATCATTTAATCATCCAAAGCGTTATGGAACACATTAATTAACTGAAAAATGTTGCATAGTGTGCTCTTAAAAGGGGAAAAAAGTGAGAAAAACTCACAGATGGCCATTAACTGTAGTTCTGCTTTCCACCAGTAGATGTGGCATGCGCTAATACGAGGAATTCGAAGTTGTGGGGACGGCGAAGATATTTGGCCTAGGGATGCACGGATATTGGGATTTTGGCCCATATCCGATATGCTTTATATTTTAAAAACTCATGTAGCCTATAACCGGAGCATCGATATTCGATGTTAAAGCTGGACAAAAATAAGTAGTAGTCATTGAAAATAGCAGTTTCAAGTATCCATTTCTGACACTATCGGAGAGTTTTAGTTATGTGTATCGTATCTTTACTTTCAAAATTCCTCATGAAATTTCTATCATTCTGTGACCATCTCTTGTGATATTTTGCAAATTCTTGTGAGATTTTGTTAGGTAAAATAGATCGGGATACCGCTGGCCAATATATATAACATATAATATAAAAATATGGCAAATAATTTTGTGAATTTTCGGGATTTCTCAGATGATAACGATGACATATAATTCAATATTTCATTAGTAAAAAGAGATTGATATGGTGTTTTTTAAATGGCAATATATCAGTTTATTGAAGATATTGTGATATTTTTAATGTATCAATATTTAGATCTCTCGCTCTTTAGTAGAAGTTTTCAAGTCTGTAAAAAAATAAGTTTTGGAGGAAGAAGAAGAAAGTAATATTTTTTTATTTTTGTTTTTAGACTTTAGAAACTCAGAAGCTGATCAAATATTAAAGTTAAACATCGGGCGGTGGCCGTATGTCCGAGCATTCCAGCTTTAAGGCCGCATACAGTACCGATAACCGAGTAGGGGGTCATTATATCGCGGTAATCCCTAATTTGGTCAAACGGTTCATCGGCCCAATGAGGCTTCATCCCACCATCATTAGGTGACGGTAACATCCATGCAGCAGAACAGATGCAAAAACCTGAGTGTGAGGGATTAAACAGCCTCGGATGGACTTTGTTTATGGTTGACTGAATGGAATACACAGCAGTAGTAGCAGCGGGTGTTATTGTCACGCAGCCTGCTGGGAAACTAACATTTTTCAAACTGGAGTTAGGAGCCAGATTGAACAGTGGACCAATCATGTAAGTGCATGTGTTTAACGGGGTGTAATCAAGGCGTAGGAGGGTTTAGAAATAACGGTGCAACCAGCTCTGTGCAACAAGCAGGTTGTCACAACATTTAGCATGTTTGCATCATGAGATTCAGCAGCTGGAAAGACACCAGATTTCTTACTCTTCATCTTTTTCTGCGTTTCTGTTTCAGGTCAGCGTAAACGCGACTCCTCTGTCCATCGAGAGGGGTGACAACAAAACCTCCCACAAGCCTCTGTACCTGAAGCAGGTGTGTCAGCCCGGACGCAACACCGTGCAGATCACTGTGACGGCGTGCTGCTGTGTAAGTTTTGTAGACGTGATGCGGCGGTGACGCTCAGATGTCGCTCAGGATCCCACGTTGATATCGTCTCCTGTCCCTTTGTCCCCAGTCCCACCTGTTTGTGCTGCAGCTCGTCCACCGGCCGTCTGTCAGGTCCGTTCTGCAGGGCCTGATGAAGAAGAGGCTGCTGCCGGCCGAGCACTGCATCACCAAGAGTGAGTTAACTTTCTTACTTATTCCAGAGGAAGTTTGTATCCAATAGAAACAACAAACAGAGACATGTAGGACCAGTACGGAAGCGTATTGTATTCACAGAAGAAACTAGAAACAATCTCATAATTACGAGATAAGATCTCCTAATTATGATAAAAGATCTCGTAATTACGAGATTCTATCTATGTATTTGGTTATGATTACTTGAGCCAGTAATGTAGCATCTCTCAGAAAACTGGTCTTCATGATGACTTCTTAAAAATATCTGCATCTGATCCACTGAACAGTTCCCAGGTCTGTCCTGATACGCGTTGGAGCTCTGCTCCTGTTTTCAACTTCATCAATAAAGTACCCAGCCATAACCCTGGGATAATTACTGGGGTTAAGCTTGCAGCCGTATGACCATACGCGAAAATCCATTAACAGCTCCATTAATACAGATTCCGTATGGTTTTAGTTTTTCATATGAATCGTCATGCTGTATAAAGTTGGGACCCTGTCGTTTTAAACCATCCTGAAGCCTCAGCTGTACTCATTGAGGATCTAGCATTTTTTAGAAGGTACCAGCAGACAGTTGTTTAGGAAACCACCAAGACAGCAAAAATACATTTCAGATGCATTAATTTAGAACCATAAAGCATCGCTTGCTGGTTTAATTTCTCCTGCAGAAACAGTGCAACTTCCATCAAGGCTTTTTCACTTTAATAATTCTAAAGACTTAATGTGCAACGCTGACAACCTAATTCTATCCACATTGAGGAAACTCAGTATTTCTCAGTGTTGCAAACCTAAAAAGAAGTAAAAGCTGATTAAGTCCGACAAACCACTCATTGTTCATGTTTCATGTAGTGTAGCTCAGCAATGACTGTCCTTCCTGATTACCTAAATATGATAAACTGTCTCATAATTATGACATCCAGGGCGGTCAACTCTCACCCATTGGGTGCGAGACTCATGCATCTGAGTATCTCCACACGCTCACTCTCCAAATTCCCAATTTTTCACGCAGAAAAAAATGATGGACATTAAAACTCAAATATACAGTCCGAGTTTCAAACACAACCTTAGCGCTAACACATGATGGCATGCCAGGTTCATATCCAGTCCTTTTTTTTTGCACCAGCCCACCTATTAACTGAGCTGAGAGCAGTGGAGGTGAGGGACCTGCACCAGATATTGAAAAAATAGCGGTATTTCTGAGCAGTTATTATGAGGTATCTCATTTTAATTTTATCTGGACTTGGTTAATTCACTTTGTAAATAATGACGATTTTAAGCAATCTGGCACTTGACTAAATATGAATAAGATATACAGCACTTAGCTTAAATTATCACTCTGGAGACTGAAGTGTAGGATCAAATCAAAAGGTTTGTTTTCTGTACTTAGTGTTTTTTTTTACTGAGCTTTATATTTTAGTGTCATGTTCTTTTTAAGGGATCTGACCCACATTCAGGAAACCACTCAGAGAACCAGAGAAAAGGTTTAGCCGATTTATTGAACGCACGATGAGTAGGATCCAGTGTTACTCAGAAAGCTGGTGAACCGGAACTGGAAGTGAGAAGGGGAAGTTCAGTGTTTAGTTCAGGCTCAGCAGTGGGAAACTTAAGCGACGACTTGCAAAAACAGAGACTGAACGGACCTTCACATTTCCAGGGAAAAAGGTGTCCTTCCTGTGAATCCAGCTCTGGGTGGGTTGGCCCTGAACCTTGGTTGACCTGCTGGAGGGCGGGACAGGGTTTACTGGGGTTTGGTTGGTTCCTGAGCGAGCCATGGATGGGACTGCCACCAAATTTCTAGAAGAACTTGGGAATGTTCCGTGGCCGGATTTATCCACTTCCTCAAGTTTGAGTCAGCATGACTCGCTGAGGGGAAGGCCAAAACATCCAGCCTAGGATGACTTCCTGCCACAAGAGAAAAGATGTAACCAATAAATGCCAGGTTTGAGACTCAGGGAGAAAAAAAGACTCAGTTAGACTCAGCTAACTAAATTTTGAGTACCCGAAAACTGGCAAAACACTCTGGCGTCGAGGGTAGTGGCAGTCAGCAGCTTAAGAGTCCTCAATATAATGAGGAAACCATCCCACAGGTGTGTGAGAGGGCCACTTGAGAACCGGGCGCCACCTGGTGGTGGAGGGAGAAAACACAAACAACACACAACCCACACAAACCTGAATTCCTAACATTTAGTAGGGTCCATACTTCTTTACTTCAGTTCTCTGAAAATCACCAAAACATAGAAAATAATGTATATTGTGTGAAAAAGTTTCCACATAACTACAGATCACTTATTGTTACTCAGTAATATTTACTGTGCTATAAAAAATTCAACATTTTACAACTTTGTTTCAGTTAAATCCTCTGAAAACCTCCAACCTATAACTGCACCTGTCCCCATCTAACCCTGGCAGGGTTTCCTGTCCAAATTATTTCAAAATCTGAGCCCAAAGTTTGGTAAAAAGTTGGAAGCCCTTAAGATCTCATATTATTGAGATCAGGATCTCATAATAACAAGATCAGTATCTGGTAATCATGAGATTTTATCTCATAACTATGAGAAAAGATCTCATAATTACGAGATAAAATCTCATATAAGCTGTCAGATTTTTTTTCCTTTGGTGAATGCAAGACGTTTCTGTAGACCAGACAAGAGGGAAAGAAATAAGTTTTAAGATTTTTTAAAGTTAAAAAAAAGTTTCAAAAAAGGAAATTTGAAGAAACTTCAAAAATGGGTTTTTAGAGTAACTTTTAATGTGAGTACAAAGGTTCAAACTATATGAATATTTTTACAGTTTTGTATTTCTTAGGATTTTTTTTATTATTATTATTTCTGACTTTTTAGGGAGAATTAGTTTTATAGATTGAATTCTTTTCAGATCCCATTTTACAGATTTTCCCCTCCACATTCTGGGTGGATCTGCTCTGTGTGGACGTTAGCAACAGCATTTCTATTGGTCCACGCACGCACCAACCAGACAGCCTGAAATCAGGGAATCTCTATTTAAAAAGAAAGAAAGAAATTAAATTCAGTTTCCTAAAAACAACTTAAAAGAATCTACAAAAGGAAACAGAAAAAAAATATATTTAAAGCAATACATTTTGGCGAAACATTTGAAAAATATTCTTAAAAAGATTTATCAGAAAAATGAAAAACCTTAAATCTGAAAAAACAGAAAACAAATATGACGAAAGAAACTCTGAAAAAGGAAAATTTTGAAATTTAAATTTTATTAAAGAAACCAATCAAGTGAAATCTAAAAAAATGTTTCAAAAGATTTTTAAAAAAGAAACTTTGAAGAGGGTGGGGGTTGGGAGGGGAGAATTTTATTTTGTTTTGTTGTTTTCTTCTGGTGTTAACAAATCTAAAATCATCTTCCTTGTATGTTTGTCTAATAGTATGGATCAAGAAGTTTGTTTTATAAAACACACCTTTCTGTATAACTGTAGATGCTTGCTAAACACCATAAATATCTTGTAAAAGCTTCTGTTAAAAAAACAAATCTTTAAAAAAAGAAACTTTGAAAAAATAAAATCTAAAAATTTTATTTTGAAAATAAATTCTGAAAAACTAACTTCATAAAGATAAAGCCTAAAGTTTTGCATTAAAATTATAAATGTTACTCTTTTTTTAAAGCTTAAAGCAGAATTTGAAACTTGAATTTTGAAATGTCCTGTTTCTCTGGACTGTGACTTACTGGATGTGCTCTCTCTTCATCCTCTCTTCTGGCATGGGAGCTGGCTCTCGAGCTCGTCTGCCTGGCTGTGTGTTTCCTGGATGGGGGCGCTTTTACAGCTGCCTTTTTGCTTCTCTACTTCGTCTTCTCTTTAAACCCCAGTCAGCCTCGAGTCTGCTTCTTCTGCTGGAGGTTTCTTTCCCTGTTGTAAAGGGAGTTTTTCCTCTCCACTGTCGCTACAAGCCTCCTTAGTGTGAGGGATTTCATCCGAGTCAATGAGTCGATGCAATTAGCTGGTTTTCCATAGGTAATAAACTTTGAATAAATTTGATTGTATGATCTTGTGAACTGTAGGCGTGTAAATAATAATCGTTTTGCATCAATGCATCGATCCAACAGCCAACGATCTGATGCATCCACACGCCCGCAAAATTATCGATTCATGTTTTTTTTTTCCCCTACGGTCTATTTTCATCCATTTGCTCCTGGACGTAATTCTGACTCCCGTTCTTTGGTGGCGCTAAACGTATTTTGCCCCTCTACCTGGCTTCCTTTAGCCACTACCATCTTTCCGCTTGCACACACACACTCACGTAAACCATAGGCAGGAGAGACATGGCGGAGGAAAGAAAAGACAATGTATTCTTGAGTATTGAAAATGATCAAATCGTTGGGTCAGGAAATTGATACTGAATCGAATCGCCATGATGTGTGACATTGGTGTGAATTGGCGCTATAGAAATAAACTGAATTGAATTGAAACAAAACTCCCAGTTTTGCAGCTCTCTTCCATCCTCTACCATCTAGAATTGAAAGTCTGACCTGTCCTCTATCCAAAAATCAGACTTTTATTCCACCATGTCCTCTCCTCCATCTGTTTGCCCTTTAAACCAAAAACTTCTGCTGCCTGGTTTCACATTCTGATGCTACTTTAGTTTCAATCCCAGCTTATTCCTGTTCGACCGGTCCAGTCAAAGGAAACTCCCAGTCTGACTGAGCTGGAACTACTCAGCAAAAACCAGTTCTTAACTCCTGCTGCAGTGAGCAGAGAAAAACAACGAGGACACTGCCGGTGGAACAGATGTCTACTGTTTTCTAGTGGGAGCCATGTTGAGTCCCTGATGGCCAGCCAGAGAATCCCCCTGATGTTGTTTAGGACGCTTGAAAACAGGAGAAGGCTTTGTCTCTCAAAAAGCATCCGGAACAATCTGCATCAACTACTAGAAAAGCTTTACAGAAACTAAAGGATATATGTCAATAAATGCTTCACATTCGGATATTTATAAAACCATGAGCATAGCATGTGAGCGGAGCAGAAGAAATATGGTGGAGCGCAGAGCAGTTTTCAATTCAAAGGTAGAGCGAGGATTTCACTCCGCTCCAGTTTGCTCCCACTTTAGTTAAATTCATGTTTGACTTAAAACCTAGGCCAGTGCCTATGCTGTAGTCTGTGCCTATAATTTATTATAGTCCATGTTTCAACTTTACCACAGAATCACCAAGACGTGGATTGCATATTGTGTAATAAAAAGTGGGATAAACTATCATAAAAACATCAATTAAATATACTTAACAATACAGAGTGGGTTTATGATCGTTGTGGTAAGAGCCTGTTTTTGAAAACTTATCACATACATGCATTATACGCTATTATCCTGTTTAATGTGACCCTTTTTAATGTAGTCTAGTAAAATAAATTAATAATTAAATAGGAAACGTGGGAAAACATGAATGGAGCGAGGCGTTACGTTAGCTAAATAAGACAATACACATTTATGTATCATTAAATCAAACGCAGTGTGTCCCAGGGCCCTGGCATAATTACATGAAGGAAAAATGTCAGAAAATGCCTTCTTCTGAAAATCTGAGCGAGCGTGGAGTGATTTCGCCGGAGCGGCAGGAAAATTAAGGCTCCTGGTGCAAATTTAGGCAGAGCAAATGGGCGATCTTCCTCTTAAGCTAGGAATTGTGCGGCGCACCGCTCTATTCACCTAACCTGACCATGAGTATAATAAATCCATATAAAAATCTCCAATTTTCACCAATACTTTCATTTCATAGCCTGACGGCAGTTTTAAACTAATCCTGTTAGCTAAACCTCAGAAAAGCAGCCTGGTTGAGAGTTATGAAGCTGCAGCTGAAACTTTTGCTGCCTGACGAGAATAAATGTCGACGTTTTCATCTCCTTCCAAACAGTCCGTTTAGCTTCATACCTCCATAATATCAATAGTTTAATCTTTATGTAGGAAAAGTCGCGCAGTAGAACAAGGTGTCAGCACCTAAACTGTTCAAGGAGCCATATTGGACCCAAAAAAAACAAACAACAAATCCGCCTGGAGCCCCAAAAATGTAAAAGTCTTCTATAAGCCTCGTATGGAAACACTAACCGTATTAGATCACTATAGAGAAGGACTACATGTGCTTAGATATATAATATTATTACAATATTAATGTATTAGGTTTGGTTGCATTAATGAAATTATAGAAACACAAGAAATAAATCGGATCTTTTGTGTTATTTTTATTTTGAGGATTTGGGAAAAACATGGAAGTTGCCATCCCTGCATCAGAGCGCTACCTGTTGGATCTGTGAACGGTTTTCCATGCTTGCAACCAAACTAGCAGCAGTAGTGGAGTTTGGAGATGAAATCCACTTCTTTAATCTATCTTTGCTCTCCTCTAATTTACCCAGAAGTTCTTTAATCACACTTTTTCTCTCACTCCCAACTGTATATTTAGCAGCCTTCCCTGGAAATGATTTTCCAAAGGACTCCTTTTTATTATTTGACAACTTCTCATTCCAAAGTAAACATGCAGGCAATCGTTCCGCATTGATAATGAAAGCAAAGGATTCGCTCCATTCTTCTTTAAATCCTCTGTTCTCATCAGCTATCTTCCTTTTTTTCCCCTTTCGGATCCATGGGCTGAGACACACACCACCGCTTTGTTTACAGCAGCCACCTGCCTGGCGCCGCGCCGCGCTGTAACGTGTGCTGCAGGCTATGAGGCAAATCTTTGTTCACAAAAATGTTTATATTAATGGCTTAAAGTCGTAGGGAAATCATATTTAAATGTCAATTAATTCTGGCTTAAACATGTATATAAATCTACTCTTTACCTGATGATATTGTCCCAAAATTTTGAAAAGCTTTATTTGAAAAAAATCCGTCTTAAAATCTGTATTTTTTCATTATCTTCTGCAGGCCAGTTAGTTATACGTCAGCCTTGAACACCTAAATTCAGCCAATCATATATCAACGGTCATCTGTCAATCTAATTTATTCTCGTCATAGCATCTTGTTTTGTATGTCGCAGCTAATATACGCAATGGTTGAAATGAGAAATCAGAATAACTTCTTTCCCCATTGAGTTCCGTCCCCAGTGTTCACGGGATGGGACGCCTGTGTCTTCAGCAGGCGAGCTAACAGAACTGGCAGCGTTAGGAGGCAAGGGCTCAAACATGTACGGCTGGAAGCCTTCTACACCAAACCCAAGCTTTCTGCCGCTTCTGGCACCCCTCTTCCACAACATCTTCATCCCCCGCTTTCCTCCTCTAAATAAAAATGTATGACGGAGGAGACTCATCCACGACCTCTGACACTAAACTCTCCTCCCTCTTGCATGTTTCCTCTGTCCATAGCGCTCCTTGACAGCCGTCGCTTTAAGTCACCAATTTAGTGCTGCTTGGTTCCAATGGAATTTCCCAATGGGGAACCTACTAGCACTAAGTTCGCTAACTGGTTAGCAAGATGCTTCAGACAAACTCGGCTTACGAACCAAACTTGCTTGCGAACCTTCCACCACAACAACAATCCGCCCCTTGATAATCGACCAATCACATTCAACTTTATTCACTCGTGTAAAGTCGCACCATGTGGGAGAATTCGGAAATGCAATCGTTGGAATAGCCGCTTGCTTACTTAATTTTTAAATTTATTTATCATACAGATTTTTTACAGCATTGGAAAAAATAATGGATATTTATTTGTCTTCCTGCACAGCGTATTAAAATAAACAAAATCCATTATTTTCTATTTTTGGAAAAAGCATGGAAGGCATTAAAGAGCTGCATGCGTTTCTGGAGCCGCGGGCTGCCGACCTCTGCTGTGCATCGTGTTTAATGGGGGTACAGAAAAGCATGAAACAAAAAAACAGGCCTAAAGTTTCAAATATATTCGGATAGCTGCATAAGGTAAAATTTCGATTAATTAAAATTATGTCTTCCAACTGAAAATACTTACTTTAGGCTTTAAAATGTTCTTTTGGATGATCTTTAAAATCCAAATCCGTAGCTATATAAATATGGAAAAGATCAGATAAAGCTATTATTTGGTACATTAGGTCAATATACATTCATAATTTAGGAATTTTACATATTTTTAACTTAATGTAAGTTAAAATTACAGCTTTTTATAAAAATCAGAATGAGAATTAGAAAAAAAAACTGATAAACTCAGCCGTAAAAGTTAGATTATTCGTTTTCATTTATTTTGAAAAAAACATTAAGCAGATAAAACTGGGATCCTATCTCAATACCACTGGAGCCATCAGTCTCTATACTCCAGTAAACGATTAGTCAATTACTAAATTAGTTGATGATAATTATTTTAATAATAGATTAATTACGAATAACCCAGTTAATTGATTCAGCTTTACACTCAATGATGCTGAAAGCAGCCAGACTGGAGTTAAATTATGGAGCAACAGCTTCATGCCTCTCTTAGGATTCATATGTTGACTATTTGAAAAGAGATTCAAATTTTGGATTTTCTAACCAGGCAGTTTTGGTTGTTTTTGAGGGCATCTGTTTTTATCTGATGGATTTAAAGGAAAAGCTTGATTGTTTCATAAGCAATGAAAACGCTGCGTCTCTGTTCCAGTAAAGCGAAACTTCAGCAGCGGCACAATCCCCGGGACGCCTGGCCTGAACGGAGAGGACGGAGTAGAACAGACGGCAATCAAAGTGTCCCTCAAATGTCCCATCACGTTCAGACGAATCCAGCTGCCGGCCAGAGGCCACGATTGCAGGCACATACAGGTGAGGTCACACCTGCGGTCGTGTTGGACGTCCACATTGGTTCTGAATCTTTTCTAACCTGGACCGGTCTCTTTTTTTTTTTTAAGTGTTTTGACCTGGAGTCCTATTTGCAACTGAACTGTGAAAGAGGGACATGGAGGTGCCCTGTGTGCAAGTATGTGCAGCGACACAAATGCTTGTTTTCTATTAAATCAGCCTGAAACAAACTGTCTTCTCTGGTGTTTGCAGTAAAACAGCTTTGCTAGAAGGCCTGGAGGTGGACCAGTACATGCTGGGGATTCTGGTCTACATACAGAAGTAAGTTCAGATGCATTAACTGCTTCAATATTGGTCAGCACACTGGAAAAATGATCTAGGAATAAGGACATATTTCCTAAATTAAGTGTATTTACCATTAATTTGAACAGATAAATAAGATGATTTTCCAATGTATGAATATTTTTACTCTTTAAAACATGATAATTAGATAATATGCATTTGAAATAAGGCAATGCAGTTGTTTTGAATGTAAACTGTCTTGTTCTATCGGCGATTTGTCTCACTTACCTCCTCAATTCAAGAAGAAATGCACTTATTTTCAGGTGCGGCTGGTGGAGTTTTCTCCAGGGCAGGCTATAAATTCAAAATAGACGTATAACAAAAACCAATCAAATGTATACTAAGTTATAGCACCAGTATATTTATAGGAATGCCAAAAAAAAAAAAAAAATTATAAAAACACATATTTTCCTAAACGTTAAACCTAAAAATTTAAATTGTACCAGTTTGACAATGGAGCATAATTAATATATATTAATATATACAAACTAAAAAAAATCTAGAAAAACTATACTATATTATATTATTTTCCATGTGAATCTCAGATTGTTCATTCTTTGCCTTTTCTATAAACTGCTTTAAATCAGTCCTATCTGTCTTTATCCATGCTGGATCAGATCCTGACCTTTGAAAAAGCAGACAGGGAAAGCAGAATAAAGCTTTAGCCTCGCTACATGCAGTTAGCCAAGCCTTGTAGCCAAACCAGGCCCTGGAAAAGGCGCCGTTTCTCTCTCTCTTTCTCTTTAATGCGTCTCCAACTCTTGCAACTCGACCTGTCAATCACCCGCAAAAACGTCTGCACTGTTGCAGGAGGTGGTGAGCAAATACACTTCCCGTTACCTCAGGTTGCAGCTTAGCTGCGCCACAATCTAACCTATACCTCTGAATTGCAGAGGAGCTGCCGCAGATGTACAACTTTTAACAAGAGTCAATGGGCAAAGATTTTAGCGCCCTAGGGCGGAAATACGTCAACAATCCGACGAAAAATGGAATGAGGCTTTACTAGTCATTAAAGATTAAATATGTATCTTGCTCAGCTAAGAAATACATAATAATATATTTTGAAATATTCTAAATGTTAATTTAAAATTAAATAAAAAATAAAAAAAATTTTTTAAGTCTTAATCAGGGTCATTGGGTGGGTGGGGCGGCGCCCTAGTGCCCTCTATTGGCAAGCCGCCACTGCTTATTTTAAGAAAAAAGGACTTATTTGATTAAAACATTTTTTGCAATGCAGAATAATACGGTGCATGTTACAGAGCTCTAACCCAACACAAAAGGCCGATGCTCATCAGAGTTGGTGGAAAGATAGATGGAGCTGGAGGCAGAGAAAATCTGATCTTAGTAAAGAAGTGGTTCAACATCTTATTTGGCTGTTCTGCTTCTCCTCCCTCAGTTCTGATTACGAGGAGATCACCATCGACCCGGTGTGTGGCTGGAGGCCGGTGCCGATCAAACCCGACCTACACATAAAAGAGGAGCCCGACGGTCCGGTCCTGAAACGCTGCCGCACAGTCAGTCCCAGCCACATGGTCCTGCCTAATGTGATGGAAATGATCGCAGCTCTCGGGCCCTCGTCGTCCCCGTACCAGAGCCTGAACGCAGGGGGCCGGAACACGCCCGACTACAGCCGGCCAGGTAGCACACTCGCACCTTTTATTAACTATATAGACGGTCAGGTTGGCTTGGAGTAGCTCACCTCATCAGAACAAAGATGGCTTCTTTTATATTGGCTCCAAATATCAGAAATCAATAAACCAATTAGATTAACAATTCGAAGCACTGGATTT
>JAGKQL010000057.1:7233705-7280060 GCA_018398635.1 Cyprinodon brontotheroides
AGGACCAATAGACATGTTGCTAAGGTTCCTGAGGACCTATAGACATGTTGCTAATGTTTCTGAGGACCTATAGCAATTTTGCTTATTGTTATTATTGTTGATTTTTGATTTCTCGGTTATTTGCCCATTAAAAGAATAATGCCTCAGACAATCTTAAAATATTCTCAGATTGTGTTATATTTATCATTTCTACATATCTGAACTTGGAGTCTTTGAAGGTTAGAATGCTTCACCAGAATGGTAAAGCAGCTCCATTAACTCCACCTGGTTTCTGTTTGTCCTCCAGCTCCTTCCTGAGCTGACCAACCCAGATGAGCTCCTGTCTTACCTGGGACCCCCCGACCTCCCGAACAACAGCAACGACGACCTGCTAGCGTTGTTCGAGAACAACTGACATGAAGAGGCTGGCCGCCCCCCTCCCGTTTGCACCCACTCTGGAGTGTGAGCGCGTGCATACCAGTGTTTTTGTTTGTCTTCTGTCTTTAAGTGTCCTACTGTACTCTGAAGTCCTTTCAGTGCAGTGAAGAGGTGCATGAAGGAACATGGTGAGAGAAGGAAAAAACACAGAGCCTAACAGCTACCGACTCCATGGGCCAGCATTTCAAACACAAGCACAACCGTCAGTCAGTCTGGAGGCGGGGGAAGAGAGGAGCTGAACGAGGCGTAGATTTGTTTGCTAGAGCTGCTCCATGTCACAAAAGGAGCTGGTTCCCATCTGTAGCTAGAAGACATCAGTGCAACCAAATTACAAGAGATCTGTGCTTCACTCTAAAACCGACAGCTGGGATCGTTTTCCTAAACATGAACCATTTTGCTGAAGGTTTTACTCACACATCTTAATCTTCAGGCTAATGGCTGCTCTGTTAAAGGCTTAAAAATAGGTTAAATTAAGTCATCATTAAATGAACGAGTTTTAACTCGGTGATGAATGCATCCTGACAGCAATGCTCTAAAATGATTAAAGTTAAATTTACAACTAGCTAAGGTAACGTTAGCTTCACTGTTTATATAAAGGAAAATGAGGATTAAATAAATTTGCTTATAGATGAAAATTTTTAATCAGTTTCCTGCCACTGCTAAGCATTTTATCTTCTATGTCCAGCATTGTGTTTAGAAAGCTGCAAGTTGATGACAGAGATGACTGAATTCAACTCATTTGCCATTTCTAGATGTGTACTTGTGCATTCTCATGTGCTCGTGTACTCGTGAAACGTCGTCAGCCTCAGCCCTAGTACTTTTCCAATTCACAAGAACAGACAAGACAGAGAGCAGTCTTGTCTGTTCTCAGGATTGACAACTTCCAGACAACTTAAAGTCGTAGGGAAGTCGTATTTAAATGTCAAATCATTCTGAATACATCAGATGAAAGTGAACAAAAATTAGTTATTTCACTTTTCCAATTCATGATCCTCCACGGACGGGTTCATCGTTGAATGCACCATGATGTCACAAATCGCTAGGTGGCAGTAGTGTTCTTTGACAAACATGGATGCCTCCAGTAAAGAATATCCAAATTAAAATTACTCTTAATTTAACACACTTATCATTTATTGAACAGTATGTAATAATTTCATATTTAAAGTACTTTCAGAAGTTTGAATAAGTTTGAATACTTTAAAGATTCAAAATGCGCAGAACGGTAGTTTACATTCACATGTTTTAAAATAACACAGCTACTATAAGTATTTATTACATGTTTGCCCTTTATACGGGGTTACCGCAGGTCATAAAAAATAATTAAAAGTCATCAAATTATGATTTTTTAAAATAAAGGCCTTAATTGGCATTAAAATTAATTAAATGTGATTACCATGGCATTTAAAATCCTTAATTTAAATTAAAAAAAAGTTTATAAAAACAAGTTACTCTGATATATTATATGGCAATATATATATATTTGCGTGAAACTGCTTCCGGTTGATCGTAAAGCCTTATGTTCAGAAAGAGTCATGTAGTCATGAGAGTATTTGTTGAAGGCATTAAAGTTATTTCTAAGAGCATTAAAAAGCATTAGAGTTACTTCTTTCCCTGTTGTAGCAGAACTTTGACTTAATACATTGTAGAGGCGGTGTAGGTACCAGATCTGCCTTGGGCCCCGCCCCTTCTTATGATGTCAACATATGGCAACTCCACTCGGACAAACCGTGTTGCACCCGATCGGATCTCTTTTGGAGTCTCGACACATTATTACCAAAATATGCTATTATTTAACATTTATTGGTGATCGGAAGTAGCCGAAAGTAGAAAACAATCATTGTTGAAAGGAAAGTACTGCTTTCGAAGACTGAGATCTGTTATTTAACCAGGTGAAGAAAAAAAAAGTCTTAGCTTATTTTTATTCTTTTTATTAAGATATGAGGGCAAATGGGACATCCTATTATTTTACTTGTAGAAAACAAACAGTTGTTGTTGATACAAATTTAAAAGTAATGTAGCTTCATATGTGGCTAACTGACCGAGCTAAAAGATGCTAACCTGCAGAGATGGCAAAAGTACTCACTTTCCGTACCCAGTACGAAAGTACAGATACTTGTGATAAAAATACTCTGGTAAAGTGAAATTACTGATTAAACTTCTTTACTCAAGTAAAAGTAACAAAGTACAAGCTTGTAAATTTACTTTAAAGTATAAAAGTAAAGTAGAAACCACTTTTTTTCATGCCGTTGCCTACATTTTTAAATGGATGTCTGCCAATAGGACTAGATCTCCGTTGTGTCATCATTTTCAATCATCTGCGTAGATCCATGCTACTATGCTAGCGCCACAGCCACCAAGCTGCAATGATTTGCATGCGAATGAATACCGCCCGAATCTGTCGATTCATCTTGTAGTGGTGCGTCAAATGCAGCGTAGAATACCATCCCAATTAGATTGAATTTGGTATTGATGGCCGTGAAAAATAATAACGTAACTCCATTTGAAATGATTCAAAACTAAAGTAGCGAGACAATTTTTAAAATGTAAGTGGTAGAAAGTACAGATATTTGTGTAGAAAATGTAAGGAGTAGAAGTAAAAAGTCGCCATAAAAATAAGTAGTAAAAATAAAGTAAAAATATCAGAAAAATCTGTTTTGAGTACAGTAGCGAAGTAATTTTTGTACTTCCGTTAGTTCCCATCTCTGCTAACCTGTTAGCTCTTGAGCACAGTTAGCCACAGCGCTACCCAGCTCTCCCCTTTTATATCATGGTCTTGCAGTTAATCTGTTCACCATAAACTGATTTTTTTTCAGTTTTATAATAGATCAGGTAAAACTCCATTGGTCATTAGACGCTGCTAACGGATGCCGCGTGATGTTATCGTTGTCTGGGCTTTTACATCACGTGGCAACGTTCAGCCAATCATGTAGTGTAACTAGCATGAAGCAGGACCCGAGCAGATCTGGTAGCTACAGCGGTCATTGCTGATCAGGATATTTCTACCCTTTTTATGGGATTTCGTTGAAAAGACGTCTTAAAACTAGAGCAAAATGAGAGCACAGCCTCAGCGTTCAGGTTCGCAGTGTCTGCGACATCCATCAGCACTGTGATCAACCCCCCCCCGCCCCCCCAACACAAGCACCAAACCAACGTTCCTTCTCTCTGTTGGGGCTTTCAGAGCTGTGTGTGACGGCCTTTTTCTGCCATTGTCTGTTTGACATGTATAACCCATCCAGATGCGGGTTTATGTACTGTATAATCAGCTGTTTTCATTAGAGAACGTGTGTGTATCAAAAGAATTGTTAATCATGGTAACTTTAATGTCATTAGTTGGATAATGGATCATTGTCGGCACCGTATACATTCTATATGTTAGAAATCTATAAAGCTGTTGTAAAAACATCAGTGTCATACACACCTAGATACACGATGCATGTATGACAGAAACTGCGCTGGCACTAGGTCACGCAGTAAAAGATGCAATGGTTGGTTCCTTATTCTACTTTGTAAAGTTTTGTTTTTAATGGACGGTTTTTGCAGCCGCTTCGTTTGCGGTCCGGCGTTGCCTTGACGAGGTAACTACAAAAAAAAAAAAAACGTTATTTGCCAATTATGAGCAATCGTGATGTTATATTTGGAAATGATGGACTATTTAACTTGAAATTTGTTAGAAAGGAAAGAAAAAAAGACTTTTTTAAATATGTAAACTACACATATTTTGTAACACATTGTAATTGCCATTATTTTCTATTTATTTTTTAATCATAATCATCATTGTACCCACATTTACTTTGTCTCCCTTCCCCTCCCACCACCTATGAATATAAATTAAAAGTCACTTTATTTGGCAAGAAGGGGTTGATCTCTGTTCTTTATTGAAAACTTGATCAAGCTACACAGTAAAGGTTGATGTTGATCTGAAGTTTAAAATCCCTCAGCAGATTTCACACCATCATTATCGAATCAACAAAAATGGAGCTGAATTCAGAAGTAAGTGTGGAAACTGATCATCAGAGTGAGGCCTCCTCTGAACATGCTGCACCAGAGCAAGAAGCAGTTACTGCTACCCAGTGATATTCACAGCTGGAAAAATAGAACAATGATCTCAATGATGGATGTTTAAGAAAATCCCCTCTGCAGGCTGAGCAAAGCTGAAAGAAGGCGTTAAAGAGTAGGGGGTAAGATAACCGTCAATATTGCTACACTCAGACCACACACTGCAGAAGCAGCTGGTTGATGCACATCAAAAGGCAGCACCATTGGAAAATTTAGAAATCTAGAAAAAAGTCATTTTTTCTTCAAATGAGTGCATTTGTTCTTGGATTGAGGAGATCACAGAGGCATTTTGCCAATAGAAAAAGACAATTTACAGTTAAAGCTACGGGTGTGTAATAATTACAGGGATATACAGTCCAGAAATGATTATTTAATATGTACATTGCTATATGTTATTTATCATCATATCTGAGCTCAGCCTCTTAACCTTAATATTTGGCGCTTATTTAAGATATTCGCTATATTTTATAATTACATAGGAGCGGCGGTCTCGCAGCCATGGAGGCAGATTAATCTTTTGGCGCTACAAGCAGCCGCTATAAGCCAATGTAAACTAGCTGATTGCGAGATGGCCCATTACGCAAAAGTAACTACGGCAAGTTGTAAAGAGATGAACTGAGACGGGTACTGAAATCTATACCCTACAATGGCAGACTCATCACCTGACAAATACTATCTGTAAAATGATCGTATGTAAACAAAACCTCATCACTTGGAGAAGGTGGGTGATGCGGACGTGCGCGGAAGACATTTTGTCCCGTGAACGCTCGGCCGTACTGTTGAGAAGCGGTGGGGGGAGATGTTCATGTTGCTGCGCGTCTGCAGTCTGGACGCTAGATGTAAGCTGAAAATTACACACACTGTAGCTTTAAAATAAGAAAACACAATTGTATTGTCTTATTTTAAGCGCATATTATCTAAAGTTAATATTTTAAATGCTCAGTGTCAGTTCCACTTATAGTTCCAGTGCACATGTAAATACAATACATTTATTTGCCGTCCCTTGAATGTATTATTTTGCATGATCCACAGAGAGCATATTAGATAAAAAAAAAAAATAAGAGTGGGTTTTACCTCTGTTTACCTCTACATGTTTCTATATATATATATATAGAGAGAGAGAGAAAACACAGGATAAATCCACATATAACAGACATATTTAGACTATATTTGGTTAAATAGACACTGTCTTAGTCACTGGTACATTTAAATGCAAACCTTTTCAAAGTGTAAAAAAGTCCTAATTCCACATTAATAAGAGCCAGTGATGCTTTAAGCATTGATAAACAGCATCTACCGCATGTGTAGTGCTTATAAGATTTGTATGAATGTAGCAAGAAATGCTGCTGTTCCCTTTAAACTAAATGTGCCCTGATGCTGACATTAAGCATAAAAAAGAGTATGCATATTTCTGCAAAGGACCAGTGACATCAGACCAATGAAACTGAAGACCAATAGCGTCCCTACCAAAGTTTAAATCAATCCTACGCCCTTTCTCATAGATACATGTGACATCATAAGTAACATACAAGCGTGAATCACAGATATATGAGTGTGTACTAAAGCACGCTGGATGTAAAGGTAATATTTTATATATTTGCAAGAATAGTTAAAAAGGCTTAAAAATGAAGATATAAGATGTTTAAACCTTAAGCTGTTACACTTTTATCTTCAGATGCATTAAAATAAGATCTATCTATCTTTTATATCTGGGCTCTCCAGGACCACAGGTAGCTATTTAGATCTGACAATCTGATAGAAGAGTCTGGGTTTGAAGGTTGTCACTTGACACTTGCTGGGATTTGGTGTAAAGTTTCTTCAGAGGTGTCCCTGAATGCAGAGACGTGAATCGACTATTTCTCAAATTTAAGGGATAAAGCTTAGAAGGAGAAGATGATGAGAGAAAAGAGCAGAGAAAGTGTGGACTGCTGGAAGAACTGTGGTGAACTGGTGAAAGAAAGGGAAATGGTGCTCAAAGATGATCCTGAACATTTAGAGGATGTTTGGCTCCAACCTGCTGCTGTGAAGCAGGATTCTCCACCATGAAAAGAATCAACAATAAATATGGATCCAGGCTCAGAATGAGCTCCTTGATATGTGCTTTAGAATGGCTTAGTCTCCATTCAAACCCAGGTTTAAAGCCTTGCAGGGCAGCATAAAGTCCACTGCCAACATTAAGACAGAAAAAAGAAAGAAAAATCCGGTCAGTTCAGGTGTTTTAAAAAATATATGAATCAGGAAATAATCTATATACGCAACTGAATGATTGTTGTTCTCTACTTCAAAAAACACTTGTTGATGTAATAAGTAGATGTAAATATAAAAACATTTTCTATTTTTATTTATTATTTTTTTTATTTAAAATTTTTTATTTCAGTTTAAAGTAACAGATTATAAATAAAAATGTCTCCAGACCTTTACTGGTTGATGATTTTCTTTATTCGGAACATGCTGATTTTTAATTGGTTACCCCTGATCTAAACGATCATTTTAAACAAAGATTAAACAATTTCATTATTTTATATTTTGGCAGAGAATATTTTACTCCCAGCAATTCACGTTTTTTAACCAGTTTAGTTGCTAAATTCATTCCCTAGAAAGCTTTATATCATAACCCTTTCAATAAATGGCTGGTTTCCTTTAATCCCGCCTTCCTGCGCTCCTATTGGTCCGTTCTGATGTCATTCCAATTAAAGGGTTATTAATTGGCTGCCTGGCAGCTCTCCTTCACCAGTGAACCAAAATAAGCAGAGAAAACAGGAGTTGGCTTTCCGCGCATCTTCCTGGCATACATTCAGAGGCTGAGGACCATGGGGAACCCCAAAGTTTACTTTGACATCAGCATCGATGGCGGGAACGCGGGGAGGATCATCATGGAGGTAAAGCTGCACAACATTTTCTCTTTATTTAGACAAGATCTGATAACATCCATGCTGTCGCTCCTCCTGACACCAAAAGATCAGAGCAGGAAAATACAGATAAAGCTGCATGCAGGAAACGCCCTTCATCATCATCATCATCATCATCAGCTCTCCATTAAACCAGCCCATTAAACAATAACATGGAGAATTGCTGCATTTATTTACTCCATCCATCCAGTTTATATATTTGTTAGCTAAATTATTATGAAAAATTTCTTCTTTGCTTATTTATTTTTATTTTTTTTTGTAGAAGTGAAACATTAGAAACATTATTAAGTAAATTACTTAATAATGTTTCTCTAAAGTCAATATTAAGAAAATAAAGTCCTGAAATTACAAGAATAAAGTTGTAACATTTAGAGAATATAGTCGTAATAATACAAGAATGAAGTTGTAACATTACGAGAATAAAGTTGCAACATTTAGAGAATAAAGTCGTAATATTACGACAATAAAGTCGTAATATTATGACAATAATGTTGTAATATAAAGTTGTAATATTACGAGAATAAAGTTGTAAAATTACAAGAATAAAGTTGCAACATTTAGAGAATAAAGTCGTAATATTACGAGAATAAAGTCGTAATATTACGAGAATAAAGTCATAATATTACGAATATAAAGTCGTAATATTACGAGAATAAAGTCATAACATTACGAGAATAAAGTTGTAATATTAGGTGACTAAATTAATAAAATTACGAGAATAAAGTCGTCATATTACAAGAATAAAGTCAGAATATTATAAGAATAAAGTCGTAACATTACAAGAATAGAGTCATAATATTACAACAATTAAGTTATAACATTACGAAAATAAAGTCGTAATATTACAAGAATAAAGTCGTATCATTACGAGAATAAAGTCATAAAATTATGAGAATAAAGTTATAATATTACAATAATAAAGTCGTAACGTTACGAGAATAAAGTCAGAATATTATAAGAATAAAGTTGTAATAAGACGAGAATAAAGTCAATATTACGAGAATAAAGTCATAACATTACCAGAAAAAAGTCGGAACATTACGGAAAAAAAGTCGTGACATTACGAGAATAAAGTCGTAATATTACAAGAATAAAGTCATAACATTACGAGAATAAAGTTGTAATATTATGAGAATAAAGTCGTAATATTAGGTGACTAAATTCATAAAATTACAAGAATAAAGTCATAATGTTACAAGAATAATGTCGTATCATTACGAGAATAAAGTCATTAAATTATAAGAATAAAGTTATATTATTACAATAATAAAGTTGTAATATTACGAGAATATTACAACTTTATTACAAGAATAAAGTCGTAATGTTACGAGAATAAAGTCATAATATTATAAGAATAAAGTTGTAATAAGACGAAAATAAAGTTAATATTACGAGAATAAAGTCATAACATTACCAGAAAAAAGTTGTAACATTACAAGAAAAAAGTTGTGACATTATGAGAATAAAGTTGTACTATTACCAGAATAAAGTTGTAATATTACCAGAATAAAGTTGTAATATTACAACAATGAAGTCATCATAAAACCCGTTTCAGAAACAAAGCTTCAAACTCCGACCAGCAGATGACGGCCAACCAGCTCCACCAATCAGCAACCAGACTCCACTTTGACCTTCTGCCCAGTTTGATGCTGCTGCTAAAAGAACCATCATCTTGGGGGGACACTTAATATCATAAGCGTTCTGATGGTATTTTAGAGAAAGGATTTTTATCAAAAGCATAATTAATGTGCACAAGTGAGTAATACATCCATTAACCATACATGTAAAAGGAGGCTTATGGGGCAATCCTGGGCAACTGCCTAGTTTGCCTAATGGTAAATCCCTGCTGCCTGGAGAATAAATAACCAATAGACAGCTATGGACATTTTTACAGAAATGGATATTTGAATATAGCAGCAACATCAGAGATGTGCAGAATGACAGCAGCATGTTATGTAACTGACTAACGTAGAAACTATGCAAAAGCAGCATGAATGTAACAACTTATTGAGGTTGTTGGGAACAGTGATGTTTCTAGAGTCTTCCAGCTGCTGGGGGGAAGGATCTGTAATAACGCTCCCTGGTGCATGTAGGGTGCATTAAATTTGAAGATTTGTTTTTTGTCTCTTAAATCCAGAGGAAGACCAGCTTTTCTTAAAGGAGAAATTAAGTTTTTTCTGCAAGAAACAGACCTTCATGGTTTTATGGTTTTCCTTCATTTTTTATATGGGAGCATGTGAGGGAATTAGCTGCTCCTGTCCTACAGCTGCTGCTCCTCTTTTCTGTTTTTACTCCATCATTTCGCCTCATCAGAGTTCATTTATTTAAATAAAAGAAGTTGGAAAAATAAACTGTGATGTTAAACTGATTTGCTATATATATATATATATATATATATATAGCGAATCAGTTTAACATCACGGTTTATTTACAGAAATATATATATATAAATATATAAAACGGACTTTGTATCTATATGACAGTTTTCCTGAGATGAATGAAAATCTTGAATGTTTTCCTATTTATTGAAATTAACCCAAACTATGACTGTGATCTGTTTTTACTCTGTTTTGCAGCTACGAGCAGATGTGGTCCCAAAGACCGCAGGTAGGTGACCCCAAAAACAAACCTTAACAGTCTAAAGAAGAACTGCTGCTACCTTAATCCTCCCCCCACCCCCACCCCCCCGCCGCTCACCATGGCTCCGTGTCTGATTCTGCAAATGTGACATCCGATCTTATCCCCAGAGGTTTATTCCTCATCTGTTGTCAGGGTGATGCTGAAAGTGGCCTCTGCATGCCTCCACAATAAACATGAGAGTAAATACTTCCTGGAGCTGTTAGGAGCATCTACAGCTGACAATGATACACATAAGGAGGAAAACAAAAGAAAAAGAAACGATTGCCTGTATCTGTTTGTGTTTACAAGTCCTCAGCAAGTCAGTCAGAGCAAAGGGACTCGTAATCAGGGCGTTCTTCGGAAGTGAACCTGCATGATGCATTAGCGTCTGACTGTGTCTGGAACCATGTTGCTATTCTTAGTCACATGACCTATTTACTGGGTAAGTGCAGGAAGATGGCCTTTATGCTCTGAGTATTCATAAAGAGGTTTCAGGACCTTCTGTTGGCCACAGTAAGGCATTCATCACGCTACATTCAGCCGCATGGATGGAAAACTCCTGCAGGAGACAGAAACATAAAATCCTAACAGGAATATATGGGGTGAACTAGCTGCTAATAGAATAAAAGTGTACGCAAACATGTCTGAATTTTTAAAAGTAATTATGTAATTAAGGAATATTGTCAAAAATGAATAACGTAAATAGATGTAGGATTCGTATTTGTTCTTTATTTTTCAACCTGTTGATAGATGTGAAATCAAATCTTTATCTGTGAGAATTAAATTTTTTAAAGTTATAAATAGAGGTTAGAGAGTTACAAATAAAGAATAAAAAATGTGACTAATATGAATCAAAAATTTACAAATCTCATAAATCTCTGATTCATACTCCTAAATTTATGATTTATACTAAAAAAAAATGACTGATTCTTACTTAATTAGTGATTTCTTCTTGCAAATATGTCATTTCTACTACATTTATTTTCTTCTAAATTTGAGTTATATCCTTAAACTTGTGAATTTGTCTGTTTTACTGGTCTAGTTGCAAACTTTCTGATTTGTATTCACAGCTTTGGATCCTGTGATTCCAGTGAAAATCTGATGTCACATGTATGTATGAGGCCCAAATATAAATCCTAAATTAGATTTTTTTCTATATTTATTCATCATTCAGAAATTCAGACAACTACGCATAGTTTTCTTATCTTAAACCATAAGCACGTATCACAAATTTAGGAGTAAGAATCAGAAAAGTGTGAATCACAAATTTAGGAATATGCAATGAGATTCAATATGTAGGTTTGTTAATCTTATTTATAACTCTTCTCCTAAAACCTGAGTAAAATGGAAAATTTGCACCAGAAAACAACTAATATTTAAAAACAAATTAATGGCTTCTGTAACCGAATGTAATATCCCCTCACACCGATACTCAATTTTAGAAGGCTTATTATATAGAACCCTTTAAAACAGCTGAAGAATCAAAACAGAACCTGTAGGTCACCTTAAAGGCCAAACAGCAGCTCTGTCCTTAGAAACGGCCAAACAAAATGACCCATCGGGTTTAAAGAGAACACATCCAAAGGAGATCCTGATTCACGTACCCGGCACAAAGCAGTTACTCACCTGCCCTCATTTCCCCTTGTCCTGTTCAGCATCATGTCAAGTAGACTGGATTACTGGCTGCCATAGTTGTGCTGGACAGGTTTACTTTACCAATATAAAGCCTCCCTTGCTACCCAACCCTTGAGGATTGATTTATTCTTAGTATACTATATACACTCTCATGACAACATGATGTCAACTGATTCTTAGAGGGGCTGTTCCAGCTGAATTACTTCTACACTAATGACTAGAGTTGGTAAAAAATGCTGCACTGGTCCAAATATTAGCCATTAATGGAAGCTTGAATATGGATCTTAAAGGCATACTATGCAACATTTTTCAGTTAATTAATGTGTTCCATAACGTTTTGGATGATTAAATGAGTCATTTCAGGTCGAACAAAGGTATTCTCGGCCGCCCTGGTGGTCTGTGGGGAAATACCGTACTTGCAATTGCAGGAGCCCTCGGCCTGCACCCACAGGCTCAGAAGTCTGCGTGCATTGCGAGAGTCGGTCTTGCTTTACAGCGAGAACTGCTACACGCTCCCAGTGAAAGGCATGCTCGTTGCTAGTGCAGTGGCAATATTTGTGCAGTTATCATGGCGAAACCAGCGAGAAAACAGCGAAATTTTCAAACTCGATTCGTTGCGTTCGCTTGTCTGCTAAGCTCAAAACAACTTGACGGAGAAACCAGTGAGAACAGCTGAGCATATTTACGACAGTGCCCTTTTGCCCTCTGGGGGAGCTCTGCTGGAAAATCAACATCGTTGCATAGTATACCTATTTAAATACCTAGAAATATAGCAGACATGGCGAAGATGAAGAAATGGGCGTGTTTTAAGCCTGTCAGCAGAGACTGTTTAGACGTCCATGGATCAGGTTGTTGAGGCCTACAGGCTGGTTTATACTCAGAAACCAGGTGGTCTGTGTGTTTGACGCAATTAATGCAGATATGCCCCGCCCCTTCCGCAGACACTCTGCTGAACCTCTCCAAAATTGTAGGTGACCGCAGACAGTTTCGCAGACAGTAGGCCTCTGATTGGTCAAATCTACATCCACTCTACAGTATGTATATTTCCTGGTTGGTACCTTACTAACTTGTTTTGTTTGTATGACCACCATTGTGGTAAACGACTCGTGAAGATGAACCAGCTAGAAGAGTGAGGTGGTGCGCAAGAACGCTGGGACCCTTTTTCCACCTGGATCCCCGCTCTTTTTCAATTGTTGCACAAACTTGCCCCCAGTTCCTCACCGCCTCGGCCGCATCTAGACCCACAGCTAGTTCCTGATTGTCTCTCTTGCGTTGTGGAATAACATAGCGCAGACCACGCTTCAATATTGGGCATTAATCAAAAAATATCTGCAACAAGCTCACTGTGACACACTGCTGCGGGAGAATAACCAGCCCTTGAGCCTCCGATTGCTTCCTTTTAGCATTGGTCCTTCATGGTTCCCCATGCAGGTGGTGGGCCCACAGGGGGATGGCCTTGGGTCACTTCTTGAAACTGGCGCTGAAGAAGACCTGACTACCAAGAACGTACACCGATCCTCGGCCGTGACCCGTTATCCAGAGCCTGTTTATCTTTAGAGACTCTAAGAGGGTATCTAAGCCCCAGGAAATATAGGTTCTGGGATCATTAGAGGACAGAAACTCCTTCGTTCTATGTATTTCAATGGCCCTTATGACCATTTACACATCCCGCTCCCACGGTTCTTAGAGTGGTTCGGTTGTGTCTGGAACGGTCTGGTTAAGTTTTGCGTGCCCAGAATCATCACTGGAAATTGTGTAGCAAGGTAGGGAAGCTAGTGTTTTTATGAATGTCGGGAGTTTTATGAGTTTATGACTGTAGGGAGATGGCGTGGTCTGCTAATGTGCTCTTTGTTATCTGAGAACGGAGCCAGAACTGAACCGCGCCGAGATCTACTGATGAACTAGTACCAGGTTAACGCGGTTCGGTTGTGTCTGGCACGATCTGGTTCAGTTTTGCGTGCCATTTGCACTCAGCAGTTATCCGATCTCAGAGTGGTTTCAAAAAGGTAGTGTAAATGGGGCTTATGTTTGTTGGCTGGCCTAGGAACCCCTTAGACTTCTGCCAGATGACCTGGAGGAGGCATCTGGGGAGAGGAATGTCTAGGACTCTCTGCTCAAGCCCAGATTCCTTATTCTCCGCTCCTGTCCGTGTTACGTCAGTTGCAGACCGCCTTTAGGTGTGGGTGATAAGAAACTACATCTGCGATAACACTGTCAAGCCCGGCTCCAGGTTCTTTGATATCTCAAGAGAGCACGTGCGAGAGGCAAGGCCAAGCAGCAGAGAAGATAAGGGGGCGCTCCTTATTTCGACAGAGAGCTTGTCCAAGGACGGTGACCTTTGGAGAACTTGGAGAAAAAACAAGAGGATGATGACGATGATGAGCAGGTTTAGTTAGTTTGAAAGAAAATATCCCAACCTTTAAAAACCTGTGGTCATCTGATTTTTGGATTGTTTTCGGATTGTTCCTTATGCAATTAGAACAAATCAATTGGTTGATCTAATATAAGATCCAGGTAGATTGCAAACATAAACAATATCTGGTCTCTCTCTATCTGATTTTGTTTTTGTGTTGCAGTTTATGTTTGCATTTATTTACTTTTATGTTTTGGTAGAAAATTTCCGTGCCTTGTGCACCGGCGAGAAAGGATTCGGCTACAAAGGTTCCAGCTTCCACCGCGTCATCCCAAAGTTCATGTGCCAGGTAGACGTTAGGCCTTTTGAAATGCTTCGGCCAGATGGGAACGACTGCTAAACCCTAAAGACTTCTTCTCTAAATCTAGGGCGGAGACTTCACCAACCATGACGGCACCGGGGGCAAATCCATCTACGGCGACAAGTTTCCTGACGAGAACTTCCAGCTGAAGCACAAAGGAATGGGAACGCTGTCCATGGCGAACGCAGGGCGCAACACCAACGGCTCCCAGTTCTTCATCTGCACGGCTTCCACTGACTGGTGAGTCCGGTCAGTTTCAGCTTCTTCCTGGTTTTTGCTTCCCATACTGATCGGTCGTTCTGCTCTGCAGGCTGAACGGGAAGCACGTTGTGTTTGGCAGCGTTGTGGAGGGAATCGACGTTGTCAAGGCGATAGAGAAGCAAGGCACAAAGAACGGCACCCCTAAAGCCAAGGTTGTCATTGCTGATTGTGGCGAGCTAAAATAGAGCAGGGCGGCTGTCCAGCTCTCTCCATGTAGACCCGATGGGTGAACCCGAGTGGAAACCTGTTGTACTTCTTGTCTACTGTGTTCAAATTACAGCTTTGGAGTTTATGTAACCTCTCCCTGGTAAAAAGTATTGGTTATGTACATCATGGATAATACTGATGGTGTTAATAAAAGGCTAGAAAATGCAGACAATTTCATGTTCTTTTTGTTAAAATAAAGCAGAAATTATTCAACTTTTTTACTTGACAACTACATTTTCCATAAAATATTTTCAGGAAAAAAACAACCTAGAACTAAATGAACATTTTAAACCTCAAAAAGTCAGATTTGGTCCTTCTTGTTTCTATGATTTATAAAGAACATGATCGTCACCTACAGCTGATTGTTTCAGCAGCGTTATGATTCTTTACCTTAAGAGAAAGTTAATTTGGTCTCTATTGTGTCTCTTATTGTCCTGTTTTTAGTGAGCCGCATGAGCTGAAATCCCACAGATGTGAAATACATCCCTTACAAACGTTAACATTTTTGTACATATATAACATAATAAAATGCCAATTACTTTTTAGGTAATAAAAAAAAACATTTAAATAAACCTTACATGATGCATGTTAAATTTTTATAATAAAAAAAATACATAATCATCAGGTTTATGTACTTAGCATTAATAAAGTATTTATACTCACAATTAATACTAATAAGCAGAGGTGGGTAGATTACCTAAAATGTATTCAAGGAAAAGTAGCTGTAATTAAATGTATTTCTACTCGAGTAAAAGTAAAAAATAGCTGTCCAATGAAGAACTTAAGTTAGAGTAAGAAAGTGCTTTGGTAAAAAGGCTACAGAAGTACTGAGTTTTACTACTTAAAATGATATAAATCAGACAATAATACATGATGTACAAATTATTGTTAAGTATGTTATTAATAAGTATGAATCTAAAAGGAAGTGTATTTATATAAAAAGTGTACATACCGTCTAATGAAAGAAATGATAAATTTAAACTTGTATTTCAAATAGCACAAAATAGCAGGCGAAATAACTCAAATGAAAAGACTAAAATGGAAAAGTCATTTATCCATCCATCCATTTTACAAAATAGCTTTATCCCAAGCGGGTTCCTGGTTCCTATCTCCAGCTGTCTATAGTGCGACAGACGGGGTCAACCCTGGACCAGGCTGCGCCAGTCCCATCGCAGTACATTACTCAATTTAGATAAATAAAATAATGTGATTTTTGATTTATAAAAAGCTGCACTGTGGACTCAGTAGGGGCAAGTGGCTGAGAGGAGGGTGCTGTCCAAGCTTCCCATCCATCATGGGCAACACCTTCCATCCTCTGCACCAGACTGTAGAGGAGCTGAGCAGCTCAGCTTTTGCCAATAAGATTCTTATACCTTGTCAGTAAAAAGGAGCACTCCCGCAGGTCATTCATCCCTGCTGCCACCAGACTCTACACCCTACAATGCCACACTACAATGGCAATAACTTGTGCAATTACTATTTAATAACCTGTGCATAACCTGTTTCTTTATATTTGTGCTTGAGATTGCAAAGGTTATATAGATAAATACCATGTAACCCTGTAACGATACTTTTAAAACAAGCTGTATATATACCGGTATATATATATATCTATATATAAATATACTATAGATATATATATAGATATATATTCAGTTATTTTCATACGTAGTATAATAAATCAGAAGGCTAAGCATGGAAATAAACAGCAAACATATTTGAAATAAATACTCTCATTGAGTAATTTTAACTCCAGTATACTTTATTAATGATCAATTATGCATTTTAAATAAATACACTACCTTAAACTAATGAATATATGTTTCTGAATGTTTATTTAATAGGTTTATGTTGAATAAAAAAAACAGTACTGGAATTTATTATGTAATAAATTTACAGAAATCTTAAAATTTGGGTGAAATATTTCTGTGATATAAATAGATACACTGTATATATATATAAATATATACTATATATATATGTATATATATTTTTATATATATATATCTATATACATATATATATAGATATATATAGACCCAATTCTGTGTCACATCAGATGTTTTTAAAGTGAGCTTCTCAGGAGTGACAGTGGAGACAGCCAATCACACAAGAAAGGACAGTGGGCCAATCAGGAGCTAGTGGGCGGTCTAAACTCAGGGAAGCCGGCTTCAGTTTACGCTGCGGTTTTCCGCTTGGTCCTAGTGCTTGATGTCTGTCAGTGCACTGTAGCGTTAAATTTGTGTTTGGACATTTAAACGTGCAGGGGACTAAAACGGATGTTTGAAAAAGTGCAAGGGACATGTCCCCCACACCCTCCCGAAAATTACGTCCATGATCTGGACGCACTGTATATACTTTTTAACACCTTCTTTTTGACTATTTGAGCTGATAAAACGAGTAAA
Organism: Cyprinodon brontotheroides; assembly: GCA_018398635.1. Lineage (NCBI taxonomy): Eukaryota > Metazoa > Chordata > Actinopteri > Cyprinodontiformes > Cyprinodontidae > Cyprinodon > Cyprinodon brontotheroides. Next base: position 7,250,929 of record JAGKQL010000057.1, read on the forward strand.
TCTCTCCACTGTGAGATCGGTAAAGTCAATCAATCAAACAATTTTTATTTTCCTAAGATCCTAAAAAAATGCAGATTCATAGTGGAGGCTGTGTTTTTATTTATTCATATATTAGTGGCAGTAGCCTATAGTATTTCATTTGTTTAGGAGAAAACAGATTATATTATCAATTATTGCTTTATTGAAGGTATACAGTAAATTTTCTGAAACTTTATAAACAAATAAAGTTAAAGACAATAAGGAAAATTTTACAACAGCAAGCAGAAAAAAAGCTGAAATTCGACACAATAATAGTGACTGATGGTGAAATCTTTTGGTAATGCTGAAATCCAGAGCTGACGACAGATGGACCGAACCTGGATCAGACCTGAGCTGTGGATCTCTGCCATTCCTCCACTGTTAACTACAAGCTGCCAGTTCAGATAAACAACCATTGGTCGTTTTTGGACTCCACTAAATGGACTGGATGTTATTTAGTTGTAGCAGAAGAATAACTTGTGTAAAAAACAAGAAACAAAGTGAAACATCTTAAAGACACTTTTTTATTACATATTTATCAGCGATTACAGCATTTATCAAAAACAAACATAACAATGGTTGTAGTTTTCCCACAGTAAAAAGACCAAGTCGAAGAACACAGATTAAGGCATGAAAAACCTGCTTCTCCACCTCCCAGGAATCAAAGAGTGGTATAAAAATAAATCCCCTGGAATCCCAAGTTTTCCCATCGACTGGTTTCTGCTGGAAACCACAGGGATAAAAAAACAGGAACCGAGACCAACAACAAGTTACATCACAACAAAATCACGTTACAAAACGTACCACAGAAAGCTGGAAATCACAATGAAAGGATTTTATTTTAGTGGACTGTCATTTTTATGTTAGTAGCTTAGCTTATTCAAATCAGCAGGTAACGCTGTTAAAGGACATCATGTATGCTCCTCTGGCACGAGGAGAACACTGAGCGGAAGTAACATCAGACCTTTGAAGTTTATCCTAAGCTATATCGAAACACCGTCGCTTAGAAAGTCTCGTAATGCTGTTAGCTTAGACTCAACATCGAGATGGTCAACGGTAAAATACGGAAGATGCCGTCTGAGAACGAACACAATGTAAATACAGACTGATGTACGTTTCCTGTCCCTCCGTTTGAGGCAGTTTACAGACGTCTTCTGGTTCTTTATTTGGAAAGCAAACATTTTCTAGGGGTCACCATGACAACGATGCTACAAAGGGATGGAGGCATGAGATCAAATAGTCGTTTCTGAGCTACGTTAGGATGCCGACCACAACAAAACACTGAGAAACACTTTGTTTTTTACTGTTTTCCAAAACTAAAAACAAACATAAATAAACCAATAGACTGTTTTATACAATGATGATGTTAAAGCTGCATAGTCACGTTAAATTTATACACCAGTAACTCACTCTGGTTGTACACTAAGGGCCGGATTTATCTAGATCCAATTTTGCGTGCAGTAATTTGCGCTCACAAACTGGAATTTTGCGCGAGGGGCTGAACCATGGTTTGCGGGTGATTTAACAAGAGTGATTGCGTAACTGGTGGCAGGTGCAAAACTGTTGGAGACGCCCTATTTAAATAATGGTTTTGCGCGTTTTGTGGTTTGCGGCAAAGTAGTTTGTACAAACTAGTGCATTAAGAAATTTAAATCTTACAGTGACCCCCAACAAAAAAAAATATATATATACCAAATGGCTCACATGAAGTGACCGTGGATGAGATTACTACGCGTACAGTACGCATCCCCGCAGCATTGGCACATTGCTCCACAGGCGCAGGGGGAGTACCCCGACCCCGTCGGACAGCACTTAGGACAGCACTTCTGAAAAAAATAGATTGGGAGATCCCAGCTCTCGCTGCAACCGTACGCTGGAATGACCCAGATGCAAAAAGTGCAATGTTGCAAGGAGTTTTGTGATATCTGGTATTGCGTGGGTCCTCCTTGTGGCTGTCTCCAAATCCATTCGGATTCCCCAACAGCTCCAGAAATGGCAATGCTGGATAAGCGATATGTGTTTTGATGATGCGTTTCACCGTTCATTTGCAAAATATTACCGAGGTGAAAAATCGCGTTCTCTGCGTCTCCTTGCTTCATTTAGATGTCTCCTCCCTTCTTGCGACAATAACCACTGCCATGTGCGCTTAATTCGCGATACAGACCATTTGCACCTTCTTTTGAAAGGTGTTAAATATAGAGAGTCGAATACGTTAGCTAAATTGCGTTCAAGTTTGATAAATCACTTTCTTGAGTGCTAAATTAATATATTTACATGTTCTCCTCCCACAAGGCGCACTTTAGCGTGTAAGCGCCCCATATTGCATATTCATTGCAGAAAAAGTACTAAAATGGATAAGAGGCTATTTGTACGTTTTAAAGACCAAATCCTTTTTAGCCGCTGTTGATAGATCAGTTTGTACATTTTTTAAGCGTCGTAGTGAAATAGCTCACACGTTTTTAATACACATAAATCTTTTGATAGATCCGGCCCGAAGTCTTTTTTGAAAGATTACATGTCATATTACAAACTGTTACAGAACCAAACGTGCTTTTTTCTATCTTTAAATCATTTGAGGAATCTTAGACATTGTATAAAATTTTGATAACTTTGCTGAGAGAATGGATGCATTTTCTGACGTTATCATCAGATATGCTCAGAGCAGTTAAATGAAAGATGATTGCACCCCATTTATTTGTTTTTATTTTGATTTCTTTAGATTAAGCTCTATATACTATATAGGTAGAAGAAAATGCAACAAGAGCCAAAACTAAAACAATGGATAAATTCAAAGTGCTGGAAGTTGGGCAGGGATCGCATTTCAGGGACCGACTGGCAGAGTTGACATAACAGCATAACAGAAAGGATGTAAACACGTTGCATCTCCCAGCAAAGTCATGTAGTTTGGTACAATTTTTATAAGTAGTGACAGAAATAAGCAAATTAGATCCCTTTTCATAAAGATGGCGAAGCGATGTATTTCTGGTTGCGATCTGATGGTGCGGACTCTGCTGCAGGTACAGAACAGGTTATGACAAGGCTCACAAAGAACCATGAAAACACTATCAGGATGGACACTTGCTTATATAACAAGACAAATGTTTTTTGCTTGTTTTTTTTTTTTTTTTTTGCATATAACGTGACTATACCCCTTTAAATCCTGGAAAACAGCAGTGACTGATTAACTTAAAGATTAAAATCGTAAACATTGAAAAATTGTAATGCATGGAGGGGTTTCAAAATAAAGACATCAATAAACCCCGAATTGATCCACAGGATTTAAAGTTATTGGGTTTGATGAAGGAAACTCCTAAAGCTGGACTTTGGTATCCAGTGTTTGGAGGGACGGCAGTTTAACATAGAACAGACCTTTAAAAGTCCAGTGAAACTTTTCCTCTTCAAGTGTTTTTCTCTATAACACTTCAGCTCAAGTATCGGTTCCTCACAGTCAGTTTATGTTTGACTTTTTATATTTAAACACTGTAGGAGTCTAAAATTCAGCAACAATACAAGCAAATGTGGGCGGAGTCTGTTCTGCTACCAAAGTCGACCAATCAGAGCAGAGAAACTCTCCATCTCCCTAAGATTACATTTTAAAAAAATTTAATTTTGGTATTCATGCTGTATCCTTTACTTTACGAATCCAAACATTCATATTCTTTATGTACATTTTTTAAATGTTTATCTTCTGATTATCTCGGATAAAACAGAAAAAAAGAATATATTTCAACACTATAAGTAAGTGCTTCTGCAGAATGTGTTAACCTAATTTTGGTTCTTGAAGAGATTAGAAGTTAAAAAAAAAAAAAGTTAAATGAATATATTTCTGATTTAACCTATAGCTGGTTAAGTATGTATTGTGACTTTAATCTCAGAATTCTAACTCTAATCTAAGAATTCTGACATTTTTTCTCAGAATTCTGACTTTAATCTCAGTATTTTGGATCTTAATGTAGATGGGTACCATGAAGGAAGAGATGTGGAGCGCTCAGCCTCACTGACAAAGAGTTGTTTGGGAGAGCCAATAACACATTGGTAGAAAATGATGAAATTAGGTGACTTTTTTATGTGCCCGAGAGATCTCTGGTGATGCTATTTCAGTAATGGAAGAGCAGAAAGTGATTAAAACAAGAGAGCTAGTCTCCCAAAACAGACATGGCTATGAATTGATGCTAACATGTTTGTTAGTTTTGAGATTAAAGTCAGAATTTTTCAGGACTCCTGTCTGTGTGGTTTGTTTTTTGTGTGTTTGTCTTCCTTCCTCCACCAGGCGGCCTCTGGTCCTGATTCACCTCCCTCACACACCCTTCCTGCTAGGGTTACCTCATTAACGGAGTGCTCTTAAGCCTGCTGACTGCCTACTCACCTCGAGAAGCGCCAGAGTGTTTGCCAGTTTTGGGTACACTCAACCATGCTGAGTTTTGCTGAGTCAAACTGAGTGTTTTTCAACTCAGTTTTAATCTTGCTATTTTTTTGTCCTTGCCTCTCGGCAGGAAGTCTTCCCAATCCTGCAAACTGGACGCTTTTGGCCCTTCTCTCCCCTGGAAGGACCTAACCGAGCCTCAAACTGAGCTGGGATTCAAATTGGAGGTCTGGATCCACTTTCCCCCCCAAAGGATCATTTGAGTTTCACACTGAGCAAGGGATTCATCTACACCACAGTCCGTTCTCAAGTACTGCAGGAAATCTGGAGTGGCAGTCAGCTTCTCCGCTCATCTACAAACAACCGCATTCTGGGTGTAACCCCTGTCCGGCCTCCACCAATGAGACAAACACTGGAACACCCCTACACCTACCTACTTGAGTCTAAGAGTCAACCACTTTTTCTGGAAACGTAACTCTGCAAACCATTTCTCCTCTTCAAGCTCGAGAATCAATTTTCCCACTTGAACCTGAACTAACCGTAGTGTCTTCCCCTCACCTTTCAGTTCCGGTTGAGCAGTGTTCAAAGCAACACTGGAATCTCCACAAAGCTTCTCAATAAACCTGTTAAACTTCTTTTTTCCTGGTCTCTCTGTTTTGGTTTTTCTGCATGTGGTCCGAGCTCTTGATACTTTTATCCCATATTAAACTGAAAATAATATTTAAAAATCAGTAAACTTTTTCAGTGGCACTAATCCTCTTCCATATATTTCTTACCAAAGCTCTATTACGGATTTTTAAAAAGTTGGTTTGAACTGAGAAAGTTCTGGGTAACACAACCTTTCACCACCAAGTCCCAGAGCACAGTGGGGACGGCTGGGCTCTGAACACTTTCCAGTCTGCGAGGCAGGTAGTAGCTTTTCAATGGCACGTATCGGGTTGTGGTTTTGTGATGGTATCCCAGAGACCTAACAGTCCATGTTACACTGAACATAAATGCAGTAAAACAAAAACCGCACTGAAATCAAATCTATGCTCTTAGTTTGGATTTTTCCTCATTGCTACGGAGCTTTGCTGGTTTAGAATGATTTCAGCAGCATTCATGCATGCTCATTAGGAGGGATTGCTAAAAAGGCCGTCGGCAAAATGCGACTGTGCTGTCGCTACACGTTCACCCAGGAGAAGGAGATCTGGGAAAGCCAATAACTTGGTGGTATCTGCTCTGATAAAAAAAAAAATTAATACTATTTTTTTATCCGTCTGCTGGGTTATTTGATTGCTAGGCTCTAGAAAGTTCCTTAAAGATTTAAAAGAATCACCTAAATTAGATTAGGAGTAACCAGAGATTCAGTTTGAGTTTAGAGCCATCTAGTGGTATAACTGCAAATTGCATTCAACAGGATCTCACCTTTCCTGTCAAAATTAGCTAAAAAATGTCAAGAAGGATCTGTACCCTCACATGGCAGTTAAACATCGTTATAATAATCACTGTGTTTTATTTATCCACATCTAAATAGAAATTCATTTGCAGCTGCATTTATTTTATAAAAATCTGAAAATGAAATGTTTAATATTTCTGATGGGTTTTTTTTGTTTTGTTTGTCTGTTGCGGGTAAAACAAAGCAAAAGCTACACTGACCTGATGTGTGGCCAAACACGAATCAGCCTGAGAAGGTTCCCGACTGAAAGGAGAAATGTTCGCTTTCGTTGAGCAAACTGGAACAAACTGGTGAAAACAGGGAGAATCAGCAGCGTCCTCCTGGAATGTGTGAAGTTTTAAGTCACAGAGGAGGAGGGGCTTAAGAAAGGCTGGAGGTGTGCCGACCAATGAGGTTTGAGATGACACCAAACTTCCTGAATTAAAATGATAAACCTCTGGCTTTGTTTAATGGGACTTGGTTGTGCTTTTAAATGAATCAGTTCAGCCCACTACATCCAAGAGAAAGCTTGAAACTTAAACTCATCCTTCTAATCTGGTATTTAATCTTAAGTAGTGATGATTAACCCATTTCCAATCAAGTCGGCATCTGGAGGAAGGAGATCCACATTACAGCGACAACGGGAATCTGTAATTTGTTACGGTGATCGGAATGTGGCGCCCTCTGCTGCCTCCCTGAGGGTTTCCCTGATTAATCCGTTAATTGGTTTAAAGGACACTGTGAGGCTGCTGATGTAGAGACTATAAAGTCCCTCTGGAAACAAATTAAATCAACAGATGTGGACGGACCTTAAAAGACTCCTGGAGCAGAAAGTTTTAAAGGACTGTTGGATGAAAATGAATTAAGATTGTTCCATAAATCTGTTGCTACCCAGAGTCAGAGAGACTGCTCTGAATTGTGTGTATGGCTGCTACCTTGGCTTGGGTGTGTGAATCAAGTGTGTGTGTGTGTGTGTAGAGGGTCTCTACGGCGACGTCTTCCTGCTTTCTCTCAGGATGCCGTCCAGTCCATTTAGCTGGCGCAGGAAGCCTCGGTTAGGGATGACCCCTCGGTGATCTTTGACTGTCCTGATGGCCTCCACCAGCGTCAGGTTCTGTCGGATCATCAGGTAGGCCAGCACCAGTGTGGCCGAGCGGCTGACCCCCACCGTGCAGTGGACCAACACCTTACCTACACATGCATGACATAAAGGACATGTAAGTTTGACGATAAAAAAAAACAAAAAAAACATCCTTGGTAGGTTATTCTGTTTTCAAAATGATGGAAGTAGATCTTAGAAGAAAAATTTTCAGCTCTGAATATCTGAAATAGAAATATACTTTTTTCATGTATTTATCTTTATTAAAATTCAGGGTTAATATTTTCTTTCTCAAAAAACACACAATTCTGATTGGATCTGGTTGATATGTTTCAGTTATCAGGCTCCTCTCTCCTGTGGAAACATCTACTAGTTTTAGTCTGTGAGTCAGACACCCTGTCTATTTTTAAGGCAAGGCTTAAAACTTTTCCCTCTTTGATAACGCTTGTTAGGAGTGGCTCAGGCTATCCTGAGCTATCTCTATAGTTATGCTGCTATAGGCTTAGACTGTGCTGGAGGACAGAGACCCCCCCTATTTCATCATTCCGCTTCCCTCTATCTCTATTCTCCCACTGCAGAATTTGGTAGTTCAATCTCTAACACTATGCCTTTTCTCATCATAATAGCTTCATCTGGTCTTTTCCTGTTTGCCAGTGACACCATCCTGGAGAGAAATCTCAGCTTTGCTGCTGGTTGAATTGTCTCTGGAAAGTGCTTAGAGATTACATGTGTTGTGAATGGGAGTTATCTAAAGAAAGAGAACTGAATTTGTCACATTTAAACCTCAAACTTCAATCTATTTCATTGGGATTGTCACAGAAAAAAACACCAAATCATTCATATCTGTGAATATTGAGAAAAAACGCTATATATCCAGACTTTTTAATGCAAGTTGAAATGTGTATTTTTATTCACCTGTCATAAAAAGTCAAGACAACTACCAACCCACAGAAGGAACCTTATTATTATCGATCAGAGAACACCTGAGAACACCCTCAGAGGTTTATTAGAGAACATTAATGAATACGGGCCTCATGATGACATCATTTGATGCAGGATGTTGAGTAAAAAATGTTGAGAAATGTCCGTTTCAGGGCTCACACACAGGCCAAACGTAAGGTCATGGAGATAAGTAATGAGTTCCAGCGCCTTCTATATGGCATGAAGGGGAGGACTGTTGTTTTGAGGAAATCTATTTGCCCATTGGAAGATTTATTAAAGGAATAGTATACCCAAAAACACATTTCAGCCTCATTTCTTACTCACCCCCATGCTGAACAACAACAACACTTGGAGTACTTTTGATATCTCAAATGCATCTGGAGATCTGGGAGGCTTCTTGCTGTCTGCTGACATTCAAATAGTTTGAGGTCTATGGTGCGAGAGGCAGAAAGGTCCATAAAAGTCCACAAAAACGTGTCAATATTCCCTCCATACCGCTCTCACGTCCAATGTATCTCCAAGTGTCCTGAGTGGGTAAAGTATCCAGAATTTACTCAAACGTCATTTAGAATGTTTTTAGAGCATAAACAGTAGTGCGTAGGATTTCAAAAGCGCGTTCACGAGTCTACGGAAACCGCGGCAGACCAAACCAGATGAAAGCGCGCATTCAGCTCGGGTAAAGAACTCATGCTCTTCCTCAACACTCGAAGTGTCCTCAGACATTTTTTCTTTCTTTGCTTTTCTTTTGCACAGGTAAACAGCACATTTCTTTCTCACATCTTCTTGCATTATCGGCAGAGCAGACGCTGAAAGCATCTCATCTGGTTTGGTTCGTCAGCGTGTTCGTGACCGTGAAATCCATCTCTTTGAGGAAATCCCTATACACTACTGTTTATGCTCTAAAAACATTCTAAAATGACTTCGTTTTGAGTAAATTTCTGGACGCTACCCACTCAGGACACCTCTTGGAATACATTGACCGAGCAGTAGATGGGAGGAATATTGAAACGTTTTTGGACTTTTATGGACCTTTCTGCTCAAAGGCGCCATAGACCTCCATTATTTGAATGTCAGCAGACAGCAAGAAGCCTCCCAGATCTCCAGATGAATTTGAGATATCAAAAAGAAGAGTACCTCAGAGTGTTGTTCAGCATGGGGGTGAGTAGAAAAATGAAGGCTAATCATGTTCTTTTGGGTGTACTATTCCTTTAACCCTACAATAGCTTAACAGCCTTGATGAACTCAAGTTGTTTTTCCTCCTCCAAATGTTCAAGTGTGAGAAAAACATGTTTGTGGGTGGGTTGGTTCCCCACAGGGGAGAGAGAAGGTGTGTTGGGATTTTTGTAAAAGGTATAAATGTATGTACTGGAGCTTGCCCCAGTCAGAGCTCTATATTTCTCTCTCCCCCTGAGGGATGTTAAATAAATTTTAACATTCTCTTGCAAGAAATGCCTCTATCAGTTTCTCCACAACTTCACTGAAGGTTTATAAAAATAAAACAATATATAAAGATCACGACAGACTGGGTGAAGAGAGCATTAATCAGAGAAGAAGCCATGAGACCAACAGTGAGAACTATTTGGGCTGCGTGGAAGGGAAAACTAATGCTGTGCATCAGGCTGGTTTTCCCACATAGAACACGGTAGGACTGGCATCATGCTGTGGGGAATCAGTGATGTTGGATATAGGCTGAAAAGCAGCTCCATCCTCCCAGCGGAGGCTGTTTTTTTAGTATTCCTTTAACATTAACATTATTACCATCAGTCACTTTGATAAACACAATAATTACCAATCCAATGAATAAAATCATCATTTATTTTCACTTTTGCTTCTCCAATAAAAGACAAATTCATCTTCAGACTTTTACAGATTTTAACGAAATGTGGAGAAGAAAAGAGAAATTCTGGCTTTGAATTTCTGGCGGTTGATTGATTTTAAAACTGTCCATAAAATCAGATGCACAGACGTCTGAATTTGTAAATCAATGTTAATCATTTTGATGAATTTAGGGTTTGTTTTTGCTAATTCTTATTGTTAACTCACAAATACATGCTACATCAGATTGTCATCCATGGGAGATAGAAGTTTAGAAATCAGTAATACAGGTTGGAAAGTTACAGCGTTGGACCAGTTAGGGGGGTCAGAAAATCACAAATTTACAAGCATGATGCATGGAAATCTATCAGTGTACTTCTAAATTTGTTGCGTTTTACTTTGTAAATTCTATGATTCTGACTGTTGAATTTGGGGTTTGTATTTATAAATTGCATTCTTTTCCCAAATTTGTCATTCAAGTTTGTAAATTTTGTGATCTGTACTCTCTGTGAATAAATAAAAAGATTTTTTATATGTAATTTTGAGGCTTCTTGTAAATTTGTGATATATATATATATATACTTCAATCTGAAAACTCACACAGAAAGAAAAAGATCATTAGAAGAATTTTATTGATATGAAAGTATAGTCTTTGGCGCCAGACCTCGGCAGGAACATTAATGCTGAATTATTTAACATGCATGAGTAGATGAATGAGAGAATAGGGATGTTCCCTCCGGCCTGAAACTGGTGTGGTGGTTTAGTCCAAGCTGGTTAACGAGGTGATCTGCTTGAGCTGTATTAGGGACTAGAAGACTGTGGGAGCTGACGCCGGGGCACTCAGAGACTCAGGATATAGAGGTCCTGCTTGGTGATGCAGGTACCATGAACTGTCCATGATGAGCAAGCATGAAGTTTACAGCGAGAGGAAAAACTCCCCTTGGGAAGAAACCCTGGTAGAACTCTCCAATGGCTCAACATGGTGGCTCTCGTCGACCACGCGATGAGACGAGGGATGCTGGGACTCACTGGGATTAATACTCTCTGGATGAGGTTGAGGTAGAAGTCATGTCATGGAAGACCACTCGAGCTACCATGGCGGAGAAAGGGGATGGAGGTAGGTGAAGCCCTGTCTGAATCAAATCTGACATCACGTCGCGTTTGCTGAATAGCAGGCTGAGACGAGGATTTGAAGGTGCTTTTAAAGGAAGTAGAAAGCAGGATGCTGATTAGACTGTAGATGTGAGTAGTTCTAAGCTGATTGGCTTCAGCGTCAGAGACGGATCAGCTTCTGATTGGATGGAGGTAGGTCCGAGTTTCTTCCAATTGAACTTCCGCTAGAGCTTCATATTTATATATACTTATATATATATACTATACAGGAAGTTCTCTTTTAAGTTATTTATAACTTAAATCCTTTTATTTATACTTGTATCATTTGGAATTTCTACTTTAATATTAATGATTCATATTTGTAAATTTTCAAATGATCTTGGTGACTATCTTGATTGTTCATTCCATTCACTTGTCTAGCTCCGCCTAGTTTCTCATCACCATTCATCTGATCCACCTTTTCCAGCCTCTATTTAACCTGCACCTTCTCCCAGTCATCAGTGCCAGATTATCCGAGCCTTTGGTGAGAGTTCTCTAGAATACCCGTGTGTTCTGATCCTGACCCATTCTGCCTCTGAGCCTGCCTGTTCCTGTTCTGATCTGTTCTGATCTTTGGACTCGTGTTGGATTCTGCCTGTTGACTGAACTTGGATCTGCTTCCTGACACCAACCTAGATTTCCCTTCGGTACCACTCCGGATCTTCTGGCCTGGACTCCTGTGAACCTCCTCGATACTGGCTTTGGCTTCGCCTTTTGGATTATCCTGCCTTCTGTGAGAGCATATTTTTCCTTAGCCTATTTGTGAGATAAAATGTTTTGAGTGTGCCTTTTCTCTGCCTAAATAGGGGTGATTGTTTAGAAGCCTTGTTCCATTCTTTATGCTGGAATGTAAGAAGTTGAAGCAGGGTGAAATATAGATAAATATGTCCTTTTTATGTTCAAGTTTCTCACATCCTTCTTCGTGTCCTGAGCAGAAGACAGTTGATGTCATGAACGGAAAACAGTGGTTCTGAAATGTTTATCTGGCTAAATTTATGTCTTTGATGAATTGAAGTTGTTTTCCGTCTTTTGTTCAAGTGTGTGAGAAAGCTCTTTTGTACAGGGGGTGGGTTTAGTTTCATGGGAGATAGAGAGTGTGCTGAGATTCTGAAAAGTATAAATGTATGTGCTTAGGATGGTTAAGTCAGAGCTTTTATATACTCTCTGTCTCATCTGAGGACGTTAAATAAATTTGAATATTATGTCTTGCAAAAAATGCTTCCGACTCAGTTTCCTAACTTCACATTTCCTTCCTTCCTCTGCTTGGATCTGATCTTCTGCCAGTTCTGTTGTCTTCAAGGCTTCATTGTCTGGGTCTCTCTTGGCAGGGTCCAGCTGTCCGCTTCCTCTGGGCCCAGACTGAACTTTAAGACCAGGTTAGTGACTCGCGTTCGTAATCTGTAATCTAATTAAACTGTAAAACACCTTGAGATTTCATGTGTTTTGAATTTCTGATATATAAATAAACTGAATTGAATCTTCCGTCAGATTAACGTGGTCACTAACCTGACTTTTCCCCCTGCAGAGGTTCCTGTCTTTAACATCCTTGTAGTTGCTGCAGATCCACCGTTTTTTAATAACCGCCGTGATTACTATGTCCTCTGTTCTGAGCCTGGACATAAATTTGTTAAGTTGTAACTTTAACTTCTAAACTTGTATCCTGACAGATTAAAATCTATGTATCTATGAGCTGAAAACAAGGAACAAATCCAAACCCTACATTGTAAATAAAAGCCAATAAAATTAATAAGTTTAAGATTTAAGGAACATATATGAATCTTAAATGTGTTTTTATTATTGACCTTCATTCATAAAATCAGACATCTACACATTTCTTTTTATGGACAGTATCTTACCCCATACTCAGCCTTTAAAACTTGTCTTGTTCTGCTTTGCGGTTTGGGCTCCATTACTTTTCTCTGTAGAGTTTTTTTAATCACTGGTATGAATCCTCGTTGATAAAAACATACATCATTAGTTGACCGATCATTTCTGAGTGACGTCCAGCTACTTGCTTGCTCACATATTCACAGATTTACCTCCAGCAGAGAGCGCCTTGTGGATGAACTCGGCTGCCGGGTAAAAGTTGACACTCATGTCAAAAGTCGGTGAGTCATGAGCCTCGATCCCGTGGTAGGTGATGTTCATCCCGGCGTAATACTCGGCTCCACCGCGCCACTTGCTCTGTGCGCAGTTCAGAATGTGCGTGATACCGAGTCTGGCCAGCTCACGGCGGTCTGAGGCAATGTTTCTGAGGGGAAGAGAGTTAGAGCAGCGTGACTGGATGGGACGCTTCTCAGCCAGGGTACTGCGTTCTGTAGTATATATTTATATATATTGTCTCTGTCAACACAGAGACAAACAAGACAATCCATTTACCATAATAGTCATGTTTTTAGACTGTGGGAGGAAGCTGGAGTACCCGCAGAGAACCCATGCATGCTCAGGGGGAACATGGAAACTCCATGAAGAAAGACCCCGGGTCGGGTATTGAACCAAGCAACCAGTACTCGCGCCACTGAGCAGCTTCCAACTCCCCCTGCTAAAAAAAATACTATGAAAGCTTTAAAAACTGCTAAAAGATGCACTCAAAAGTATCATTTTTATTCTAATTTTAGTGTAAAATTTCTAAAAAAGAAAATGATCAGAACGTGAAACGTTCTGATAATAAAAGTTATAAAGTACACGTTTCATGTGTACTTTATAACTTATAACTTCTTATTAACTTTTATTATTTTATAAGAATTTATTAAAGTTTTTACAACTTTTTAAAAAAAACAGATTATTTTTATGCTGGCCCTGAGAACTTATTTTTCATTCATCTATATGTTTAATCACAATATAATAAGTATTTTTTATGTGGCTGCTTCAATCTGCTTATGAGAATGATCCGAATTTATAAATGTCTTTTAATGATGTAATTTAATCCGACTATAAAAATCTAACTAAACTTTTTATTTTATAATTATAAAATAAATAGATTTTAATACAGGCTGCTGGTGGCTACCCAATGCACCTCAGCTGTCCAGGATACAGTCTAAACAACTGGAAGCCATTGCATTTTATAGAGATCGTTATTTAGAAAAAGAATCATGTTTTTTTTATTTCTATATATCATTTCTATATATAGAGAGAAAATAGTAAAAAGAGGGAAATTCCCACAGACTCTGTAATGATTCAAACTGACCTGTCCCTGAACACAATGTTGCTCACCTGTCACTGGGACAGTGATGGTGGGCTGAAGAAACGGGGCTACTGGTGGATCATCTGTTACGATGATGAAGGTGGGACAAAGATAGTTAATTGACGTAAATATCCTGTTAAACATCGAGCCTTTAGCTGATGTTAACCCTCTGATAACCGTGGTGTTTACCTGTTGCCTGGTCTGGTTGGTAAATGTAAATTCTCAGCCCTGTGAGCTTTCTGGCTTAGTTGTTTGGCCTCTGTGTTACTTACAGACACACAGTAGGCTCAATAAATGCAGGATTAGACCTGGTTTAATTCTTCTTGAAAAGTGCAAATGAAACACAACAAAATAATAATAAAAAACTTGCAATCCTGTTTTAGACAGCTCGTTTCAGACAGCACCCAGCTGGTCGGCATCGTGCCATTCCCCTTCGACCTTGAGGAGGATTCACTAAGGAGTTGCATCTAGCAGATAGCTTTGTTATTTTATTTGACAGGTTAATAATCTATCGTTAATTTGAACTATTCAGGTAACAAACCTTTCCTTAAAAACTGGGTCACATATTGGCAGAGGCATAGCTTGAAAATGTTAATAGTGGTGGCCAGGCAGTAACCAATATACACTGAGGGGGGGGCTGAAAGTGGATAGGCACCAGAACCTCAGGGTCAGTCTACACTTGTTAGGGTTTCTGTTTCTGGGAGATGTTTTGCGTTTTCTTTTAGTGTCTCCATCCATCCGCTAGATGGTGCCCTTTTTTCCCTGTTGGTCTGGAGGGCCTTTTCCTGGTTACCACCCAAACCTGCAGCTCGTTTGGTCATTACCAGAGGAGTATATGAGCAGCCGACTGTCACCACCTTCAAGCCTTGGAAGGAATCTATGCGTCTCTCTGAGACTAAGGAAAACATCCACCACTTCAGTTTGCAGTCCACTTTAGGAAAACTCGTTGACAGTCCGCTCCGCTGCTCCTCTGGAGCTATACAAGTCTGCCTGTCCGCCCTCCAGCAAGCTATCTCCTTATCTGATTCATCCCCAAAAACAGGAACCAATGAGCTACCACAAGTCATCTACTGTGAGTCCTTCCTGGCTATGTTTTCAGTATCAACCTGTAAATCCCACGGACCTTGAACTCATCACTCTGATCTCTCTCTAGAGCTTCCGGTTCCGGTTCCCCAAGCCTAGAATCCTTGGTTTATGTCCCTCTCAGTGTCATTATCTCAATAAACTGTTGAACTTTTCCCCTGCCTCTGAGTTGTATCTGCATGTGGGGAAAATATAAAATATTTGAAACCCATCATGACAACACTGTTCCAACAGCAACAAGCACAACATCCATATTTTCTTAAAAAAGACTAATTATACTTTCCTACAGCCTTTGCTAACAGTTAAACATATATTTAAACATCCATGCTGTCTAAATTAAAGGTGTAGTGGACGAAATTCTGTCTAGTTTGAGATGTGGGGAGAACATCTTGATCATTGCAACTACTTACATACTTTTATCAGTAATCATTCTGCATAAAATTTATATTTAAATCTACTAATATCTACATTTAATTCATTATTATTATCAAAGTAGTTATTGATGTCTGATTTCACTGAAGACTCCTAGATGACTTACAAAGACATAATTTTCTCTTCAATCTAGTTCTGGAAAGAGCATCAATTCTGTATCTTTTCATGTAAGTATATTGATGTGCATAATAACCACAGTGTTTTTGTTGTAAAAGTAATTACTATTATATAAAAAATGTTAAATGAAATGTTAAATAAGTTGAAACAATTCACTTTGGAGTATTAAGGCCAATTTATGCTTCTGACGCATAGCCTCTGCACATCCGTAAGATCTATCTCATCTCATAAAAAGTCCTGACTCTGCGTTGTGATTGGTCCTTGGTATGCCTTTCCAGCTGTCTGTGTGGTCGTCCTTCTCGATTTGGTAACAGGGCGCGCCATTTTAAAAACCAAGGAACAACTACAATGGACAACTACGACGAAAGGTTAATCGGTCTTTTTGCCAACTCCATTAACAGAACCTGTTCCTCTTTGATGTCTAGCAACTCTAGATCCATCCACCTTGACCGTGATATCTTGCAGATGTGCTATTGTTTTTTTTGGAAGATAAACACTCCCGCCGGCGCCGCCTGAAGTTCTAGTATCCATTGGCCAAAGTTCTCGTGAGTTCTCGAATAGGCTCCCCCTTGCGCTTTGGCGGGAAACTGCTGCGCGTCCCTAGAAATTCCAGACCAACATTGCAGAAGCATACCAGATAAACTGGTTCACGACCAGACCCAAGAGACATTTGATGTGTGCGGTTGCAGAAGTCTAATCCGCCCTTTACTGGTGCCACGATCTGAATTTAAGGGGGAAAAAATGATAGGGCTGGTCACAGGGTGGCCAATAGTTGGCCACCCCTGGCCCCGCATCTAGCTCCGCCCCTGTGTATTGGACACCTACTCCCTCTCTCCTCTTTCTCTTTTCTTTGTCTTCCCTTTTGAAAACCAGACTTTGGGGCATTTTTCAGCTTGGCGGGTTTTTCTTTCTGCATTTGCTTTTTATTTAAACTATTTTCTTCTAAATTTGTTTCATTTTTTTTATCACTATCTCAGATGATGCACACGTTGCATTTAAACTGCTGGTACCTATGGACCAAAGAACTATCTTTGTTATGCTACGTTCAGACCGGACGCTGCAAAAGCAGCAAAATCACGTAGTGAGAAAGAATATTTTCCTCTTTTTGGGCCCCCCTCAGTCAAGGGCCCTTAGAATATTCCTAACCACCCCCATATGGCGCCCCTGATTATGTCTTTGGTACAGGGGCCATAACAGGGGCCAAGACATGATGTACAGGGGCACTGGCCCCCGTTGGCCCCTGTCTAGAGCCGCCCATGTCAGCTCTGCCGCACCAACTCACTGGTCTCCGATGTAGAGTCTGGGCCAGACTTCGTCCGCGTGGTTGCAGGCCGTCTTCCCGGTGTAGAGCAGCCTCTCCAGCTCAGACACCGTCAGGGTTTGAGAGTCACGGTCTGAATCCTTTCTGCTCGGAGACCTGGAGCTGCTCCGGGAGCGGGAGAACCGCGACATGAACGCCATTTATTCTGAGCAGGAGGCAGAAAATGGAATTTTACATATAAAATATATATACAGCAGATATAACCTGTAGCTACACCGAAGAGAAAACTTACTTTGTTTTTTCCACCTCATAGATATATTTTAAATGTCTCCAGAAATAAAAGAGTTTCTGATCATTTTACCTCAGGAGGTTTGTTTCTCTTTTCTTCTGCAGCTCAGAGCAGGTCGAGCTCCTCCGCGGCCATGTTGACTCATGTAGTTGGTGTGGGAGGAAGGATGAGGATGATGATGCTGAGGATGAGAGCCTCCAGCTGCTTCAGCATCCAGCGAATATCTCCACAGACCGCCGCCGCATCTCCATCTCCGCAACAAGTCCTCTTTATAACCGTGGCGACAGCAGCTTCAACAACAGGATGTTTATTAAAACAAGGCAGAAGTCTTCATCGGTTCTCTGCTGTCTCGCCATTCCGTCTTTTCCCCCCTTGAAAACAATGGAGGCTATTTATGCAGTTATTTTCCCCTGTATGCATGTGGTGCATGTTTTGGTATTTCTGTCGCCATCTAGTGGCTAAATGATAGAACTTCATAGATAAACAAATCCTGCGATATTCTGGATGTTTCGATCACATAACTAGGATTTTTTTTGTGTGTGTTACTTTACTGTGTGTAGTTTGTACGGAAGAGGATGAGGGCCACTGAAAGAATTAAAAAGTTAACCGATTTTTACATTTTATTTCAGTATAATGTGAGAAAAAAGTCAGAATTCTGACTTTAATCGCAGAATTGTGACTTATTTCTCACAATTTTTGACTTTAATCTCAGAATTCTGACTTTTTTCTCATAATTTCTGACTTTAATCTCAGAATTCTGAATTTTTTCTCACAATTTCTGACTTTAATCTCAAAATATTAACTCCAATCTCAGAATTCTGACTTTTTTCTCATAATTTTTGACTTTCATCTCAGAATTCTGACAGCTAAAAAACATGTTAACATCAAGCCATAGCCATGTCTGTTGTAGAGACGAGCTCTCTTGTTTTTATCACCTTCTGCTCCTCCATTAATGAACTAGCATCACCTGGTACTGAGATTAAAGTCAGAATTCTGACTTTTTTCCCATATTAAAATTAAATAATAGTCATTCAGTTCACTTGTTTTATTTTTTCAGTGTCCCTAATTCTCTTCAATAATTGAGTTTGTGTAGTTTGTTTTGTTTCTTTTAAGTATGACAATATTGCTTTTTAATCTTTTTCATCTTGACCCTGCAGGTCATTCATCCCTGCTGCAACTAGACTCTACACTGCGACACTACAACAGCAATAACTTGTACAATGTATAATCTGCAATTTACCATTTGATACCCTGTGCAATAACTGTTTCCCTATATTTGACACACAGTGCAATAACAATAAAAAGTATAATATTATTCAATTCTTTTTATTGGGTTTTCAGAAGGGTTTTTTTTCAAAACATACAATACATACAAATATTTAAAAAAAAGCTGTCATGTGTGGACGCACTGTATATTGCTGTATATATCCTATGTACCTTTTTCTTCCTTTTTGCACAATCTTCTTCTTCTTTCTGATGTAACGAGTACATTTCTCCACTGTAGGATCAATAAACTCAATCAATCAATTGTTTTACTCAGTACAGTTTCCCTCACTGTTTTGAAAAGCGCCTTTGAAATAAAATGTATTATTATTATATTGAGCAGAGCAGTTGGACTAGTTGCAAACACAAGTTTTAAACATCTGTTTCCTGTATAATTTACCTTTTCAATTCTGTTGTATCATTTTACAGCAGATTCAACGTCTAAGTTTAACATTGCTGCAAAAATATCACAAAGGTTATTTTTTTTTTATTAAGCTTCGTGAGAAACAAAAAAATACTCTCACAAACTTAAACCGCTCCAAGTAGAAATATCACTAAGTAGGTACGATATATAACAAGATTTTAAAAATCTAATTGCTGTTCATTTTGGGTCAATATCACCATAAAGCAATGATTCCAAAAACTGGGGTCAGGACCCCTGGGGGGTCATGAGACACCAAGTCGGGGTCACAACATGGTTTACCCAATCATTATGATCTGTGGTATATGGAGACTCAAAATACATAATGAAATATGGAAATGGATTCTGAAACCGGGTTTAGACTGCTTTTTGATCCAGTTGAACTTCTTAGCAAAACTATTGTCTTCATCTAAGCCTTCAACTTGTATGTTAGATCCAGATTCAACCAGGTTATTTAAGGAGGTATTCCCTTTGATCTCCTCCTCCATTTTAGATGTGATTAATCTATCTCTGTTACAGGGGATATGTACCTAAAGCCTTTTAAGGTTGCTGTAATTAAACCTCTGCTTAAGAAACCGTCTCATGACCCAGATGACTTGGTTGAGACCTATAGACCTATATTCAATCTTCCCTTTGAGAAGGTTAACAGTATCTAAAAATTCTTGAGAAAGTAGTTGCCAAACAAGTTTCTCGATCACTTACACCATAATGAACTTTTTGAAGAGTTTCAGTCTGGCTTTTAGAGCTCATCATAGCACTAGGAAACAGCAAGCTGAAAAGTAACTAATGATATTCTCATGGCTCCCAGATAATGGACTTGTCTTTACTCTCAATGCTTCAAAGGTTGCCTGTGGAGTACCACAGGGATCAGTGCTAGGACCAATCTCTCTTTACTTTATACATGCTCCCAATTGGTAGAGTTATTAGACAGCATGGGATTAAATTTTCACTGTTATGTTGATGATACCCAGCTATATCTGTCTATAAATCCAGATGAAGCTAACCCATTACATAGATTACAGGCATGTCTTGAAGACATAAAACCTGGATGACTCTTTTAACCTTCTGCTTCTGAATGCAGACAAAACAGAAGTTATAGTCTTTGGACCAGAGTCTCTGAAAAGAAACTGATTAGTCAGTCACTTCACTTTGGATGGGATTAAACTGATTTCAGATAATAAAGCAAAAAATCTTGGTGTTATTTTTGATCAGGACCTGTCATTTAAATCCCATATCAAAGAGGCTTTCTAGAATTTCCTTCTTTCATCTGAGGAATATTGCAAAAATTAGAAATATCCTGTCCAGGGGTGATGCTGAGAACTAGTCCATGCATTTGTTGCTTCAAGGCTGGACTATTGTAATTCTTTACTATCAGGAAGTCCACAAGCTGTAGTTAAAGCCTTCAGCTGATCCAAAATGCTGCAGCCAGAGTTCTGATGAAAATTAAAAAGAGAGATCATATCTCTCCTATCCTGGCTTCTCTTTATTGGCTTCCTGTTAAATCCAGAATAGAATTTAAAATCCTCCTTCTCACATATAAAGCCTTAAATGGCCAAGCTCCATCTGATATCAGAGATCTGATTGTTCCTTATGTTCCTAACAGAGCACTTCGCTCTCAATCTGCAGGTTTACCAGTGGTTCCTAGAATTTCTAAATTAGAATAGGAAATACTTTTAATAGTTCCAGAGGGAAATTACTTTTGTTACACACTCCAGATACAGTTTTATATATATATATATATATATATATATACAGGATTCATTAAGTATACGGCTGTATCGGAATGATCAGATCAGAGTGAAAGGTTACTTGGCTCCGAACAGTGGTGTGAATATTGGAAGTTCAGTTTAATATAATACAAAACTGTGTAGAATTCCATCTGAAATTAATGAAAATAGTTGTTTAAATGGTTATTGAGTCAGATATGGGGCGGTAATGTTTGATTTATCTAAAGGTTTTTAATCTGTTACTGTGTAAATGGGTTTGGCTCTAATTTAAGGACAGATTCTAATATATCTGCAGTGTGGGGACCATAAATCTGATAGGAGTTTAATTTTTTATTGCTGTTTTGCACAATATGCTTAACTAAGTATTTTTGGTTGTTGAATATGAGAGATTTTGCAGATATATTTTTATACATACATTGTTTAGATTTACTTATATATTTCTACCCCTTTATAGAATAGAAAATCCCTTTATTGTCCCACAATGTGCAAATCTCTACAGCAGCAGAAAGATTATTGAAAATGGTCACACAAATGTGGACCTTAGAAAAATGTATAAGAATAACATAATAGGGAAGAGTTAAAATATAAACAATAAAATCCTGTACTGTAAAGTGTTTTTAACAATATAAAACTGGAGAATAATTAACCAATATCCAGCTATGGACAATTTTACAGTAATGGATATTTGAAAATAGCAGCAACATGAGAGATGTGCAAAATGACAGCAGCAGGTTATTTAACTGACTAAGGTTTCTATCATTAAATTTGATTTTATTTGTTCCTGCTCCGATTAGGTTGGAACGTTTATTCCTCTCTGGATTCTTGTGAGTGTAGTCTTTGTTCACTTTACAATAAAAACACATAAATAAACAAACAGTTTTGAAACCTTCAGTTTTCATTCTTTTCCTGCTTTGTGTCTCAACTTTCACGGTTGCTAAGCAACAGAGCCTACGGCGGTAAAACCCGCCGAAGGGTGGACCTGTTCGAATTCACAGCTAAAACACTTCCGGTCTCCTTAATTTCACGGAAAAAAAGCTTGGCCCTGTTGGTAACTTCCTGTTTCAAAATTATCATTTTTATGTAAATTTAATGCGTTGCCAATGAAAACGTGAAATATTATCTTTAATATCAAACATTTTAAGTTCATGGATTGTTGTTTTGAGTGTTAGTTTGGGTTTTAAAAAGAAAAATGAACGGATCATACCATTATGACTGTGAAGGGTTTTCCACGCTCTCCGTCGCGCACATGCTGTTGGATTCCATGGGAGAAGGTATGAAGTTTTGTTTCTGTGTTCAATAAGTCTATTTTAAGCATGATAAGTGACAGTTTGATTATTGTTCTTATAAAATAATATGTTTAGGAGCATTTGAACTTTGTTAAGCAGCTAAATAACAGTGGTGTTAGGAGTTATTTAGCTGCTCTTATGCTACATGAAAGTTTGCTAATGAAAATGCTACATTCATGTGCTGAGAATAGTATGGTTCATGGTTAAACAGGGGCTGTGGAACACTGGGACAAGAAAAAGCCTGTTGATATTTCATTATTCTTGGTGTGGGATTATTGTGTTTATTTATTTTTTCTTATTCATGTGCTGTTTAAGAGTATTATGATCCTGTTTGGGCTTAGTTATCAATAATCGCTCCAATCATTTCTAGTTTGTAAGGTAGATGTATTATTTTACACAAGTTGTGCTCTTTCTGTTGGATTCCATGGGAGAAGGCGCAGTGGAACACTGTGACAAGAAAAAGCCTGTTGATTAATTCAATTCAATTCAGTTTATTTCTATAGTGCCAATTCAACACATGTGGAGTCTCAAGGCACTTTACAGTTCAACCAGATCCCATAGAGTCAAATTGATTCAAAGTTTTTTATCTAAGGAAAACCAGTTGATTGCATCGACTCATTGACTCAAATACAATCCCTCACACTAAGCATGCTTGTAGCGACAGTGGAGAGGAAAACACACAACCAGGCAGAGATGAGCTCCGAGCCAGCTCCCATGTCAGAGGATGAAGAGAGCACATCCAGCCAGTCACGGTCAGAGAAACAGGACTACACTGAAAAACAGACCGAGCTCCAGCATCTATAAACAAGGGTGTTGATGGCAGCAACAGAGCTGATCATCTATAGACAAAGGATGGTGTCACAGTCAAACAGGAAATTGAACAAACAGGTGAATACTATGAGAAAAAGCAGAGGGGAGAAAATAACAAATTCTGCATAGTGGGAGAATAGAAGAGAGATAGAATGATAAAATGGGGTCCTATGTCTTCCAGCCAGTCTAAGCCTATAACTTGAAAAGCACATAACTATAGAGATAGCTCAGGATAACCTGAGCCACTCTGTAAGATTTATCAAAACTGGGCAAAAGGAAAGTTTAAACCCTAGCCTTAAAGTAGACAGGGTGTCTGCCTCACCAGGACTAAAACTGGTAGTTGGTTCCCACAGGAGAGGAGCCTGATAGCTAAAAGATCTGCCTCCTCATTCTACTTTAGGAAATTCTAGGAACCATTAGTAAACCTGCATCAGTGTAGTCCCTGTTTCTCTGACTCCTTGACTAACTGGATGTGCTCTCTTCATCCTCTAGCATGGGAGCTGGCTCGGTGCTTGTCTGCCTGGCTGTGTGTTTCCTGGATGGGGCCGCCTTTTACAGCTGCTTTTTGTATCTCTGCTTTTGTCTCCTTGAACCCCAGTCGGCCTCAGCAGATGGCCGCTCACACTGAGCCTGGTTCTGCTGGAGGTTTCTTCCTGTTAAAACGGAGTTTTTCCTCTCCACTGTCGCTACAAGCATGCTTAGTGTGAGGGATTGTATTTGAGTCAATGAGTCGATGCAATCAACTGGTTTTCCTTAGATAGAAAACTTTGAATCAATTTGACTGGATGATCTGGTTGAACTGTAAAGTGCCTTGAGATGACTTGTGTTGTGAATTTGGCACTATAGAAATAAACGGAATTGAAATTGAATTGGAGTAATAGTTTATCTAAACTGTTCTTTTTCAGCAGTGGTTTGATATTTGCTGTTTTTAGGGACTGCTGGAAAACACCTGACAGAAGGGACGTGTTTATTATCTGAGTCAAATCAGATGCTATGACAGGCAAAACTTTCTTAAAGAAAGCTGTGGGTAGAAGATCAAGGCAGCAGGAGGAGGAACTTAGCTGCTGAATGATTTCCTCTAAGCTTTTATAGTTTATTTGGCTGAATTGGGACATTTGGTCAAGATCAATTCCAGTTGGAGACAACTTTGGTACTGAACTTGATATGGATGTATAAACTGATCCTCTGATCTTTAGGATTTTCTCAGTAAAGAAATTAGCAAATTCATTGCAGGCCCTGGTGGAGTGGAGTTCAGGAGCCACAGACACAGGAGGATTTGTTAGCTTGTCGACTGTGGCAAATAACGCACTAGTATTATTAATGTTCTTGTTACTGATTTCAGAGAAGAAAGATTCTCTTGCATTTTTCAGTTGTAAGCTATATCTGTAAAGTCTCTCTTTATAGATGTCGCCGAGTGAACCACAAGGAGTCTCATCTTTCCCCACCTGCGTTCAGCTTTTCGACCTCCCTTCTTTAAAAGCTACTGCAGGAGCACTTCTCCAAGGAGATTTTTTTCTTTCAAAATACTTTCACTTTAATTAGACAATGCAGCTAATGATGTCTGAGGGCTAGACTGAAAGTTATCTACTAGCTCATCTACTGAGTTGCAGCCAAAGGTTGAAGTGGCAGATTAAGCTTGAATAAATGTTTCTGTGGCATTTTCCTTAAAGGTGCATTTTCTTATGATGCCCCTTTGGCTAAATGAGTCACTGGAAATGATGCCCTCAAAAGGTAACAGAAAAGTGATGGGATAGAGGCGACATCAGTAACACTGACTTTAGAAATCTTCAGACCTTTAGTGATGATCAAGTCTAAAATATGTCCCTGTTTGTGCGTTGGTTGTTTAAAATGTCGAGTTAAACCAAAGTTTCTAAGTGTGTCACACAGTTCTTTTTGAACTTCTGTCTTCAGGATTGTCAACATGAAAGTTAAAGTCTCCACAATAATTAAACAGTCATAATCAGCATATCCACAGACAGGAGGTCACTAAAATCATTAAAAAGTTTGATGTGGACATTGAGGAGGCCTGTAAACATTTAGGGTTAGGCATAGTTTATGCGGGGCTCTTTACCTGCAGAACCAAATGTTAAAGAACCAACTTTTCCCAAAACACCTTTTACACTTCCAGTGAGTCATTAAACAATATTTGCCACTCCTCACACTTTCCTTTGCTGTCTGCTCTCGCCAAAAGAAAATTGTAGTTTGGAGGAGGCGACTCAACAGGGCATGTGCTTCATTAAGTTCATGTAACCATGTTTCTGTTAAAGCATAAAATCAACAATATTGTCAATAATAAAGTCATTAATTAAAAGGGATTTTTCCTGACAGAGATCTAATGTTTAATAAAAGCCAGTTTATATGACTTAGTGGTTGATGTTGTCTCTGTAACGAGCTGCATCTGACAGTTTATGACTCTTAAGTGTCTGTTCCTGTTTGTTTTCCCATTTTGTTTTTGCTATTTCTGCCGCGTATCATCACAGATATTCCATAATCTCGGTGAAGGCCCAAGCTGATGCTGGAAACTGTCTGATAAGCTTTTGCCAGGGCCTGGGTGTGTATTACGGATGATAAGTTATCTGAAGGTCCTGGCGTTCTAAAATATGTAGAGGAGGATCTGGGCTCTGCGGCTTTTAGAAGATGCTAGTTTTCACATAGCTGCAGTTTTCGGAATGGCTATGTGGAAAGATGTCAACTGTAGGCCAATCTTAAAACTTTGTTCATGTTACGAGAAAATTCAAGAAAAGGAACATCTGGGCTTTGTGGGGAAGGGGTGGGTGCAGTCTGTACTGGTGTCTGTGGGATGGGGGTAAAGGGGGAGTCCCTGTTTTTTGTCCTGCTGAGATCTGGGATGAATCCTCCTGTAGCTTCTGGCGTAGGCTCTTTGTGTCATCTTCTGGCCATCTTTATCTTGGCTTGTCCGGGCTGTACTGGGCTTATCGTTTGTTTAGGCACTGGTTGAGCTTTGTTTTGGAACAAAGCTGATGAATTTTATAGTTCTAGAATAGAAAATGTTTGATATCAACCCGTTTTAACCTGACCTATTTAGAGAGAAACCATCTCTGTTGGTTCGTCCTCTCCCAAAAGGCGTTAAAGTTGTCTATGAGCGTTACAGCTGTTTGTTTTGCATGTTGTATTCAGCCATTTAACAGCAGAACTCTGGAAAACATTTCATTTTCACAATTAATGGGCATGTGAGGGCCGCTGAGAAACACCTTGACATTAAGACCATCAACTAAATTCAGCAGATGAATGTAATCCTCTTTCAGTATTTCTGATTTTCTCAGGGCTGCGTCGCCCAAGGCTTCAGCTTGAGTTTTTCCAAGGTCGGGCGTTTTTTTTATGATCTTTGGACGTATGTCTGTTACATTAGACACCAGGCCATGGTTCAAAGGGGTATAAATCAACACCTCTGTGTTTTCCTTGTTACAGAAATGTTTAATCCCACTTATAGATCCATTGAATAATATCAGGGTCCTTGGCCCTGTGACTTGTTTTTTCTCTGGTAGCTTAGAGTGAAGATTGCTGACATATATTTGATTGTCATTGTGATCCTTCTGGGTCTCATCATGGAGTGGAACAAATCTGTTTTGTAACGGAATTTCAGCATTTCCAGCAGGTTTACTCCTATCATTTGTTGTGAGAACTAGAGAGATGCTCCCGATCCAGGTTTTTGCACCCTCGGATCCGATACCGATATTGTTTTTGAACTTCCGATCCGATACCGATACAATGTAAGACTCATGTTAAAAAGGGTTTTAGTACTCTTTATAACATCTAATAGCCAGCTAAATTAGGTGAGATTGAATAAAACACAATGATTGGTAACAACAAACTTACTTGTTTATTAAGAGATAAAACACAAACTGGACAAAATTATGAATAGCAATCTGGAAATTGCACAGTGAACAGTAAAACCGTAAACAGTTAAAGGTGCAAGTATTACTGTAAGTTTTAATAAAAAATGCAAAACAGGGAACACTGGCTTAAAAATAGTGGAATGGATCGTTTCAATTCGCTTAAACTGGAAAATACGGACCGGATTTTTTTTAAAAAACCGGATCGGCAGTCTTGGATCGGCATTTCCTCATGCTTCTGCTTCTATACGCATTTTTTTGCCAATATCGGCGTCCCGATCCGATACGTGGATCGGATCGGGACAAGCCTAGTGAGAACATCCCGTTTTTGTTTCACTTTGCTTGGGACACCTCTCTGTGGTGTCGGCCAGTTTTCTTTGTCTAGTTGGGGGCTTCGTAGATCCTTTGGTCCAGCACCCAGAGTGGTCCAGGGATTCTCATTTTCCTCTGGGAACTGTTTGTTCACTGAGTTGCTGGGCTGGTGGTCCAGCTTCGGAATCACAGGCAGCGTTGTTTCATTTCCATACGCTTCGTTTACATCATAGTTCACTTCAAGTTGGTGGATTTTCAGCTCCATGACAGCTATTTTCTGTTGAAGCTTGTCAAAGTCCTTCGTGCTGAAGGTAGGCATCCTTCGAATCGGGTGGTTCTTCTCCATATCCACTTCGTGTTGAAGTCTTTCCATAAGAGCGTTTTTCATGATAACTGCCTCCTCTGGGCTGTTGTAGAGAGGCATCTTGTGTGGAATAGCTGAAAACTAAAATAGTCCACAAGGGGAAAAGAAAAATCAAAATAAAAAAATAAATCGATGAAAATAAATCAAATAACTAAATCCAACTTTCTGTAGTTATGGTTAAGAGATAAAAAGGAGATACAAGGACCAGAAACTGCAAGCAAGCAGGGAGCAGAGAGAGTGTGTACACACACTGAAGGAGCAAAGCAAAAAAATGCGATCTTAGACACTATTGGCTTTTGTTCAAAATGTGAATAGTCCACACATTCTCATCTTCATACTTTGGATCTTGTTACTGATGACATCTGACATAGAATGTGAAAAGAAATAACAGTATTTCCTCACAACCCTGTCCTCTGACCACTTTCTAATAACCTTCAGGATTACTTTAACAGAGTTCTCCTCCCCCAAAAGAAGGTTCAATTTTAGTAGATCATTATCAGATAGTGCAGTTATACATTTTAAAGAATCTGCTTCACTTTCTCTCTTCTCTCTCCTGTCGTGTCGCTGAGCAGTGCTGCAGAGTGCAAATGCTTAGCTTATTACCCTTTATGGGTTGATGATTTTGTTGATGGAGTTGCTAGTTCTCTGCGTACTGCCTTAGGCTGCACGCCAGCTCCTTTGAAAATGAAAACCGCTTAAAATAGAAAATTTGTTCTTGGTTTAATGCAGAGCTACGCACTTTGAAGCAAAATGCTGCTAGGAAAACTGGAGAGATAATTTTGCTCCACAGGCCTGCAGTGCAATCTTGCATTCGTCTGGAAAAAATAGTTTAATGCTGTAGTAAGAAGAACCTTTTGTAAAGCAAGAGCAGCATACTTCTCCTCATTAATAGAGATGGAAGAAAAATCCTAGATTTCTTTTTTTAATACAGTTGCCAAACTCACCCAAGAACCATATAGCTCTGTTGAACCGTCCATTCCACCTGCTCTTAAGCAGAAATGATTTTATGGGATTCTTTATAAATAAGATTGATCTTATTAAAAATAAAATCATTAGCACTCCTCTATCCATGATTATACCTGAGGTAGTCATGGAATCTGAACTGGGTTTAGATTGCTTTGATCCAGTTGAAATTTCAGAGTTAGCTAAATTATTGTCTTCATCTCCAAGCCTCCTCTTCAACTTGTTGTATGTTAGATCCAGCTCAAACCAGGTTATTTAAGGAGGTATTACCTTTTGATTTCCTCCTCCATTTTAGATGTTTGTGATCATTTAAACCATAATGAACTTTTTGAAGAGTTTCAGTCTGGCTGAGCCCATCATAGCAATTCAAAAAAGCTCTGGTGAAAGTCACTAACGATATTCTCATGGCCTCAGATAATGGATCTGTGCTGTGCCCGTCCTGTTGGATCTCAGTGCTGCATTTGATACAGTTGACCATATAATATTCTTTGAAAGACTTGAATATTTTGTTGAATTAAAGGAACAGCACTAGACTGGTTTAAATCTTATCTAATCTGATCGAATTCAGTTTGTTCACGTTAATGATAGATTCTCAACACGCCACAAAAGGTTACCTGTGGAGTACCACAGGGATCAAATGTAGACAATTCTCTTCACTTTATACATGCTCCCAATCAGTAGAATTATTAGAAAGCATGGGATTAATTTTCACTGTTATGCTGATGATACCCAAGTATATCTGTCTATAAAACCAGATGAAGCTAACCCATTACATAGATTACAGGCATGTCTGAGGACATAAAAACCTGGATAACTCCTAACTTTCTCCTTATGAATGCAGAGAAAACAGAAATTATAGTTTTTGCACCAGAGTCTTCGAAAAAGAAGCTGATTAGTCAGTCACTTCATTTGGATGGGATTAAACTGATTTCAGATAATAAAGTAAAAAATCTTGGTGTT
>JAGKQL010000057.1:7280560-7298379 GCA_018398635.1 Cyprinodon brontotheroides
TTAGGGGGTCCCTGCTCCATCTCTCCATTAGTTTGGGGGTCCTTGGCCTAGAAAACGTTAAAGACCCCTGCTTTAGGAAAACACCCACTGCTTTAGGAATATGCGTTTTATATTTTCTTGTACCTGTGAGGCATTCCCAGGATCACACTCTCCACTCCACACTGACTGGACCTGTCAATGATGGTCTTAAGGGCCGGGATGAGCGACTCGCAGCCTTCTGAACCAAAGCGTTTTTCTGAAGACCACTTTCTCTGGAGGAACTCCTCAAACCTGCACAGGTGAAACCAGATGCATCACAGAACTGAGACAGTGGTTCTGATACTTCCAGACTCTGAAAGAGAAGAACCAAACAGACCGACCTGGTGGACCGGATCATTCTGCCCAGCAAGGTTCTCTTCTCTTCCAAAGAAAACTGCATGATTCCAGGTGTTTCGAACTTCTGTCGGATCCACTGGCACTGCTCCACATCGTTTATGAACATGAACTCCACTCCGATATGCTGACAGTAGGCTGTCTAGAAAACAGAAAGATGACTGGCTATGTGCTGGACTAAAAGTCAGGTGTTCTAGTAAAGGGGCGATCAAGAAAGATTTGTCCAAATAATGTAGTGGAGGGGCAGCACAGGCGCAACTTTCTGAAGGACTGGTGTGGACATGTCCCCACCAACAACTTTAACCGCTTTTACCTCCTTTCTGCTCATTTACTTTAGCCAAAGGTAACAGAGGTTGGGTGCAGCTAACTGTTTGGAGCGTTTTGACAAATTTTTTTTTTCCTCTCTCCCGCCTCTCAGTGTTTTATCGCCCGATGTGTCGCTTTGAAACATCTGATTTCACTGCGTATCGAGTAGCTACGTGGTTGGAGGAGAGACACGCAGCAGCACTCAGTGAATATTAACCAGCAGCTACTTTGATGTTTAATCTTTTGTAGGGCACTCATCTCAAGCAGATAGTTCCGTCACCTTTGCAATAAAAATATGGATACTTTTATTAAAAATTAAATGTATCAATGTAATAAATAAGCAAAACGCCAACTCGCCCGGAATATATTAAAGAAAAATAACAAAATTAGCTTTTATAAGAAATTCATGAAAAACATGAATTTTTTTTTTTTTTTGGTACAATATAACCTTAGAGGCATTAATGCCGAGCACTGGTAATTACATTTTTTAGCTTTATGTAAACCTAAATATAATTTGTAAACTAGGCTTATTAACTTTTTTAAACTTTACTCTTTCGACTTTTTTAAATCAGCTTTTTACCTTTTCTTCTTGACTTGTTCTGTTTTTTTCAGCGAACTTTAATTTTGCAAAAGGTAATGTATCATTCAAGGCCAATCGTATGTTTCCTGGGTGTACTCCATTTGTATGGGTGGTATGTAAGTGAACAAAAATGCTAAAACTTGCCCTTTAAAGACGTTAAGCTTATGCATGTTAGTAATATCATGCAAGAAGCTTGAGAAAACATAGTTTGTTCTTCTTTACACAACTTAGAAAAGCTGGGCTTCTCAGAGGACCATGACTCCCAGTTACAGCTTAAAATGTTTTCCTATTATACAGACAGAATCTGACTGCAGAGCTTCTACATATCTTGAAATTGTGTTCCTGGCATCATTATATTAGTAAATAGGTTCATACATGTTTTTTAAACAGAGCACAGAGAGAAGCAGGGAGAGCTGCAGATTTAAAGAGGAGCATACACCGTCAGACCAGTATACCTATAGTCAATAGGAATGCACAAGACGTCAGATTTGCGTTTATCCCTTTAGTTTTTTTTATGAAAAATAGACTTTAAACTACCTCAATGGGCGTGTATCCCTTTAGTCATGCACAAAAAAAGAAACAATTTAAGCGCAGATCGCCATATGCTTGTTTTTTTGTACATGACTAAAGGTATACATGCCCGTTGAGGTAGTTTAAAGTTTATTTTTAGTACAAAACTAAAGTAATAAACAGGTGTTGACTATGGGTATGCTGGTCTGACTGGGTATGCTCATCTGACAGAACACCAGCACTTTAGGAATACTCCCGGTTCTCCCTATGGCCAGTCTGGGTATGTTAAATTGAGACATCTATAATTGGAAGTGGGACACTTTCTCTTAGCAGCAAAAACACACCAACAAATGAGCAAAAAAACGTATTTATAACTGTCAAAATCGTAAGTAAAGATGAAATTCCGTGTGATTTTGCAAACATAAAAAAAGTTAACCTTTTCTTTTAAATTCTGGAGGAAGCAAACGCATATCATGACTGTCTTTGGCAGAATTCAAATTAGCGGTTTTAATCGAGGCTAATCTAGATTAATTCCAAGATTACATTGAGGTAAATCTAGATTTTAAAAAAATCTATATATCTATGCCAACCACTAGAATAAAGCTTAAAATACTTAGTTAGTAATTGACCGTTTATAGTGAAAAATGTGCAACATACAAGGAAATATAAAAAAAAAAAAAAAATTTCAGTGAAGTGCTACAAAGTCAGCCTTCCATGGCTGCTGCCCTGCATGTTTTAGATGTTTGTTTTCCAAGGAACCATTATTTAATCCAGGTGTGTTAAAGAAGGCTGCACACTACGATTTTTTTCATCTATTGTGTGTGTTTTGATTATTTTGGCAACACTCCTACCTCGAGGCGGCGAATAATCTCTCTGAGTGACAGAGAGCTCTCACTGCCGCCGATGTAAGTGGTTGTGGGAAGCCGGAAAACCTTGTCCAGGTCATTCTCTGTTAGTCCGTATAAACCTGAGGAAAACAAGAGATCTTCTTAAACAGAATCTAACTAAATATACATTTGATCTGTGTAAAGAGGTGAAATGGAAACAGATGAGGAAGGATTGCAAACCTGAGAACAAAGAGAACCTCTATGGGGAAAACTAAAGAAAAAAAAAACAACTTCTGAATATCTGCCTTTAATCTTATCATCCAACTGTAACATGGTAGATTACATGAACCGAGGAATCCTGCTGACAGGACTCCTTCCAGGAAGTAAAACCACAGACCCCGCCAGGTGGGGCCAAACTCCTCCAGAGTAACAAACGTCCCTGGAGCCACACTTTGAACACTCCTAATCTAAGCTGTCTTTATCAGACTCTAAGATAACTCCTTAAAGAAGGAACAATAAGTCCTGCATTTGGGTCTCCTCAGGGTTCTAATCAGCTGTTCATTCTGCTTACAACTCAAACATCAGCTTTAATGGCCTCGGAGTTCCTAATCACTTTCCTCAAAGGTTCCTGGAAAGCATGATAATATTTTCCTAAAAGCAGAAACACTGCCTGTTGTTTTACTGGATGTTTTATTGAGCAGGAAAATGAATTCCCCTGTAATTTAATCTGACTTACTGTTATTGTAAAGATTACTTTACTTTCTCAAAAATCTTTAAAGATGTGTTTGACTTTTTTTTTTTTTCCAGGCTTTCTGGAAGTCCTCATTTTTATTCTTATTTTGGCAGCTTTAAAGTACAAATAGTTTACTATTTGTACTTTATTCAGATAATTTACAATTTTGAGGTACCATACGTTGTCACCAAACCCACCAAATGATTTTAATTTAGATTTAAGGATGCAAGTTATCATTTAAAGAATCAACCTAAAGTTGATCGGTCTTAAAGATTACTAATAAACAATTGATAGGCAGCAATTACCTTAAAAACTTTAGATTTATCTTGTATAAAGAGGATATTTCCATAGCATGAAGGGCTAAATATTATTTCACAATATGGCAGCAAAATATAATGATCATAGTACAATATCATATTTTAAGATAAATTTTAAAACTGGACTCCATGAAATGAACTCACATTATCTACTTTCCAATCTAAGTTGTTAAATTCAAGCATGACATTTTCTATAATTTCACAATGTTTAATGTAATGTGGTCCACTTCTCTGTCATCCCATCCTCGCCTTTCAAGCACAGAGGAGAAGTTGACGCTGCTCAACCATGCAGTGAGGCTAAATAGGGGCTATTTAAAGGACAGCTTAAAGACTTTATTCAAGTGCTAATATTTAAAACAAAAACAACATAAAGTCTATTCCACATCCTTGCTGCTATTAAAATCTAAATAACTCCAGACAGAATTCTAAATCAATTTATGTGTCTTCTGCACCGTGCCTTTACTTTGGCATTACTTCTCTTGCAAATACCAGTGAGCCTCTGTTTAAGAATGAACAGCGCCTGCAAGGGAACAGTGGTAACATTACAACACTGAAAAAAATTCCTTAAAAGTGGATACCATAAATAGGATGAAACAAACTTTATTGTAAAAAATATTAATCAAATATTTGTTTAGTCCAGAAGCACTAACGAGGGATTCCTAAATATCCATTATGCGATCTTTGAGCCAATCTGACTGTATGAATGGTCTCTGTAAAGTTCCTTCAGATGACATGTATTGATACGTAAGGAGTGCTAATGCGGCTGTTTGGGAGACATATCTCATATACTTCACTTTTTGACTGCTGAGCTACATTTACTGCTGCTGTTCAGGTTATCTCGGTCTGAAGTCAGTACTTTTTTCTCTGATATCTCTAAGTTACTCTGTCAAGCAGATCTTTAAAACACAGCTTCTACTGCTGCACTTTTCTACTGGGTACTTGTAGTGTTCACAGTTATTATTTCTGGTAGTAAGGCGTAGCTAACCTAGGCTAGATTCCCACAGCGGTGATAAACACAGCAGGTTCGTTTGAATCACCCGATTTAATTTGGAGGTTTTTAAGAGGGAAACGCCCACACAACAGGATGAATACAAATCCTATAAAATATTTTTATCTAAAACTTAATGAAGAGAAAAAGCTTCTCCCAGGATAAACAAAGAATAGACAGGTTTATTAGCATTTTAGAACATACCCACTGTATAAGGTTATATTTCTCCATTTTACTGCTCAGATGTTCGTACGTTATGGGATGGACTACGCCTTCGTCTAACTTCCTCTATTTTCACAGCAGATACTAAAATAAGTTAAAGGACATTTTAAAAGATGTGAATACGTTTAAAGTTTGAGGAAAAAAAATTAAACCATGATTAAAACATGAAAAATGATTAAAAAAACAACTATTTTAACTAAAATGAAAACCTTTTTTAGTATGAAAAATTGAATCTTTTTTTTTTCGAAGTCCATTTACAGACATGTTTTTTTTTCTTGCAACAATAATGGAACATAACTCACTCCTACATATGTTTAAAAAAATCTGGTCCCTCTTTTGGAAATTATTTTAAAAAAAAAATTTATGAACTGGTTGACCCCCCGTACACATTGCTCCCTGCATGGCCAACCCCATAAAACCCGTCCGACTCTTTCACTGCTGCACAGAACATTCAGGAGAAACAAACAAACAGCTGGTTAGGTGTCCAGTTAATTGCCATCCCAATGATTTCAGGTCTCATCACTGACCCCTTGCCTGACCTCTATGACCCTTTCACAGAAAATACACAATAACACGAGTAACCATGGCAACATTCCATTAGAGGTCAGAACAATCACCTGGATGTGAACTCGTAGGCCCAAGCCTTTCATCCGGCACAAAGACAACATGTGACCAAAAAGCACACAGTGTGCTTTACAGCAGTAAATATCAATGTTTGTCATTTAACATTTTAGAATCAGCTCTGAATCAGATATTTACATATAAGTAAAGCAAAGTGTTTTTAACAAAACATAAATACTGAAAACTAAAATACAGTCTGTTTACAATCAGTGGCGATTCTAGACCAAATATACCAGGGGGACAGGAGGGGGCCAGTGTGTTTTCATGGGGGCACAGAAAAGCATGAAAAAAAAAAGAAGAAACAGGGAAAGGGATTCAAATATATTAAGAGAGCTGCATCAAGTGAAATTTCTATTCAATTAGGTTTAATAAAAATTACATTTCTTATTAGGTCAATATACATTCATAATTTAGAAATGTTTATATATTTTTCACTTAATTTAGGTTAAAATGACCATTTTCTATAAAATCTGAATTAGAACTCAAGAAAAATTGATAAATGCAGCTGTAATTTTTTTTTCATCTGTTTTGAAAAAAAAAATTTTAAAATGAAAACTGGGATCCTATCTCAATACCACTGAAGCTATCACCTTATTGTTTTTATATAATTAGTAAAACTATAATTTCTAAAGACAAAAAATGAAATAGATCCAAAGGACCTATCAGTAACCATGTCTGTTCCAGCACAGATCATCATTAGAATTTCTTATAGGTATCTTCATAACAGGGGCCAGGACATGATCTACAGGGGCACTGGCCCCCGTCTAAAACCGCCCATGAGTACAATAAAGACTGACCAACCGTCTCACATTCAGACTTTGGGAAAGCTGAGGACACAATAAAAAAACCTGCAGAAGAAGCTCTCCAAGAGTACACATTGGCACGAGTGTGCTTAGCCTGAACTGCTGACACTAGCATGATAACATGCTTAGCCTAATAGAGCCGGAGCATCATAAAGCAATAGTCTTATCTCACCGTGAACACGCTTTTCTGGACTGGATGTTCTAAAACAACCTCAGCTGCAAAATTCTGCATGATAAAAAAGTGGATCAACAAATTCTAACATTATCTCTTTTATCATTACGATTATAGTTATAAGTCATATCATAACTCATGATAAGTCATAGTAGTAGAAATAAAGGAGGATAGTAACTAGTTATAACTGTTGGAGTTCGTTTTGGAAAAGAAAAAATACTTTTTGGAGTAAATTGTTCAGTTTTTACTTTTACTTATGTAATAATATTTTCAGAAAAATCAAAATTTTTTATTGAAAAAAATTTCAGGTTAATCTGCCACTATGAGTAACTGAACTGTTCAGATATCAGGTGAAAACATGGCAAAAACAAGATGTTGTTGATGTTTATCTTTTGCTGCATTGTCTTCTGTAAAGGACAGTTTAATAAGTTTATGTTGCAAAAAAACATGCTTCATCTGCCCAATTGTGTTGTTATGAAATCATTTTATTTTTTTAAAGTCGTAGGGAAGTCGTATTAAAATGTCAAATCATTCTGCCTTAAACATGTCTGATAAAGAGTACCGTAATTTTCGGACTATTAGCCACACCTGAGTATAAGCCGCAGAAGCTAAGGCCCCGTCCACCACGAAGTCAAAACGAACACCGAAACGCTAATATTTTCCAGAACGTTTGTCGTAAAGGCGGGAGCGTAAAATAAATGTGGTGAAGATCCCACACGAATGCATGAAAACGCTTCAAAATGTATGCCAGGCCTATAAGTGGCGCTGTGGTGCCAAAGCAAAAATAGGCGGACGAAATGTTGGGCATGCTCACTAATATTTATACATGGTTGCCCTGCTGGGTCCATTTTCGTGGTTCAGTCAAATTCAGGTGCTGAACTTATATGTCGTCGATATTGCTCTGTTCTTCCTGGAGATATTCCAGAAGAAGAAGATTCTGTTGTAAGCCCGACAGCAGGGTGAATAGCATTAGCAGCAACCATTCAACACAGTACGGCGCCATTGTTGTTGTGATACTGTGTCGCGCATGCGTGTTTAGAAACAGCGCTATGGCGCATGTGTGTAAAAAAAATGCGGTTAGAGCTTAAAGATGGAAACGCGAAAACAGCGTTTCAAAATCTTCCCACTCTGAAGGCTTAATAAAAAAAGATCGTTTACAGACCCCGAAGCGCCCGGCCGCGGTATGGATGAGAGGCTGGTTTGGTGAAAAATGTGTGCGTTTAGGCCAGAGGGTTGGCTTTGTGGGCGGGGCCTAAATTACATGATTTGTACATATACAAGCCGCACCGCACTATAAGCCGCAGGTTTTTTATCTTTAACGTCCATCTTTCTCGCTGTTGTTCTGTCTCGTACCACTTTTCGCGGTAGAAGGACCATTGGATGTTGAAGCAAATGTGACGTCAACATGGTGGATGGTAAAATCCATAGATTTAGGTATTACCCTAGTGGCCATTAGCTGTAAAAGTCCATACTGTAGATAAGCCACATTGTTATAGAAGCCGCAAGGTCGAAAAATGGGGAAAAAGTCGCAGCTTATAGTCCGAAAATTACGGTACATTTATATACATCAATGTTTTGACTTTTAAATATGACTTCCCTACGACTTTAAATATAAGGCTGAAACACGCATTCATTACATAGAATGAGAGAGAAATGTAAAATGATGCAGGTGCAGGGTTGCTTTCCTCACCGACATTTTGAAAACCAACGGTACAAGGAGCATCATCAAAGTCCACACAGCTGATCCCGAGGGGGTCCAGCTTGGCTATGTGGTGGCCTCGTACCTACAGACAGGAGGGCAAAGGTCAGCGAGGATAGCCGGCGGGTTAGGCCTTCTAAAAACTCTACTGCAGGTCACCCTGATGGGAACACACACGTCAGTGTTTACTGTCCTGATATCACAAGTGGGTTAAAAGGTTTTAAACAAGCTGCTTCAACCTGAACACTTTCTGTGTCTGATATGTTCACAGATAAAAAATGCCCTTTGTGCAACTTTTAACCTCATTAAATGACCACAAACCAGCTTATTTAACCGTGGTGAAAAAAAGGTAATTAGCTATGTTAGTCATTACAATGCCATTGAAGGGCCACATACACTAACCTTAATTTATACAGTAACGTATGATTATTTTTCTACATTGCCTGAATCCACATTGTAAAATAATGAAAAATACAGATTAAAGCTGTGTGTTAATCAGCTAATTATTTTAATACAACAGTTTTAGAAAAGAAAAGAAGAGAGTTGATTTAAGGCTATGTTTATAGTATGTTTATATCCTGCTTTGTAATCCAGGACGGAATCATCGTGTGTTTAACATTAGCTGTGGGAAAATGGAGCAGCTCTGTTTACTCTGCTCTGTTTGCTCTAACTGCATGCAAGGCTTTCAGGACGACACAGCGGCCTGTGAGACAGCGCTGAGGGAAGCAGGGGTAGACTCACTGCTGCTCTCTGTTGTGAAACTTACCAAAATACAGTTAAAAGTCAAAGATTTGTCTCTAGTTGCTTTTTTGAAAAGTTTCTAAAAGGTTTGAAAGACGTCTCCAAATATAACGACAAAGGCGCTAAGTTGGCAACACGTAAGGTGACCAGATTTGGGTTTCTGAAAAAGTGGGGCAGCTCGGTTCGAGTGCCCGGTGTGTTAAACTACGTCATGCACTGTAGTCGACCACAATCCTGGACGATTTTCAAAATTCCACCCCGAAATTTTTCTTAGGTTTAAAAAGTAGGACATGTCCAGGAAAAAAAGGACATTTAGAGGACGGCTGATCACCCTAGCAACACTGGGCTGTGTCTGGTTTTCCTTCCCTATAGGCAACTACTTTAGCTACCAGTTAACTTTATACACTAGCTAGTTACATTTGAATATTTCATGATATTCTAATTCACTTTTGACTCTGATTATGATTAGAATAAGTGAACAAATATATAGTATACTGTATTACATGGAATAAATTAATTTAACATATTTCTATTCATTCGGAAGTTGTGGCGTCATTTATTGTGCAGTGGTGGTGTTGGGTTGTGATCAATTACATGCAGCGGAAACCCTGCAGCCAATGCAAAAAGACCCGCTTGTGTTTACTTTTACGCCTTTTTCCTTAAAATGTGATATTAGTTTTGCACCAATACCAGAATCGGGCGGGGCCCCGATCCTGCACTAAAATGGTGGTATCGGTATCAGCGTGTACCAACAAATAGGGCACTGATACCATTTTGAAATCCAAAAGTTTATTCAACTATTGTCACCCATTCCAGGTAGGCAAAAGTTCTACTGGATTCACTTTGTATTAGTCTTTTTCCTGCTTCACAAAGGTAGGCAGCAGCTTGACAAAGCCATGATGGTAATTATTTTACATCCAAGTAGTATGCAGTTCTTCATATATACACACACATCAATTTCAAACAGATGGTATCGGTATCGGCTGACACTGCACAGCCAGGTATCGGGGCCAAAAAATGGCATTAGTGCAACACTAGCTATGATATTGTGGTGCACATAAAACACTGGTACTTCTCTTGTAGTATTAGCTGTAAACCTAAAATGGAAGCTTATGTTCATCTCAACCATTCAAAAAAATCTTACAACTAGATGAGAAAACAACTGCTTAAAGACACAAGAGTTCGAGGTTTACCTGATAGGCTCTAATCAGTGACTGCACTGCTAGATGGTCTTTCACCAGTTTCTCCACATTGGGTTGAGCTCCAACCAGTCCCTGGATAACGGTCATCCCATCAGAGGACGGACTGGTCGCCGGGGGACGTTGGTAGGCTGCACCAGGCGGGACTCCTGCATTGGCATTCCGGAAGAAGACATCCCAGGACTGTTGGTAATAAAATAAAAAAAACATAGTTTTCACTTCTTTTTGTAATTCTGCTGAACTCCTGGTGCTTGATAATAACTAGACAAGTTAGTTTGCTGTTAATAATCGGCCAAGAGTCTATCAGAGAAAAGCCCAAATGAATAAATGACAAATTCATGAAGAAAAAAAAAAAAAGTTTAGGCAGATCTTTGGATTCTCTTGACAACAGTAGTTTCAGTTGTTGTGGGAAATGTTGCGTATGAATATATATTCTCATAGGTGGTATAACAATCTGTATGTTTTAGTTTAGTGACCTTCAGTTTTTGTGTGAAGAAGTGTAATTCTATGAGCATCATCTTGGTCCTATAAAAGTGAAAATTAAACATTCAACCAACCTTACGATAAGTCACGAGATTGTGTCTTACTATTATCAATGAAATCAAAAAAGCTCTTTTTTAAATAATTTTTTGGTAAGGGCGCCACTGTTCTGTCAGACCACAACACCCAAAGTCAATACCCGTTTATCCCTTTAGTTTTATATGAAAAATACACTTTAAATTACCCCAAGGTGTGTGTATCCCTTTAGTTATGTACAAAAAAATTATTTAATTGCTTACTTTTTGTTTTTTTTTTAAGCGTATGGCGATCTGACCTTAAATAGTTTTTTTGTACATGACTAAAGGGCTACACGCACTAGATATGGGAGAATTATCCTGCCATAATGCAAGATCACATAATTTCAATTTGAGAGAAGAATTTCATCTTCTTGCACTCAAAACTTATAATGCTCACACTCAAAACATGCGCTCTCTCTCAAATATTTTTTTCTTCTCTCTCAAATTTTTGTTTCTTCTCTCAGATTTAATGCTTCTTGCACAGATATTTTCTCCTCTCGCTTGCTCTCCTTCTCTTCACGCACAAACCGCGCTCTGCTCGAGTCTCAGATACGCCGCGATGAAACCCAGAGGCTCTGCTTGTGGATTTTTTTTGCTCCTCTCAGATTGCAGTCGGATCGTCGCCTAGCAACCTTTCCAGCCAAT
Source organism: Cyprinodon brontotheroides (assembly GCA_018398635.1). Classification (NCBI taxonomy): domain Eukaryota; kingdom Metazoa; phylum Chordata; class Actinopteri; order Cyprinodontiformes; family Cyprinodontidae; genus Cyprinodon; species Cyprinodon brontotheroides. The sequence goes on from JAGKQL010000057.1 coordinate 7,291,853, forward strand.
AGAACGACAGCCTCGGAAAGGGTGGGCTTGTCTAACTCTACTGAGTGTGCCTGTGATAAACCTTACCGACAATAAAATGGCTTTTTTAATTTAAAAGCTATTAAAATAAGAAGCTGAAAAACAACAACAATCAGGAAAATAAAAGAAGGAAATAATAAAGGGCAATTCAAGAATCACCAATGAAAGGTCACTTAATTTCTGCTGGAGGCAGAATTAGCATCTGCCCTGACTAGCAAACTTTTTTTTTTTTTTTTTCTGACGAGCAACTCTGAGGCTAGTCAGCTTTATGGCAGGATAATTCTCCCATACCTAGAAATAGTTTAATATCTATATTTCGTACAAAATTAAAAGGATAAATACAAATCTGATGTCTTGCGCATGCATAATGACTCTTGGTATGCCGGTCTGGCAGAACACCACCATGTTGGCGTACCTCAAACGGTGACGTCCCAGGGTTGGTCCATGATTTAGCTAGCAATTGAATACATTGATATACCGCCGATACATCACTAACATAAAACACTTAAACCATTTGGTTTGATGGAAGATGAAGCTGAAAGGACACTGAAGTGTCTAAATCACTGCTACCACATAGAGAAGACCACTGTGGAGATCAGGCTCGGACTGGGAACGATTTTCAGCCCTGGCATTTTTCCATCTACACCAGCCCACTTATGGACAGCACAATCAAATGCGTGCATCTCAAATGTGACACATGATACGAATACACATTGTGGATTAACCCATCTATCTTCGAGCATCACACGACAACCATCTCCAAGACTTCTATAATGCGGTTTTACTGGCTTTGGTTATTAACACGGACATGACATGGGCTGCTGCTGCACCACTCACCCCATCAGTAGGGTTGCCAGATGTCACTGACTCACGTTTTCTAGCCCAAAAAATTGTTCATAAACCGCGTGGATATAAGAAATCTCACCTAGTTTGAACCAAAGTCTATTGATCTCTAAGGCCATAAATCTAAAAGAAAAACATTTTTTACCCATAGACGGCCATCCTAAACTGCCAGATTGGGAAACATCCCAACCTGGCAACAAAGCATGCGAGACTGGAAACGTAGCCTTTAGATGCAAAACCCCATAACGCACCGCAACATATTTTTGCAATATATTCGAAAATATAGAAATATCGTAGTTTGATTTTAAAAAAGCATTTTAGTTTTATTATAATTTAGTTTATTGCAAGGAATTTACAGTTTAAAGAAATAGAAAATTACATCATATACCAACCGTCACAAAGATGTGCATGACAAGGAAGGGCTTTATATACTGCATGCATCATTTATAGGGATGGAACGGTTTATGAAAACCATCCGAAATGTTCGGTTCCACTGTCTCGGCTGATTCGCGTGTGATGCGCTCGGTTCATGCGCTGCTCCTTTTTCTCATAGGTGAAGCGTTTCCACTCCAGAGCAGAAGGTGGCGGTACTGCGACCAAGGCCAACCACCAGTAGTAAACAAGAAGAAGAAGAAGCTAAGCAGCGTAGCCGGGTGTAGCAGAAAAAAATCAGTTGTGGAGAATTGTGTGGGAATGGCGGCCGAGTGGGAAAGAACAGGAGTTGGAAGACGCGCCAGCAGCACTTTATAGGTCTGCTGTATGGGGACCACTTTGCATTTAGAGTGACCAACGATGACGGCGGCAGAAGAAAGTTGTGGATAAAAAGTGCAACAGTGTGCAAGCATTGTGCAACACGTTTTGTTTATGCTAACAGCAACATGACCAACATGTCATGCTAACAATCAACATATACCGAACCCGAAACCGAAAACCGTCACCATGAAACCGTGAACCGAACCGAACCGTGGATTTTGTGAACCGTTCCACCCTAATCATTTAGGTAGTTAACATTGTATTAATCCTTGAGCTCCTTTAGTTATTTACTGTCGCAGGTAGGTGCTTCAGCCACCTATGATTAAGGTGTGCCGGCCATTGCAAACTGAAATTAGGACCGGCCCACCGGGCAAATGCCCGGTATCACAGATTACCAGTCCGAGCCTGGTGGAGGTTATGTAAAGCAGCACTTTTGATTCTGGCAAGCTAGCGGTCCATCGTACAGCTGGGTACAACCTGAAGATTCTCCAAGTGTTTTTTTAATTTCACCGCCTGTAGGCTGGGCTCTGTTGACCAGCCAACACACCCAGACAGTGGGTCATCAGCAGCAATCAACTGTAATGACAAGGTATGAAAGCACTCTAAGCAGGCAGAGCAGTGACATGTATAGTGACATGTATAGTTATGTTGGCAGGTATTAAATCTTTAACTACGCCCCTAACGCAAAACAAACATCCACCACTAGGGCTTAGTTTTCCAACTTTATCCCTATTCAAATTTCACAATGACACAGATTTTTATAACTCCAGCAGCAGCCGTCAGGATGAACATATTGTAGCAGCCATTCAAAATGGCCCTTTAAACAAATGGCAGCCGAATGGTAGCTCATCTCCCTGCAACTCCCAGCAATATCCCCTCAAACTTCCAGCCATTGGAGTGAGCCCCCCTTGCATATTTTTTTTAATCCGACTCCACTTTTTCACAGAATTACAGGTTCTGACCAGGAGATAATGCTTCTCTTTAGATCTTAATGTCCATAAATCATGAATCAAGAATATTTTAGTACAAAGATTGATGTTTAAATGGGAATTGGACCAGCCGAGGACCAACCAAGGACCCATCAAGGAAAGTGAAGAAATTTTGAATGACTACTGTATCTATGCTACACATGGTCCCTTAGCCGTCACAGAGGCTATCATAGTGGGTCCAAACATCCAGAGAAATGGTCTATTTCAGGGGTAACCAATGAAAAATCTGCAGGGTCCAAATAAAGAAAATCATCAGCTAGTAAAGCTCTGGAGACATTTTTAAATATAATCTCTTACTTTAAACAGCATTTAACACTAAAATAAAATTAGGGTTTTAAGCATACATGTTATATATAGAATTTTTAAATATAAAAATAGGAAAAAAGGTGTTTTTTGAAGTAGAGAAGAACAATCGTTCAGTTGTGTATATAGACAATTTCCTGATTCACATATTTTTAAAACACCTGAACTGACCTGTTTGTTTTTCTTTCTTTTTTCTGTCTTAATGTTGGCAGTGGGCTTTATGCTGCCCTGCAAGGCTTTTAAACCTGGGTTTGAATGGAGACTAAGCCATTCTAAAGCACATATCAAGGAGCTCATTCTGAGCCTGGATCCATATTTATTTTTGATTCTGTTCATGGTGGAGAATCCTGCTTCACAGCAGCAGGTTGAGCCAAACATCCTCTAAATGTTCAGGGTCATCTTTGAGCACCATTTTCACTTTTCTTTCACCAGTTCACCACAGTTCTTCCAGCAGTCCACACTTTCTCTGTTCTCTTTTTCTCATCATCTTCTCCTTCTTTCCCATCGCCCGGCTTGCAACAGGTTTGCCTGCTGTGTCTAAAAGTAGCAGCAGCAGCGACCCAGACTGACAGCAGCTCATTGGCTAATTTGGATTACGTGTTGCCTGGTGCCGGACGCTTCGGAGGGCTTTACCGTATTAACAGGAGAAGCAGCGCAAGTGAAGTTAGACACTGTTGTCAGACAACATGCGGTCATTTTTAAATCAGGCTGGGTCCGGATTATCCAGCAGGTGGGTCTGGATGCGGACCGTGGTCTGCTAATCCGTGACCTCTGGTCTATATCTTACCCTGATTCCCCGTTTCTACAACAGGCAGTCATGTTATCTTAGCCCTCTCTCACCATCATGCACGCTTTGTACCTTATATTTGAGAATTAGGGTCGATTCACGTCACTGCATTCAGGGACACCTCTGAAGAAACTTTACACCAAATACAACAAGTGTCAAGTGGCAACCATCAAACCCAGACTCATCTATCAGATTGTCAGTTTGAGGCGCATAAAATACATTAGCTTAAAATGTGTTAACTAGTTGGTTAGACAGTTGACCCGTCAGTCTAACAAACTGTGGTCTGTTTGTCAGGTAGTCTTTGATCCAGGCAATTGTTGATGCCTCCACCTGAGTCTTTTGGAGTTTCTCACAAAGTCGGGTTTAATTTTGTTAAATTCCTGTTCTTCCGCTAATCCTTCAGGGTCACGGTTGGGCGGTTACCTACTTCCAGCAGTCTATGGATGAAAGGCAGGGTACACCCCGATTAGGTCACCAGTCTGAAGCAGGTATGGCAAGATTGGCAGAGCGGTTCCAGCTAAAATATTTGTTTTTGGTTCCTTTTTTATGAGTTCTTATCTATTTTAAATGTTTTAAACAAAGCCAATAGAAGCTAAGTTTGACTGCATGAGAGGCTAACGCAATGCTATTATGTTTGGAAATGTTGTTTATAAAAGACACAAACTTTATTTCAGTAAAGATTTAAACATTTATAAGACATTAGTGTTTATGTTGTTCCAACTATGCTCATTACATCTGATTGCTAAAAGAGAATGACCAAAGAGTCCTTTAAAATGACTCCCAGCTGCTAATCTAAGCCATCTTTCATCGATCATCCCGCCCCGAGTAGTGAACCAAATGTGATCTGGAAAAAGCTATTTCAGAAAAACACAATACATTCGAGTCAATCTTAACAACAGACATTTGAAAAGTTAATTTTAGAAATTTTTTTTCAAAACTATCAAAATGAAAAAATAATAATAAAAAAAAAGTCTACGTTTTTTTATAGTTTCATTTCTGGATTGCACTTTTTTTTCCTGAATTACAAAACGTTCTTTGCCTGCAAACGATACTGGAGCGAAATTCTCTCCATAAATATTTAAACATGCATTCACACAAAGAAACTGGTAAAAGAGCACAGCTGTTTGAGTAAACTTTAGCCTAGTAAATGTTGGACCTTTGTCTGTTTGGAGTTTTTTTCACAGCTGCATGGAGTCGGTGCAAAGCCCTCTGACTTGATGTGCCGGTAAATGTGCAGAGGTGAACCGATACCAAGGGGTTCAAACAGCACGTCTCTGGAAGGTCATTTCTCATCAGAAAATACTGTTCCGTGAATTTTGCCTTTAAGCCAGATTCTGCTTCCAGAGAAGTTACCGAAAAATTCTTGACATTAAGCAGTGTACTTTCAATCCTAATAGAAGCCCATTTATCACTGCATGCATCCTGCATCTACAGTATATAAGAACTACATAGAGTCACAATCAGTGTTGTTTTTAGTCAACGATGACTCCAGGTCCATAAAAGTCCACAAAGCGTGTCAATATTCCTCCATACTGCTCGGTCAATGTATTCCAAGCGGTCCTGAGTGGGTAGCATCCAGAATTTTCGAAACGAAGTCATCCATCCATAGCGCATGACCATCTTCCTCCGCTTATCCGGGTCGGGTCGCGGAGGCAGCAGCTTAAGAAGCTGGAGGCCCAGACTTCCCTCCCTCCCCAGCCACACTTCTTCCAGCTCTTCGGGAGGAACCCCAAAGGCGTTCTACAGGCCAAAATGAGAAAACACATAGTCTCTCCAGCGTGTCCTGGCCTCTTCGCCGGGCTCCTCCCACCGGTGGGGCGTGCCCGGAACACCTCACCAGGGAGGCGCCCAGGAGGCATCCTACAACAGATGCCCAAGCCACCTCAACTGGCTCCTCTCGACGCGGAGGAGCAGCGGCTCTACTCCAAGTCCCTCCTCGGATGACCGAAGCTTCTCACCCCATTCCCTAAGGGAGAGCTCCAGCCACCCTCACGGAGTGGTGTCCCATTTCGACCCGCTTGTAACGCGGGCTGCATTCGTTTTTCGTCAGCGACCCAGAGGTTCGCGTACTGGAGTAGTATGAGCATTAGGTAGGAACGTGATGCGATCGAAAATCGAGAGCTTCGCTGACTCCAGCTCTCTCACCACGACGACGACCGGTACAGCGCCAGCTTCACGGCTTACGCTGCAGACGCAGAAAACGCAGTGTTTTAGAGAATGAGCTTTAGAGTAACAGGATTGCCTGCAGCGCTGGCGCAGCGTTCATGGCCTTACCGAAACCCGCCGCAGACCAACCAGATGAAAGGTGCGATTCAGCTCAGCAAAGAACTCATGTTCTTCCTCAACACTGAGATCCTCAGACATTTTTCTTCGTTGTTTCTTTCTTTGCACAGGTAAGCAGCATTTCTTCTTCTACGCTTGCATTATCGGCAGAGCAGGCGGCTGAATGCGCACTTTTCATCTGGGCGGCGGCACCAGAAATCATACGTGACTTTCACTAGAGTCATGGCCTCTAAAACATTCTAAATGATATTCGTTTAGTAAATTCTGGATGCTACCCACTCAGGACACTTGGAATACATTGGACGAGCAGTATGGAGGAATATTGACCGTTTTTTGTGGATTTTATGGACCTTTCTGCCTCGGGCACCATAGACCCCTCCATTATTTGAATGTCAGCGGAGCAGCAAGAAGCCTCCAGATCTCAGATGCATTTGAGATATCAAAAAAGTACTCCAGAGTGTTGTTCAGCATGGGGGGTGGTAGAAAATGAAAGGCTAATCATGTTTTGGGTGTACTATTCTAGCTTTAACATGAATCTTTGATGGCAAAAA
>JAGKQL010000057.1:7299973-7339342 GCA_018398635.1 Cyprinodon brontotheroides
ATAACATCCAGAATTTTCGAAGCAAGTCATTCAAGATGTTTTAGAGCATAAACAGTAGTGTATGGGATTTCCTAAGCGTTCACGAGTCTATGGAAACAGCGGCAGACCAAACCAGGTAGTGGCATTCAGCTCGACGAACTCATTCTCTTCCCTCCCAGCACTGAGTCCTCAGACGGTACAACTTGTTTCTTTCTTTGCACAGGTAAACAGCACATTTCTTCTTCTGCAGCTTACATTATGGGCAGAGCAGGCGCTGAATAGCACTTTCATCTGGTTTGGTCACTACTTGCGGTTTCCGTGGCTTCGATGAACTTCATAACAGCAGGAAATCCTATACTCATTTATGCTCTGTCCTAAACATTTGTTCAATGCCCTCAGAACACCAGGCTCCCGATGAGCGGCAGTATGGAAGAACGTTTTGGACTTTATGGACCTGTCTGTCTCGGTCACCATGAACCTCGGTATTTGAATGTCAAGCGTTAGCAAACCTCGAATCTCAGATATTTGAATTTCAAAGTACTCAGGTGTTGTTCAGCATGGGTGGTAGAAAATGAGGCTAATCATGTTTTGGGTGTTACTATTGCTTTAAAGGCTACTATGTTTGCAGCACAGCTTGCTCCTCTCCTGAACATAAGCGATCCATTATACACTGTGAAATGGAAAGATATAGAACGTGCTATGTCACCCACGATACCTTTACAAGCCATAATAAGTGATAACGAGCTGAGAAAACACCTTAGGGAGGAGTCAAATCCATGGCTAGGATTATCTCTTGACATATGGAATAAAATTATTTTAAAATATGGGTTGACAGAGCAGAGTAGAGTACTGAGGTGGATAGCATATGATTCAGATTTTAAACCTAATGCAACAGATAAAACATTTAGTAAATGGGAAAAAGGACCAAAGATATTCTGGGAGGTGGTTAAGAAAAATACTATACGAAGCTTTGAAGAAATAAAGAATAAATATGATTTAACCCTATAATGCCAAATGTATCGTATTTGATACATACGGTTTCTGAAATGTTTTCGCGTCCTGACACCTTTTGCATAATTTAATGGTAAAAGCTTTGCTCAAAATCCTATTTGTACACAATCAGATATACCTGATAACAGAGGGCAGAAGACTACACAAAAAGTAATCTTGACCTATCGCATAGTAATAAATTATTAACATCAAAAATATATTTCTGTTTTTTCTTTTTACATATTTTGTTAAAAGGCCAAATAAGGACTTCAAACCAAAAAAAGTAATTTTCTGTTTTATTCTTGGATCGGGCTTTAAAGGGTTAAACACCAAAGCCTTCCTCAGGTACTTACAATTGAGGCACTATACGGAAGAATTATTAAAAAAGTCCAATGTAATTGAGCTGGAATCTGGTATATTAAAGATGTTTATTTCAGTAAATGAATCAAACTTGGGGAAGAAAATATCTAGATTGTACACAGGATTGGAAAATTTGAAGAAAAGCAATACAATATACAAAAAAGTAAGATGGGAAAAAGATGCTAACTGTGGACTTTCTCAGGACAACTTGTACACCAGCACAAACAAAATACCCAGATACTAAATGTTGGAGGCATTGGAGAGGACAGAGCAGGCCACTTCCATGTGTTTTGGGATTGTACCTACATGGTCCCCTGTTGGCAGGATTTAAAGAGCTGTATGGATAAGGTACTGGGGGTGGGTATTCCATTCACATTTGATGATTTGTTCATGGGGAGAGGGATGGAAAGATTAACAAGAGCAGCTGTAATATATTTATAGGATTAAGTTGGTAGCAAGCAAAAAAGCCATTACTAGGAAATGGCTGAAGCTCCTAATTGGGAAGATTGGGTTGACATAATACATAATATTTATATTATGGAAAGGCTGACTTTTTCCATCGGATTTGAATCTGGAAAATTTTAAAATTATTAGGAAAATTGGCGTGGTTTATTTTACCATGGAGATCAGACTTGGTTGGTTAATACTATATTAAAAAATATCTTCAATAAAAAGTGCAAACATAAAAAAAAAACACTGACTAAAACCTTTTTGAGTTCTAGTCAACTAAAACCGACTAAAACGATCACATATCATAATGACTAAAATGTGACTAAGACTAATAATAGTTTTCATCCTGAAGACTAAGACTAAATCTAAGATGGCTGTCAAAAACCACACTGCTCACAATTCTGCAGCAATATGTTATCAGTACTGAATAATCAGATTCAATTGAAAGTTCTCTATTGAAGCTGGAGCAAAGGATGCAAAAAAGCACTGAACCCTACAGTTGATTTAAAAATGAGAATCCACAAACATGTATTTTCTTCTAATGTCAAATACCATCACATGGCATCAACCCCCCCCATCATACAGCTTCCCCACCTTATGGACGTTCTTGGGATTCTCCAACCAGGCGTAGTACATCTCCTCCACATAGTTAGAACTGGTTCCATTGAGAAACGGTTCAGCAGCCACAGACTCATTCAGGCTCCTCACAGGCTGAAGCGTCCTTACGCCTCCTTCAGGCATTGATGGCCGGCACTGTGCCAGGCTCTGGGCGGCCTGTGTGGCAGCTAAAGGCCGAAGCCTTGCAACTGTAGTCCTTAAGCATTGCATGGCTGCAGGTAAACTTCCGTTCCTGACGCCCCTCCTCAGTTCTCAGACACAGCAGTACTTCTTCCAGGTGTTGCTCCTCTCTCTCTTGCTCTCCAGAGGTTTCAGATGATTCTAAAGGACAGAGTTTCATTAAAGCCGTATTAGTGGTAACATTTTTAAAGTGTTTAACTTGTAATAATAATCATGCAAAACCTGGTATTTTGCTTGTTTCATGCATGTCTGAGTAATCTTTATGAATTCTGCTCCCTGAGCAGCTCTCATCTTTACCCGCATCCTCCAGGAAGCGCCTAGCTCCCACATTCTCCGATTAGCAAGCACCGATGTAATCATTTCTGCTCAGTTTAGACAAAGTCGATCTTTTAGCTCATAATCGGAACAGTAAACAACTGTTATTTTTTATTATTTTTGTCCAAGTCATGAAAAAAATCTGTGTTTTCGAGCCATAAGAGGAATCAACAAAAAAAAACCCCAAAAACAAATCAAAAGAGAGCTCAGAGCTTAGTGAGATAAACTGTTCCCGAGTCTATTTGTTTATGATGCAATGTTCCTGAATCACTTTCCTGATCAGTGCATTGCCCTGTTGGTGCGATCTATAGAGATAACTCAAACCCCTTTTCCTATTTGAGATCCTCCTTCTCACATATAAAGCCTTAAATGGCCAAGCTCCATCTGATATCAGAGATCTGATTGTTCCTTATGTTCCTAATAGAGCACTTCGCTCTCAATCTGCAGGTTTACTAGTGGTTCCGAGAATTTCTAAAAGTAGAATGGGAGGCAGATCTTTTAGTTATCAGGCTCCTCTCCTGTGGAACCAACTACCAGTTTTTTTAGTCTGTGAGGCAGACACCCTGTCTCTACTACTTTAAGGCTAGGCTTAAAACTTTCCTTTTGATAAAGCTTATGGTTAGAATTGGCTCAGGTTATCCTGAGCTATCTCTATAGTTATGCTGCTATAGGCTTAGACTGCTGGAGGACATAGGGACCCCTTTTTCACCATTCTATCTCTATTCTCCCATTCTGCAGAATTCTTTAGTTCAATCTCTAGCGTTCTGCTCTCTCTGCTTTTCTCACAGCATCTTCATCTGGTTTGTTCCAGTTTGGCTGTGACTCCATCCTGGAGAGAAATTTCAGCTATTCTTCTGTTTTCCAGTGTAGTCCTGTTTCTCTGACTGCGACTGGCTGGATGTCTCTCTTCATCCTCTGACATGGGAGCTTCTGGCTCGAGCCTCAAGTCCTCGTCTCCTCTGGCTGTGTGTTTCTCTGGATGGGGCCGCCTTTACAGCTGCTTTTGTATCTCTGCTTCTGTCTCCTTGCAGACCCCAGTCGGCCTCAGCAGATGGCCGCTCACACTGAGCCTGGTTCTGCTGGAGGTTTCTTTTCTGTTAAAAAGGAGTTTTCCTCTCCACTGTCGCTACAAGCATTCTTAATGTGAGGGATTGTCTTCAAGTCGATGCAATCGACTGGTTTTCCATAGATAGAACTTTGAATCAACTTGCATTATAGTAATTTGCTTTCAGAAGTAGACCATCATTGCCATAAAGTCCCACTTGGTAATTGTGTATAAAACTTTATTAGAAGGAGCTTTTGAAAAAAATAAATTAGATGCAGTAGATAAGAAGATGGAGAGGGCAGTGAGGAAGCCAGAGGGGATCAGAAGTCCATGAATTTTCTGCAGGACAAAGCCCCTGGCATGCATCCAAGCACTCCACTGTGTGACTCGCAAGTAAAGGTCTTAAAGATGAAAGAATGATGATGCGGCCCCCTTCCTCACCTGACATAAACATTACTGAGAGGAGTGAGCCTTTCCTAAACAGGAGATTTACAGTAAAGGAAAACAATCTATCACTGGACAGTGTGGGAGGCTTTGGTTGCTGCTGCACAAAAAGTCGACCGTCAGCAAATTAAGAAACTGACGGACTCCATAAATGAAGAGCTTTCTAACCGTTAATGAAAAAAAAGCCAGCTGTAATGGTCGCTGATATTTTTTTTAAATATCAGTAAAGTTTATTTAAATATTTTGAGTTTTTTTTATTCTCACTTTTATGATTAAAAATAAACAATACAAGATAAATTACATTTTCATTTTTATTTTAGTTGCATAATAAAGGGATGCACGCGATGTGGGATTTTTGGCTGATATCCGATATGCGATATTTTAAAACTCCACATTATCCGATAACCGATATCGATACTGATGTTAAAAATGGACAAAAATAAGTAGTGATTGAAAATAGCAGTTTTGTTATCCATTTTCTGACACTTTGAAAATAATAAACTCAAATATATTTTCATATGCTGATATCAAATTGATTTTTAAAACTGCGGTATCCCGATCTATTTTACTTTCAAAAATCTCGTGAAATTTCATGGTCTGGCCTCAATCGACATTGATATTTTGCAAATTCTTGTGAGATTTTGTTATTAAAATAGATAGATACCATATCAATATATCAACATATAAAAATATGGAAAAATTTAGTGAATTTTCTACATGGGATTTACAAGTAACATAACGATGACATATAGCAATATTTCATTAGTAAAAGAGATTGATATGGTGTTTTTAAATGGCAATATATCAGCATATATATGAATATTGGGATATATCAATATTTTTTCCCTCGTCTTTAGAAGTTTTTAAGTCTGTAAAAGAAGTTTTTGAGGAAGAAGAAGAAGTAGTATTTTTATTTATTTTTTTACTTTAGAAACTCAGAAGCTGATCAAATATCGGGTTAAATATCGGGTGGCCGATGTCCGATATTCAGTTTTAAGGCCGATACCGATAGGGGGCCGATTGTATCGTGCATCCCTAATAATTCTCCACCCTAATAGTTGCCCAATATAGTGCAAACATAGATATCCTCCTAAAAAAAGCCCAAATCCCACTTTTACCGTCTTAAATAATCAGGAGTGCTGTAGTTGTTAAAAAATAAAATGAGTCCTAAAAACTAAAGCCTGTCTATTAATTGGGCAAACACTGCATCTTTATATTTCACATATAATTCAGAAATATAAATGTAAAATGAACGGTAGACTTGCGAGGAATTTATATTATTTTTAACATTTTCCAACATGGAGGCTCTTTCTCCATCTATACCTGGACTGACTGCAGCTATAAGATGATTTAAAGGACCTTTCAACATTTTTAGCTACTTAAGGAATAATTGCATTGATTTTCATTGAAGGAAAACTATTTTTTTATATCATGATATGAAAACCACTAGAATGTGTCAGAGAGGGTTTTAAACTGTTTTCTATCACAGCCAGAGCTTTTAAAGCTGCAGAAGAGCCCAACATTGAGAAGAGAGCAGACTTTGACTGAAAATTTGAAGAAAAACAGGGTTCACGCCACTCCCCCACCCTCTGCAGCTTTACTCATGCCTTTACTTCCAAGCTCCACCCCTCTCACAGCATCTGCGCCTCTACCGCATGCGATTCAGGGATTCAGCGATGTGTGAGCTGTGATTGACACTCCATCAGACCCTCACTCTGGCTGTGATTGGTTGTTTTTGACTCGTCCCGAATTATTCTTTCCAGATTGAAATACAGAGCGGTAAGCGGGACCCAATTGAAGCAGTTTTTTTCACAGGTTACGCATATCACATGTACTGCTGTCACGGGCACATAGGGACAGTTTTAGTCCAATATGACAAAAAGTGATTTTTTAAAACTTTTACAGACTTCAGCTTTAAGTTAAACTATAGGTCAGGTGCCTCTGCTCTCTTTCCTTCATGGTGACCCTTGGGATCCCTATTAGAATAAACCTTCACCGCTTGTTTTCCGCCTTCTTTTCCCTCCTCTTTATTATATTAAGGATTATTTAAAGTCAACAGAAATGTATTGATTTGTTTAAAAAGAATTGATTAAAACTAATGCCATTTTGGGGCTTTGTGGATCTTTAAAAGACATCTAATGCTGCGTTCACACCGGGGCACAGCAAAAGCAGCAAAAATAGCGTCTGCTGCTTCGTTTTTGCTGGCTGTACCAGTGAATTCTGACGCTCGTTTCTGAAGCAGCTTTGCTGCTCTGGCTGCCCGCTGAGGTCGCATTGGGCGGAGCTGGCGCTCGCGTTTGGTAGAGACTTCACTAGCCTTTCTCTGCCTTTGCAGCTATATTTTGCTGTGATCGAGGTGGGAATAAAGTAGTTTTAATATGTTTTTAAGTGACAAAATACACCTGAAAACTTCATCAGTGGAGTCAGTTCATCCAGATTACAATCCTGCCTCCCAATGTTATTTCTGTCGGAAGCCGCTCAGACCCCCCATACGGCGATGCGCCTAACAGACGGAATCCAGGGTCATCCTCCTCTGCGGTTTTACAGCGAGTTCACCTCGGCTGTAGGTGTTTTCATCTAAATAATCCGATCTGCAGGCACCAGAATAATAAAGCGAACATATTCTGCCAGCAGATGTATGCATTACCATAAGATTGAGTATGCGTTAATAAAGCTGTTGTTGAGGAGTAATCAGGGCGGTCTGTGTCATCAGCGCTGTGTCTCTCTCCCAGCCAGCTCCCAGATCAGCTTCTCTGGTTGACGCGGCGACGCGGCGCGTCGAGCAGCAAAAATTCAATTTTTCCATCTCGAGCAGCAACGCGTTTGCGGCGCATCACGCGCGTCAGATGCCAAAACGCGCCCGACGCACTGCTTCAGCTGCTCAGACGCGCTGCGCTTGCTGCTCGAAACAGCCGCGGGACTTTTGCACCTTGCGCGCTGACGCGCGTCAACCATTGACTTTGCATGTAAACTCGCTGCTTCTGTGGCGCCAGCTGCCCCCGGTGTGAACGCAGCATAAAAGTCTACTTTTTTTAGATTTGACCCTATTAAAAAACATCCACCGCATCGGACAATTTTTATATTGTACAATTTAGGGCTGAAACAATGGATCGGATAATTTGATTATTTAAACAACAGTCAATTAACTTAATAATTGATTAATTGTTAACCGGAGAAAATACTAAAACATTCCTTTACCTGACTACATAGAGCAATAATTATACAAAGATTGTAAAAAGATATATATACTTTTTTTATTTAAGATAAAAACATTTGCGTCTGTCAATTTGCTCTATTCAGAACTCCTTAAGTGGAAAAGATTGAGTTTCTCCTGGTTTAATATTGTTAAGTCTTAAATCGTTTAATCGAAAGAAAAAAAAATGACTGATTAATTGATTTTCAAAATAATCATTAGTTACAGCCCTAGTACATTTATATTTTTTTTATCCACTGTTTTCATGGCACCATCACAGCCTACCTTAAAACCTGCTATTATTTTTTGGAGTTTACTGCTAGTGAGTCTTAGTTTGTGACCTTGTTGTTCTAAATTGGTTTAATTGTTTTAAGTTTTTTTTTTTTATGGATCAATGTTTTGATTCTTTTTTTTCCCCCCACTATTGTACAGCACTTTGTTTCTTCCGCCCGCTGTTGTTAAACGATTTATGAATAAAACAGAAAGGTTATGTTTATCATTTTGAATAATATACAAATTAAAGCTGTCGAGTATTGGTTCTTTATTGCTAATTTTACTTGTTGACTGTAGAAACACAAAAAAATCCCTTCTTTGCTATAAACTACAAAACCTAGTTCCTAAAAGAATTGGAATTATGTTTACATTTCATTTAAAGTCGTAGGGATGTCATATTTGAATTTCAAATCATTCTAGCTTAAACATGTATATAAATGTACTCTTTATCAGACTATATTATCCCAAACGTTAGAAAATTTCTCTTTAAAAAATCCTGTCTTAAAATCAGCTGGTTTTTTTCGTTATCTTATGCAAGCCAGTTAGTTATACATCAGCTTGAACACCTAAATTCAGCCAATCATATATCAATGGTCATCTGTCAATCAAATTTACATCGATCATAGCATCTTGATTCATATGTGTCAGGTTAATATATACGCAACGGTTGAAATAAGAATATTTTCCTTTCCCATTGAGTTCCGTCCCAGTGTTCACAGGGATGGACGTCTGTGCTTTATCACAAGAGGGAGGAGAATTGGCAGTGTGGGAGGTCGTGGATGAGTCTCCCCTCCGTCATCCATTTTTATTTAGAGGGAGGAGGAAGCGGGGAGATGAATGTTGTGGAAAGGAGGGGGCGCCAGGGGCGGCAGAAAGCTTGGTTTTGGTGTAGAAGGCTTCCAGCCGTACATGTTTGAAACCATTACCTGCACTTAGCGCTGCCGGACTACTGTTGCGCTCGCCTGCTGAACACAGCGAGCGTCCATCCCGTGAACACTGGGGCGCGGAACTCAATGGGGAAGGAAGTGATTCTTATTTCAACTGTTGGGTATATTAGCTTCGCGACATATGAATCAAGATACTATGACCAAAAAATTTGATTGACTGAAGATGAGCGTTGATATATGATTGGACAAATTTGGGTGTTCAAGCTGGCCGCATAACTAACTGGCCTGGATAAGATAATAGAAAAACACAGATTTTTTAAGACAGAATTTTTTTGGGACAATATAGTCTGATAAAGGGGTACATTTATACACACGTTTAAGCCAGAATGATTTGAATTATGTAAATATGATTTCCCTAAGACTTTATGCCTCCATAGAACAAAGGCTAAAATTAGAGGTCCTGTTGAACTACTTGATTAGAAGTTTTTTGTTTGCTTTTCCATTTCGCTCTTTATATAATAATATTAATTGAACAAGGTCATTCCTGCTGGTTTATTAGTCAGCCATCTGTCAGGTAGTCAGTGTGCAGAAGACTCTCAGTCTTTCATGTAATTAAAGGAAATGTATGGAAAACCTCCTTCAGCCATCTGTTCAGCTCATAGCAACAGGTGGAGGTGGTTACCCTATGATCCATGAGGAAAACAGCAACAGTATATGTCAATGGGATATTTACAGGTAAAGGACAATTCAATTAGAAAGTTATAGACTTTTTTTAATAGTGTAAAAAAAAAAAAATATATATATATATATATATATATATATATATATATATATATATATATATATATATATATATATATATATATATATTCCTAAAAGAAAAAAAATAAAAAAGTTGTACAACTTTGTTTTCAGGTCAACTTTGACCTCAAATCAACATTAAAACTATTATTATTTAGAGGCATACTAATATTACGAAGTGGCAATGAATTTAAGTTCACACAGTAGACGGATCAATTATAAATTCTTTATAAAATTGTAAAGTTCTCCTTAAACTAACCCGAATTTTAAGCGGAAGAACATTTAAACTTTGCTGTTTACAGAGAAGTTAGACTCGGATGTGAAATCCTGCTCTTCTGTTGCTGTTTTTACCTTTTTCTGCGTCTTTCCTGCCTCTTCCTCCGGTTTCTTCCTCCGCTCCCCTCCTGACCTGCTGCTTCTGCTGCTTTTCCTCTGAATGAATGAGCAACACACGCAGCTGAGTCAGGAGCGCGCGCGCGCGGGGTGCGGTAGCGCGTGCGCACGCGCAGGTGGAGTGAAGATCCGTCTATTTGGCAAGGTGCGCTGTGGCTCAATCATTTCTCTTCCAAGCTGCGTCATGTGATGATATCAGTGAGATAAAACAGGTTAGGCTGAAAAAAGGGAAAGGATTTAAAAGATAAGGGAGAATCTTTCTTCTGTGAATAAATGTAGCCGTATGTTAAGAACCGTCAAAGTTTTTAGTCTAAAAGAAAACATATGGAGGCCATTCATTTTGTTTGAAAAAAAAAAATGTGTTTCTCTGAAAAGATATGATTGGAAGCTAAAAAATTAATTGTAAGTAATAAAAAAATAAAAAAGGAATTTTCTATTTGAAGACTTTTTTGTAATTTAAAAAAATGGAAACAGATTTTCTGCGAATGATTTGAAATTGTGAAGCGATTTATACTTTCAAAACGCATTGCGTAAATACCAATCACTATGATCAGGGGCGGTTCTAGACCAAATGTTTCAATGGGCCGGGGCGGGGGCCCAGCATGTTTTCATGGGCGCACAGAAAAGCATGAAGCAAAAAGACATTAAGAAATCTGTATGAAGTGAAATTTCTATTCATTTAGGTTTAATTAAAATTATATGTCTTCCAACTGAAAATGTTTATTTTTGGCTTGAAAATATTCATTTGGATTATTGTTAAAATCTAAATAAATATCCCTTAGCATAGCAAAAAAGCTGATAAAACAATTGTCCCTATTTAAATATCTAAAAGATCAAAAAAAGCTATTATTTGGAATATTGGGTCAATAGGCATTCATAATTTAGGAATTTTACATATTTCTAAATTTGTTCTAATTACTGTTTTCTATAAGATCTGAATTAGAACTCAGGAATAACTGATAAATTCAGGTTGTTTTTTCTCTAGTCAGAAAAGTCTAAATAAGATGAAAATAGTTGAACTGTAGAAAAAACACATTTTGGAAAGAAGAAAATGCTGTGCGGTTTTTAAATAAAACTCAGATAAAGCTTCAAACTTCAAGAGGCCTGAGTTATTTGTTCTGGTTCTTGAGGCTTCAAGAACAAATGATTTATTGCGTCTGACTAGTCACACTTTACAAGAAAGCCAATATTTCCAGGAAGTCCAGTCCTGGATCTCTCAATTATATTTTCATATTTTGCTCTCCAGCAGATGCTGATTTTACATTTTAAAGATATGAAAGATTTATATTCAATCCATGATCTTCAGACCAAGTTAAAAGTGACATCCTGCACAAAGAGAGCATCACTCAGAGAAGTAACCACGAGATTAAAAGCTCATGGAAACTTTGGAGGAGCTGCAGGGATTTACAGCTCAGGTGTGAACATCTTTAAACAGGATGAGTACTGGTTCTACTTCAGAAATCTGGCATTTGTTGATGGAATAAAAGCAAGATAAAAGCTTCTCAAAAGCCATGGTTAGACTGAATAAAATCAGAGGCAAAAGATCTGTAGTGATAAACTTTACAGCTTTCTTATTTTAAAACAAGGTGGCGACAGCATCATTCTTGGGTTCTTTAGTTAAGGCAGCTGAGCAACATTTGAAGACAACTTGTTTGAGGTTCCAAATCACCTAATGCTGAAGCAGAGGTTCATGTTTTAGCTTGAGAACCTAAATATACATCCAGAACTAAAACAGAATAGATTAAATATTACTCAAGTTAAATGGGTCCATTCCAAGTCCTATTAACCCCCAATTTTCGGTAAAATTTAATTGAGAGTCAAAGCTGAACATTTCTTAAAAGCTTTATTTATAGCTTTATTTGCAAGGGTATTGGAATTATCTCAAGTCACTTTACAGTATAATTTAAAACAGATTATATAGTTAGATTGGTAAAATGTTTTCTATAGATGTAATCCCTGCTGATGGAATCCAGTCCTTGACTTAGCAGGATTCAGACCTACTGGATGAAAATGTAGGGACAGTAGACAATCACTTGCACTGGGTCATTGATTTTAAAGCAATCACTTACACTGAGCATGCATCCAGTGAGAGTGGAGAGGAAAAACTACCTTTTGTTTTGAATTTTTACAGTACTAGTGGCTCAGTTTTTTTCTGAAAAAAGGCTGACAGGCAAGGGGTTATGAGAAAGGGGGAGAGAAATGCAGCAAAGGACCGCAGGTCAGATTTGTACTCAGGTCGGCGGCATCGCGGACTAAAGGCCCATTCATACCTCACGTTTGGCCTGCACGTCCGTATTTCTGTCCGTACATTCTATCCGTTGACTCCTTCATACCTCCGTCCGTTGAGGTGCGCAATAACCCGTATTTCCTCTAGGTGGCGGTGCGCAAGCCAATGATTGCGTCATTGATCAAAACATGGCGATGGTCCAAGACCTGATTCTGTTGACATTTTGTACTAAAACTCAATATGGCGCCCCACCGTTTTCGGTAGTATTGCTCGTATTGATCGTTTGGTCCGTGGCGTAGCTCCCAATTTTCGTGTCAAGAAATGCGGGCCAATCGGCCAGTTAGAAACGTATGAAGCTTACTCCTGCATTATCCGTCTTTGCATTGAAGTATGAATGGGCCTTAAAGGGAATAGTACACCCAAAACATGATTAGCCTTCATTTTTCTACTCACCCCCATGCTGAACAAAACTCTGGAGTACTTTTGATATCTCAAATGCATCTGGAGATCTGGGAGGCTTCTTGCTGTCTGCTGACATTCAAATAATGAGGTCTATGAGCCGAGGCGAAAAGGTCCATAAAGTCCACAACGTGTCAATATTCCTCCATACTGCTGGTCCAATGTATTCCAAGAGTCCTGAGTGGGTAGCATCCAGAATTTACAAAGAAGGTCATTTAGAATGTTTTTAGAGCATAAACAGTAGTGTATAGGACTTCCCTGGCACATGCGCTCGACGCTACGGGAGCCGGCAGACCAACCCAGCGCATTCAGCTAGGCAAAGAGCTCATGCTCTTCCTCAACACACAAGTCCTCAGACATTTTTTGCCGTTGTTTCTTTTTCTTTGCACAGGTAAACAGCACATTTCTTCTTCTACGCTTACATTATTAGCAGAGCAGGCGGCTGAATGTAGCACTTTCATGTCTGGTTTTGGTCTGCGGCTCGTGTGGCGTCACGTAACAGCGCCCGGAGCAGCGCTTTTAGGAAATCCTTTACACTACTGTTTTATGCTCTAAAAACATTCTAAATGACTTAGTTCAATAGTAAATTCTGGATGCTACCCTCAGGACACTTGGAATACATTGGACGAGCAGTATGGAGGAATGATTGCGTTTTTTTGTGGACTTTTATATGGACCTTTCTGTCACCGGTCAGCCGCAGACCTCCATTATTTGAATGTCAGCAGACAGCGGCAAGAAGCCTCCCAGATCTCCAAGATGCATTTGAGATATCAAAAAGTACTCAGAGTGTTGTTCAGCATGGAGGTAGTAGAAAATGAAGGCTAATCATGTTTTGGGTGTACATATTCACTTTAAGGCCTTGGTACATGGGTTGTGCTTGGCACTAACCACTTTCAGCCACCTGCACACCCGGAAAAACTGCCTTTTAACAAGGAAGAAACCTTTTGGGCTCAGTGTGAGCGACCTTTTGCATAGGCCGACTGGGGTTCAAGGAGACAGAAGTCAGGACAAAAAGCACAGATTTATAAATACTTTCCATCTTAGAAAGTTTAACAGTAAACTAGCTCCATAGGTGTCTCTGTCCGGGAAAGAAACAGTTAAGCAGACCCTAGCCCTGAGCATGTTTTTTTTTTTTTTTTTTATGTCAAAGAATGAAAGAGTTCACATACAGTTAGTGATGATGCTACAATGATGAGATGATTAGAGAAAAAACACAGAATATAGTTGAATTCAGTAGAACTCATTAAAAGTGGCCCCTATGTCCTCCAACAGTCTAAGCCTATGGCAGCATAATTATATAGAGATAGCTCAGGAGCCACTGCTGACTATAAGATTTATCAAAAAGGAAAGTTTTAAGCCTAGTCCTAAAAGTAGACAGGGTGTCTGCCTCACAGACTAAAACTGGTAGTTGGTTCCACAGGAGGAGCCTGATAACTAAAGATCTGCCTCCCATTCTACTTTTAGAAATTCTAGGAACCACTAGTAAACCTGCAGATTGAGAGCGAAGTGCTGTTTTGGAACATAAAGGAACCTAAACTAACTGGAAACACTGTGGAAAAAATATTACGTTTAAATAAAAATGACTATAACCCTTAATTTTGCTCATCATTGCCCAAGTTCACTTCAATTCAATTTCAATTGAGTTTATTTCTATAGCGCCAATTCACAACACATTTTTATCTCAAGGCACTTTACATTTCAACCAGATCATACAGTCTGATTCAAAGTTTTCTATCTAAGGAAAACCAGTTAATTGCAGCGACTCATTGACTCAAAAGGCAATCCCTCACACTAAGCATGCTTGTAGCGACAGTGGAGAGAAAAACTCCCTTTAACAGGAAGGAAACCTCCAGCAGAACCAGGCTCAGTGTGATGATATCATGCGCTGCTGAGGCCGACTAAGGGGTTCAAAGGAGACAGAATCAGAGATAGAAAAAGCAGCTGTAGTAAAGGCGGCCCCATCCAGGAAACACACAGCCAGGCAGGCGGAAGCTCTAAGCCAGCTCCCATGTCAGAGGATGAAGAGAGCACATCCAGTTAGATCACGGTCAGAGAAACAGGACTACACTGGAAAACAGGCCCGATCTCAACATTTATAAACAAAGGTGTTAATGGCAGCAGCACAGCTGATATTCACTACTCCAGGATGGAGTCACAGCCAAACAGGAACAGATGAGTTGAAGCTACTATGAGA
The DNA here is from genome assembly GCA_018398635.1 of Cyprinodon brontotheroides. Taxonomy (NCBI): domain Eukaryota; kingdom Metazoa; phylum Chordata; class Actinopteri; order Cyprinodontiformes; family Cyprinodontidae; genus Cyprinodon; species Cyprinodon brontotheroides. Next base: position 7,314,782 of record JAGKQL010000057.1, read on the forward strand.
AAAGGCAGAGAGCAGAACGCTAGAGATTGATGTAACAGATTCTGCAGAGTGGAAAATAGAGATAGAATCAACCAGAATGATGAAATAGGGGTCCTTATGTCCTCCAGCAGTCTAAGCCTATAGCAGCATAACTATAGAGATAGCTCAGAATAACCTGAGCCACCTAGCCTATAAAGATTTATCAAAAAGGAAAGTTTAAACCTAGCCTTAAAAAGTAGACAGGGTGTCTGCCTAGACAGGACTAAAACTGGTAGTTGGTTCCACTGGAGGAGGCAGATAACTAAAAGATCTGCCTCCCCATTCTACTTTTTAGAAATTCTAGGAACCACTAGTAAACCTGCAGATTGAGGCGAAGAGTGCTGTTTGGAACATAAAAAGGAACCTAAACTAAGAGAAGCATGAGCTCGCTTTTTAACTTTAATCAGAACTCAGGTGGCAGCATTTAGGATTAGCTTAAAGCTTTTAGCCACATTTTATTGACTTCCTGATAGATTTTCCTTAAATTACTTTGTTTTGTTCTATCAGATAAAGTCCTGATAATATAAGTGTGTCAATTTATTTATTTTGAATGAGAATGAGACGAAAACAGTTTTTTTTTAGTGGGTTCTACTTTAAAAAAAAAAAAAAAAAAAAAAATTGTTTATTTCTGATTATTTGAACCCTCATCTTAAGACATTTTGCTCTGTCAGCGTTCAGGACAATGTAGTATTTCATGAGCAGAGACAGATGATAAGCTTCCAAAACAAATTGGCTTTTGCTGATTCAATACTGCGCTCTCTGGAGATAAGACACCCTAATGTGTGACCTATTGTACTTTCACATTAAGTACATTTAGGCGTTCAGGTTTGTCACTGCAACACCCAGAATAGAGCAATAAATGTCAACCTTTGTCCTTTTAGCTTTAGTTATATGGAAAAAACAAGGTAATGACCCTCACATTGACTCAAAGATGACTTTGCTATCCCTCAGAGTAATGATTAAGCTGTGGTGAACGTCTGCAAAATGAATTTCTGTATAAGCATAACACCTTTTCCTGTTCATTAAATATCTGTATTGCATAAGATCTGCTGCATGTGTTGGATAGAATAAAATAGAATAAAAATCCCTTCATTTTACCACAATGGGGAAATTCTGGTGTTTATGGCGGCAAAAAATTATAGATGAAAATGGTGACACAAATATGGACCTTTGGAAAATGTATGAGAATAACACAATAGGGGTGTGCAGGTGGCGCAGTGGTTAGCGTGCCCGACCCATGTATGGAGGCCTTAGTCCTCGATTCGGCCGACCCGGGTTCGAATCCAACCTTTGTGAAAAACTGAAAAAAAAAATAAAAGAATGAAGAGTTAAAAGCTAAAGAATAAAATACTGAACTGTGAATTGTTTTAACAATATAAAACTGTGCACCTGGAGAATAAATAACCAATATACAGCTGTGGACATTTTTGCAGTAATGGATATTTGAAAATAGCAGCAACACCAGAGATGTGCAAAATGATGACAGCAACGTGTTATTTACAGTAAGCGACTAAAGTAGAAACTGTGCAAAATCAGCATAAAGGTCAAACTTATTGAAGTTGTTGGGAACAGTGGTGGTCAGGGACGTGCACAGATAGACACTAGGTGGTGCTAAAGCACCGGCCCTTTTCACACTCTGGACAAAAAAGTACCCTCCTGAAAATGTGTTTTGGGTTTTTTTTGTCTTTGGCCCAAAATACTAATTATGAATTTGAAAGCCTATCAAACAAAGAGTCTAGATTTTTGAAATTTAACCCTAACCCTTCATAGAGCCTTGCCTTGGTGAAAGGCCACCTAACCATCCAGGTAACTAAACAAACGTATTTACCGCCTTTAGCAACCGGTTAGTTCGCAGCATAACGTCTTTAATGGCCTCTATCAGGCACCAAGGAACATTTTTAAATTCAACTCTTTGATTAAATTAGAAAAAAATTTAACTTAAAGTATCTCATACATGTAATAATTGATTTTTCGGTAATGGGACTCGCTGATGACATCTATTTGACTTTTTATGCTAAATACAGCAACCAGGTTATCTTTTGTCTGTTAAACATTTAAAGGCAAGAATAAAGGAAATGATTACAACTCATATAAATTACTTTAATAAAGTTCTATTCTGCTAAAGTGGAGGGAGTAGAAGAAGCTGCATTTTCAGTTTCTGTTTATCTGGGACTGCCAAAAATGACCTGAAATAATGTAAAATTTCCAGAAAATAATTGTATTCTACGGAGCCCCTCTGATGACATGGTCAAAAAAAATTTTTAATTGTGGCCATGAAATAAGTTTAATGTGTCTTGCCGCAGAAATACTTATTAATAATATTAATATAATTCCTGGACAACTGGGTAAGCAAATGGTAGCACCTTCTGTAAGGTCTAAAGCGGCTCGATTTGCTTACCAGTCGGTCTCGCCAGTAACGTGACATTTGTTGCTAAGGCGCCATTTTAGGTGGAAAAGGTGTAGTGTAATAACAACCGCAGCATAGCTAAGCGAAGGACTAAAGGCCCGTTTACATAGCAGCTTCTGTCCAAGATAAGTCATTACAGTTAACATAAGCCTGAAAACAGGGAAGGATTTATTGATATTATTAATAAGTGACTGATACACACTAAGCATTAACTTACTGCTCGATATTGCGTTATACTTATTGCGTCGGCGCAATCAAATACTACTTAAATCAGCCAGCTAATTAAACATTTTTTGACGTAATCATCAGAGAAACTCAATATGTCCCACTTAATCTGAGAGGGAAAATAAGATGATCTGTCAGTGGAATGAGAGTGTTTAACCTTTAACATAAGATTATTACATATTATGCACTTAAAATTAGATAATAGATTTGGGTTTTTCATATTTTAAATGTAAATCTTAGTTCATCTGCAGATTGTCATTTATACCCAAGTGACTTAAAGATATTTGGGAATCCTGGGCTTTATATTAGTAGCTTAATATAGATCTATATTATTATTTGAAATTGTTACCTATTTAAGTGACACCAATGTGGCATTGCTACCAAGGGACTCCGGAAGATCATTAAAACCTCAGCATCAGGCAGTGTTTGGCTGTTGGCAGCTCCATGAAGCGTATAAGGTGCCCTTTTTTCAACCTAAGCATCTGCCTCCAAAAATGTCTGTGAACGCCACTGGTGGTGGTTATAGAGTCTTACAGCTGCTGGGAGGCAGGATCTGTGATAACTCTCCCTGATGCATTTACGGTGCAGCACCAGTTCTGCTCCTGCATCCAGTTCTGCAACAGTTTCATGCTGGCGGGATAGAATATCAGACTGAGATGTTCATTTGGTTAGGATCCTTTTGTTTCCCACCTACTGCACTGAGTCCAGAGGGCATCTAGTCTTACTGATGGCCTTCCTGATCAGCTTATCCAGCCACTTTCTCTCAGCTAAAGACAGCTCCAATGATGATGGCTGATGCCACTGTCATAGAAGGTCTTTAGTAGCGCCCCCTGCACTCCAAAACACCTGAGTCTCCTCAGTAGGAAGAGTCTGCTCTGGCCTTTATTATAAATAGCCGAAGTGTTGTGAGTCCAGTCCAGTTTGTTATAGGATGGATGAGCTTAACTGTTCCAGAGGTAAACGGTAAAAGTGAATATCACTGTTTTTGCTTAGCAGCTGTATGAGCAGTGACTTTATAAAAAAAAAAAGCTTTTCAAACATTCTGAGAATTTGATGTTCAGGATTATTCTGATTTCATGTTTTTTGTTGAACCATTGACAGCCGCGAGTATATGGAGTGCATTTGGTGCCTTTATTGCTGCAAGCAAAGAACACATTTTTTAAATGAAAAGAACAAACAGAGACACACTACCATGCTCACACTAACTATTTTTTTCTTAGCCAAATTACCTAACAGTCATGGTTTTGGATTCTGGGAGGAACCTGGAGTACCCAGAGAGAGCCACACATGCACAGGGAGAACATGCAAACTTAATGCAGTAAAACATCGGGCCAGAAATTGAACCCAGAACCTTCTTACTGCAGTGATACAAGCTGGACCAGACTGCAGCCCTGAAAGAGTCCTTAATACAACTATTCCTTATTCCAGCACATTAATTATGTTTTTGATAAAAATCCTTTTGCTATAATGACATCAGAACACTTATAATATTAAGTGTGTCTCAGTTGTGTCTTTTGTCGCTATATTTAGTGACTTTTAGGACGCCTCTAGCACATTTATTTTAAAAAAAGCACCTAGCGCCAAATCTAGCGACTTTTTTCTGCTACTGGAGACTCTGGCGACAACATCTAAAAGCAGCGAACTCTGCTCTCCAGAGCAAATAGATTGGTAACCCCGCCTCCTGCTGTCCTCTATCTTGTCTGCTGTCATGATTCATGCAGATTTCATCCAAATGAAAAATGGAGAACAGATAAGCACATCATGGCTTGTCAGCAGTGAAAAGAAGGACTGGTAGGTGAGCTTAGTGCTTGGAAAAAATCTTTCATTCCTTTAGAGACAGCATGAAAAGTCAGCTGAGTACAAAACATAGAAAGGAAAACAGCAAGAAGAAAGGGACAAAACCTATAACAAATAATGGATGTCTATTCTATTAAAATTTCTCTATCTGTATAACGGATCTGTTTTATGTGTTTTCTTCTCAATTCAGAGGGCCCCCAGCCTGTATTTGCCTAGGGCCCCAAATTTCCTAAATCTGCCCCTGCCTCGCATACAGCATTTACCCAGAATGCATTGTAATCTGATGTCAACATCCGTGTGACAATATGTGATGTAAATCTATTAAAACTTATCAACTTACAGTATTTTAACTGTATTTTATTTGCATTAAAAATAAAGATTTTTGTCAAATAGATTTAGTTGTTTTAAATAATCATGGATTCCTTAAGTCTCTGCTGAGTGTTAAGGTGAAGGTGACAGTAAACAGACAAAAAACGATTGAGTCATGAACATGGCACAGTGTTCTTCTAAGAATGGGAGTCGAGACAGAAGAAAGAGGAAGACTAGTCAGTTTATTTATTTACTGACCTTTTATTATTTACAGTAATCAGTCGCCTATTAAATGAAAAAACGATTCCATGAACCAGTATTCTTCAGCTCCATCATCAGTTTTGTTCTGATTCCTCGTCTGAAGTTTAATAAAAAAGGGGGAAAAAGTGTCAAGGTCTTTGGCATCAACATTACCAGCTTAAACGTCAGAAGATAACGCAGTACTCATCTCTGCAAGGCCTGGCTTCCACAGAGACCCTTCATCTGATTAAAAGACTAAATTTATAACTTTGGCCTGGATAGAGAAAGGGAAACAATTTTATCCTGTTGCTTTTCTGGGTGGGTTAAATGGCACAAAAATCTGATTGTGTTTCTTAAAAATAACCTTGTGTTAGAGGCATGCGAGTTAGAGTTGAGGGGTTTGACATAGTTTGGCAGTTGAATTCCTTCTGTGTTTTTCTATGTGCGAATTGTTAAGCTCACTATTATCACCACATCCTACCAGTACACCCAGCACTTTGAAAATGACTGCTGAATTAATAATTGGAGATCTATTTAAATCCTGCTACCCCTCTGTAGCGGACATGTTATCTGGACTGATTTCGACTCTGCTAAGTGAACCCAAGGGCAGATTATACTTCTGCATCCGCAAACGTCAAATGTCGCTTGGGTCTGGTCACGAAATAGTTTATCTGGTATGCTTCTGCACCGTCGGTCTGGAATTTCTAAGAAAACACAGCAGTTTCCCGCCAAAGCGCAAGGGGGAGCCTATTCGAGAACTCGCAAGAACTTCGGCCGATGGTCACGAGAATTTGGGCGCTGCCAGCTGGTGTGTTTATCTTCCAAAACAACAATGGCGCCGCCTCTGCAAGATATGGTGGTCACGGAGATGGGATTCCAGAGTTGCTAGATATCTAAGAAGAACAGGTTCTCGTTAATGGAGCCGAACCTCCTCGACAACTTTCGTCGAAGGTCCATAGTAAGTTGTACCGTTTTAAAAATGGCGCACTCTCGCACCGACCGAGAAGGACCACCACACACAGTCGAAAGGCATAATAAGCAGAAGTTTGCGCCATTCCGGTCCTAGTCCCGCCACAAGGTTTGAGGTGGTCGGGAAGTTCGGTCAGGCATTGCTCAACAACAGTAGCGCGGTGTATGTGCTAGCACATCTGGCAGGCCAATCAAATTGTCAGGGCGGCTTTTTATACGATGATGGACAGATGATCAACAGTAACGTAATCAAATCCCACGCTGACCAAAGCGCCGCTATGACAACAATGGCTGCGCTGGAGAGTTGAGGTGCAGTAGATTCTGCTATTAGGTCTGTTCTAGAAGATATCGACACAGCAAATTAATTTTAAAAGAGGAACAGAGAAACAGCCGATCAAGGCTCATCTTCTTATTCTAGGAGTGAAACTGCACGCTTTGTTTTTTATTTGACAAACAACTATGCATCGCCTAACGACACGCCACGCACTCCTCGCTTGCTCTTATTGGGTTGTAGGTCTATCCCAATCTGAGTAGCAGAGGCATTTTTTCCTGGTCTGATTCAAAACACGCCCCATAATCACAGCTCTATATGGAGCAGAATCAGACTCCATATCATTCTGACTAGAATTGAGTAGGACTAGGGTCAGGCTAATCAATAAGGACCAATCACAACTTGCTTTTTGTCTGCGCACTTCTCGCTTCTTTAGGTCTGTGTGGGTTTGGCGACCCGCCCGATGCGGAGTCAGGATTTTTTTTGAGGTGCGCGACGATGGTTGCAGAACCAGAGACAGATTTTGACGGTTAAAGGGGCTATGCCTCAGAAGCATAAATTGGCCTGTAGGATTACACATGTTATTAATTGCCTCTTTGCAAATAGAATGAATTGAACTGAAATTTTCATTGCATTCACATTTGATCACATCTTTTGTTCATGGAAACTGAATTATTACCCATCTGCTTGTGAATTTTTGTTGTTTTTATACTTACTTCTGTATACAAGTGTTTTGTTTCTATTCAAAGGTTGAAAACATGAAATTATCGTTCAAATGAGCAGGTAATGGGGCTCAGTGGCGCAGAGGGTAGCACTGCTGCATTGCAGCAAGAAGGTTACAGGTTTCATTCCTGCATGGAGTTAGCATGTTCTCCCTGATAACCCAACCTGATTTAATACAGTAATAAATCACCGCATGTTGTCCAACGACAGGGTCTAATTTCACATGCGCCGCTTCTCCTGTTAATACGGTAAAGCCCTCCGGCACCAGGCAACACGTGATCCAAATTATCCAATCAGTTGCTGTCAGTCTGGGTTGCTGCTGCTGCTACTTTTTGACACAGCAGGAAAACCTGTGGCAAGCCGGGCGAGACAAAACAGGCTGCAAAACAGAATTGCAGCCTGTTTTGCAATTCTCATGCATTATACATTAAATTTTTTTATTTTTTTTCCCTCCTACCTTCTGATATGAGGTAAACCAAACTCTGCAGCACAACCACGCAACAAGTGGCCGACCCCTAAAAATGTTCTTAGAAATTTTCAAGTCAGTAAATACTGTGTCTCTTACTTTTGCTTCGCTATATTCAGAGATGGGAAGTAATCGAAGTACAAATACTTCGTTTATGTACTCAAGTAGATTTTTCTGATATTTTTACTTTACTTTTACTACTTATTTTTATGGCGATTTTTTACTTCTACTTCCTTTACATTTTTACACAAATATCTGTACCTTTCTACTCACTTACATTTTTAAAAATTGTCTCATTATACTTTAGTTTTTGAATCATTTTCAAATGGAGTTATCGTTATTAATTTTTTACGTCATCAATACAAAATTCAATTCCATTGGATGTGAGATCACCGTTGACGCATTCACTACAAGGAATGAATCGACAGATTCGGGCGGTATTCATTAGCTGCAAATCATTGCAGCTTGCGGTATGTGGCGTTAGCGATAGTAGCATGGGCGGCGAGATGATTGAAAATGAACACATGAGGAGATCTAGTCCCTATTGGCAGACATCCGGTACCCAAATGTAGGTAATGCGGCATGAAAAAGTGGTTTCTACTTTTACTTTTATACTCTTTTGTAAGTATATTTACAAGCCTGTACTTTGTTACTTTTACTTGAGTAAAGAAGTTTACCCAGTACTTCCACTTTTACCAGAGTATTTTTAACACACAAGTATCTGTACTTTTACTCAAGTCACGGAAAGTGAGTACTTCTGCCATCTCTGGCTATATTACAACACTTTGTGTTGATCTGTCGTGTTAAATCCCAACTAAATACACTAAAATGTGCTGCATTATCACAAAATGTGACAAAAAACAGTGTAAATAGTTTTTCAGTATGAAAAATAGAGACGCAATTGTTTTAAATCTAAACAGCAAAAATAAACAACTGGGAGAGGAAATTTTTTATTTTCATTTTTGCTTGATAAACAGTAAAGAGCCATTCTTACTCTGTTCAGGAGACAAGGAAATAGTCATAAAAGCTTACATCCATATTTCATACTGAATTTATAACATAATCTGCATCAACTCAACCCAGGAAACAGATTGAAGCTCATCAGCAGTCCAGCCCGATAGAGGAGGAATTCAGTAAAATGCACAGCCATAACATTGAATTAATTGATTGCATTAACTCCATGCAAGTAAATACTGCCACAATGAAACTGGAAATATACATATACAGCAGGAGGGTGTAAACGCCAACCGCTAAGAACAACAGGAATATCGTAGCATGCTGCATGGTTTTTTTCACTGTCTCACAGAGCAGCTAGGTGGGGTTCAGAGAATACACGGAGGCGTTTGTCATTTTTTCAGAAAACTGAGATAATAGAAGAGGCTTTTGCAGGGTAAGTCTCCAATTGTAGGACACCCGTTTCTCTATATGTATAATTTGCATGCAGCTTTTTAGATTTTGTTCTTGCACGACGTTCATGCATTTTATTTGCGCTTTATGTTAATGAAAAAGCAGTGCATAATTGTATAAAAAAGAAGAAAGAGAGGGATTCAAACAGGTAATAAATATACTGTACAGTAGAAAGAGCACAACAAGAGACTGCAGCCATAATAACATCTAGAACCATAACTTTATAATATAGGAGGAAAAGCATCAACAGGAGGGCGCCGCGTGTCGGGGTGACAGGATAAGGAGTAGTCCGGGTGTTTGGCCGCATGCAGGCCAGCTGGAGAGGAGACGCAGGCGTACAGAGCTTCCTGGTCACAGCTGCTATTGCACTGCTGCTGTAGGTTGGGGGAGTTAGGAGTTGCCCTAACTGTCTGCAATGGTTTGCAGAGAGAGAAGCACAAGGTGGGTGTGCAGAGTGCAGGAGGACGACCCGCCCAGTCCCAAAAATCCTCAAATCCACCCCCCATCCACCTGCAAATCTCTCTCAGAGCTGAAGCCTTTTCTCGGATCGTTGACTCCATTCTGTCTCCTCTGGGTGGCTGTGGGAGAGAAGAATAGGCAATAAGTTAGAGGTAGAACGAAATATCTGTCAGGTTTCTGTTATGTTTTTCTTTTGAGTATTCAGTCTTACTTTACTCCTTGTTTTCTCCATGTTTTTTAGTCCTAGTAATTTAATTATCATTTTGTTATTATTTCCAGTCTTCCAGGTTTGCATTTGTTGCTCTCTACTGCCCTCTTTATATTTCTCCTTCTTCCCTAGCTCTTTCCCTCTCTCTTGTTCTGTGCACACCTGCATCCCAGTTTCCTCATTAGCCCTCTCTTTGTCTCTCAGTCTCCTTTAAAAGCCCTCTCTCTTCAGTTCCCCTTTGCTGGGTCCTCGTCAAACACCGTCAAACTTGCTCCAACTCCTTCTCTCTGTGCCATCCTCCTTATGACCCCTGATGTCTCCATGGTTTCTGGTACGTTTGGACTAGTTTTCATGTTTTGATTTTTGGATTTTTGGACTCCTAGTTTGTTTGGACTTTGTTTTCTTTTTGGATTTTTGGATAACCTGCCTCTGTTTTCTGTTAAGTCATTATTAAATCCACAAAAGATTCACCTCTGCCTCCCTGCCTCTGCTTTTGGGTCAACTAACCATAGCCAAATCGTGACAATATCTGTGACCATTGAATGTGCTAGAAGTCTGCCAAAAGTGCACATAAAAACTCACACAAACAGTTTAATTTAACACATTTTGGAAGGTTCTATGAATGCAGGCTTGATATATCAAAGCAATCCATCCTCCTCTGTGATTTTTGTTTTTGTTATCCATCTTTGATGAGCCTTTTTATCCATTAATATATTCTCTCCTACCCAGCTGTGGCTCTGTTTCCATGCCTCATGTCTACTTTAGTCACCAAAGTCTCTTTCCCAATGAAAATACCACATTAAAGCGTGTTTTTCAAATTTGGGCCGAACAATCAGCATTTAGCTCCCTGGGTCTAACTCCTCGCTGGCACCTGCATGGCCTCTGTCACCCCACAGCTGCGTGTCTGGTGACACCATCACACTGGGTTTGCGGTGATGATGTCACTAGTGTGGCAGAAATCAGGAAAGTAAACAATGGAGAGCAACATGAATCCAGGGCGTACTCAATGTGCTGTATTGTTTCTCTCTATTATCTGTCCAAATCCTTCCCACAAGAGCTGCTCACAGATGGCAGCCCACTTCCCTCCAACTCCCAGTGAAATCCCCTCCAACTTCCAGCCACTGGAGTGACCCCCTCTTTCATGTTTTTTTACTCGGACTCCACCCTTTCACTAACTTACAGGGTCTGACCAGGAGATGAAGATTCTCTTTAAATCTTAATGTCTACAAACCATGACAGAAAGAATATTTTAGTACAAAGATTGATCCACTTTTTTTCTGGATAGCCAAAATAGACCCATCGTGTTCTAAAACTGATCTTTTGCAGTAACCCTGTGTGTTGCTGAAGGGGTCAGGATGAAAGACAGATTCCTCCTCTCCAAAGAAAGAAAAAAAGCAGCACTGTATAAAATCTTGTTAACCAGAATGCGTTAACCAGGAAACTGTCATGATCTTGGCACTGATGACTGGCTTAATTACTAATTCCATTCACCTGTCTAACTCTGCCTAGTTTCTCATCACTGCTCATCTGATCCACCTGCTCCTGCCTCTATTTAAGGCGCTTGCATCCAGACATCAGAGCCAGATTATCTTGTTCTCTCTAGCCAGTTTTGTTTTTAGCGTACGTTAGTGTTTCTGATTTCCTGATCCTGTTTTGCCTCTCAACCTCTAAGCCTTTCTGTTCCTGACCTGTTTCTGTCCTGTTTTTGGACTACTGCTCGTTTTCCAGAGCTGCAGCATCTTGGACACTCTGGGCGGCACCCGCCGCATCTTGTTGGCAGCCCACCGGCTGGATTCTACCTCGTTCTATGGGCATGGACTGTACTTGCAAACCAGAGTTATCTGTGAAAGACGCTATAGCCACTGCTAGAGCCGATCTGCAGCCCGTAGTTCTAATAAACGCCTTTTGAATAATTCCACTGTCTGTCTTGCCTAAATGCTTGGTCCTTCTGTTCTGAGAGTGGAAACAGGTTTATAACTATTCAAAAATCTAAGAAAAACACAGCTGTTCTAAACACAGAGAAAAATGGTGGCGGCAGCACCATGATGCTGGTTTCTTTTGGGTTTTTTGTACAAATACAGTTTATATGAAGGTTGTTGAAATAATATATAAAATATACTAGATGCATGAGCACAAAGCTTTAGTTTATAGACTTAAAAGCTGATGATAAAAAATAACCCCCCCAAAAATAATAATAATGATAATAATAATAAAAAAAGAAACTTTATATGTTGGCCACCTGGGGAGCTAGACGTTGAACTTCCAGGTTTAGGGTCATTCTATGCTAAGCATATAATCTACCATACGAGAAATCCACCAAATTTTCAAATGAATCCTTGCAAACGGACCAGGTTCTCATGAAGTCCTTGTCAAACAACATCTACACACATATTTATACATATATGATGTCCAAATTTCTCATTTATGGCCCTGCATACACATTAAATGGGTCAAACATTTGTTTTTATCTGTAATTACATAGAAAACATGTAATTATATGACTTGAAGAGACGCATTCCTGTTTCCTCTAGATCAATACAGGAAAAGTGAGGTGACACTTTATTGTATGTCTTATACTGTGCTGTTCTTTTTACATCCCTTCGCAAGTGATGAAGCAGAGACTGAAGACGTTAAATCGTTATCTCCCTTTTATCTCTTTTTTCTTTCATGTTTTCTCATTTTTCCTGCTTTTCCTTTCCTGTTCTACTTACATTACAGTGCCCATATAATCTGTCAATACTACCTGCATGATCCATAATAAAGCTAATCTTATATAGCGTAAATGTGAGCAAAACATATGGCTTATAGCTGTACTGCAACTCCACTTGTGAAAAAAATCTGTTGGGCTCTTTTTGGCATCAAGACAATTATTCTTATCGGCACATTGCCAGACGGGACACTGTAAAAAAAAATAAAAATAAAATACAGAAAAAACTAATTATTTTGAAAAGCCCATGGATTCTGTTTGTCATCTTTAGTTGTCAGTGTTTTGATGTGAATACTTCATTAATGCATTTTTGTTGTCAGTTTATGGTTAATATGAAAAAATTTAATTGAATTACTTAGGATGTTCCACCTCAAAGTATCTCTGCTGCCACCTTCTGGTTTAGAGGGGAGAGGCTTGTTCTGAAAGCGATGACTTATGTCCAGATGAGCACATTAAATCACCTGGGGTGGGTTAGGCCTTTTGGAGAGGTCAGCCAGAACAAAATCATCCATATATGCTATATATCGAGCTATATATGTAAAGTTAAGCTACTATTTTGGGTCAAAAGTTACACAGTTTTGCTTTAATGAGAGGAAATCAGGGGAAATCCAGAAGTGACCTTGGGATTTAATCAACAGGCTTAAAATGTTTGTACACTTTATCTAACCAAAAGGTTGGAAAAAGTGTCAAAGTGCACCCTGTCAGAGCTCTGTTACCTCATCCCTGCAGCGGCGCAGCAGGTGCTCCCGAGCAGTGGAAGTGCACGTTCTGCCACCTGCTGTCCCGGCGGTGCCATACTCTGGTCTCCTCTGATTGGCTGGAGCGGGGACGGCCCTGGCTGTCCACAAACTGCGTCAGGCGGATGTAGGCGATGCAGGCCGCGTCCTCTCCGATCATGTGCACGTGCGGGTTGAGGATGGTGGTGTGGATGGGTTTGCTGTTTTTGGAAAGGACTGAGAGAAAGGAGAGCTATGGAGTGAATTTTGCTCCATTATTTTTTGCACAGATAGAACAGCTTTTGTAAATGTAAGTGAAAAAAACATTCAAAACAGAAATGAAACTTTGAAAAAAGTTTTCAAAATGAATCTAAACAACACTTTGTGGTTTTCACAAATTTTTTCATTTCACTTCTTTTTTAATTTTTCAAGTTTATTTTCAGTTATTTTTCGATTTTTCTTTTTTTTTTATGTTTTTTTTATTTCATTTCCAGATGAAAGTCCATCTCCGAAAGTAAAGCGATAAAATTTTTTTTTACCAAAATAAGGCGGTATTTTCTTTGTCATGCTCATCCTTTTGACGGTTGGCATATGGTGTCATTTTTAATATATTCAGAACAAATTTTTGACCTAAAAAAAATCCTTGTCATTATTTCTACACAGTTGAAATTTCATTTCTTATTTTCTCTTCAAGCTAAAAATTCACATTACTATTTCAAAGTGATTACATTTTCAATACTTGTTTTTCAGGTTAATTTTTCAGTATTTAAAAAATCTGTATATAAAAAAATTCAACCTTTCAAAATTCAAAGTCAATATTTTCAGCCTCCTGAGATTCAACTGGCTCTATTTCACCATCTTCAATTTGGCGTCTAAATTCAGTGTAAAAAGGGAAGGGTTACTTCAGGTCACAGGCGTTAGCAATTCAAAAAATAAGTATTGAAAATGTAATCATTTTGAAATACTAATGTCAATTTTTAGCTTGAAGAGAAAATAACAAATTAAATTTCAACTGTGTAGAAATAATGACAATGATTTTTTTTTTTAGGTCAAAAACGTGCACTGAAAATATTTCAACACTGAAACAGTAAGTACAAACATACAACATTTAAATTTCCGTGGCATTTTTACTTCAAATCCCAGCGACACAGATTTACTTCCATAAACTACGATGTTCCTCTTATATTTGGTGAATTTATGTTGGAATATATAGCAAACATATGTTGTGGTGAATGATGGGGTTTTGCATATACAGGCTAACCACCAGTCTTGCGTTATTGTATTCAAGCTGGGATAACTCCCAATCTGCAGATTAGGATTCTATGGGTAAAAAATGGTTTTTCTTTAGATTTACGGCCAAATGAGATTAATAGACTTTGGTTCAAATTGGGTGAGAATTTGGCATACTCTAAGATGTGAAGTCAGTGACATCTGGCATGTCCTGCAGACTGTCACTGTTGTGTTAATAACCAAAGCCTGTTAAAACCGCATTATAGAAGTCTTGGTGATGGTTGTTGTGTAATGCTTGAAGATAGATCCATTAATCCACAATGTGTATTCGTATTTTGTTTCACATTTGAGATGCACTAAAAATGCATATAATGTTACATTTGTCTGCCTGATTATTTCATTTTAAGCATGTTTAAACATTTAATCACATGTAGAAGGCCAGTTTGAGCAACCTTTTTAACCAGTTAATTTCTTATTCTTAAGTATTTCTGTGAATCACAATTCTACTTATTGAGTACTTGAGTAAAACTATGAAGTAGAGCTACACTTAATAAATGATAGTGACTGTACCTCTGGCCATCACTGAATTTGGCAACAAAGGCAAATGAAGGCATCATTAGACTGTAGCCCTTCACCCCTCCTACATAAAGCATCTCTCTGTTATATTTTATCAGACCTTAAATGCAGAAATAGATCTTCTCTTTTATGCTAGAATTAATTCCTATTCTTTACCAATGCTGCTCTTATGGTGAAAATATTCCTTTTGACAGACAAAAAACAAACTAACCTGACTCTGCCAGATGGATTTGCTCCACATATCCATCTGGAAACCTTCCTCGATTGACAGTAATTTTTGGGAAGGCGAAAATACTGGTTAGCTTCACGTTAAATGGTGGTGATAGGCGGGCCAAATAAACCAATCAGAATCAATGAAGCATATGCTCTGGCGTAACAGGAAGCTTGACGAAGGAACCCAATTGATAGATCAAGCTGCTCTTGCGAAACCAGTCGGAGAAGAGCAAAAACATTTTTTCCTACTGAGGAAAAGCCTCCAAACATTGTTTTGCTCTTCTTTCAGTGAAGAAATACTTCTGTAATTCCCATAAGAGCTTTGCCAGATAGCCACGCTAACGCTAGTTCATCGGCTGCGTAAGTTCTGGAGACTGAACAGCCGGCGCTTCCCGTTGCGTCACACCTCAGCCGCCTCAAAGCCAGCGGCTGATTGGGCGTTAAGTTTGGTGAGCGGCTCCAGTATTTCTTTCGCGGAGAGTCTCCAGACTAGCGAGTGAAACCTTGAGAGAAGCTTGCGAGATCAGGAACAGATGCGATAATAAAAACAAACATATTTCTTAATTAATTTAGCTAATTCTAAGATCTTCATCTAGCCTCTCCCCCTACGCATTGATTCTTATAGTGGACCTGATGTGACTCGGACTCGGCTAAACAGTGGGAGGAGGGGTGGAGACTGAGCTGAGGAGGACAGAGAGACATTTGAGAAAAATAAACCCCAGAGCTGTGTATTGGGTCTCTACTGTTTCTACTGTTAAAAGCACAATGCTGACTTCATGACCTAGAGAATTCACGCATCTGAGTTGTTTTAAATGATTTCTCAGGCCAATATTCCGCGTTTGACATTATCAATGCTACAAGCTCGGCTCCCCACTTGAAATACTGACTATGTAAGTGGGGAGAGGACACAGGGTCGTTGGCGAGGTCATGTGACCTGGAAGAACGCATCGCTTTACGGCCACAGGCTCTTATATAGTCATGGAGCTAAGGCTTTAGCTCTATTTTTACTGGTCATGGCTGAGGCAAGGAAAAAGTTTAAACCTTCAGAAAGCTCATATTCTGATCTTGAGCTGCCAGAGTATATATGTCAGATTAAATAAAACTACTTATACTTCAGCGATAGTATCAAGGTGCCACTTCATTGTATCTCGTATACTATATCCGTTGGTTGTGCTGTTTTTTTTTTTTTTTACATCTCTTTGCAGGTGATGAAGCAGACTGAAGATGTTTTATCATTATCTCCCTTTTATCTCCTCTTTCTTTCATCTTTTTCTCCTATTTTTTCTGTTGTTCCTTTCCTGTTCTACTTACATTTGCAGTGTCCATATAATCTGTAAGCTCCTTCATAATCAAAATAAAGCTATTTACATGAATAAATCCAAGTGGAACACTATGGAGATAGTTGTACTGCTCTCCACTTGTGAAAGCAAAATCTGTTGGGATCTTTTGGCATCATGACAATTATTCTTATTGCACATCACTAGACAGGACAATGTTGAAAAAAAATATATATATATATAAAAAAATATATATATATACCGGTATATATATATATATATATATATATATATATATATATATATATCTATATATATATAGATATATATATATATATATACATTTTTGAGGAGAGCTAAAAATAGAAAACTCCTAGTATACAAGTCATATATGTTTGTTATTATTTTCTATGTTTAGCAGAAGCAAAATGCGAGCAGTTACAGGTCTAGTGCCCCTAGTGGCCAAAAGTTACACTGTGCGCCTTTTAAGGTTAATAAAACCAAAAGATATATGATTTTTTTATACATTGATTTTATGAGTTATAACAGGCTCTCAGTCCTGTGTGTTTGGATGTATATAAGAAAATTAAAATATTGGCGTTAATCTTTTTTTAACACATGTAAATCCTTTTATTGTCCCACAATAAGGAAAATTCATTCCCTGCATTTAACCCATCCCCTTGGGGAGCAGTTGGCTGCCATTGTGCGGCACCCGGAGAGCAATCGGGAGTTAAAGGTTTTTGCTCAGAGTTTTAAATCTGTAAAAAAAAATGCTAAGATTTTTTTTTGGAAAAATGAATCAATAAAAAAAGCTTAAAAAAAATATCTGAGAAAACTGCAGGGGATCATATTTATTTTCATTTTCACATACAAAACATTACATTTTTTTGCTTGCAAAACTAATGGAACAAAATCCACTCCATATAAGAGAACCTCTTATATTCTTACATTCTGACCTGATGTAGTTTTTAAAAAATATCTTGCATAAATTAACATTCTACTTTGATCTTACGATTGTCGAAGTAAAATCTGTGGAAGTCCATCCCCTCTACCAGATTTCCAAGCCCCTCAGGCTCAAATGAGGTAAGGCCAGGGTCACAGATCTTCCTGCAAGAAAACAGCGATATCAATCTTTAAAAAAACGTTGAAAAAACTTATGATAGATACCAGCACATGTATGAAAAAAACAGAAAAACTGTAATGATTGTTGTTGAAAGATGTTTTTTTGTTGTTGTAAAAACTCTCTAAGCTGTTTGCTGCCTCTATTAGTGACCAAATCATTTCTCTTATTAATTTTTACTTTGCCTTAGATCAGCATAAACCTGATTTGCAATTATTGAGACCTGGGGATCGACTTGATGCTTTAAAAAACAATAACTCAGTCTGCAAACTCATGTTGTGTAGAAACCGTAAATGTAAAATAGAGTATTTCCTCTCACAGACCACAACAAAGCAGTACAAAGTTTTCTGTTTTTAACAAAATAAACTGTTAAATCTGATTCCTGTTAAATCCAGAATAGAATTTAAAATCCTCCTTCTCACATATAAAGCCTTAAATGGCCAAGCTCCATCTGATATCAGAGATCTGATTGTTCCTTATGTTCCTAACAGAGCACTTCGCTCTCAATCTGCAGGTTTACTAGTGGTTCCTAGAATTTCTAAAAAGTAGAATTGGAGGCAGATCTTTTTTAGTTTTCAGGCTCTCCTCTCCTGTGGAACCAACTACCAGTTTTAGTCCGTGAGGCAGACACCCTGTGTCTACTTTTAAGGCTAGGCTTAAAACTTTCCTTTTGATAAATCTTATAGTTAGGGTGGCTCAGGTTATTCTGAGCTATCTCTATAGTTATGCTGCTATAGGCTTAGACTGTTGGAGGACATAAGGACCCCTATTTCATCATTCTGGTTGATTCTATCTCTATTTTCCACTCTGCAGAATCTGTTACATCAATCTCTAACGTTCTGCTCTCTCTGCCTTTTCTCATAGTAGCTTCAACTCATCTGTTCCTGTTTGGCTGTGACTCCATCCTGAGAGAGGAATATCAGCTGTGCTGCTGCCATTAACACCTTTGTTTATAAATGTTGGAGATCGGCCTGTTTTCCAGTGTAGTCCTGTTTCTCTGACCGTGACTAACTGGATGTGCTCTCTTCATCCTCTGACATGGGAGCTGGCTTAGAGCTCTGTCTGCCTGGCTGTGTGTTTCCTGGATGGGGCCGCCTTTCACAGCTGCTTTTTCTATCTCTGATTCTGTCTCCTTGAACCCCAGTCGGCCTCAGCAGATGGCCGCTCACACTGAGCCTGGTTCTGCTGGAGGTTTCTTCCTGTTAAAAGGGAGTTTTTCTCTCCACTGTCGCTACAAGCATGCTTAGTGTGAGGGATTGCCTTTGAGTCAATGAGTCGCTGCAATTAACTGGTTTTCCTTAGATAGAAAACTTTGAATCAGACTGTATGATCTGGTTGAAATGTAAAGTGCCTTGAGATAAAAATGTGTTGTGAATTGGCGCTATAGAAATAAACTCAATTGAAATTGAATTGAAGTGAACTTGGGCAATGATGAGCAAAATTAAGGGTTATAGTCATTTTTATTTAAACGTAATATTTTTTCCACAGTGTTTCCAATCAATCTAATTTGGTAGTGTTTTGACCCAATCTATTCAATTAAATTCAATGCAGTTTATTTATATAGTGCCAAATTCACAACACATGTCATCTCAAGGTTCTTTACAGTTCAACCAGATCATCCAGTCAGATTGATTCAAAAGTCAAATTGATTCAATCTATATCGGTAAAAGGGCAATCCAATACAAATTGGTCACTTTGGCCAAATTACTGGTTCAGTAGCATAGCAACTTTCAAAAGCTAAAGCCAGATCTTGAGTGAGTAACCCTTGGATTGAATGCGAAGTCTTACAGCAAACAACACTTTCAACATGAACCTGTCTTCAGAACGCAATAGTACTGAATACTAATGCAACTGGAACCAGTGTCTTGGTTAGTTTTAGTGTTGCGGCGATGCCATTTTTTGGCCCGGATACCCGATACCTGGATGTGCAGTATCGGCTGATACCGATACCATCTGTTTGAAATTGATGTGTGTGTATATATGAAGAACTGCATACTACTGTGATGTAAAATAATTGCCACCATGGCTTTATCAAGCTGCTGCCTACCTTTGTGAATCAGGAAAAAGACTAATATAAAGTGAATCCAGTAGAACTTTTTATTGCCTACCTGGAATGGGTGACAATAGTTGAATAAACTTTTGGCTCTCGTATCGGTGCCCGATCTTTTGGTACTCGCTGATACTGATACCACCATTCTAGTGCTGGATCGGGGCCCCATACTGGTATCGGTGCAACACTAGTTAGTTTCGGATCATTGTATTGTTTAATCTAACCAAAATTGTTTTAACCAACTAGATTGGTTGTTTTTACAGCCAATATTTTCTTAGAATCTGTCTAAACTCCATCCAACTGACCACAACTCTCCTACAAACTCCTACATCTTGACTGAATACTGAGGCTGTTGAAATGCCTGTCAAAGTTTGCAGGTGATCTGAACCACTTGCTGAAGCAGTCATGGTATGGCGCTAGTGACGCTTCTGACGTCATCGATTTCAGCCCCTCACCTCAATGAAGCAAGCCTCGATATGCGTTTTGCGGAAACGCTGCCTCCACTACTCAACATACACCTCGGCTCATCTCATAACATCATTACTGTTTACCTACCAGGTGTATATATAGGTTACACTTAGGGTAGAACTGTCTGAAATGTCTGATGAAGGTCATAGCCAGCAAAACGTTACATTAATACATCCTGGATGGAGAGCGATACTGTGTGTGGGAAGTATTTCTGGAAATCTGTGGACGGAATAGTGTTGCAATGTTATTTAAAAGTTATTTTATATCATTTAAAGAAGCATTATGGGGTTTTCTAATGATGATGTCATCCGTGGCCAAAACACAGAACTGCACCCTTCTAGGTTGGACTCATTCAACATGGATGCGCTTAACGTCACATTGGACTAACGGCGCGGTAACTTCTGACCCGAAGTATAAAAATATGTCAAATTCAAGGATTTTTTTTTGTTGTAAAAAGTGAGTTCTGGCATCATGGAGTTGGTGAGATCAGGCCTGCAGACCTTAAAGACCTGACACTCATCGCTAAAGCATGCAGAAAGCCATAAGAGGCGTCTGGTTGTTGTGCTGGCAATAAAAGTTTATTTGTTTATATGGATAAGGGTATGAGTAATAGTTTGTAAGAATTTTTTTTTTGCAAAATGTAAAATAAAGCTATTTTTCTTTAAACCGATGCTCTTTTCACATAGTTTTATTACCTTTTGAGAGACGCTTGTCCCGTTCCCTATCAGAAATAACCAACCTGGCTGAAAGAAAATAACTTCTAATCTAAATGCGCCCGAGGAATGAATAAGTTTGAGCTTTACTGGAAACAACTGTGGCTCCTTTTTTTCATCACATTAATCTTTTCTATATTTTCTTCTATTTTTTTTGGACTTGTGTTTCCATCATTGAGGACACATTTAACCGAGCCCTTCCCATCCCTCTGCCTCAATCTGCCTGGCATTATTCTTAATTATATGGTAAGCAGAGGGGTGGGGGAGGATAAAACAATGAATGTAATTACTCTTTAATCTTTTAATACAACACATTTTGTATGTCAATCAGATTAATGGCTGATGGAGCGCTTAAATGCTCACTTTACAGGCTGCACTTCCCTGCAGCTGGATGAACTTTTAAAAGCAGTGAAGGATGAGGAATAGGAGGGGTGTATGGGACTCACGCATAGGCCTCAAAGTCTCCGTTGTTGACGGCTTCGATAAGCTGCTCCGTGATCTTTATGATCTCCTGTTTGCGAGCTGTGGAGAGGAAGGAAAGAAAGAGGGATGTGATTGCTTCCAAAGTGTCGTTCATCGCTAAGCCAGAGGCTGAAGCAAGTTACAGATAGAGACGACCCGTCTGCGTGAGAACGGCGATCCTAATCCTGCTCCGATCTCCTCAATAAACTTTACACAGAGAAGACCCCACGGCTTACGTACCCCCCATTGTGTCCTGGCACCACGTTGCCTTCTACCTCCATTCATCATCCATCACACCTCTGTTGTACACACAGGGCAGCTGGAGATCATGGTGCTATTCTTGTCCCAGGATGAGATTTACCCTGTCCTTCTCCCGTGGCTTCCTCCCCACACTAACTGAAGGGCTTAACTCACTCAGATTGTCTACTTTCCCCCTCCCTCCCTCCCTCTCTCACCCTCGCTCATCCTCTCTCTCTCTCTCTGCTTACTGTACCCTTCTCTATCATGAAAGCACCTCTCTACTCCATCTACATGCTCTTCTGTCACTTAGCTGCATGTCACATAATGAAAAGTCAGGGCAACAGAGACATCAGAGCGTTCTCCGCTTTAATGTGCTTAAAGCAACATTTCAGTTTTAATTACAATAAAGTCCCATCTAACAAACTCCTGCTGCTGGGTCCTTTGTCTATTTGATACAGCAAAACATTTGGTAAGACTAAAATATAGCCCAGATGAAAGGATATTTCACTTAAGCTGCTTAGAGTATTAAATAAACAGAAACGATATATTTTCGGGAGAAAAAAAAAGAAAAAATAAATGCCAAAAAGAGGTACAAACAAAATAATAATCAAAGCATTTCTTTTTTCTGTGTATCAAAGTGACGACTGAGTTTCTGCTGATTAAAACAAATAAGATTTAAAAGTTTCCCACCGGAAAAAGCCATGATCCAAGGTGGTTTTTCTGCTAATCGTTTTACTTTTTCACTTTTCTCTCGATCCGCCTGCCCAAAACCAGCTCTTCCTGCTGCGCTCATTCTAGGCGGAACCAGCTGCGCTCTCACCTGAACTTTATCACCTGATAACTGTGTCATTAGTGAATGATTATATGCAACATTGTCAAAACAAGAACACAGGTGTAATTCTTAATATAAAAGGACACCGGTTCAGTCTTAACGACCATAACTACTGTAACTGTTCTGGTAAGGCTTTCGAAAAGGTTTAGTTATTTATTTATGACCATTTTAGACCCATCATCTGTCTTTTTCACAGTTATTTCTAATTCATTTGGAATAGTTTTACAACCTTATATCACTTAAAACTCTGTCCTTTTAAATTGAATCCATATTAATTTTGATGTAAAAAGAGTGCGAATTTAACCCCTAGAACCCTACGGACCCACCGGTGGGTCCAGCTGCTACGTGACCTCGTAATTTTACCAAACCCCCAGTATTGATGTAAAAAAACACATTTGGCACAGTTTGGTGACATTTATGGATAAATGTGCCAAAATGGCCCCTCCGCCTAAGAAATTTCTCACTAATACCATTCTAAAATAAATATGATTCATCTGATTGATACCAAATTTGGTATATTTTTACACAACATTTAGATTTAAAAGTCTGTACTACTTTTTTGTGCTATAAATAATATTTTGGTAGTGTTTTGCAATGTTTATTTCAAAGAAAATTTTGGCGAGGTTCAAAAAATGCAAAATATTTTGTATTTTGTCCCTAATATTTCTGGCAGGGTCAAAAGCTACAATGGTGCTGACACCAGAAAACCATTCTATGACATCTTACCTTTACAGATGTACCAAAAGTTTCTTCTTAAATCTAATAGCTGTGAGGCTATAAGTGATTTACTTTTTCTGTGTTTTTGTCAGGCAGAAATTTATTTATACCCCCTTAGGGTGTAAGAGGTTAACATTGATATTTTATACCAGCTACAGTAGACTTGCATTGTGACAGAATGCATCCTCAGTGATTCAACCATCCATCCATTTTTCATCACACTTATCCCAAGCGGTGTCGCGAGGGGTACTGGTGCCTCCAGCTGTCTAAGGGTGAGAGGCGGGGTCCACCCTGGACAGGTCACCAGTTCATTGCAGGGCAACACAGAGACAAACAGGACAAACAACCATTCACACACACACCTCACCACAGGAGAATTTAGAAGTCAATTAACCTAACAGTCATGTTTTTGGACTGTGGGAGGAAGCCAGAGTACCGGAGAGAAGTCGCGCATGCCTCAGGGAGAGCTGGCAAACTCAATGCAGAAAGACCGTGCCAGGAATCGAACCAATAACCTTCTTCCTGAGCAGCCACATTACCAGTTTATTTTAAGGATAATTTCATGTTTTCAACCTTTGAAAGGAAACAAAGACACTTGTGAAAAGACGTAGAGGTAAAAACTGTTCAGGTCGCCAGTCCATCAAAGGGCAACACAGAGAAAAACAACTATTCACACTCACACCTAAAGAGAATTTCATAATTAACCTAACAGTCTTGTTTTTGGACTGTGGTAGGAAGCTGGTGTACCAGGAGAGAACATGCAAACTCTTTGTTACCCCAAATGCCTTATCTGTCACGTAAATGTTTCCTATTTTGGTGTACCCTATTGTCAAGTAAGCTTACATTGAACTGGAAGCAACAATTGCCAGCTACGACTTTTATAATAAAACTGGTAAAACCTCTGCCTTACAATCCAAGGCTCAACTAAAATAAAACATGTCTCCATCCATCTATCTTCTCCCGCTTATCCCATCAGGCCGGTGTCTATCTCTGTGAGGGTCATCCCTGGACAGGTCGCCAGTCTGTCACAGGGCAACACAGAGACACTCCCCTAAGGGCAATTCAGAGAAGCCAATTAACCTGACAGTCATGCTTTTGGACTGTAGGAGCCAATCATTGCTCCCATCTGTTAGAAATGATGATGGCAGAGCCAAGCACAGAGAGAGAAAAACTACTGCAGGAATCCTTCATGCAAAATCTCTTTTCCATATTTATGTTTTTATTATGAGACCAGAGCAAAAACATTTGAGAAGTTTTATTTCTCACTTTGGGACAGTGTTAGAGATAGTTTCCAACAAGCCAAAAGAAATCAACCACTTGGTAGCAGCAGTGTTGCTAAGCAACATACAGTGAACTAGTAAATATTTGATAATACTTTTACTACTTTTAAGTACTAGTTTAACGACCTAACTTAGGAGTTAACCCTGGTGACAGCTCTACCACACAGCAACCATTTTCATCAATCATGTTCTGCTAAAACCAACATATTCGTTTTTTTTAGCCGGTCAAATGATTTCATAAAAACTTCACAAACATTCTTAAAAGGGTCGTAGGGAAGCAGCCATTCTAACCGTTGCAGGTACAAATTCTCCCTAGTGGTGCACGACTTTAGCCACCATTGAGACCATCCTGATCTCGCGCTGACTTTCAAGGTTTCACTCACTAATCAGTCTGGAGACTCTCCGTTAAAGAACATTTGGAGCCGTTCACCAAACGAACGTCCAATCAGCGTTGGCTTTGA
>JAGKQL010000057.1:7344508-7360038 GCA_018398635.1 Cyprinodon brontotheroides
GGTTGCCCCACAGGGACAACCAGGAATGCACTGGCACCGCCTGCCAGGGAGGAAGCCCCATCATTATCCAGAAAAAACAAGTGAGCTTGGTTTTGCTTGTGTTATGCATCTCCATTCTTGAGCTTACAGTCTGCTGATCAGTGTTGTTATGTCTCTCAAATTAGGGCTGCTGTCATCGTGTGTTTCAACCGGCTACATTTCGACTTCTTTGGTCTTCTTCAGGCCCTCACACGGTAAGTATATGCTTATTTCATTGTACTTGATTTGTCCTTATTCCCACAGCATTGAATTTAGTTTAAACACCCTCTGTTCCAGTCCAACTTCCACACAACACAAGCTTGAAATGATAGAAAAATGGCTCAGGCCTCCCTTTTATAGGGCTTCTGGCTCCAACCCAAGACGCATGCGAAATAGAAATAGACTTACAGTAGACACCACACATTAGGGTTATAAAATAAAATCAGGGTTGGGTTTAAATCATATCCACACATTAGGGTTATAAAATAAAATCAGGGTTGGGTTTAAATCATATCCACACATTAGGGTTATGGGCGTTTCAGACAGGCTGCGACGGCCGCACTGCAGCTCTGTGAAACCCATTCTTTTCAATGGTCAAAGTCAAAGTTCAACATAGTTGAACTTTAACCGCTGGGCGCCAGCCAGGATCTAATGCACGCTGGGCCAATAGAAACCGGCCATCGCACCCAAAAGCAAAATGGAGGAAAGCTTATACTGTGTGTGTCTGAATTCTGAACTATATGACACAATTTGTATGAATCCTTGAGATCCTGGTCCCACTCTCCCCAGCAAACTCTCAAACTGTCCATACTGGAGTCGAAGTAGACGACCTTGAACCGGTCGCTGTGAAAAACGGAGCTCTTTCACAAGCCCAAGCTGCTCTCTGGACCTGAGGGTTTCGTGCACCCACAGCCTCTTCTTCCTTGCTGCTCCTTTTCTTCCAACTAGCAGGGCTAGTGCTAGCGCTTGCTTCTTAGCACGGGTTAGATACATATTTGCTGCTGACCAAAAGCTGGAACGACAAACAAATGACTAAACCCAGCCGGCGCAGCGCAAATGCGCTGAACCCCGCGGCCAGCGCAGCGCAAATCGCTTCCTATCTGAAAGGCCCATTAGGCACGACATACCGGATAGGGCTTAAGAATAGAAAAAAAAATAAAATAAAATAGGATTCAGGAGAGCCCCCCCTGATGCGGGCTTCTGGCTGGTTAGGTGTTAGAACTCCGGTTGCCCCACAGGGACAACTAGGAATGCACTGGCACCACGTGCCAGGGAGAACCCCCCCATCATTACCCAGAAAAAACAAGGGAGCTTGGTTTTGCTTGTGTTATGCACCTTCATTCTTGAGCTTACAGTCTGCTAATTAGTATTCTTATTAAGGATACTATATAATGCACGCCCCTAGCGGTTATCGCATTCGTATCAGTACTAAAAGTGAATATCGGACATCGGCCACCCCACCGATATTTAAACCTGATATTTGATCATCTTCTGAGGAGTTTCTAAAGTCTAAAAAATAAAAAATACTTCTTCCTCTTCCTCAAAAACTCCTTTTTTACAGACTTATAAACTTCTAAAGACGAGGGAAAAATATTGATACATTAAAATATCCCAATATCTTCATATGCTGATATATTGCCATTTAAAAACACCATATCAATCTCTTTACTAATGAAATATTGCTATATGTCATCATATTATGCTTTTACGAAATCCCCTAAAATTCACCAAATTTTGCCATATTTTTATATGTTGATATATTGACACGGTATCGATCTATTTTACTAACAAAATATCACAAGAGTTTGTAACAGAACGATGAAATTTCACGAGATTTCTGAAAGTAAAAAATAGATCGATACCGCTTTTTAAAAATCTATTTGATATCAGCATATGAAAATATATTTGAGTATATTATTTTCAAAGTGTCAGAAATGGATAACAAAACTGCTATTTTCAATGACTACTTATTTTTGTCCAGCTTAACATCGGTATCGATATCGGTTATCGGCTACGGGTTTTAAAATATCGGCATATCGGATATCGGCCAAAATCCCAAAATCTGCATCCCTAATTCTTATCTCCCAATTTAGGGCTGCTGTCATCGTGTGTTTCAACTGGCTACATTTCGACTTCTTTGGTCTTCTTCAGGCCCACACACGGTAAGTATATGCTTATTTCATTGTACTTGATTTGTCCTTATTCCCACAGCATTGAATTTTGTTTAAACACCCTCTGTTCCAGTCCAACTTCCACACAACACAAGCTTGAAATGATAGAAAAATGGCTCAGGCCTCCCTTTTATAGGGCTTCTAGCTCCTACCCAAGACGCATGCGAAATAGAAATAGACTGAGACACCACACATTAGGGTTATAAAATAAAATCAGGGTTGGGTTTAAATCATATCCACACATTAGGGTTATGGGCCTTTCAGACAGGCTGCGACGGCCGCACTGCAGCTCTGTGAAACCCATTCTTTTCAATGGTCAAAAGACCCACAGCCTCTTCTTCCTTGCTGCTCCTTTTCTTCCAACTAGCAGGGCTAGTGCTAGCGCTTGCTTCTTAGCACGGGTCAGATACATATTTGCTGCTGACCAAAAGCTGAAACAACAAACAAATGACTAAACCCAGCAACCCAGCCGGCGCAGTGGAATGCGGGGCCTCTCCTACCATCCTGACAAACAACCGGAGCCTCATTGTGAGATCCCCTCTGACCTACATTTTCCTTCCTATACTTTGAATACTTACCCATCAATAGTTTAGTTTTTAAATCATTAACACAAACTTGTTCAAAATTAAGAAATATGTTCAAAATGAGAGTGTTCAACATACCTTTTACACATGCCATAAGATTAACTGTATTTAAAAACTAAAAAATAATTATTTTTTCTTTAACAGTAAGTAGAGGGAAATGTTTAATAAATATATATATATTTTTAGGTCTAATATTGGTAGGAGTTAGTATATTATTTAAGGATAAGGTTTTGATAACTTTAGTGTAAGGGATTTTATAGAAATTAGTGGAGAGTAGTCATATTATGGTATTAATCCACTAACTGTGGTTAGATTAAAGCGATAGTTCGGTATTTTTTGACATGAATCTGTATGGCATCCCCATCAGCCAGCGGCATGCAATCACACACTGACTTACCCCCTGGCAGCGTCCCCTGTGAGCAGAGTTATCGTCCAGTTTTGGTCAAGCTCTAAAAGTAGTCCTGCAGGTTTTGTAGAACAGCGAAAATAAAACTTTTCTCTTCCCAAAACATTATGTGTTCAAAAGAGTGATATTTTCGCGAGCCCAAAACATTATTGTAGTGGAAAAAGTCACACGTCACAGTCGTTATCAATTGGTCCTATTTTTCTCTGTTGTTAAAATTGTATCCCGGTCTTGCCGCCCGTCATTCAGACAGCCCAGCCCAGCAACAGCCATGTCTCCCTCCGCCTAGCGAGGAAGGAGATGGTGATGATCACAACCGACAACATTTATTACACATCTACAACTAATTTCACCCTGCTGCTGTTTTTTTTTTTTTCAGGCACGCTTTTATCCTGTAAATTCTTGTCAGTAATTTAGTCTGGGACTAAAGTAAATTATATCTCACTGCCAACACTGGAAAGAAGGGAAGTCTTTTTAAAATGTTTCTACTGATAAATCAGAGTCATTATTATGAAGATTACTGAGCCTGTTTGTCCCCTTCTTATTATTTATATATTCATGCTAATTGGCAAAGATCTCTTGTTATTTAATTTTTTTTTCTTTTTTTTGTACTTTCCACTGTTATAAGAATACTTATTTTATGCAGTGGCTTGGTTGCCCCATGCTGGAAAGGAAAGTAGTTATTCAACAACAGCAGTTGTCCGCTGTCAGAACGCCTTGGTGGAAGAAGATGTGGCCAGATGAACCGTTTGGTCTAACCACTGTTCTCAAGAAAGCAGTTAATTTTATATATTTGTTTTATATTGCAAGTTGTTTTAGCTGTTATTGTAAAATGTGTTTTATATTGTTTTGTATTCCCTAATAAAGATTGATTGCAGCGAGATTTATTGTGCCTCATTTAAAGAACTTTGCTTAAGATAGCAATGTCAACAAAGCCACCAATATATTAACCTTTCTCCACAGAAATGCAATATTGTTGTCTCACAAATGGAGAGGGGGACACACCAGCCTGAGCCTGCACATGATCTAATCCTCACGATCTGCAACAGTTATATACTTATAAGTTCTACAAATATTTTACCTGTTACTTATATTCCATTATTATTATTCCAATATTGTAACTGTGCTTTCTTTTAAGGTGGTTTTGATAGTCGTATTCACATTGTTGACCCTTATTTTCCGCACATTGAGCAGCAAACTGGTTTAAAAAATAACTGAGATGCGCCAGAAGGATGAAGTTAGAAGTGCACAGCACGTAGGCAATTGAGTGTCATTTCAATTAACCAACTTCTTTATGCTTAAATAAAATGCATCAAGCTTTAATTTGTAACTTATGACATTAAATGTAAGAGTTATTAAAACGGCATTGACCGTTTGGCAAATTTGAAGTCCTCGACTTTACAGGGAGTGTGTGTAACTGATGACTTACATGTCCTCAGTTACACACTTGAAACATCCACTAACATGCAGAGGTGACTCTAACTAATATAGACGAGACTCCTTTGCTTTGCTGCTGACTTGTTCACTTCCGCAGCTCTCTAATAGGCGTTATGGTGACGGCATTGACCGTTTGGCAAATTTGAAGTCCTCGACTTTACAGGGAGTGTGTGTAACTGATGACTTACATGTCATCAGTTACACACTTGAAACATCCACTAACATGCAGAGGTGACTCTAACTAATATAGACGAGACTCCTTTGCTTTGCCTGCTGACTTGTTCACTTCCGCAGCTCTCTAATAGGCCGGATAACCAACGTCCACCCGGCCTAGAATTTTTAATTTATTATATCTTAAAGAAAAGTAAAAGCAGCACAAATGTTGGTTTTAACGGCGGCAAATCCAGCACAAACGAAGCACTAAAAAATTAGACCACTTTTGGATCAAATCCGAGCTTAATGGGTGGGATGATGACGTCATCGAGCCAAAAATTTAAATGATTATGTATCTTAAAAACTAAAATAGCACAAATGATTGTTTTTAACTTTGCACAAATCACCACAAAAGCGAAGCACTAAAAAGGAGATTCACTTTGGTTCAGCTTCTATATAAAGCTGCAGTCTGCTTAATATTGAGAAGAGAGCAGACTTCGACTGAAAATTTGAAGAAAAACAGGTTTCACGCCACTCCCCCCACCCTCTCTGCTTCACTCATGCCCCACCTCCAAGCCCCACCCCTCTCACAGCACCTCTTGCGGCTGCACGCGCATCGCGACCAGAAAGGCGTCCAAGCAGCGTACGCTGCATGGAGTGTGAACCGGTAAGAGCGAGCAACACTCACCTCCAAGCAGCTAGATATAAGATGCTGGTTATACCGTAAGTTTGCCGTGTAAGCAGTTGTCGGCAGGGGCAGTAAGGGCAGTTTCTCTTTTGCAATTTGGCATTGTCCTCGCCACTTGGTGACTTCCGCATGGCGTCGATACTCCTGACACTGACCGCGGCAGCCGGGAAGCTCTGCGGCAGGTTGTTTTGATGAGGGGAGCTGTGATTGACACTCCATCAGAACGCTCCTCTGGCTGTGATTGGTTGTTTTGACTCATTCCTAATTATTCTCTTTCCAGATTGGAAATACAGGCGGTATGCGTGCGGGACCAATTGAAGCAGTTTTTTTCACAGGTTACATATCACATGTACTGCTGTCTCGGCATATTAGGGACAGTTTTAGCCAATATGACCAAAAAAGTGATTTTTAAAAACTTACAGACTTCAGCTTTTACTTCAAGTATACCCTCTGGATGACACTAAAAAAATCTTTAATATCTCATTAATGAAAAAGTAGCACAAACAAGGCTTTTCTCTGCATCCAATCTGCACTAACGTTGCAGTAACCATTCAGTCTATTTGCAGAGTTTTTTGACGTGGGTGGGGGTGTCAGCTTCCACGCAGCTGTCAACAACAAATCCCAAAAAATCTTAGGTAGGCATGTGGTGTTAGCTCACAGCAAAACGATCACGTCACGCCGGAAACACGTTGCTACTGTATCCTGTATAAACAGGCGGTTATTTGAGCTCTGTTGGTTTACGGCCATACCGTACCGTCTGAAGCACGCCCGATCTCGTCTGATCTCAGAAGCTAAACAGGGTCGGGCCTGGTTAGTACTTGGATTGGAGACTGCCTGGGGAATACCTGGTGCTGTAAGCTTTTGGCCCCATCAAGGTTCCACATCAGGGATCCGAGACCCCTCAAATTTTTTCGGGGTCATGCTGCCATACCAGGGGCTCCAGATATTCTGCAGGTGTGTGTACTGCTTGGCTTAGTCCGTGGGGCGGTGCTTAAGACTGGGCCCCGCCACTTGGGACCTCCTGGAGGTGCATTTTCCATAACAGGGATCAGAGAGCCCTCAAATTTTTTTTAGGTCATGCTGCTGCCATACCAGGGGCCCAGACAGCCAGCAGGTGTTTACTGCATGGTTTAGTCCATGGGGGTGTGTTTTCAGAGTGGGCCAACAGGACCTCCTGGAGGTGCAGGTTCCATATCAGGGGATCCATGAGCCCACAAATTTTTTAAGTCATGCTGCCATACCAGGGGCCCAGACAACCTGCAGGTGTGTACTACTTGGTTTTGTCCGTAGGGGAGGGGTGCTTAAGACTGGGCCCACGGGACCTCCTGGAGGTGCAGTTTCCATAAGTAGGGTAATAAGCCACCCTATGTCAAAAATTCAGTGATGACTGATGACCTATGACCTTATGACCTCACCCCTGCCCCCTTCTGGTCCCATCCCTGCACAAATGATTGATGACTTATGACCTAAGACCTTATGACCTCACCCCTCCCCCCCTTCCGGTCCCATCCCTCACAAATGATTTATGACCTCACCCCCGGGTGTATTTATGCTGGGTTCAGCATGCTCCCTTAGAAACACTGCATGAAGAATGGTCTTTAGAGGATTCTGGCATGGTTGGTGCATGGGGATACATCTTCAAATACAAATCCGTTGAGCTCTACCTTTACCAACTGGATCGAGAAGAGAAGCTCACACCCTTTTCCGACACATGCAACCTTACCTATAATGACTGGGCAGTGCTGAGATTGGTGGTCCCCTACAATACAGAAATAAATGGGGAATTGGCTACACCAGACCGGTCAGAGTTGATCGGTTTTCCATCCAATGTTCCCAGGAAATAGATCAGCGAGAGATACTTTTGGCGCAGCTTGGCAAACAAAATCTCTGCACCACAAACGGGCCTGAGATGCTCTCGGCGAAATGAAAGCAGGCTTAATGGAGCTACGCAGGCTTTTTCCCGACCTGTTTTGTAGTTTTCAACCATAGAAATTGAGGATCTTTAAGGACCCCATGCTGGCATTATACTCTTTTAGTGTATGGCGCCAAAAAATGATCGAAATTGGGGATCGAATTTCCAACTTGTTCCGGAGTTACGGCGCTGCTGGCTTGACATTCTGACTGTGAAAAAAACCCTCTTTTAGACACGCCCTCCACCCTATATATTTAGCGTGAGGAAGCATACCAGCACACATCTCTTCAAGAAGGGACAAACCTACACCTGATAGAATGGGGTCATACTGGGATTTATACTCTCCTGTTTCCCCCACAGCAACTCCATATCTTCCACCTTCACCACCCTACCCTCCATCACCGGTGCTTTTTCCAGACGAAGCTAATCATCCACCATCACCAGCGCCTTTTCCAAGCGAGACTAATGAAGTAAATACCCTGAAGGAGGAAAACAAATTGCTTCCCACTCTTACCGAGTCTGATGAAGACTCGTTCGGACTGTGTGCTGCTGTTGAAGAAGTGTATCGCAACAACAGAGAAATTTACAAAATCAAGCAACTCTGGTACTATTTCAAAACATCTTTGGTCGCACTGAATGAATGATGTGCTATTTAGTTGCTTGTTTATCTTCTGTATCACTTGGAAGTGATTGGAAAAAAAAAAAGAAAAGATTTTAAAAAAAAAAAATAAACGTTTTTTGTTTTTTACATTTCAAGTTTTTACATTTTGTAGTTTGTAGATGTGATTTGAAAAGTTTTGTTTTTTACATTTCAAGTTTTTACATTTTGTAGTTTGTAGATGTGATTTGAAAAGTTTTGTTTTTTACATTTCAAGTTTTTACATTTTGTAGTTTGTAGATGTGATTTGAAAAGAAAGTTTTGTTTTTACATTTCAAGTTTTTTACATTTGTAGTTTGTAGATGTGATTTGAAAAGTTTTGTTTTTTACATTTCAAGTTTTTACATTTTGTAGTTTGTAGATGTCATTTGAAAAAAGTTACATTATGAAGAATTTTTCAGGGTTTTGTGTTTTTTGTGTTTTGTTGTTTTTCTCATTTACCCGTTGTAAATAAAGGAGAAAAGAATAAAAAGTCCCATTATTTTTTGAGTGCTGGTGTAAGGAATAGGATGTCTGATCGTGAAGCTATAAGAAAAGTCTACTATAACCCTTCCAATCCTGGAAGTTTTGGGGGAATAGAAAGGTTAAGAAGAGCTTTGCAGAATGAAACTGGGAAAAATATTAAGGTAGCTGAGGTTGAAGATTTTTTGTCGGAGCAAGACGCTTACACTCTCCACAAACCGGCAAGACTTCACTTTTCCAAGGAACAGAGTTTTTGTCTTGGGGCCTTTGAAACAATTTCAGGCAGATCTTTGTGACATGCAATCTTTAGCCGACCAAAATGACGGATACAATTATTTATTAACGGTAATTGATTTGTTTTCCAAAAAGGCTTTTGTCCGAGCTCTTAAAAAAAAATGCCTCAGAAGTAGTAAGTGACGTTTGAATCAGTGTTTATAACAAATTCCTAAGAAGCTTCATCTGGATGTGCTTCAAGATCTTGTAAAAAGCTATAATCACAGCTATCGTTCCGGTATAAAAATGACCCCTGTGGAGGTTTCCTTTGAAAATAAACACCAAGTCCTGAGGAATCTTTATGGTCAGAAGGTGGGGAGAGATAAAAGAAGGCGGCAAAGAGGAAATTTAAGAAGGGTGACCCGGTTAGAATTTCAAAGTTAAAAGGGGTGTTTGATAAGAAATATGAACAAAGCTTTATGGATGAAATCACATCTTCACCATATCCGAATGCATCGGTCGTTCTCCACCTGTGTATAAATTAACGAACTATGATGGAACAGGTCGAGGGGATGCTTTTACGAAGAAGAAATACAGAGTCAAAATACCCAAAGACAAGGTATACCATGTAGAGAAGATATTAAAACGACATACGCTCAGAGGTCAAAAACAAGTGTTTGTAAAATGGAAGAACTGGCCGGAGAAATTTAAAAATTTGGTCAGAGCGGCAGACCTGAGTGATGTATAAAAAACCCCTGCATTGAACCCACCACCGACACTTTACCATGGATCCGGTGAGCGATGACGACGGATTCTATATTACATTACCGTCTAACAGCAGCGTGGACGTATTTAAAAATAATACCGGATCTAGTTTCCGCGTAAATTTGGGGCGGCATATCAATTTAGAAGGTAGATGGCAGGTTGCCTTGGTAGAGATTTCATATCCCCACACGTGGTTAAATGTCCCTGCAGAATGGGCCCCTTTTGAATGGCGGGAAGCTGGGCGGAGCAGTTCTTCCCGCAGAATATAACGCCCGATATTATGAGGACATGAAAGATTCCAGCGGGAGATTGAAAACCATCTGAGAAAAATAGAAAGTGTTATATATTTAAACATACAAGCGATTGAAAAAAGGATATTTTATTGAGCAGGGGGTGCGATTTTACAATATCGTCCTATAGCTTACATGCTGGGGACAGAGCGAGCCGGGAAAATGGTTTGGGTGGTAAAGAACCCAAATCACCCCTTTTGATCTAAAAGCATGGATCTTTTTATAGCTATAGCGATGTAGTCATTTCACGGGTGGTGGGCGCGGCTTATGCCCTTCTTCTCTTACGTACGGTACAATATAGAGCCCGATGCGGCGATATTATCACAACATTTCAATCCCTCCTCACTATTTAACCATTTTCAAAAATCATATTGAAAATATCCCGCATTAGAAATAAAATCCGATCAAAACATACCAATTAATTTCAGCTACGGAAAGACCATCGTTAAACTACATTTTAGACCCGTCTCTTCGAAGCGTATGAGGAGAAGAGACATACAATACAACGTGTAATTTACACCGATCATTCAAGATATATATTTCTGGGAACAACGTTCATATCGTCACTTCACCATAGACTCCCCTTCTGAACTATTTTACCCTGCTGCATCGGAGAGAAGCAAATAAATAAAAAAAATCACACCATGGCGCGTATCGGATTGAATACGGATCCCCATAGGTTTATACATTATTACCAAAATCAGGTCGGAGGCGATTTAGGAGGATTTAGCGGCGCTCCCGTGTTATACGGGCGTGGGATCAGAGCGATATTTTCAAGATTATTCAGATTTGTCTCACCCCTATTTAAAAGCAGATTTTCTATAGCTAAACCTCATCTTAAAAGAGCGGCGAGCGGCATAGCCTCAGATGTGGATCGGAAAAGCTGTGAAGAAGATATCCGGAAATGAGCAGGACAGTTCAGGGCTGATGCTTTTATCGCGACGAAAGAAAAAGCGTCCGCCTGGAGAACGCAAGAGCTTTAAAAAAAAGAAATCATTGGAACTTTCAAAAACAGATATTTTTAGTGAGGAGGAGAAGACATGGCTCTACTGCATCAAAAGTCCCCGGAATGCAGTTTGACGGAACTGGACTTATTTTCCGCTCCGATGACGCAACTGTCTATAGAAGATAAGGTTTATACAGAAATTCATCCTCTCTCAGCTCTTACAGAGACGGGTCCTATCGAATTTTTTATCTGCGGCGAAGGCGATAAATATTTGGATCTAAACGACACACTGATCCATCTACGTCTCAAAATTACTAACGCGGATGATAGCTACCTAGCGCCGGACGCTCCCGTCGGATTAATTAATTATCCTTTAAATACCATTTTTGCGATGTGACCTTGGGAGATAGACTTATTTCCCAATCCAGCGCTACTCACCCCTACCGATGTATAATTGAAACATTGCTCAACTATTCAGAAGATACGTTAAAGAGCCTTTTTTTTAAAGATACGGCCGGTGCTATTGATTCAATCGTTACCACCAACGGACCAAACCACGGATTGAATCAGAGAGAGCCGCTTTTACGGCAGAATCTAAAGAGGTTCATCTGATAGGAGCTCTACACGGGGATATATTTTTCTGCGAAAGACTCCTTCTGAATTCTGTTGATATGAGAATTAAATTAACATGAGCCAGCGATGAGTTTTTTTTTTATGGGGGCTCACGATTCTACTTTTCGACTAAAGATATTAGGGGCTTATCTTTTTGTGAAAAAGGTCTCAGTCTCTCCCGCCATATGCTTAGGTCACACTTCGGCATTGATGCGCGGTAATGCTCTTTATCCGTTGTCGAGAGTTAATGTGAAGATGTTTTCTATCCCAGAAAATTCAAGAATTTGCAACCAAGAGAATCTATTTCTGGGGGCCATACCTAAATATAATTACAGGCATGTCTTGAAGACATAAAAACCTGGATGACTCTTAACCTTCTCCTTCTGAATGCAGACTAAACAGAAGTTATAGTCTTTGGACCAGAGTCT
Organism: Cyprinodon brontotheroides; assembly: GCA_018398635.1. NCBI lineage: Eukaryota > Metazoa > Chordata > Actinopteri > Cyprinodontiformes > Cyprinodontidae > Cyprinodon > Cyprinodon brontotheroides. The sequence continues at coordinate 7,356,249 of JAGKQL010000057.1, forward strand.
TTGAAAAAGAAGCTGATTAGTCAGTCACTTCTTTTGGATGGGATTAAACTGATTTCAGATAATAAAGTAAAAAAATCTTGGTGTTATTTTTTTTGATCCAGGACCTGTCATTTAAATCCCAGATCAAAGAGGTTTCTAGAATTTCCTTCTTTCATCTGAGGAACATTGCTAAAATGAGAAATCTCCTGTCCAGGGGTGATGCTGAGAAACTAGTCCATGCATTTGTTACTTCAAGGCTGGACTATTGTAATTCTTTACTATCAGGAAGTCCACAAACTGTAGTTAAAAGCCTTCAGCTGATCCAAAATGCTGCAGCCAGAGTTCTGATGAAAATGAAAAAGAGAGATCATATCTCTCCATCCTGGCTTCTCTTCATTGGCTTCCTGTTAAATCCAGAATAGAATTTAAAATCCTCCTTCTCACATATAAAAGCCTTAAATGGCCAAACTCCATCTGATATCAGAGATCTGATTGTTCCTTATGTTAACTGCTAAAATGACCCTTCGTAGAACTAGAGGAGCATATTTAACTTTATTAAAAGAGAAAATAAGAATAATCCTCGTTTTTGCGGCACTAGTAGCTTTTTTGTTTTCGACAGTAGGCTGATAGGAAAGGGGGTATGAGAGAGTGGGAGAGACATGCAGCAAAGGACCACAGGTCAGATTCAAACCCGGGTCGGCCTCCATACATGGGTCATGCTCACTAACCATGGCGCCACCTGCACGGCCATTATCCTAGTTTTCTTTTAAATACAGTTGCCATACCCACCCAGAGCTCTTGTGAACTGTTCGTTCCCCCTGCTGTTATAATTTATGGGATCATTTATGGGTAATTGTATTATAGGTTATTCTATTAAGGATAAGATCATCAGCACTCTAACTATGATTGGTTTATCTCTGGAAGGTGGGACAGCATCTGACGTAGCCATAGAATCTGAACCCGGTTTAGACTGCTTAGATCCAGTTGAAATTTCAGTCAACAAAACTATTATCCTCATCAAAGGCTTCAACTTATATGTTATATCCAGTTCCAACCAAGTTATTTAAGGAAGTATTCCTCTTTATTTCCACCTTTAGATATGATTAAGACTGTACATAAAGCTTTTAAGGTAATTGTTAAGATTATTTTTATTGATTTAATCCAGAATAGAATTTAAAATCCTCCTTTTCACATATAAAGCCTTAAATGGCCAAGCTCCATCTGATATCAGAGATCTGATTGTTCCTTATGTTCCTAACAGAGCACTTCGCTCTCAATCTGCAGGTTTACTAGTGGTTCCTAGAATTTCTAAAAGTAGAATGGGAGGCAGATCTTTTAGTTCTCAGGCTCCTCTCCTGTGGAACCAACTACCAGTTTTAGTCCGTGAGGCAGACACCCTGTCTACTTTTAAGGCTAGGCTTAAAACTTTCCTTTTTGATAAAGCTTCTAGTTAGAGTGGCTCAGGTTATCCTGAGCTATCTCTATAGTTCTGCTGCTATAGGCTTAGACTGCTGGAGGACATAGGGACCCCTTTTTTATCATTCTGCTTCATTCTATCTCTATTCTCCCACTCTGCAGAATCTGTTAGTTCAATCTCTAACGTTCTGCTCTCTCTGCTTTTTCTCATAGTAGCTTCATCTGGTCTGTTCCTGTTTGGCTGTGACACCATCCTGGAGAAGAAACATCAGCTGTGCTGCTGCCATCAACACCCTTTGTTTCTAGATGTTGGAGCTTGGCCTGTTTTTCAGTGTGGTCCTGTTTCTCTGACTGTGACTAACTGGATGTGCTCTCTTCATCCTCTGACATGGGAGCTGGCTCGGAGCTCGCCTGCCTGGCTGTGTGTCCTGGTTTCCTGACGGGGTCGCCTTTTTTACTATGCTGCTTTGTGTCTCTGCTTCTGTCTCCTTGAACCCCAGTGGGCTCTCAGCAGATGGCCGCCACACTGAGCCTGGTTCTGCTGGAGGTTTCTTCCCTGTTCAAAGGGAGTTTTTCCCTCCACTGTCGCTACAAGCATGCTTAGTGTGAGAGGGATTGTATTAGAGTCAATGAGTCAATGCAATCAACTGGTTGTCCTTAGATAGAAAACTCTTTTATCAATTTGACTGTATGATCTGGTTGAAGACGTAAAGTGCCTTGATTATTACGTGTTGTGAATTCCAAGTACTATATAAATAAACTGAATTGAATTGAAAATATGTGGTTCTGGGCTTAGTACACCACGAGGCCTTTACCGGGAGGAGAGATTTATCCCCCTTTCACTTCAGGCACATAAATTTACACTTTCTGGCGCTTTGCAAAGATGTGAAGTAGTTTGGTCAATGGGTCAATAAGGTGAGCCAAAAAAAAAAACAGCTTCAGCCACCGGTTCCAGTTTCTCTGTTGTCTTTTATTCCTTTTCTCTCAGACAAAACATTTGTCCTCGAGCTTCCAAGAGCTCAGGGCTTATATAATCAAGTGGCAACACACCTGCACTTGAGTGGACCAAGCCTCAATTAAACAGGTAAAAAAAAAGAACAAACAGTCTAAACAGAGAAAACCCATCTACATAAAGAAAGAGTCTGCAAAATAAACAGTGTGAAACAAGATAACTAAAAAACAGTTACTTTAAAGACAAAACAAACAAAGCATAACTCTAAAGGAAACCCTCTGAATGGTATAATCCAGCAATTTAATGGATGAGATCATTTAGTTAATTTAGCAGGAAATTCTTCAATAATGGTAAGTAAAAAGGAAAACAAAAAACATGAATATACTTTGAAACATAATAAACAATTTAATCCAATAATCCTGAATAGCTTTAACCTAAACATAAGTAGATGGAAACTGCAACATAATGCTAACACAAACAAACCCGGGATAGTAAGTGAAAGTCAAAGTTGCAAACTAATGTTTAAATTTAAGCATTACAGAGATTCAGAAGAAAGAATAAGGGACAAGTGGTAAACACAAACTAAACCACTTTGTCACACAGAGATGGAAAACAGATCCCGGTTCAACGGCGGGAACTCTGCGAGGGAATTTTACAGCATGATTACCTCTACGGGTCGTCATTTGAAAGATCGTCCACTCAGCATCACCCGACAGGACTTTGATAACAGATACACACTTTTTGTTTTTAATCTTTATCCGGGAGGAGATATCGAAGCCCTATCCCCGGTGTCTCATGGTAATCTGAGGCTGAAATGCGCTTCAGAGAACCACTACTCACACCACTACACTCATAGTTTACACCTGTTACCATTCTATACTGGAGATTGACTCAAAGAGACAAGTTTTGGTGGACTATTATTAAGTATGAATAATCATCAATTGAATTCCTTGCTCTCTCATCTCCTGGGCGACGTGTTTGGAGGAGTCTGGGCCTGCGATCAACTCAGCCAGCTGCCACACCTTCTTACACGACCGCTATACTTTATCGTTAATACCCACCCTTCACACATGCCGGGGGAGCACTGGTTGGCTCTGACCCTGGAAAAGAACTGCAAATCTACCTTTTTTGATTCTTACGGCTTCCAGCCTAATTTAGGCTTCCTACCCTCCCCAGCATTTTTTTCATTTTTGAAAGAAAGATCGTCTAAAATAATGTACCACGATCAGCAACTACAACATATTCTTTCCATCGTTTGTGGTCAGCATTGTGTATTCTACCTATGTCATAGAGCATGCGGTTTTTCAATGAGCGAAGTGTTAAGCTTGTATGATGATGATGTTTTAAAAAATGATGTAATGGTTTCAAACTTTGTCAAAAAATATCAACGTTGTACTAAAAATCATACATTCAGCTCCTTTAACCAGGGCACGTGTTCTTTAA
>JAGKQL010000057.1:7362002-7433559 GCA_018398635.1 Cyprinodon brontotheroides
TCAGCAGCCGGTGAGAGAGGTTTACTTTTTAATGACTTGGAATCCTTGCGGCGCCGCACACACCGCACCGCAACGGTAAGACCGGAGTCTGTGTGAGCCTGGGGTAAGAAGATTCAAACCGATGCAGGGAAAGAATTCTTTAACAAAGACTTTAAGGCCTTAATGAAAAATAAAGAATTATCCATTTTGTATTGCATCATTGACTTTTATGATCGATTTTTCATAAAGCGGTTTAATCGTACGCTCAAAACAAGAATGTGGCGATATTTCACCGCTAATAACACACAGAGATATCTGGATGTGCTTCAAGATCTTGTAAAAAGCTATAATCACAGCTTTCATTCCAGTATAAAAATGACCCCTATGGAGGTTTCCTTTGAAAATAAAGACCAAGTCCTGAGGAATCTTTACGGGTCGGAAGGTGGGGGAGAGAAAGAAAGAAGGGGCCGCGAAGAGGAAATTTAAGAAGGGTGACCCGTTAGAATTTCTGCAAAGTTAAGAGGGTGTTTGATAAGAAATATGAACAAAGCTTTACGGATGAAATCTTTCACTATATCCGGCGCGCCAATCGTCGCTCCTCCTGTGTATAAAATTAACGGACTATGATGGACAGCAGATCGAGGGTCTTTTACAAGAAGATATACAGAGAGTCAAAATACCCAAAAGACAAGGTATACCATGTGGAGAAGATATTAAAACGACGTATGCTAAGAGGTCAAAAACAAGTGTTTGTAAAATGTAAGAAGTGGCCGGAGAAATTTAACAGTTGGGTCAGAGCGTAGACTTGAGCCGATGTATAAAAAAAAACCCTGCATTGAACCCACCTCCCCATAATTTTAGCATGGATCCGTGATGGCGACAATGGATTCTATATTACATTACCGCCTAACAGCAGCGCGACGATTTAAAAATAATACCGATCTAGTTTCCGGCAGAAATTTGGGGGCGCATATAAATTTAGAAGGTAGATGGCAGGTTGCCTTGGTAGAGATTTTATATCCCCACACGGTTAAACGCTCCTGCAGAATTGGCCTATTTTGAATGGCGGAAGCTGGACGGAGCAGTTCTTCCACAGAATATAACGCATCTGGATATTACGATGACATGACATTTCCATTCAAAGCGAGATTGAAAACCATCTGAGAAAAAAAGAAAGTGATATATATTTAAAGTTAACATGATCGAAAAAAAAAGATATTTTGTCAAGCAGGGGTCTGTACAATATAATGCTTTCATCCTCCTATAGCATACATGTTGGGGCAGAGCCGGGAAATGGATTTGGGTAGTAAAAGATCCCTCACCCTTTTGATCTAAAAGGCTGTATGGATCTTTGTATTGCTACAATCATGTAGTCGCCCACAGGTGGTGGAAGTACCATGCCCTTCTCTTACTGCATCGCGAAAATAGAAGGCTAATAATGCTTATTATTATGACACAACATTTCAATCCTCCTCACTATTTACCCGTTTCAAAAAATCATATTCAAAATATTCACGTAGAAATAAAATCCGATCAAAACGTACCGATTAATTTCAGCTACGGAAAGACCGTCGTTAAACTACATTTTAGACCCGTCTCTTTGAAGCGTATGAGGAGAAGAGACATACAATACAACGTGTAATTTTCACCGATCATTCAAGATATATATTTCGGAACAACGCTCATATCGTCACTTCACCGTAGACTCCCCTTCTGAACTATTTAACCCTGCTGCATCAGAGAGGCAAATAAATAAAAAATCACACCATGGCGCGTACGGATTGAATAGGATCCCCATAGGTTTATAGCCTGACGTAGGTCCCACTCCAATTCTAGTCAGAATATGAGTCTGATACTGTCATGATGAGAGCTGTGATTATGGGGCTTGTTTCGAACCGAACCAGGAAAAAAAAAAATGCCTCTGCACTCAATTGATAGACCCCTACAACCAATAAATAAGAGCAACGGAGGCGAATAGTATGCCTTGGCGAGGGGCATAGTTATTTGTCCACGAAAATCAAAAGCATGCAGTTTTAGCTCTAGCCTGAAGGTAGATGAGACTTGATCCGTTTCTCTGTTCCTCTTTTAAAATTAATTTGCTGTCGATATCTTCTAGAACGAAGACCTAATAGCAGAATCTACTCACCTAAACTCTCCAGCCCGGCAGCCATTATTGTTGTCACCCAAGCAACAGCGCGTGGGTCGTGCGTGGTTGATTACGTTACTGTTGGTCATCTGTCCATCATCATGATAAAGCCCGCCCTGACAATTCTGATTGGATCGCCTGACAGTGGGCTGGCATTACGGCGCTACTATGGGAGTTAGAGCCAGACCGAACTTTCCGACCTCAAACCTTGTGGGCGGACTTTATTTCGGAATGGCACCCAGGCTAATACAGGTTTATACATTATTACCAAAATCAGGTCGGAGGCGATTTAGGAGGATTCAGCGGCGCTCCCGTGTTATACGGGCGTGGGATCGGAGCCATATTTTCAAGATTATTCAGATTTGTCTCACCCCTATTTAAAAGCGGATTTTCTATAGCTAAACCTCATCTTAAAAGAGCGGCGAGCGGCATAGCCTCAGATGTGATCGGAAAAGCTATGAAGAAGATATCCGGAAATGAACAGGACGGTTCAGGGCTGATGCTTTTATCGCGACGAAACAAAAAGCGCCCGCCCGGAGAACGTGTTTGGAACTTTCAAAAACGCAAGAGTGTTAAAAAAAAGAAATCATTAAGAAGAAGCAAGGCTAAGAGCAAGAAGTCTGTCAGGAGAGGAGATATTTTTCAGTGAGGAGGAGAAGACATGGCTCTACTGCATCAAAAGTCCCCGGAATGCAGTTTGACGGAACTGGACTTATTTTCCGCTCCGATGACGCAACTGTCTATAGAAGATAAGGTTTATACAGAAATTCATCCTCTCTCGGCTCTTACAGAGACGGGTCCTATCGAATTTTTTATCTGCGGCGAAGGCGATAAATATTTGGATCTAAACGACACACTGATCCACCTACGTCTCAAAATTACTAACGCGGATGATAGCTACCTAGCACCGGACGCTCCCGTTGGATTAATTAATTGTCCTTTAAATACCATTTTTAGTCAGTGCGATGTGACCTTGGGAGATAGACTTATTTCCCAATCCAGCGCTACTCACCCCTACCGATGTATAATTGAAACATTGCTCAACTATTCAGAAGACACGTTAAAGAGTCAATTCAGCGCAGGCCTTTTTTTTAAAGATACGGCCGGTGCTATTGATTCAATCGTCACCACCAACGGACCAAACCATGGATTGAATCGGAGAGCCGCTTTTACGGCAGAATCTAAAGAGGTTCATCTGATAGGAGCTCTGCACGGGGATATATTTTTCTGCGAAAGACTCCTTCTGAATTCTGTTGATATGAGAATTAAATTAACACAAGCCAGCGATGCGTTTTGTTTAATGGGGGCTCGCGATTCTACTTTTCGACTAAAGATATTAGGGGCTTATCTTTTTGTGAAAAAGGTCTCAGTCTCTCCCGCCATACGCTTAGGTCACACTTCGGCGTTGATGCGCGGTAATGCTCTTTATCTGTTGTCGAGAGTTAATGTGAAGACGTTTTCTATCCCAGAAAATTCAAGAATTTGCAACCAAGAGAATCTATTTCTGGGGGCCATACCTAAATATGTGGTTCTGGGCTTAGTACACCACGAGGCCTTTACCGGGAGGAGAGATTTATCCCCCTTTCACTTTAGGCACATGAATTTAGAGTTTCTGGCGCTTTGCAGAGATGGAAAACAGATCCTGGGTAAAGCTTTTCAACCCCAGTTCAACGGCGGGAACTCTGCGAGGGAATTTTACAGCATGATTACCTCCACGGGTCGTCATTTGAAAGATCATCCACTCGCCATCACTCGACAGGACTTTGATAACGGATACACACTTTTTGTTTTTAATCTTAATCCGGGAGGAGATATCGAAGCCCTATCCCCAGTGTCTCACGGTAATCTGAGGCTGGAAATTCACTTCAGAGAACCGCTACCTCACACCACTACACTCATTGTTTACGCCTGTTACGATTCTATACTGGAGATTGACTCAAAGAGACAAGTTTTGGTGGACTATTATTAAGTATGAATAATCATCAATTGAATTCCTTGCTCTCTCATCTCCTCGGCGACGTGTTTGGAGGAGTCTGGGCCTGCGATCAACTCAGCCAGCTGCCACGCCATCTTACACGACCGCTATACATTATCGTTATTAGGGTGACCAAAAGCGTCCGTATTTCCCGGGACATATCCGTATTTCAGGTCCTGTCCCGAAGGCGTCCCGGGTTTTTTTTAGAAAGTGTGAAATGTCCTGATTTCACTGCGCGCCACGGCGCTCCGTGTGGCGTAATCCCTGAGCGGCGTCAGTGCGGGCAGCCCTGAGGCTCTGTTCAAAACCTGGGCTGCATCCTCCAAGGACGCGGTCTACCTAGACTGGATCCTTCGAAGTCCTTGAAAAATGAGGAGGCCAGAAGAGTTTTGGCTGTAAATTGAACAGGTCACTCCCTTTGGCGGGTTTTACGGGCGTATGCTCTGTTGCTTAGCAACCGTGAAAGTTTACACACAAAGCAGGAAAAGAATGAATACCAAGGTTTTCAAAACTGTTTTGTTTATTTATTTATTTTTAAAAAGTTAAAGCGAACAAAGACTTCACTCACAAGAATCCAGAGTGGAAGGTTTCCAACCACCGGGAGCAGGAACAAATAAAATCAAATGTAATGATAGAAACCTTAGTCAGTTAAATAACCTGCTGCTGTCATTCTGCACATCTCTGATGTTGCTGCTATTTTCAAATATCCATTACTGTAAAATGTCCATAGCTGCATATTGGTTATTAATTCTCCAGTTTTATATTGTTAAAACACTTTACAGTATTTTATTGTTTTATATTTTAACTCTTCCCTATTATGTTATTCTTATACATTTTTCTAAGGTCCTCATTTGTGTGACCATTTTCAATAATCTTTCTGCTGCTGTAAATTTGCCCATTGTGGGACAAAATAAAGGGATTTTCTATTCTACTATAAAAGGGTTAGAAATATATAAGTAAATCTAAACAATGTATGTATAAAAATATATCTGCAAAATCTCTAATATTCAACAACAAAAAATACTTAGTTAAGCATATTGTGCAAAACAACAATAAAAAAAATTAAACTCCTATCAGATTTATAGTTCCCACTCTGCAGATCTATTAGAATCTGTCCTTAAATTACAGCCAAACTCATTTACACAGTAACAGATAAAAACCTTTAGATAAATCAAACACTACCGCCACATATCTGACTCAATAACCATTAAAACAACTATTGTCATTCATTTCAGACGGAACTATTCACAGAGTTGTATTATATTAAACTGAACTTCCAATTTTCACCACTGTTCTGCGCCAAGTAACATTTCCTCTGATCACGGAGCAAATCCGGCTGATGAGACATTTGTTATCTCCAACTATTATGTGTAAGCAAAGCTTCATATTTCTTTATTTTTTCGTAAGGGGGTTAACCCGGTTTCATTCAAAACCCCGCTTTTCATTTTTATATCCAATTCTTCCTCGGCATAAATCTGTCTAATAGAAGTGTCCGGCTGGCTGTGGACGTTTAAACTGGTGGGGTGAAACCAGGTACATTTTTTGGGATGTTCTAAGAGCCATTATTTCCTGGCAATTCCAACCAATAATTCACCTAAAAGAGGCGCTAAAGCTCCCAAGATTGGGAGAATAAAACCCCCTTTCTGAGATTTGAGCGCAGTCCGCTTTCGTTTTATTCCTACCCATTTATCCGCCAGTAGTCTGACTATCTTTTTTTTGCTTTTTCAATTTTTGATGTTGAGAAGGAGATAACTTGATATTTCCTTTTAAAATATTGAGAGAAATTTCACACAGAGCTTGGAGAAAGTCGGGTGAGCAATGTGCCAATATATCTTTACGTTTCTGAGGAGTAGCGTGGTACAGAGCCTTTAATAACTGCATGTTTCTTTTTATACGTGCAGACATGATCAATAGGAACCACCTACTTTGATCTGGGAAGATAGATGACGGGCCACTGTTGAGGAAGTAATCCTGTTCTCATTCTATACTCATCTGGACACTTTGGTGTAAGATCTACGATTAAATATCTGAAAGGCTGACTGGTAGCGTCTTCAAAACTCTCCAGGAAAAAAATCCTTCTGGGATGGGAAAATTTGGCGGGCTAATATATTGATTTGCAGTTTATCTCTTGGACTTTTAAATAGAATCATATAGTTAGCATTCAAGCTAATGGTGCGGCTAAACTTTCCTTGCTGAAACACATTTTGCGGAATTAGTATTATGCTCATGTTGGCATGGTGGCGAAACTGTGTGAATATCTTGGCCACCTGTTCACTTTCTCCAGCCTGAAAGATGAGGTCATCTAGAATTACCAGATGAGATTGATCCGGAGGAAATAATTCCTCGTCTTGAAATGAAGATGGGAGACCGTTCACAAACTTAATTCTTTTATTTCTTCTTTGCAAATCAGCGTACAAACTTTGAAATGAAGTATAAATCCAGACAACATTTTCTGGTACACAGTTCATGACATCTTCAAGATTATCCATCATCATTTTGACAAAAAAGCTTTCACCCGCTCCAGACGGGCCAGAAATGACTGCAGAAAAAGGACAGTTTAGTCTAAAATCAAAATGAACTTCTTTTGGCTCAGTAATACAAGACATTTTTTTTTTCACCACTAGAATCTAGTAGCCAAAAGGAAGGGTTTTACCGCATTTAAACAGTCTTCTCTTGTCATACACAACCATGAATGAATGATACATTCTTCAAGTGAAACCCGCTTTTATCACGTCTAATGGTTTGCTGAGGAATCCCTATAGAAGCAGTCTCCTGACCCTGGAGAAAAGCATCAACCAGCCTCTTCATGCTCTCAAAATTGACATTTTCAGAAGCCTGCATGTTTCGTGTTATGCCTTTTGCTTTCAAAACCACTTTTTTCTGACGGGTCTGATAAGCATAACTCTTTGGACCTGTGGACACAAAATGTTCTATGCTATCCCCGTTTAACTCATCGCTTAATTGCCCCAAATAATTCCCCGTTTCCAGCAGAGTCTGACCCTTTTTGGTAACGTAGATTATACTGTCTGTGTCAAAATACAAAACTCTGTCTTGCAGCTTTTGAAGGTAACTCAACAGTTTTAATCTAGCGTAGGCCGTAGTGAACGCCGCGATAAAGACGTTGTTGGTTCTGTTTGGGGGACTAATAGATTTTTTTGTCCATCCCCATTGAACAAGCACGTTTTCAGGATTCAGAAAGTGAAAATATTTCACATGTTTGTTCCCTGAAAACAACAGTTCAAAAAATTCCTGCGGTTCTGATAAGATGTTGGTCTGGGTCTGATCATTTTTCTGAGCAAACTTTCCCCAAAGACTGTTGAGACATAACTTTGCCACTTGTCTTTTTGCCGGATTTGTCTCAATTTTTGAATATTCTAGTTGAATACCTTCGTTCTTCAGGAAATCTGCCATGTAACGCTGTTTCCCCTCTTCATCGCTCACGTCGGCGGGAAAACCTGATGATTCCTGTTTGCACTTTAGAAAAGTATTTATATATCGGTCAAAAATGTCATTACTTTGTTTTTCAAAATGCCATACAGCGAGGATCTTTTCAACCCTATACCCGTGCTCTAAGGCTTTATTAAGCTCGACAGAAACCCAGGTTCCCTTTAGGGATCTTTCTTCTTCGTTGTGATTGCAAGGTTCTTTCTGGTTATTGAGTTGAGCGCAGGAGCGGCACAGAGTGAAAACCAATTTACCTTTTTCGGTCTTAAAGGGAAGAATTGGAAAGAGCAGACCTCGTGGTGGGGAAACGATAGCTTTGACGAACCCGAAATAGTTTGTGGGATCATCAAAGTTGTCATAAATGATCTTTGGATGCCCTACAGGGAAGTAGTGCATTTTCATAACGGAGGGATATAACGAGATGACGTCTTGGTAAGCCACAATCTCATCTGGAGCGGCAGAATATTTCAACGTGACGGCGTTGGTTCTGCCTCCAAACAGAGCATCTCTGGGGAACAGAGGTTCAGGCAGGGAACTGTTTTGAATAAATTCTTTAACAGCGGCACAGTTTCTTTTTTTCTCTTCCCAATCATGCTCCCAAATGACTTCAAGTTTTAGACCATGAAGCGATTCCAGAATCTGCTTTCTTTGGAGGGTGGATGCAAAGATTTCTTCATAGCTCGCACCTCTTAACGGACAAATGGACAAAGGGTTAAAACAGGAAGGGCAACCGTGGAACAGACAGCCAAAGTATTCAAAACCGTACTTGACGTCGCCTATTTCGGCGTAACCGTCCAAAAAATACGACCCTACTCTTTTCTCCCCTAAATTAAGGGCGTGTTGGATGAAGATGTTTCTGGAAAAAGCCAAGTATTCCAGCCATTCGATCGAACCATTTGAGTACGGCTTTGTCTGTCCACGATACCCGAGCGGATCAGGTATTGCCAGCGTATTTGAAGTCAGGAAATTTGCCTGAAAAGTCTTCATGCACGCCGAGGGGATTGTAATACGAGAAAATGGATCTGTATGGGTATCGCTAAAAAACTGCTCTCTAAATTTTTTGCAGCCTTGAGAAAGGATTTCAACATCATTTTTACAGTAGTACATTGCCTCTTTTTCAAAAGAGAATGGGGAAGCAGAAGCATTTTTGTACCAGTTCAAAAACTTTTCTTTTTCAGGCGGTGACAATTTTTCTATTCCATAGGCCTGGGGTGGGGGGAGCGGGCCGACGTATTTCAAATTTTGTTGGGATGAAAATTTGTGTGGAAAGAAACCTTTACTTTTATCACTAAAGCCTAAAGCTTTCGGCATGGCACTGAGTTTCATAGGTAGAAATGAATGACTATCTATAAAATTTAAACCATAGTCTGGGTCGATAAAACTGAGAATTTTACAACCTTGCATAATGATGCGAGGTTTTATACCCATCTGAACCATGGCATTCAGAACCAAATAATAGTCAAAAGATCTACCGTTGTGCGCCAAAAAGACAAATTTGGAAAACTTTGGTCTTCGAAAGTGGAGAATAAAATCTTGAACGCATTTCAGACCAAAGGAGGACCATTCTTTTCCCGATGAATCTTTTGCACAGACGAGGAAAGGAACATGTTTGCTTTCCTCGTTAACAAAGGTCTCAATGTCAAAAAAAACTAATTTCTCCTCTAGTTTTTCATCTTTCTGACAGGGTTGAATGAAACACTGGTGCTCTCCCTCACCCGAATCTGGAGATATTTTCTGTCCGCATATGTGACATTTTCGAGGTAGACATACATGGGGTTTGCCGGGAGTAGAGATGGGAATATAATATTTTCTTCCACACTTTAGACATAATTTATGTATCTCACAATTACTGGCCCGTGTTTTTGCTATCGGTCTTTCTTTTTTGATTTTATGTTTCGCATAACAGGTCTGATTGCGACATGTCAAATTGCAGTCGGGGCAAAAAACTGGTGAGGATTCAAGCTGAGTACAGCCTGGATCGTTGCAGACGGGACAATAACCCCGACAGGAATGTCTGTCTTTATTTACAAAAGGGGAAAAGCAATAATCGCATACGTATTTGGCACCCAGAAAACCTGTTAAGGATTTGATTCCGTAATAATGTTGGTTGAATAGAAACAAGAAAAGGGGTCTTGATCTGTCTGAAAAATTTGTCTCAAATTTAGAAAGAGGGCTTTCCTTTACTGAGCGATAATATATCACAATCTTTCTGTTTAAGATTTCTTCAAATGTTTTGACATCTGAAAAGGAAACTGGTGTTTGATCAGAAAGTCCTGCCTGCCTTTGCCACGCTCTAGCCTGATGACAAACCTCTGTGAGGGAGAGATTCGGATATGCTAAACAGGCTAAATTTTTTGCAAAGCAAAGTTGATCGCCGTCATCATTAATCACAATTAAATGTCTTCTCTTTCTTTTTATTAATTCTTGGTCTACAATTTTTTCAAGTTTTAGTCTGCCACCCCCGTGAGGATTCCGAATCAGCTGGAGAATGAATTCCACATTATCCTCTTCGGTTAATTCGGAATTAGATTGTACCAAAGTATCCATAAATTTTTCAAGTTCCTCCATGATATTTTCCCCATTATCATTTACAGTAAAGTTTGTGTGATGAGACCCATCATCGGTTACTAGTTCAAGTTGTATGACATCATTCCTAGAAGCGAGCGGTCTTATTCTTTCAGCCAGATTGGATAAAACATTCATCATGCTGAGGAATATTTCTGCTAAATCTCCCTCTGAACCATTCTGATTTAGTGAAAGCCGTTCCCTAATTTCCACATTGTTAAAATTTTCTCTGTTTAGGGTTTGTACTCCTCCCCCGCCACCGGATTGAATAACATTTTGAGAAGGAAGGGAATGGTTTAACGGTAAAAGATTTTCACTAGAAGAAGAATGTCTGGATAATTCGCTCAGAGCTTGCTCCAAGCTAATTAAGTGTTCTAGATGATTTTCTTGCTGCAGAGGCGGACTGTGAGAAAGAATTGTATCTTCTAAGGGAGAGGTCAGATTTAAAGGCAAACCAGCATCAATTAAAGGGCTTATATCATCAGCAATATTTCGCAAATTCTGTAAAACCGCTTCAGAGACAAATTCATCTAAAGAATCTGGTTGTGCTGCATTTTGATTTTCACTAGAAGGAGAAACATTCGGAGATGTGTTTGACTGAGATAAATGCGGGTCAGACATGTTTATTCACTAGACTTTTTTCATCCAAGAATGTTCCTCATTATGTAACACATATTCACCAAGATGGACAAACGATAGCCGGGGTCTTCTTGGTTGCCAGGTGCAGACAGAAGCTCGCCGACAGCTGCCAATGCCTGAATAACCAGGCGGTCAGGAACGTCTTCTTGGTCGCTGGATGAAGACAGAAGCTCGCTAACAGCAGTCAATGTGTGAAAAGCCAGGTGTCTGGATTCTTCTCTGTTGGGAATGTTAGACTGGCCACTTCAATTTCTTACTGAGGAAAAAATAAAGCGTTTTAGTAAGATTGACTTTTTAAAAAAAGTAATAATAATAATAAAACTTAATAAATAAATAAAAGGGAAATTTACTTTATTTCTCAGTCTATTCGATATAGCGAGAAGGGGTGAGTCTAAGAGAGGAAAAAACATATATATATATATATATATATATATATATATATATATATATATATGATGTTAAAACTAAGAATTATTTATTTTTCTTACCAGCGGCTTCATCGGGTCTTGATCTAAAAGTTGGCTGATAAGATCTTTCGTTCAGAATGGATGTGTCTGTGAGTTAATAATTTTATTCCACATTATAAAAAAGTTAATAATTTTTTATTCCACACGCACATATATATATATATATATATTGTTAAGGAAGAAAATATTCTAAAATAGTTAACTTTGGAAAAAAGTTGGCTTCTCTCTTCCTTTCCCAGGTCCTCTCGGCGAGCTGCGTGTGGCCACAAGGAAAACCAGCATTGCGTGTTGACGTCACAGAATTACAGAGTTTAATCCAATATAAGACAATGCATAAACTTAGAAATAAGACAATGCACAAACTTACACCAGAAACTGCAGAACAACAGAGACATACATTCAATTACCTGACATAAATGGAGAGAAGGAAAGAAAGCAAAGACGTACAAAGACATCTTTGGAGAGTTGCAAGAGCAAATCTGATTTGTTACTTCTATGTAGAAAGCTTTATCCTCTTGTATCTAATCCATTCAAAAAAGGCTGGCCCTTGCTCCTCCAACCAGGAGCCATCTCTGACACTCTTCCCCTAATTTACGACCGGGCCTCCAGGGATTCTAAAGTCATCTGGCTAACATGAGATAAAGTTTCACAGAATCGATGTGGAATGCGGAGGCCTCTCCCATAAATCTCAAGAACAAACTTAAATTCAGTATTTTGGTTCAAGGAAAGGTTATCTTCACAACTCAATTTTGCTCTTCTGCACCATTTCACCCCAAAAGATTGAATCCTGCCTTAAACCAAAAAATAACACATAGAATCAACAGAACATGAGATACAATTCCTTTTTCTCACATATGAAACATAATATTCAATCCTAAGTATACAAGCTAACATATTCCATTACCCCATTAAGCATAGATCCTGAGCAATTTTCTAATACTAAACAAAACATTTTCATTCAAACAATTTCCATTTGATTCTGATATTTAGAAAAATGTCTTAAAAACTAAATGTTAGTGTTTTAACATTCTACATTGTATTCAGTTTCACACCATCCCAGATGTTTATTCTGGAAGACTTTTGACCTTCTGTAAACCAGGGAGAAATCTCTCCTCCAGGCTCAAATAATGTTCGCCCCCCAGGAGATACTCATTTTATGGCCTGGTGCTTTAAATACTTACCCCTCAATAGCTTAGTTTTAAATCATTAACACAACCTTGTTCAAAATTAAGAAATATGTTAAAAATGAGAGTGTTCAACATACCTTTTACACATGGCATAAGATTAACTGTATTAAAAACTAAAATAATAATTCTTTAACAATATATATATATATATATATATATATATATATATATATATATATATATATATATATATATAGAAAAAAATATTATTTAGATGATATTAAAACTGGAAAAAGAAAAGAATTATTTATTTATTTATTTTTCTTACCTTCCTTGTAGCGAGAGGCTGAGAGTCTAAGAGAAAAAAAAAAATATTATTTAGATGGCCATCATCGGGTCTAGTTGGCTGGTCAGATCTTTCATTCAGAATGGATGTGTCTATGAGAAAAAAAAGTTAGTAATTATATATATATATATATATATATATATATATATATATATATATATATATATATATATATATATATATATATATATAATGACCGATGATATTTGACATTTATAATTTATGACTAAGATAAAATATTTTTTAAAGCTCACCCAGTCTGTCTCTTTCTCCATCCGCGTGAAAATCGCTCCTCGCCTGGGCTGCAGCTCCCCCCGACCCAGGTTCCGCGCTGTCTTGGACCCGTGGCGCTGTATGAGCTTGCACCAGAGACTGGGTGAAATGATCAGACCGACAGTTGGTTGTCAGCGGTTGGTGAGGTGAGACAACCGAGTGGCTGATCGACCGAACCGGTTGTGGAGTTGACGGTGGAGCCGGCTGGCTGGTAGCACACTCTGGCTAGACGGATCGGGGGCTGAGTAGAGGAGATGAACCGCCTGGAGGGTTAGCTGCGAGGGAGGTAAGATGAATGCTTCGGGGATGAAGCGGAGCTAATTGGAGCAGAGTGGGCGGAAGTGGAGCCTGTAGAGCTGCTGTATGGAACCCAAAGTCCCCTAAATAAACTGCTGGATTATTATTTCGGGGGAAACTATTTGGTTGAGGAATAAATTCTCTCTGTGTTCGGATATTTGGGGTGTTTTCAGCCGCTGTGATGGTATCTGGAAAATAAATAAAATAAAAAAGTTTAGATAAAATAATTGTTATTTTTTCCACCCCGTTTTTAATATTCTTTCTAAATAAAAGTCTTACCCAAATCAAGGTCTGACAGATGAAAATCGTCGATATCGGAATCTTGAAATAGATGGAAAAAAAATTAGAGCTGTTAAAATGTGAGAAAAAGCGGATCTTGTTAAAAAGAGAAACTTTTACCTAAAACAATGGTAGGAATTAACGGATTAACTTCTGCCACTACGATCTGCCCTTAAAAAAGAATTTAAGTAAATGAAAAAGAGATTGTATTTATTTCTAATAATGTAAAAAAAAAAAAAAACCTACTTACTTTCCGATATGTTGCGCGACATGTTGGAGACCTGTCCGACACTCTTAAAAAGATGAAATCAGTGTCCCATGGGCATACAATCTTTTGTAGGAGCTTAAAACCCCTGCACCTGTCGAGCTGTAAATTTAGGTGTCGTTTAGATAACACTAAAAGCTTGGGGTGTCTGTTTTTTTTAATAAAGTTCCGGGGTATAAATTTTAAACTGTCTGTTTTAGAATGCGGGAAACGAGCCGACACGTGGATATACAATTTTGCAATCCTTCTCTGAGTCAAGGTTGCTTTGTTAAAAGCTGTGAAAATAAACGTTGTTTAGGAAGAAGAAAGTTGCTTATCGAAAAACGCGTATATAATTGTTTAAACACATTTTTTAAATCCTCATTGCAAATCATTTTGCTGCTTCACTGACATTCTGAAGGGTGTATGTGTGTGGGTGTGTGTGTGCGGGTGTGTGTGTGTGTGTGTGTGTGTGTGTGTGATGGGTTGGGTCTAAGGTAGAAAAGGTGAAAAGTTTAAGTGGTGAAAAGTTTAGATATAATACCCATGGATCTGTTGTTAGGTTTCTGTTTCTGTTATGATTTTCTTTTTAGTATTCAGTCTTCTTGGTTTTCCATTTGTTGTCCTCTGCTGCCCTCTTGTGTCCTCTTTCCCTAGCTCTGTTTTCTGTTCTGCCCTCACATGTTTTCAATTCCCTCGTTAGCCCTCTCTTTGTCTCTGTCCCCTTTAAAAGCCTTCCCTCTTCAGTTCCCTGTTTGCTGGATCCTCGTCTAACGTCTTTCTGTTTACCCCATCTTTCCCTGGCTCCTAGAGTTTGGTTTCCCCTGATGTCTCCTTGGTTCTGGTTAGTGTTATTTTGTTGGATCTTTGATTCCTGCCTCTGTATCTGTAAAAATCAATAAACCCACCAAAATTCACCTCTGCCAACTTTCCTCTGCTTTTGGGTCCTCAACCCAACACCGCTTCATGTCAGGATCATGCATCCTTATGTACGGGTGTTCCAACTTGGAGGTGTCAACTGGATGTTTAGATAACAGCTGGATGATAGCTAAATTTGTGTCTTTTGCAGCGCGGGAAAGGAGCAAAGGATCCAACAAATGTTTTTACAGCTTGGTTGTTGGTAAAGTTGAGCTGAGCTGAGGGCTGTAGGTTGGCTGTTTTCTGGAAGGATGGTTTAGGAAGGTTTCTGGGGGCTGATCAAAGAATAATAGACAAAATACATTGAAGCTTGATGAAAGCAGGTTTTGTGGATAGAAAACTTACTTAGTTGGATTGATTTTAAGAAAGGAAACTTGCTAGCAATTCAAGTTGTGTTTGTGAGTAATACATTTTTTTTTTGACCATAGCCTGATTTATAAAACCTTGAATCACAGACTTTAATGAATTAAACATTGGTCTTTACACAAAAGCGGGCTGAAGGCTGACTGTTTCTGGAAGGATGGTATATTAGGGTTTCTGGGGGCTGATCATAGAATTCTATGATCAAATAGAGAAAATACATTGAAGCATAAAGAAAGCAGGTTTTGTGGATAGAAAAGTTAGTTGGATTGATTTAAGAAAGGAAACTTGCTAGCAATTCAAGTTGTGTTTGTGAGTAAACACATTTTTTTTTGCATAGCCTATCTAGCAGACTAGACTATGGATGTAACAGGTTGAATAGTAATGTTTGTATCCTAGTTTGAATGTGACAGTACATTAATTTAGAAAAATACAAAGAAGCTCTAACAAAAGCATTTTCAAAATCAGTGGCAGAAAGAAACTTAAATAACATAAACATATCTAGATTAACTAAACTTTTAAACAACTTAATAATATCTACCTTTCTTTTCTCAAAGTGAGTAATGTTTCTAGACAACCATATTGCCATCCTGGCATGACTTAACAAGAAATTAACTAAAACTCTTAATTTTAAAATTGTCAGCAATAACCGTGCCAAATAACAAAAGTATTTTCCAAACTAAGTGTAGTACATTCGTGCTCCAGTGTTTAGCAATTAAATAAAAAAAACAAACAAATAAAGTCATTCAAACAAATACAGTCAACAAAAATATGGATCACAGTTTCATCCGCAAGAATCACAATTCCTTCTGATGGATTTATTGATTTGGTGAATAACAACATTGGTAAATAACTTATTATGTCTTATACGGAAATCTAACTGTTTGCACTGTAAACTATTATATTTAATGTTTAGGGTGCTCCAAATATTGACCTTTTCTAGTGTAGGAAGCCTAATCCTCCATTTAGCAACCGCAACCGGACACACTGAGATCTCTTGCAAGAGGATATGATAAAAAGTCTTAGTTTTAGCATCCGCCAGAGTCAATCTCTTCCCTCTCTTTTCAAAGAAGATATCTGGCAGACCAGCAGAAATCATAGCTGGTTCTGAAGAATTAACCACCTTTACGCTATCACCAGGTAAAGCTTTTTTGAAGCCATCATACAAACGCTGAATCCTGAAACGGGACACCGTATCGTCAGTCATTAGAATGGCGTCGTATATAGCTTGCGTGGGGAGAAACCCAGGCACTACTTCATGAAGTATATCTTTGACTTGCCTTATACAGGCTCTCCAAAAGAGCAAAAAGTCTTTTGGACAACCTGATAAAGGCAGAATTTTATTAAAGAATAGCGGCAAATTGAGAATATGTTCTTTGCTTTTAATTTCAAAATTGACATAACTTAAGAGACTACTCCATGCAAACCAGACCTCTTTATAGAAATTTGAGATGTTGTGTAGATTTAACGTTTTTAACTCCATGAAGAGACTATACCCCAGGCTCACACCGACTCCGGTCTTACCGTTGCGGTGCGGTGTGTGATTCCAAGTCATTAAAAATAATACTACGGCACAAACAGGAAGTTTTCCAATGAGAATAAAAGACTTCCTGTTTTTTTCAAAATAAAACAAGTTCGTTTGCATGTATTGTCTGTCCTTTCTCTCCGCCTTCCCTCTGTACAACCCATATGACGTCACTGCCGCCTGCTGGTAAGACGGGGTCAAAACTTTGTGGCCCCATCACTTGATTTACAGCAATGGACGACGAGAGGCTCATTCACGAGGTTGAAAACCATCCTATCATTTATGACACTTCAAATCCTTTTTACAAGGATAACACAAAGAAAGAAAATGCGTGGAAAGAAATAGCTGCTGCCATGGAAGAGGATAGTAAGTATTTGTCAATAATACTGTCATAAACTGTTGGAAAAGTGTTTTATTTCTTTTTATCAATATGAAAATAAAAAAAATACACATTACATGATACTATGTTTAATCATCATTAATTACAAGGATATTCAAATATTAGCTTATATTCAAATATAGTATAAAAGTATTTGGTCCCATCTTGTTTAGGGTTCTTTTTATCAATATATATATATACATATAAAAAAAAACACATTACATGATACTATGTTTAATCATCATTAATTACTAGTTTTCTGTGTAGTCAAAAGGCAAATGTAATAGTCTTATGTAAGGCCCCAGCTCTACCTGTACTGTTTTTGATGTGTTATTACAGCTATTAAATGGCATAAACATACATGTAGTGTTTGTAGCAACAGCACTACTAAAACTAATAAGGATATTCAAATATTAGCTTATATTCAAATATAATATAAAAGTATTCGGTCCCATCTTGTTTAGTGTTGAGTCAGTGCACTTGGGATGGGAGAGGGGCCATATCTACACCTCTGTGTTGTCATGTAAATGTGGTGTGCCACACAGCCATTCACAAGTTAGTGTGAATGAATGGAAGTAGCTACTCTTGTATTACTGAGACTGGACAGAACACATAATGTTTAAAACTTTTTTATTAACCACATGCATTTTAAGTCAAAAGAAAGGAAAACATACACAACAGTTAAAAAGAAGTCTTTGGGTTTCATAGGTTAACACCTATCACATCAGCCTAGATCATTTTTTTCCTGCCAAGACACACTACCTGCTGGACTGTTAAAAAATGTAGTGTAGGCCCTCCTGTTCTCGTAAGCTTGTCTGGCAGCTCTGCGCCCACCAATGTTCAGAGCTTGTGGCAAACATAGTCCTCGCTCTTCAGCCTCATCTATGTATCTTTGGTTCTCTGACGGGGCAAGCAAGTAGTTGTGGAGGATGATGGCAGCCACAACCAGTGTGTCCACGTGGTTTGGATGTAAATTTATGTCTCTGAGCATAATTCTCCACCTTGCAGTGAGGATTCCAAACGCACATTCCATGACCATGCGTGCTCTTGAAAGTCTATAATTAAAAATACGGTTGTCGTGGTCCAGATCAGCAGCAGGGTAGGGCCTCAGCAAGTAGGTTTTAAGTGGGAAGGCAGCATCTCCCACCAAGACATGGGGCAGCGGTCCGAGTTCTGGTGCACCAGGCAAAGGTGCACTTGGCGGAACATTCAGGTCTCCCCTCTCTAGTCCCTTTCCCAGATTTGATGCAGAAAAAACACCTCCATCACTCATCCTTCCAAAGTCCCCAACTTGAATTGCCCTGAACCTGTACTCATGGTCCACAACAGCCAAAAGCACAATGGAAAAAGTTTTCTTATAGTTATTGTACTGTGACCCTGAACGAGCTGGTGCTTGTATGGTGACATGTTTGCCATCAATTGCACCAAGGCAGTTGGGAAAGTTCCATTTTCTCCAGAAGCCACGTGCCACTTCAGTCCACATATCTTCAGTTGGGCTGGGCAGGAACTCTTCCATCATCTTGCTCTCGATCGCTGCGTGGACCATGTGAATAGAATTCACAACAGTCGAGTGGCCGAGTCGATAGCTGAACGCCAGGCTCATTAGGGAGTCACCAGAAGCCAAATATCTGTGGAACACAAAATGAAAACATTTGTTGAACAGAGAGAAGAAAACTTCAAGCGGGGCTGATGCTGACTCTGTCCCTCCACAGCATAAATATGCAGATTTGCTGACATTCCTCCAGCCTCACATCCAGCACATACGGTCAGAAATATATTATTCAAGTAAAAATGTTGTCAACATTGTATTTTTATTGATTGTAGAATAAATTAAAGTACTTGTCTTTTAATTTTTATCTTCTTCTGACATCTTCTTGTATAGCCAAAAAAGTAATGTGCGGCTTTCAAACCCAGCCAGCACACCAGCTCGCACCACTACGCCCTCCCCATCTACCTCCACAGCATCTGCCACATTGGAAGTTGATGAGGAAGCGGAACCCCGACCCACTTCATCCCGCTCTGCCCCTTCTCCAGTGCCCCCTATTCCCAGACCATCAACCTCCAGGGACGTGGAAAGGTCAAGAAGCCCCAGGGAAAGACCACAGCCCGTTGCCACACAGCAAAGTGCAGCACAGGACAGGGGGAGGAGGAGAAGGAGTCCGGCTGCATGTGGTGATTTTCAGGACAGATTGCTGGAGGTTCTGCAAGAGCCCCCTGCAAGACCTGAAGGCCCTAAAGATGAGGCATACTTTTTTGCCTTAAGTTTGGTCCCAGTGATGCTGAGGCTCAGTTCGGATGGCCTACGAAAAGCAAAAATGGAAATCCTGAACACTCTCCACCAAATAGAGGATCAGGAAAAAGCTGCTCAAGCCATCAGGAGGCCAACACCACTGTTTTGCCCTCCCCCACCCCCCACGGCCTCCTCAACTCCAAGAGTGCAGCCACACTTTCAGCCCCCACAGGATCAACATGCATTTGGCTCATTCACTCAAATGCTGCAGGACACAAGCCAAATGCCTCAGCATAGTGAATGGGAGGACTATCCTCAATTTTAAGTTTACTTTGTGTGTTTGTAAATAGTTTTACTTTATTGTCTTTATTTTATTTTGTGTATAACCTTTTATAATTTTGAGTGTATTTAGATTTTATTTTATTTTAATAAATACATATATCCTATTTTAACATTTGCTGTGTATTTTTGTGTGAATAAAAAATATTTGTGATGCTCACATCTGGTTTATCTGTATATTTACCTCAGTGCAACCGCCAGACATTGTTTGGGCTCTATGGCAGCTCTGCAACAAGATTATGAAAATCTCCTTGCTCCTGTCTTTGACGATTTATTGGATGGACCCAAGAACGTCTTCGGGTACAGTGATACTTCTGCCTCTCTGCTCATCCTCCTCTTGCAGTGCAAGAAGAGCGCAGGCAGCAAGCACCTTTCTTCTGCTAGCTGAAAGACACAATAAACAAATACGTATATATTTATCATTTAAATAAGGTCTACAGATGTACAAACAGTGATAGCATGCATAAGTACAACATGCAAGTCATGTATTGCGGTGAATCTTGCAATACTAGTCTTAAGGGAATTCTGACCATTCATTTGTATGGAATTGCCGCCACATCTATTACAATAGTACTTTCAAAAACACAAACGTATTACTTTTACTTTACTATATCATACTTACTCATAGAAAGTGAAAAAGTCTCCAAAAAATGCGGAGTTCCAAATGCGATTTTCGCTTCTGTTGTGAAGTTGATTGCGCGTATGGTAACCCAGCGGTTTTGTTCCGAGTCACCTGCGTCGAGCCGCAGCCGCCATATAATCGCACCGTAGCGTCGTGTGTAAAATTGCGAAAAGCGGAAGTTGCGGTCACGGCCGGGTAAAACCGTGAGCCAGTGTGCGTGAGCAAAAGTGGGGATAATCACCGCATCTCCCAATAGAGTCCAGCGTTGATGCAAAGTATTCCTTCCAAAAATATTTTTCCTTTGAACAGGGTTCGTACAGGTGCTGGAAATCCTTGAAAATGCTTGAATTTTGACGTTGTGTTTTTAAGGTTTGGAAAGTGCTTATATTTTGGATGAAATGCTTGAAAATTTTTGAAATGTAACTATTTATTTCGCAAGAAATACCTATCTAACTGAATCGCGTGTTTTTTCAATGGAGAAATAAAATGTTGGAGAGCCCGAAAATGAAACCTGCTCGCTTATGTGTGACTGCGATCTGCCAGTCTATGACAGTGTGACTCCGCCCCCATGAAACCACTACTGCACCATGCCGGGAGGTTTCAAAGTTTCAATGCAGAACGCTGGGTTTGACAAGATGATGAAAGTAACAAATTAATACAAACCCCACGAAGCGTGCCTCTTGTAAAGTCTCGGCAAAGTCGAAAGTCACACACAGAGTAAGTCATAGTGACTTAGAGTATGGTGTGTGATAGTGTGATGTTTGAAATATGACCAACACATTCCTCGGCAAACTCACACTACAAACTCTCGTTCACACATTCACAAAAACAAAAAACAAAAAACAAGTTTTAATTCATTGACAGGCCCAGACCTTAAAAACAACAAATTGATAACTCTCACGTACTGATAATACTGAACTGCGACACCCTCTGGTTGGTTATATTACTACGCCATGGCAGAGGAGTACTGGATCTTTGATCATCCGGGGAGACGTGTGTTCGTCGTCTTCATCATGGGTGAACTATATGTGGAAAGGTAAGTAGTTAATTAAGACTAGGATTTAGTTTTATGTATTCATTACGCCCCCCCCTGTCGTCAAGAATTTCGTTCCTTCCAAAATAAATACCCAAAATTCTAATGTTATCTGATTTTTTTCTGTAAATTGGTTATTGATGAATCGATCTCAGCTCTACCTACCGGTAAGATTTCTGATTTTCTGGCGTTAATGGTGGCACCAGAAGCCCTACCAAAAAACTCAACATGTTTCAGGACAAGGCTGATGCTATTCACATTTTTTACCAAGAAAGTGGTATCGTCTGCATATTGGTAGATGACGTTCTGAACACCACCGGGCCTAGAAAACCCCTGTATCTCCGGATCTCATCTGATAAGGCAGCTCAAGGGTTCTGCTGCCAATGCATGAAGAAGCGAAGACAGAGGACGGCCTTGGCGAACTGAGCGCTCTAACCTAAAACAGTCTGTAACAGAACTGTTCATCTTGACACAGCTGCGGGCGGATGAGTAAAGCAAGGAAATCCAGTTCACGAATCGCTGCCCAAAGCCAAAACCATGCAGCACCTTAAAAAGATAAGAGTGCTCCACTCTATCAAAGGCTTTATTAAAATCTAGTGAGATAAGAAAGCCACCATCTGTATCTGAGTTTATGAACCGCACTGTATCTCGAAGAGAAAAGAGAATGTCTAGTACGTCACGGCCTGGTACACTATAGGTTTGAAAAGGACTGACTATAGAGGATATGACAGACTTTAATCTGTTTGCTAGCACTTTAGCCAAAATTTTGAAGTCTGTATTTAGTAAGCTTATTGGCCTATAATTACACAAATCTGATCTTTTACCTTTCTTTTTATAAATAAGCGTGATGACACTAGTCGCCATTGAATTAGGAATTAACTGTTGCTGTTCTAATTCTTGAAACAATTTGAGAAGAATGGGTGAGAGAATATCAGAGAAAAATCTATACAATTCACTTGTTAACCTGTCAGAACCAGGACTCTTATTGCTCTTTAAAGAGCTTATCGCATATTCAATTTCAGTCAAATTAATTTCATCTTCACAAAAATATTTGTCTTCAGGAGACAATTTATTAGCTATGCACTCAATCAGCTGCTCGAAACACTCAGGATCACTCTTACCCATTTTAAAGAGCTCATGATAAAAATCATGAGTCACCTCTAGCATGTCCACATGGTCTGAAACTACTTTACCATCTGGAGCACATAGTTCAGAGATTATATTACGCTGCTGCTTAGAATTTTCCAAAGAAAAGAAGAAGCGTGAGACTCTTTCGCCTTCCACCATATATCTCGCTTTACTTCTAATTGCAGCTCCCTCATAGCGCTCTTTGACAAACTCATCTCTTAAAGCCTCAAGCTCTAAGTAGCGAGACTTATCTCTATCAGGTTCATTTTCCAGGAGCACGGCTTCCTCATCTAATGCCCTACTTAGAGCAGATTCCCTGTTTTTGTGCAAGAAGCTTCTGAGTTTGGCGAATCTTATACTTTTTTTCCTGATTTTAGTTTTCAAATCTTCCCACCATTCACAAATATTGGATTCATATGATGGACAGAGCTTGTTCTCAGCAATTTTTTTTTTTTTATCAACGACACATATTTTAGTTCTTTTAATAGGGAAGAATTAAAACACCATTGCCCTCCAGTTCTAATGTGCGCAATGGCTGCCAAATTAAATTTGAGGGCTGCATGGTCACTGAAACCAATACATTTATAATGGACACCACTGAACAATGGGCTTAAAGCCCTCTTTGCAATGACAAAATCCACTCTACTTTGAGTAAGAGAGTTTAACACAAGTTGCCGTCTTGATACTCCTCTAACACCAAAATGTAAATTTCTCCAAATCTCAGACATGTCATGATTAGACAGGAGCTCTTCAAGAACTGTTCTGGAACCATCCCACCCAAACTGGAGGCTTATGTGCAGTGCTGCTCCCCAGACATATATATAGTGTTACTCCTAAAAATTTTTCCATCCATTGGACACCTTGTTACACAGGGTGATACTGCTCAGTTTAACAGGAGGTAGAAGATGCAGGTAAAACACAGTCCAACGCAGCACCACCAAGACTAGACGAAAGCACACCGTGTCCTCCGCAGTTCTCCGTAGGGAGGGAAAAGACTCCCCCTCTCCACCAGCCATCTCTTCATCCTTGCAACCGTAGATCAACTTAGTTTCCTCAGGGACCAGTAAATCCATTCCAGGGCACATCTCCATATTCCAAATACAGAACGTAGAGGAGCCATGCTCATCTTCTTCTTTGTTGGCGGATCTGAAAAAAGGGCAGCTGGAAACGGATAGCAACAGCATCTTCCCATCTTTCACATCGTTCCAGAGACAAAATCCTCCTCTTTCTCCTCCCTCCAAGGTCGTGCATAGAGTGGGGGAAACATCACCGGTCATCTGCTCCTCCTGCATAAATACATAAAACAGACACACACCACAGCCACGCATGTACATGTATAAACCAAAAACCCACCCGAACCCATGAAGCCCCACGTATATACTCACCTGAAGGTGAGCCCAGAAAGGCAAATCTTTGGACATGGGTGAGTGAGGATAATGAAAATCCCTGTTTACATGACCGGTCATACTGGAGACTACCTCTGGACCTTCTAGGCATGACCAGACCATCCACCACCAGAGAGTAAATAAGGGAGGCCAGCAGTCCAGGCAACCAGAGACAAACAGAAGCCGCCTTGCATAGGCAAAGAAAAACGGGACACCACGCCCGCAAGCATTAGGAAAGCCAAGGAGCGCTATCATTTAGCAACCCCATCCCTGATTTTTACCTTCTTTTTATTCTTTTTGTCTTTAGATTTTAAGAGCGATTTTGAGCGGGTCATTGTTAGGTTCAGGTCCATATCTGAGTCTGACTCGAGCGAGCCATAGATGCCTGTCTTTTGATTTTCTGGGAACAGGGTCGGCTCAGAAGGTGGCCGTTGCTGTTGGTGTGGGGACAACGATCCGGAGACACAGACATCCTCCTGCTGACTAACTGCCTCATTGGCGCAGAAGCACCTAGCCCTGGATTCTAAGATGCTGTCCTCTTTAGGCTTCTGCCTCTGTGAGACAGGCCTTCCTTCTACAGGCTGAGAAGCTTGGCCAACCCTGAACGGGGTAGAGTCAGATTTCACAACACCCCCCGCTTGCTCCACAGTAGAGGCTGCAAGGGAATCTCCCTGTTTCGCAGGTCCCAGACGCAGAGTGACAGAAGTATCATCAGCAGAGTTGGGCTCTATGGTCAAGCCCTGACTCTGCATGGGCTCCTCTGTCTGCACAGACTCCAACTCACTCTCACTACGCAGCTCATCTTCTACAGACCGCTCTGAATTCCCAGAGCTACTCAGGCAAATGCATTCAGACATGGGGTTGCTGCAAACAGCACACCTCGTTCTCTCCCTATCACACTCACGGGCGTAGTGTCCCTGTGCAGCACACTTATTGCAAATTAATTCAGGGCATTCACGCAGGATGTGCCCCGGCTGCAGACAAAGCCTGCAGACCTTGGCTTGCCTTTCATGAATGACCCTAAAGAATTGTGCACCTTCTGCTGTTTGAAATTTGGCGGAATATGGCAAAGATTGAATTGTGTTGGTGGATTTCACCTTCACAAAGAGGGGCCCATCCACAATAGATGTCCCCGGCCAAAACCGCCTCCTGATCTCTGAGATGGCGGACACTCCCAATCCCTCCATCTTATCCAGAATCTCCTTGTCGGTGTTGGGATCCTCAAGCTTGCCCACCAGAGGGCGCCGAGGATCATCTTCTGCTCTTTGTTGTTTTTTTCTGTTTAGGACTGGAGTTTCTGTTGGGATCTGGAAATTACCATCTGTCTCCAGCAGAGTGCGCCGTGGGTCTCCTAGGGCTGGAGTCTTCCAGCACACCTGAGACGACTGTTAGGATCCTCAGGCTTGCCCTCCAGAGAGCGCCGAGGATCCTCTTCTGCTCTGTGTTTTTCCCTTAGGGTTGAGTTACTGTGGGGATCTGGAGACTACCCTCTGTCTCCAGCAGAGTGTGCGCCATGGGTCTTCTGGAGCTGGAACCTTCCTGCACACCTGTTGCTAATCCTCTCATCAGAAGACCCCTCCTATATAAGCTGACTTCAGACCTTGCCTCAACGCCGCAGTGTTGATCTTAGTTGTTTAGCTTCCTGAGCCTTCTGTTATAGATTGAGTCTTGGTTGTCTCAAGTGTGAAATCAGATTCTAATCTCTCCTTTATGTGTGCCTCACAGGAATCCTGTCTCCTCGTGAAGCTCTGGATGAGCTTGACCTCCTGTCTCCTCGTGAAGCTCTGGGAGAGCTGCCTCACATGAAACCAGTCTCAAGCCTGAAGCTCTAGGAAAGTCTAACCTGCTAATCTGCCCTGGTGAGCCAACCCGAAGATTCCTACGTGGATGAAACCTGATGACTTCTGTGTGGAGTTTCCCTAGAGGTTCCCATGTGGATTTTCCCCTGTTGTTCCCTGCAGTGAGCTGGAAGCCCAACCTGAAAAATCCTTTGTGTTTTCCCCTGTTGTTCTCTGCAGTGAGCTGGAAGCTCAAACCCAGGACTCCCAGGCTAAGCCTGAAGCTAGATGCTTAGCCTCTCATGAACTCTGCTAAATCACAGTCTCCAGTCCCAGTCTAGACTCCAGTGAACCAGCCCCTGACCCATTCCAGTCCCAGTGCTTAACTGTGTGTTTCTGAACTTTATTAAACATTTTGAACTTTTTTCCCTGCCTCCTCCGTGCAGGTGTGTTCTGCATCATGGCTTGCCTCAAGTCAATTACCCATCATGACAGCATCTACTCATTAGAGACCTTCCCTTTATAAACACCTGCCAGACCTTGCTTCGACTCACGCTGCAGTGTTGATCTTAGTTTGGTTAGCAACCTGAGCCTCTGTATCTGAAAGAATCTTAGTTGTCCTCTAGTGAGAGATCAAATTCTAACTCTCCTTGTTTGTGCCTTGTGTCCCTAGTCACAGGAAGGAAACCTGTCGCTAGTCTGAAGCTCTGGATGAGGTGAGCTGCCTCTGCCTCACAGGAAACCTGTCTCTAGCCTGAAGCTCTGGGTGAGCTGCCCACAGGAAACCTGTCTCTAGCCTGAAGCTCTGGGTGAGTTTAACCTGCAAATCTGCCCTGGTGAGCCAACCTGAAGATTCCTATGTGGAATTTACCTGAAGATTTCCTATGTGGAATCAACCTGAAGATTTCCTATGTGGATATCCCCTGCTGTTTCCGTGAAGAGCTGGAAGCTCAGATCAAGGTCTGCCATGCTAAGGCTGAAGCTAGACGCTTTAGCTCCTCATGAACTCTGCTAGCCAACAGTCTCTGGCCCCAGTCAAGACTTCAGTGAACCTGCCCGGACCAGTTCCAGATCCAGTTCATGATCTTGTGATTTTGTGCAAATAAACTCTGTTAAACTTTTACCCAGCCTCCGTTGTGTTCTGCATTTGGGCTTGCATCTTTGACCCATCATGACAGAACACTGCGGCCAAACACAAAGCCCAGCAGATCACCTCCGTCGGTGGGTTGAGGAACGGGACGCTCAGATCCTTGGACATGCACATACCCTCCATGAGTTGCATACTAAATTTGAACGCCAGAATCAAATGCTTCAAACTTATGCCAGCTACATGGGTAATGCTAACGCCACGCCAGCAGTACGTCCAGTTCCGGATCCACTTTCGCCTCCTAGGTCACCGGCAGAGACATCACTTCCTGTTCAAGATAATAATCTTCCTTTCTGGTCAGAATCCAGCCTCGTTTTCAGTATTCAGCCCTTCACTGCCTGAGAGATTTTCCGGCAATCCAAGTGAGTTCAGGAGATTTCTGTTCCAGTGTCAGCTATTTTTTGAGACTGAACATGTGCCTCCATGGGTGGTCTCCCCTGTTCCTGAGGTGGAGCCACATTCGGTGGTTTCCCCTGTTCCTGAGGTGGAGCCACAGTCGGTGATCTCTCCTGTTCCTGAGATGTGGAGCCACAGTCGGTGGTTTCCCCTGTTCCTGAGGTGGAGCCACAGTCGGTGGCTCCTCTCCTGTTCCTGAGGTGGGAGCCACAGTCGGCGGTGGTCTTCCCTGTTCCAGATGTGGAGCCACAGTCGGTGGTCTCCTGTTCCTGATGAAGACCAGAGGGTGGTCTTCCTGTTCCGACCCCGAGCTCTTAAATCGGCGAGGCTCCCTGTTCCCTGAGCCGCTGAAAGGGGACGGGTACCCCGCGGGGGTACCTACTGAAGTTTGGGCGTCATCCTCCTCCTAAAGAAGCAGCTTCGGAGACCTCGCCCGACCACGGCAGACCTCCAGGAGCATCAGCTTCGCCTCCGACCCCGCAGACCCCCAGAGAGTCAGCTTTGCTACCGACCCCGCAGCTGGCCACCTGAGACTCTGCTCCGTTGCCGCACCTGCGGCCGGCCTCCAGAACCTCTGCCATGCCTCCGGTCCGGCAGTGGTCCCCCTAAGACGTTAGCCGTCTCCAGCCCTGCTGGTAGGCCTCCGGAGCGTGCCAGCCTCGCCTTCTGTCCTGCAGGGTCGGCCTCCTGAGCATCTGTCTCGCCTCAGGCCCAGCGGCAGGCCCCCTGAGAATCGGGCTCGCCTCCGTCCCAAATCCACCAGCCTCCAGAACATCTGCTTACGCCTCCGCTACGCCCCACCGCCGCTGCCGACTCTTGTTCCCACGTCGTCCCACGGCCACCTGAGACTCTGTTCCGCTACCGGTCCCTCGGCACGGCCACCTGAGACTCTGTCCCGCTGCCGGTCCTCGGCTGGCCACCTGAGACTCTGTCCCGCTGCCGGTCCCTCGGCCGGCCACCTGAGACTCTGTACCGCTGCCGGTCCCTCGGCGTGGCCACCTGAGACTCTGTCCCGCTGCCGGTCCCTCGGCGGGCCACCTAAGACTCTGTCCCGCTGCAGGGCCCACGGCCAGCCACCTGAGACATTGCCCAAGAAATCGTCTGGGATTTCTTTTGTTTTCATCCACCGTAAGTGGATCGTATTTTGTTCTGGACTCTGTTTTTGTTTTTTGCCCTCCTGACCTGTTTCCCCCTCTGCCCACCCTGGGTGGGTTGTTTTTTGTTTTCTGGACTCTGTTTTTTGTTGTTTCTGGCCCCTCCTCCGCCCGCCCTGGGTGGAGGGGGCAGGAAATCCTATACACTACTGTTTATGCTCTAAAAAACATTCTAAATGGCTTTTGTTTCTCGGTAAATTCCTTGATGCTACCCACTCAGGACACTTGGAATACATTACTGACGAGCAGTATGGGAGTGAATATTGACACGTTTTTTGTGGACTTTATGGACCTTTCTGCCTCCTCGCACCATAGACCTCCATTATTTTGAATGTCTGCAGACAGCTGTGAAGCTCCTCCCCTAGATCTCCAGATGCATTTTGAGATAATAAAAAAGTACTCCAGAGTGTTGTTCAGCATGGGGGTGAGTAGAAAAAATGAAGGCTAATCATGTTTTGGGGTGTACTATTCCCTTTAAGTCTTGTGAATATTTTCCTGGATTCATGTTCATGTTGTTGACACCCTGTGCTACTTTCTTATTTTCCACACTATGTGCTCCAGGCCTATCAACAACACAGACATATACAAACAAAAAGGTACCTACCCCACAGAAAAATCTGTGGGGAGGAGAAAAACACTAAATTTAAACAAAATAGAAAGAAAAACTAAGCAAAAAAGAAGAAAAAGGAGAAAAATAGAAAGAAGCAGAGAAAACTCAGGACTCACCCACAGCACACTCACCAAACAATTGCAGACTGCACACCTGCCACTGACGAGAGCACCAGAGGGCGTGCTCAGGACAGTATGGGCCATAAGCCACCGGAGCTCTCAAATAACCCGCACTTGTTTATACAGGATAGAGTAGCAACGTGGTTTCCAATGTGACCGCTTTGCTGTGACCTGACACCACATGCTTCTACCTATGCTTCCCTTTGATCCGTCTTGATAAAACTTGCAAGAAAAAGATAACCGTATTTTCAGCGACTTCATACATTATAAACATCTTTTTTTTCCCCTCAAAATGCAATGCAGGTTCCTTTTGGTGCGGTGCGCCCTGTGTGTGTTGTAACTGGTGACTTTTTGGTGACCCCCTCATTGAGGAGAGATGATGAAAGAAGAGTGGGCTGAGGGTGGAGGTGAATGTAAGTGAGACCATGTGGTTTTTTTTCCACTCATCACCATCGCTGTTAATCTATGACTCCATGCGCTGCCCATCTCACAGCTGATGAGAAAACATGGTGCAGGAAACCAACGCTGTGCTTGCTGTTATTCAACCGCTTTGGACATTGGTGTGAACCAGATGCAGCAGGCGCAGAAGAAGCAGCTGAAGCTTACATGCAAAGTCAATGGTTGACGCATGGAGCAGGCTGAAAGCAAAAGGTCCAGCAGTGCTGTTTTGAGCAGCAGGCGCTACGCGTCGGGAAGCACGCCTAAATCCGCCAGCTAAGCTGCTGCTCGAGATAGAAAAATTGAAGTTTTGTTGCTGGAAAGCAAAGGATCAACTAATCAGAGAAGCTGATCTGGGAGCTGGGAGGGAGTCAGACAGACACAGCGCTCTGATGATAGACATATACAGATGCAGCTTTTGCATCTTTTCCTCTAAAAACAAAGCTTCTATTGAAGCCTAAATTAGCTTAACCTGCTCGATTGTGAATATGCTGTTCGCTTATTATCCAGTTTTCAGGTGGATTTTCCCAACTTAAAACATTAAAACTACTTTATTCCCACTGATCACAGCAAATATAGCTGCAAGGTGTGTATTTAATACAAAGTATTGGATCAAAACCTTGGGAGCTGGCCGTGAGACAGACACACGCTTCTGGATGACATATGATATTACCCTTTCTTCATGCATAGTGGTCACTACAGCGGACAGTTATTAAATGGTTGTTTTCTCTTAAATGAACATGTTTTAATGTCACATTTCGCACATATGGCGTTACTGCCAGTGGACGCCTAATGTATCATCCTGCTAACTTGTCAAATGTAGCCAAACCTACTCGTCAGCCTTTGCAAAGTTGACTTTTTTTTTTCCTCAAAAAAACAAAATGGCCGACAGAGGAGCACATGGGTTGTGAGGGAGAGGAATATCTGCTCATTCCTTCTATTCTAGGCGATCCTTGCAGGTAAAAAAAATATGGGGACATCAAGTAACAATAGTTTTCTTTAAAACAAAAACAAAACAAGGTTATATCAGTTGCACAAATGCGCATTGTCCACCCAAGTGGACATGTTACCAACTCCTAAAGAAAAGTATATTTTTAAAAAAAATTTATGAAAATGTTTTTTTTCATTCATAAAGAGTAATAAAAACACTCTGTAAAAAAAATCATAACATATACTATCATAATTCATGCATGAAAGGGTTAAGGCAAATGAAATGGGCTGGATGGATGAGGAGATGATGAAAGAGTGGCTGAGGGAGGTGAATGTAAGGAGACAAGGTGTTTTTTTCCACGCATCACCATCGCTGTTAATCTGACTCCATGCGTGCCCATCTCACAGCCGATGTGAAAAAAACATGGTGAAACAAATAAACGCTGTTCTTGCCGTTATCCCGGAGGTTCGACAAAGGAATTTCCACCGCCGACATCGGTGTGAACCGCTGTTCAAAGTAAGGCTGGATAGCGCGTGTGGGAGCTGGATGGATGACAAACGGAGACCACAGTTTCACTAAAAGTGGAAGGCAAGCGCCGGGCAAAGTTACGCAGCAGTTTCATGGATGGATTATTGATGCTTGGACTAACGTGTCTGCTGGCTCTTTGTTCGAAGCTTTCACAAAAGCTGGCATTATTTCTGAGGAGTCCAGCACGGAAAGTGACTCTGACAGCCAAGAAGGGGAAATTGGCATGTCTGGATTTAGAGCAGCTGTTTAATTCAGAAACAGAGGATGATGACTTTTGATGGGTTTGTGTAATACTTCCTTTGTAATACATACTTGAATAAAGCAGAAGCATATACTCAGTTTTGCTCCCGCCTCCATTTTCCTACCTGAAAACTTAATTCAACAGCAGCCTCTGGGCCGGGTCGCCCCCTCGCGGTTCACCGCAAGAGCGGCTGGCAGGTGTTTTTCATCTAAGTAATCTAAATCTTGTAGCTATATTTGCTGTGATCAGTGGGAATAAAGTAGTTCTTATATGTTCTTAAAGGAATAGTACATCCAAAACATGATTAGCCTTCATTTTCTACTCACCCCCATGCTGAACAACACTCTTATACTTTTTGATATCTCAAATGCATTCACGAGTCTCAGGTTTTCTTTGCTGTCTGCTGACATTCAAATAATGGAGGTCTATTGTGCCCTAGGCAGCAGCTGTCTGTCCATAAAAGTCCACAAAAACGCGTCAATATTCCTCTCCATACTGCTGGCCCAATGTATTCCAAGTGTCCTGGAGGGTAGCCCATAATTTACTCGAACGGTTGGCTTAGAATGCTTTAGAGCATAAACAGTAGTGTATAGGATTTCCTAAAAGCTGGCCAGCCATGAAGTTCACGGTGGCAGAAAGCCCACGGAAACCGCGCAGACCAAAACCAGATGAAAGTGCTAAGTGCAGCACCCCCCCACAGACTAAACCTTGCAGTACACGCCTGCAGGCCCCCAGGCGGCACCACATGACTTTTAAATTCAGTAGGCTCTCTGATCCCTGATATAGAAGGTGCACCTAATTGTTGGGATCTGGAGATTCACCACCCTTCTCCAGCAGAGTGCACTGTGGGATCTCCTGGGCTGGAGCCCTCTGCAAAGCAGCAGTTTGACGCTCATCAGCCTGACATCAGGAGACCTGCCTTCATAATCAGCGCAGCCAGACCTTCCTTCAACACCGCAGTGTTGACCAAGTTTGGTTAGCAAACCTGAGCCTCTGTAACTACTAGAATCTTTGTCTCTAAGGAGAAACCCTATTCTAAGCAGTCTCTGTCTTCTCGCTCACAGGAAACTTGTCTCTTGTCTGAAGCTCTGGATGAGCTTAGCCTGTTACCTGCCTGTCTGCCCAAGAGGGCCAAACCTGAAGATCTCACTCTGGAATCCACCTGCTGCTCTTAGGGAAAGAGCTAATCACTCCAACCAAGGTCTGTCACTGGAAAGTCAGAAGCTAGCGATGCTGCTGCTGAGCACTCTGCTGAACCAACAGTCTCTGGACCCAACCGGTTCCCCATCTCAGAAAGGAAAACCTGGACCTCTTCAAGGTATTCTCAGAAACATCTGAAAAGCAACGATTCATCTGTTAACCTGGCTAATCAAACTATCCGTCTCTGCAGACGCCTGAGAATCCTGCCCGGACCAGTTTACCTGAATCCAGTTCATGTTATCTCTGTGCAACCTTTAATAAACTCTGTTGAACTTTTTATCAGTCTCCAAGTGGTGTTCTGCATGTGGGTTTAATCCCTAAACCAACCATGACAGTAATAAGCCACCTTATGTCAAAAATGATTGATGACTTAGGACCTATGACCATATGACTTATGTACTTATGTCAAAAATGATTGATGACTTATGACCTCAATGACCTATATGGCATGGCCTTATGACTTATGAAATATGAACTATGAACTCTATGACCCACACCTGAAAAAATGTTTTTCTTATGACCCTTTATGACGCACAAACTTCTGCACAGACACGCATCATCACATTTTGCTTCATCAAATTCTTGAATATAAACAATGTTTTTCTTACCATTCAAAAAGATATGCCAGCTTCTCATCCACTTTTCTCCTTTGCAGGGTAATAAAAAAAGACATTTTCCACACAAGGAAATTCCCTCCCACCACCCAACCTCCCACACACACACACACCAGCACACACACACCCACATCCTCACACACACACACACCCACACACACACGCAAACCCACACACGCACACCCACACACTCACACACCCACAAACACACACTCACATTATCACCCCACCCTTTAGAATGAGTGAACAGCAAATGATTTGCAATGAGGGTTTAAAATGTTTAAACAATTATGTACCTGTTTTTTCAATAAGCAACTTTCATCTTCCGCAAACAACGCTATTTCACAGCTTTAACAAAGCACCCTTGACTCAGAGAAAGTTTGTAAATTAAAATCACATGCCTGCTCGTTTCCCGCATTCTTAAACAGACAGTTGAAAATTTATACCCCGGACCTTTATTTTAAAAAACAGACACCCCACGCTTTTAGTGTTATCTAAAACAACATTTAATTTTACAGCTCGACAGGTGTAGAGGTTTTAAGCTCCTACAAAAAGACCGTATGCCGTGGGGACACCATTTCCATGGTGTCCCCACCATCTCTTGGTTTACCGAGACACCGTCGGTAAAGAGAAGAAAGAAATAAATTCTTTCTCCTCATTTCTCCAGAACGAAGGAGGATGAAGCGAGAAAAGAAAAAAGAACGACCGAGCGTCAGAGAAGAAGAAGAAATCCATCTGCCTGGATCACCTTTTCCCCATAATCTATGCTGTTAAAAAATAACACTGTATGCTTTCAAGCTGATTATCAATAAGAAAATTTATTGAAATTATTTCAAGCATTCATTCATATATTTTCAGCAAAACAACACAATTTATAACAATCTTTAAACATTTTTAAAGAACATGTGCCCTGGTTAAAGGAGCTGAATGTATGATTTTTAATACAACGTTGATATTTTTTGACAAAGTTTGAAACCATTACATCATTTTTTAAAACATCATCATCATACAAGCTTAACACTTCGCTCATTGAAAAACCGCATGCTCTATGACATAGGTA
The DNA here is from genome assembly GCA_018398635.1 of Cyprinodon brontotheroides. Lineage (NCBI taxonomy): Eukaryota > Metazoa > Chordata > Actinopteri > Cyprinodontiformes > Cyprinodontidae > Cyprinodon > Cyprinodon brontotheroides. The sequence continues at coordinate 7,395,919 of JAGKQL010000057.1, forward strand.
GAATACACAATGCTGACCACAAACGATGGAAAGAATATGTTGTAGTTGCTGATCGTGGTACATTATTTTAGACGATCTTTCTTTCAAAAATGAAAAAATGCTGGGAGGGTAGAAGCCTAAATTAGGCTGGAAGCCGTAAGAATCAAAAAAAGTAGATTTTCCGTTCTTTTCCAGGGTCAGAGCCAACCAGTGTTCCCCCGGCATGTGTGAAGGGTGGGTATTAACGATAAAGTATAGCGGTCGCGTAAGATGGCGTGGCAGCTGGCTGAGTTGATCGCAGGCCCAGACTCCTCCAAACACGTCGCCCAGGAGATGAGAGAGCAAGGAATTCAATTGATGATTATTCATACTTAATAATAGTCCACCAAAATTTGTCTCTTTGAGTCAATCTCCAGTATAGAATCATAACAGGTGTAAACTATGAGTGTAGTGGTGTGAGGTAGCGGTTCTCTGAAGCGCATTTCCAGCCTCAGATTACCGTGAGACACTGGGGATAGGGCTTCGATATCTCCTCCCGGATTAAGATTAAAAACAAAAAGTGTGTATCCGTTATCAAAGTCCTGTCGAGTGATGGCGAGTGGATGATCTTTCAAATGACGACCCGTAGAGTTAATCATGCTGTAAAATTCCCTCGCAGAGTTCCCGCCGTTGAACTGGGGTTGAAAAGCTTTAGCCGGGATCTGTTTTCCATCTCTGCAAAGTGACAGAAGTGGTTTAGTTTGTGTTTACCACTTGTCCCTTATTCTTTCTTCTGAATCTCTGAATCTTTGTAATGCTTAAATTTAAACATTAGTTTGCAACTTTGACTTTCATTTACTATCCCGGGTTTGTTTGTGTTAGAGCATTATGTTGCAGTTTCCATCTACTTATGTTTAGGTTAAAGCTATTACTTCAGGATTATTGGATTAAATTGTTTATTATGTTTCAAAGTATATTCATGGTTTTTGTTTTCCCTTTTTACTTACCATTATTTAAGAATTTCCTGCTAAATTAACTAAATGATCTCATCCATTAAATTGCTGGATTATACCATTCAGAGGGTTTCCTTTAGAGTTATGCTTTGTTTGTTTTGTCTTTAAAGTAATGTTTTTAGTTATCTTGTTTCACACTGTTTATTTTGCAGACTCTTTCTTTATGTAGATGGGTTTGTAAATTAGATTAAGTTTATTCTTGTTTCTCTGTTTAGACTGTTTGTTCTTTTTTTTACCTGTTTAATTGAGGCTTGGTCCACTCAAGTGCAGGTGTGTTGCCACTTGATTATATAAGCCCTGAGCTCTTGGAAGCTCGAGGACAAATGTTTTGTCTGAAAGAAAAGGAATAAAAGACAACAGAGAAACTGGAACGGTGGCTGAAGCTGTTTTTTTTTTTTTGCTCACCTTATTGACCCATTGACCAAACTGCGCTGCACACTTTGCAAAGCCCAGAAAGTGTAAATTATGTGCCTGAAGTGAAAGGGGGATAAATCTCTCTCCCCCCGGTAAAGGCTTTTTTGGTGTACTAAGCCCAGAACCACATATTTTTCAATTTAGTTCAGTTTATTTATATAGCACCAAATTCACAACACGTCATCATCTCAAAGGCACTTTACAGTTCAACCAGATCATACAGTCAAATTGATAAAAGTTTTCTATCTAAGGACAACCAGTTGATTGCATTGACTCATTGACTCAATACAATCCCCTCTGCGTGGGGAGAAAACCGGGCACTACTTCATAAAGTATGTCTTTGACTTGCCTTATACCAGCTCTCCAAAAGAGCAAAAAGTCTCTTGGACAACCTGGTAAAGGCAGAGTTTTATTAAAGAATAGCGGTAACTTGAGAATATGTTCCTTGCTTTTTATTTCAAAATTAACATGACTTAAGAGACTAGACCACTCAAAGCAGACCTCTTTATAGAAATTTGAGATGTTGTGTAGATTCAACTTTTTTAACTCCATGAAGAGACTATAATCACCACATCTCCCAATAGAGTCCAACGTTGATGCAAAGAATTCCTTCCATAAAAGATACTTCTGCACCACTTTAACTCTGAAAGCTTTCTTTTTCAGATTAATGTTGATCAGTTTTAAACCTCCCATACCATAACTGTTATTTAACGTCTTCAGAGAGATTATTGCTTGTTTCCCCCTCCAAAGAAAGGATCTAGACATGTCGTCAAGCTCTTTCACAACCCATCCATCCATCCATCCATCTTCCTCCCGCTTATCCGGGGTCGGGTCGCGGGGGCAGCAGCTTTAGAAGGGAGGCCCAGACTTCCCTCTCCCCAGCCACTTCTTCCAGCTCTTCAGGAGGAACCCCAAGCGGGCGCTTCCCAGGCCAGCCGAGAAACATAGTCTCTCCAGCGTGTCTGGGTCTTCCCCGGGCCTCCCCCCGGTGGGGCGTGCCCGAACACCTCACCAGGGGAGAGGCGTCAGGAGGCATCCTAAAGAGATGCCCAAGCCACCTCAACTGGCTCCCTCCGACGTGGAGGAGCAGCAGCTCTACCTCGAGTCCCTCCCCGGATGACCGAGCTTCTCACCCTATCTCTCAAGGGAGAGCCCAGCCACCCCACGGAGGAAACCCATTTCAGCACGCTTGTATCCAGCTGATCTCGTTCTTTCTCGGTCATGACCCAGAGTTCATGACCATAGATGAGAGTAGGAACGTAGATCGACCCGGTAAATCGAGAGCTTCGCTTTTGACTCCAGCTCTCTTTCACCACGACGGACCTGTACAGCGCTCGCTTTCACGGCAGATGCTGCACCAATCCGCCTGTCGGTCTCCCGCTCCCTTCTTCCCTCATTCGTGAACAAGATCCCAAGATACTCTAAGCTCCTCCACTTGGGGCAGGACATTCCCCCCTGACCCGGAGAAGGCACTCTACCCTTTTCGGCTCAAGACCATGGCCTGCCCGGATTTGGGAGGCACTGATCCCCATCCGGCGCATCCTTCACACTCGGCTGCAGAACCGATCCAGCCAGAGCTGCAGATCCACGACCTGATGAAGCCAATAGGACCACATCATCTGCGAAAAGCAGAGACGCAATCCTAAGGCCACCAAAAACGATCCCCCTCAACACCTTGGCTGCTGTCTAGAAATTCTGTCCATGAAGGTAATGTAACAGAATGGGTGACTTTAATTAGCCCTGGCGTGAGTCCAACTCTCACCGGAAACGAGCCCGACTTACTGCCGGCAATGTGGACCAGACTCTGACACCGGTTATACAGGGACCTGACAGCCCGTATCAAAGGGCCCGGCACACCTCTTTCACAACCCACATCGGACAATCAATGGCAGCCAAAACATAGTTTAATCTGGAGAAAAGAAGTGCATTTAAAACAACCACCTTGCCCCTAAGCAATAGATTGCGCTGTCTCCAGAAATTAAGTGTCACTCTAATCTTAGCCAAAACATGTTCCCAAGTTGTATCCCTGTCAAGAATCTCATTCCTTCCAAAATAAATACCCAAAATTCTAATGTTATCTGATTTAATCTATAAATTGGTCATTGATGAATCAATCTCAGCTCTACAAAGCAGTAAGATTTCTGATTTACTGGCGTTAATGGTGGCACCAGAAGCTCTACCAAAAAACTCAACATGTTTCAGGACAAGGCGGATGCTATTTACATCTTTTACCAAGAAAATGGTATCATCTGCATATTGGTAGATGACGTTTTGAACACCACCGGGCCTAGAAAACCCCTGTATCTCCGGATCTCGTCTGTTAAGGCAGCTTAAGGGTTCTGCTACCAACGAAGCCAATGAAGCGAGGACAGAGAACAGCGTTGGCGAACACTTTAGCCAAAATTTTGTAGTCCGTATTTAATAAGCTGATTGGCCTATAATTACCCAAATCTTTTACCTTTCTTTTTATAAATAAGCGTGATGACACTAGTCGCCATTGAATTAGGAATAAACTGTTGCTGTTCTAATTCTTGGAACAATTTGAGAAGAATGGGAGAGAGAATATCAGAGAAATATCTATAAAATTCACTTGTTAACCCGTCAGAACCAGGACTCTTATTGCTCTTTAAAGAGCTTATTGCATATTCAATTTCAGTCAAATTAATTTCGTCTTCACAAAAATATTTGTCTTCAGAAGACAATTTATTAGTTATGCAGTTGATCAACTGCTCGACACACTCAGGATCGCTCTTAACCATTTTAAAGAGCTCATGATAAAAATCATGAGCCACCTCTAGCATGTCCACATGGTCTGAAACTACTTTACCATCTGGAGTGCAAAGTTTAGAGATTATATTACGCTGCTGCTTAGAACTTTCCAAAGAAAAGTAGAAGCGTGAGACTCTTTCGCCTTCCACCATATATCTCGCTCTAATTGCAGCTCCTTCATAGCGCTCTTTGACAAACTCATCTCTTAAAGCCTCAAGCTCTAAGTAGCGAGACTTATCTCTATCAGGTTCATTTTCAAGGAGCATGCCTTCCTCATCTAATGCCCTACTTAGAGCAGATTCCCTGTTTTTGCATAAGAAGCTTCTGAGTTTGGCAAACCGTATACTTTTTTTCCTGATTTTAGTTTTCAAATCTTCCCACCATTCACAAATATTGGATTCATATGATGAACAGAGCTTGCTATCAGCAATCAATTTTTTTATCATCGACACATATTTTGGTTCTTTTAATAAGGAGGAATTAAAACACCATTGCCCCCAGTTCTAATGTGCGCAATGGCTGCCAAATTAAATTTGAGGGCTGCATGGTCACTGAAACCAATAAATTTATAATGGACACCATGGAACAATGAGCTTAAAGCCCTCTTTGCTATGACAAAATCCAATCTGCTTTGAGTAAGAGAGTTTAACACAAGTTGCCGTCTTGATACTTCTCTAACACCAAAATTTAAATCTCTCCAAATCTCAGACATGTCACGATTAGACAGGAGCTCTTCAAGAACTGTTCTGGAACCATCCCACCCAAACTGACCAACAGGAGCATCAAGCCTCGATCTCCAGACATTAAAGTCACCTACAATAATGGCACCGTCACTGCAGAGTGCATCCAAAGACCTAAAGAATGCACAACGATCTTTTTCCACATTAGGAGCGTGAATATTAGTTAATTGAAAATGTTGTGAAAATGCAGAAAAAGTGACAGAGACACAGTGACCCTTATTGTCCGTATAACACTGAAGAATATTATTGACAGTGTTTTCCATAAATAAAATTGCAACACCAGCAGCACGAGTCGATCCACAACTTAGAAACATTTGACCTCTCCAAAACTTGGTTATGGTATCCAAAATATCATTTGTCCAATGAGTTTCCTGTAGACATATAATGTCTCCTTTAAGAGCATTGAACACAGCTTCCATCTTTATAGGATCTCTGAGTCCTCTGCAATTAAATGAGGCGATGTGTAGTGTTGCCCCAGACATTAGGGTATTAGCTTATTCAAACCTTCCATCCATTGGACACCTTGTTACACATGATGATACTGCTCAGTTTAGCAGGAGGTAGAAGATGCAGGTAAAACACAGTCCAACGCAGCACCACCAAGACTAGACAAAAGCACACTGTGTCCTCTGAAGTTCTCCATAGGGAGGGAGAAGACTCCTCCTCTCCACCAGCCATCACTTCATCCTCGCGGCAGTAGATCAACTTAGCTTCCTCAGGGACCAGTAAATCCATTCCAGGGCACATCTCCATATTCCAGTTCCAGAATTTAGAGGAGCCATGCTCATCTTCTTCTTTGTTGGCGGATCTGAAAAAAGGGCAGCTGGAAACGGATAGTAACAGCATCTTCCCATCTTTCACATCGTTCCAGAGACAAAATCTTCCTCTTTGTCCTCCCTCCAAGGTCGTGCATAGAGTGGGGGAGACATCACCGGTCATCTGCTCCTCCTGCATACATACATAAAACAGACACACACCACATCCACGCATATACATGTATAAACCAAAAAACCCACCCGAACCCATGAAGCACCACCTGTATACTTACCTGAAGGTGAGCCCAGAAAGGCAAATCTTTGGACATGGGTGAATGAGGATAATGAAAATCCCTGCTTACATCACCGGTCATACTGGAGACTACCTCTGGACCCGCTAGGCACAAGCAGACCATCCACCACCAGAGAGTAAATAAGGGAGGCCAGCAGCCCAGGTAACGAGAGACAAACAGAACCCGCCTTGCAAAGGCAAAGAAAAACGGGACACCACACCCGCAAGCATTAGGAAAGCCGAGGAGCGACATCATTTAGCAACACCATCTCTGATTTTTACCTTCTTTTTATTCTTTTTATCTTTAGACTTCAATGTGTTTTTGATCGTGTCATTGTTAGGTTCAGGTCCATATCTGAGTCTGACTCGAGCGAGCCATAGATGCCTGTCTTTTGATTTTCTGGGAACAGGGTCAACTCAGAAGGTGGTCGTTGCTGTTGGTATGAGGGCAACTAACTGACTAACTGCCTCATTGGTGCAGAAGCACCCAGCCCTGGATTCTAAGATGCTGTCCTCTTTAGGCTTCTGCCTCTGTCAGACAGGCCTTCCTTCTACAGGCTGAGAAGCTTGGCCAACCCTGAACAGGGTAGAGTCAGATTTTACAACACCCCGCGCCTGCTCCACAGTAGAGGCTGCAAGGGAATCTCCCTGTTTCGCAGGTCCCAGACGCAGAGTGGCAGAAGTATCATCAGCAGAGTTGGGCTCGATGGTCGAACCCTGACTCTGCATGGGCTCCTCTGTCTGCACAGGCTCCAACTCACTCTCACTACTCAGCTCATCTCCAACAGACTGCTCTGAATTCCCAGAGTTACTCAGGCAAATGCATTCAGACATGGGGCAGCTGCAGACAGTACACCTCGTGCGCTCCCTATCACACTCACGGGCATAGTGTCCCTGTGCACCACACTTGCAATTGAATTCAGGGCATTCATACAGGATGTGTGAATCCATCTAAAAGCCTCTCCTTGGCTTTAGAATTGCCAACAGTAAACTCAAATTGTTTTGGGCCCACCTGCCTACAACCCACCACCGCACCACACAATAAACAAACTGTTTTCATTATTGTCAAAGCTGGAATCACCTCCTCACCTTCAATTGAAACTTTCACTGTCAAGTCTTGTGAATATTTTTCTGAATTCATGTTGCTAACACCCTGTGCTACCTTCTTATTTTCCACACCATGTGCTCCAGGCCTACCAACCACTAAATCATTCTTGCCAGACATACACAAACAAAAAGGAACCTACCCCACAGACAAATCTGTGGGGAGGAGAAAAACACTAAATTTAAACAAAATAGCAAGAAAAACTAAGCAAAGAAAGAAGAAAAAGGAGAAAAATAGAAAGAGACAGAGAAAACTCAGGACTCACCCACAGCACACTAACCAAACAATTGCAGGCTGCACACCTGCCACTGACGAGCACCAGAGGGCGTTATCAGGACGGTATGGCCGTAAGCTGGCAGAGCTCAAAAATCCGGCCTGTTTAGACAGGATACAGTAGCAATCCGATGTGACCGTTTTGCTGTGAGCTGACACCACATGCCTATCTATGCTTCCTTTTGATCGGTTCTTGATAAAACTTGCAGAAACAATACTCTCCAGTTCATATAATTGATTGAAGTATTGTTGTGTCCCGAACAAACCGGGGAGTTTCCCATTATGGTTATGATTGAAGGACTAAAGTGTTTATGGGGGCCTCAGGGACCACAACACATCACATTGACTTGAGAAACACTAATAAAACCTGATTCTCACAGTCACCTGGAGCTGCATTTTTACATAAAGGTGAAGTGCACCAATCCTGGAAGGGTTGCTATACAGGCTGTCTGGGCGCCTGGTATGGCAGCATGACTTAGAAAAAATTGAGGGCTCTGGGATCCCTGATATGGAACCTTGATGCATGCCAAAAAGCTTACAGCACCAGGTATTCCCCAAGCCTCATCCCATCCAAGTACCACTGATTCCCCACTGGTATGCCCAGCAGAGAGCTTAGTAATTTATCGGCCCCGCTGCTCCCCTCTCTGCATGATCCACCACATCTGGGCTGACAGTCTCCAACCTTCCTCCCCAGAAAAACACACTCCACTCTGGGCCAACAAGCACCACTTGACTAATCCTCCAGGAACCTTCACCTGCAGGAGGTCCTGTGGACTCCACTCTTAACACACCCCCACGGACTAAACCATGCAGTACACGCCTGCAGGCTGTGTGGGCCCATGGTACACGCCCAGGACCTTGACTGTGTCCTCCACGACCCTGAAGTCCCATCTTTCCAGCGTCCGAGCCGCCCCCCCACAATACATGATCTCTGATTTTGAGGTGTTTATTTTTGAACCAGAAGCTGAACCATAATCATGTAGATGTTTTAAGACCAAAGTCAGACTATCTTCATTTACAACTGTGATTGTAGTGACATCTGCAAACTGAAATATTTTACTAACTCCACCTAGTGGTGAAGTTATTCCCTGAATGTTTTTATCCTGTTTAATTAAGATGGCAATGGGCTCAGCCACCAGGCTGTAGAGCAAGGAGGACAAAGGACACCCCTGTCGGATTGATCTATGTGACCCTAATACAATCTGTTTTCTTGTAAATTGCCTCCTGCTGGTATCTTCAGGAAAAATGCAATTTGAGGATATGTCAGCTTTTGTAAGGAACACATTAAAATCACCTATTATGATGCAATTTATTGTTATCAATTTCCTTAAATCACAAAAGAACTGCTTTCTCTGTGACACATTGTTTGGTGCATGTACAGTATATTAATAAGTAGATATTTTTTATTGTCTTTACAGAAATGTATTACAATTATTTTCCCTTCTTTATCTTTATGAACCAACTGGCTACGGTGGAACAAACCTTTCTTTAGAAAAACAGCCACTCCTCCTGAAGTGTTACTAGATATAGAAGAGAACATTTCCCCTCCCCATTTGGATGCTATTTCAGCTTCCTTAATACAATCCCATTTAGTTTCCTGTAAACATAAAATATCAAAATGAGACTGAAATATTACTGCAGATGCTTTTTCTTCCTTGCGGAGCCCCCGGGCATTAAGCGAGAGAAGAAGCATGAAAAGGAAACTAAACACGCAGAATAATTTAATCATCATCTTTGTTTCTTTTCTTTTTGCTTATCTTCTTTGCGCTTGTATTAATTTTCCTTCTGTCCCTTATAAAAAGGGAGAGATCAAGATCAGGATCTGTGTCCATGTCAGAGGACCTTATTTGTTTGCGTAATGTAGCTGTTTTTGTAGGTTCATAAGATGGCAGATGCTCTTGAGAAATGTCATATTGCATTTCTCGATCCATATTTTCCATGTGAGCAGAAGAAGAAGAAGAAGGAGGGGAGGGAGCTCCTCCGACCCCCCTCTCCACCATCCCAACTTCATAATGGAGGGGCTCATTTTCCGCCTCCAACTGTGAAACTCCAACACTGGTAGTTTCACTGCCCATTTGGGAAGCAACTGTATCGCCAGTAAATTCTTCCCTGGGCTCCATTACATCCAGTACATTCATGTTGCCTGGTGTATCATCTCCATATTCTTCTTCCATGTCATTTTCTTCCTGAGCCAGAGTGTTTTGTGTACTTTTTAGCAGATCCTCATCTTGATTCTCATGCTCACTAACATTACATTTGCACTACTTTGTTGTATAGTGACAGATTTGACATTTATCTTTTTCCTTTTTAGCTGAACACTCTCTTGTTGTAATTGAGTGAGGTATCGTTGTGTCCCAAACCAACCGGGGAGTTTCCCATTTTGGTTATGATTGAAGGTCTAAAGTGTTTATTGGGGCCTCAGGGACCACAACAAAACACACTGACTTGAGAAACAGTAATAAAACCTGATTCTCACAGTCACCTGGAGCTGCATTTTACATAAAGGTGAAGTGCACCTAATCCTATAAGTGCTGCTATAGCAAGCTGTCTGGGCCTGGTATGGCAGCATGACTATAGAAAAATTCCTGATATGGAACCTTGATGCGGCCAAAAAGCTTAGAGCACCAGGTATTCCAAGGCGGTATCCCATCCAAGTACCAATGGATTCCCCACACTGGTATGCCCCAGCAGAGAGCCTCATTATCGGCACAGCTGCTCCCCTCTCTGCATGATCGACTTCATCGGGTGACAACCACCAGCTCTCCTCCCCAGAAAACCTGCACTCCGGGGAGGGTCCTACCTACACACCAACAATGGCACCACTGACCCCCTCCAGGAACCTTCACCTCCAGGAGGTCCTGTGGGACCCACTCTTAAGCACCCCCACCGGACTAAACCATGCAGTACACGCCTGCAGGCGGTGTGGGCCCCTGGTATGGCAGCATGACTTAGAAAAATTGCAGAGTCTCGGATCCCTGATGATGGCCAAAAAGCTTACAGCACCAGGTATTCCCAGGCGACTGTTCTCCCAAGTAGCTATCCGCTGCTCAACAGACCAATGGTTGAGCAGCGTTCAGCGCTCAACAGACCAATCACTGAGCGAGGATCCTGCTCAACGGACCAATCAGCAGCCTCCTTCACCGGGCCGTTCATTCATACCAGAGATAAACTACTATGGAGGTAAGATGCTTTTCTCTTCTTCTTTCTTCCGTTTAATCTAGCGATATACCCTTACAGATCTAAAGTAATTAATTTATAATTCATTATTTTTCTAAACCGGGCTTTTAAGTTTCACAAATATTTCCCGATTTTGACAAACAAGGCTTCAGTTAATATGAAGCGTTTTTCCTTCTTTTTTTTTCTTTCTGCCGTCTCGATGAAGTCAAACAAACTTTCCATCATTTTCTGACATTTGTACCGAAGCTGTCATGAAGTATTAGTTCATAACATGACGGAATATTTCTAAACAAGGGTAATACGTTGTGATCTTGCAATGTGGCGACACTCCCCCTCTCCAGTGATGGAGAACAGCGGCCCGACTGAACTATTAATATACAGTATGGGAAAAATGAAGAGAGCAGCCCTGGATTGGTTGTTTTAATGCCTGGTAGAATTAAAAGTACATTTTTCTGTACAAATATCATGATAACAACAGTAATAGCTCATAAGTTTTTAATTTAAAGACTGATATCTGCCATTAGAATATATAACCATCATTCTTCATGACAGCAGTGGTCTCTTCATTTGTTCCGTGGCTTTATGTACTGTCTGTATATTATGAAATATATCTTTGAAAATATACAACTAGGGAAAATATACTTTAAAATAAATTACATGGTGCAAATACAATAAATGCAAATATTTGTTACATGTATTATGGCTTTGTATTTATGATATTAGCAATAAGTACATTCATTTTAATCCTTTTCAAAACCAACTATTTTTAAATTCATCATTTCATATTCATTATTATTGTAAATTTATGTTTTAACTATGATTTGTGTGTATTACATAATATTTTTATATTTAGAGTACTTGTAAATGAACTAATAAAGTAGAAGTTACCAAGCATTAGTTCATAACATCTCAAATCGACTCCACATGCACAACCTGTTCACCGGTTGAAAAGGAGTGTTCTTCCTGAAACTAGACGGCTACCAGCTGTGTGTGAGATGTTCCTGCCCCAAATCCTCTCATGATGCGATGGATTTTACAAACTGAAAATCAGAATCAGAAATACCAGTAATAATCCCAGAGGGAAATTACTTTTTGTTACACGCTCCAGTTACAGTTTTTATATATATATATATATATTAGTGCTGTCAAACTATTAAAAATTTTAATCGCGATTAATCACATATTATCAACAGTTAACTCGAGATTAATCGCAAATTAATCGCATATTTTATCTTTTTTATGTATTTTATTTGGCCATTTAAAAAAGCAATTATGCAAAAATGTAAAAAACACATGCTTATACAATTGTTTTTAATATTATCATTATTTTTCAAGCACTTTTAAGAAACTAAAATAAAAATATCCTGGTTTAAATTCTAAATTTTAAATTAGGCGTTATGCTTCCATCAAAACTTTACAAAACTACAGAACAGTAAACAGTACTTCAAAGTACTCTATAAGCTTAAGTTTTTTCTCAAACATAGGACAAAAATAAAGATGTACTGTTAAAATAAAGTGCACATTCCGTTATGAAATACAGATTTAATTCAAATGAAATTAAGTTACTCACAAAATAATAAATAAATCAAACGAAATTACAATAACAGGCCTTTGCAGGCATCTCAGTAACATAACATTTTACATGTAGAACATTTTCAAAATGCTTTAATATTCCTTTGGTCTGAACAGGAGCTGCAGCAGCAGTACATTCCACATGACTTAGTTTATTTCTTTGTCTTGGTTGCACTAAGCCAGTGAGACGCTCGTTTCTTCTGGAAAACACACACAGACGACTCGGGTTTTGTCAAGAGAGCCTTCTGGCATAACTTTAAAAAAACGTATCATTCAGGATACCTTGTCTGCTGGCCATTTTTGCCCATTCAAAGCACGGGTCTGTTACGCTGCGGACTCTCCCGCAAACTTAGCATTCCTGAAGCTACGGAAAGCGCCGAGGGTAAAACAAACAGTACAGAGAGCGCTGCAGAAAAATAAAGATTATAAGCGAACGGTGCGTTTGTTTTGATGCGCGTATTAACGATGCGTTAAAAAATGTCGGCGTTATAGTCTAAAGCAGTTAACGCCAATTAATAACGCTTTAAAACCGACAGCCCTAATATATATACACACATCCAAATACACAATGTAATATAAGATAAAAAAATAGGAATAGAAAAGAGATCAAATATATACACATATAGCTCTTCTGTACTTATATATATATATAAAAACTCCTTTTCTCAGCCCTCGTCGGGTGGTATGTGTCATCCTTTCAAGCTCGGGTCCTCTACCAGAGTGCCCAGTTTAAGCTGAGGCTTCTGGCGCAGTATGCTTAGCTGTCCCAGGACTGCGCTGGCTTCTGACAGAGACCTTTCTTGATGTTTTATCTGGAATCTGCTGCAAAGTTTTATATTTTTCAAAACATAAAACATCACTGCAGACTCTGATCGCCGATATAAATTATATACAATTCAGAAAGTTTTCACCCTCGCGTGGGTGAGTTGCATGCGTCATCCCCTCAAGCTCGGGGTCCTCTACCAGAGGCCGCCTGGGAGTTTGAGGGTTCTGCTTTGCAGCTCTTGCTCTAGCTGTTCACCAGGACTCTGCGGAATCTGCTGTAGCCACTCTCCCAGTTTGGGGGTCACAGCCCCAGTGCTCCAATCCACCACTGGCACCACTGCTGCTCTTTACTTTCCACATCTTTTTCGAAGCTCCTCCTTCAGCCCTTGGTATTTCTCAAGCTTCCTCATGAGTCCTTTTTCTTCTGATATTTGCTGTCGCTGGGATTGCCACATCTATCACTACTGCCTTCTTCTGCTGCTTGTCGATCAACACACTATGTCTGAAGTTTGGTTAGCCATCCACCTGTTTGTCAGTCTGGATCTTGAAGTCCCATAAGGATCTTAGTTCGGTCATTCTCAACTACCTTAGGAGGCGTCTTCCATGTTGACCTTAGGACTTTTCCGCGCCCATACCATGGCAGATGTTCCCTGTACACTATGACAGCTTCACCTGGTTGTGGCGTTCCATGTCGGGCACTTCCTGCCTGCATTTTACACCCTGCTGTTATGTGCTGCATTGTTTCTTCAGAGGCATCTTTGCACAGATCTGCATCGGAGATCCTGCCTGGTAATGGTGGTAGACCCTGGCCTCGCATTGATCTGTACTGAGTGGCATGTTCTTTGTGCTGCCATGATTAGTGCCTCTGTGCTGTCCCTTCAGTCCAGCCTTTTCCAGCCACTGGTAGGATTTTGATATCAGCCACTTCTTAACACCGGCAATCTGTGGTATGCGCCCGTGCAGCTGCTTGTTCCTCCATGTGATGGTTCTCCTTACCTCCTTCTTGTCCTCACTTTTCGGTTTTCTCCTGCCTGAGGTATTCACCAAGCCATTTGTCTTTGGGGGCCATCTTTCTGATGTACTCCTAGGATCTTAATTGTTTCATCCTGGACAGTGGTCTTGACACTCACTAGCCCTCGGCCCTCCCTCGCTACGCGTGGTGTACAGTCAGAGTGCTGGATTTGGGGTGGAACACTCCATGCATTGTGAGGAGCTTTCGCGCAGCTTGATGTCAGTAGCCTCTATCTCTTCCTTTGGCCAGTTTATTATACCAGCGGGTATCTGATGACTGGTAGGGCATATGTGTTGATGGCTTGGATCTTGTTTTTCTCATTCAGCTAACTTTTCAGGACCTGCCTTACTCTTTGTAGGTATTTAGCTGTGGCAGTCCTACTTTCTTGCAAAATCTTCCTATATATATATATATATATATATATATATATATATATATATATATATATATATGTATGTATATCTATGCATATGTAAAAACTAAATCCAAATAAAGTGAATATCCAACTAAAGTGATAAATCCAAGTAAAGTGATACGTGGCGTGCAAAAATAGTGCATAAATGTCATAAACCAACTGTAACTAACAGAGGACAGTTTAAGGTAAAAGATGAGCGACTATTGGTCTTCAGACTGTTGTGATATCTGTACAACATGTATGTTTCCTGTCCTGAAGCCTGTCTAGTTTCTTATAATGGATCGCTGCACATCTAAACACATGTGACAGTAGTTATTCTGCAAAGATATCCATATGACAATATTAAAACTATCAAGTTGAATCACCTGACTGCACCGCTCACCCGTGGAGATCTGTGTGTGTGTGTTGTGTAGTAAATGGCTGCCAGTCTTAAATCCTAATCTATATTTTCCGTGTTTTGTTCTAGGTTACGACGACAGCGATGGACAGGAAAATCCATGAATGCGATGTGTGCCACAAAAGGTTCACTGAGAAGTCGAACCTGACGCGGCACATGAAGCTTCACGGTCCGAAGGAGCACAACTGCAGTGTGTGTGGGAAGGTCCTCAGCACCAAGCCCCTGTTGTGCAGCCACATGAAGACCCACCAGTACCCCAGCATCCCTCTGTACAAGCAGGGCCAGGCACGGCTGCAGTGCAGCGATGCAGCCACGGCTGTGGCACAGGCATCAAGCAAGGTGGTGGACCGGACCTGGCTGGATCCCCAACAGGCAGAGGCAGCTGCAAAGAAGACTAGCGGGGAGCTGTGGAGAGGCCAGCTGGTCATCAGCTTCGGTAAATACGCCGGACAATCTTTCCGATGGCTGCTGGAGAACGATGTTGGCTGGGTTGTGTGGCTGCTGGCCGAGTATCGCCAGAAGGGTGAGAGGAGCGAGCAGCTGAAGTGGCAAAAGGAGCGCATGCTGGAGTATGTGCAAGACTTCCCTTCTGTCACCTGCCACCTGCACAGGAAGATGAAGGTATGCTCATGTTTTTAGTCCACACAGGTGTCGTTCATAGCTAAGTTGTGTGTGAGCATCTTGCACCATCTTACTCTAAGTATTTTCCCCAGAAAAACATAGCAGCTCCTGCTGCCTCCACCTCCCAGCTCCAGCATGACCCTTACTACGCCAGTGATGCAGAGCTGTTGGCTGCTGCCGGTAATATTTCATGCTGATGTGAACATGAGACATGCTGTGTTGTATCTTTGTGATATGCTGAATTTATTATCACATCACATTTCAAGCGATCTACTTAATGTCATGCCTTTTCTGTCTGTGTTTTGTGTTTTGCAGAAAGTCTCCTGGGATGAGTCGGTCTCCACCCAGCTCACCACCGTGGGAGAGCTGGCTCCATCCAGCAGCCAGCCGGCGGCCGCATCCCAACAGCTTCCCTCTGCCTCTGCCGGCATCCTGCTGGAGGGTTGGCAGAAGTACTGGGAGCAGCCGCCGGCGCCCACCCAAGCCCACGGCATGGCTCCAAGCCAACATCCGCTGGCTCAAGTGTGACCACACCTACGGCCTGTATGAGAGGCCATCGAAGTACAGGAACGCCAGAGGGGAGACGGTGGAGAGGAAGCTGCTGAAGGAGAAGATGGAGTTCCATCCACCCCCACTGCCTGTCTCCGTTAAGGGCGCGCTGCCCAACATGCTGGCCTTCTTCACCACCCCAGCCTTCTTCTGGCGCCCAGTCGGCGTGATGCAAGCCATGATCCGCTGCACCAACACCAGCTGCCCTGCGCCGCCCCGGGAATATCTGGAGAAAAACGGCTACGGCAGCTACGCCAGGCAAGTGTGTGGCATGACGCACAACTACACCCTCCTCACAGAGAGGCTGAAATGTTCACACTGCAAGCAGCTCAGGCAGGCAGCGAGGGGAGATCATGAGGATGATGATAATGAGGAGGAGGAGGAGGAGGAGGAAGGAGGAGATCAAGGCAGGCAGCAGTACATTTGGCTGGCCAACAGTCCCAAAATCCTGATGAGCCTGGCCCCGGCCGTTAGAAGCATGTTCCCGGCCATCCTGTGTGGGAAGCGTGCCGTGGACAGAGGCGTGGTCACTCTGCTGAACGACCGGCTCAATGCAGTCAGTATGAGCAAGGTGCAGGGACTCCTGCAGCAGGGCCATGACCAGTGGTACATGGAGCGGCGCGACCTGTACCAGACGCTGCTGTTTGAGGCTCATGCAGCTGGATCTTCGGCGGTGGCGGCTTCATCATCATCATCATCTCATCCTGTCATTGGTGAAGCCTGCCGGCACCTACACCACTCCCATCTCCCAGCCTCCCCTTCCGTCTGCCCGTGTGCTGAGGCGTGCTCACCTCATCATGGAGATGGAGAAGATGCCCGTCTACCGGAACCAGATCCTGAGTGTGACTGGTGAAATCCTTTCCATCGATGGCACACGACAGGTAGGCGGTTGTCAAACTGGTCATCACGCTGCATCGTAGCACACAATGAGGGTTTTTATTTGGTCTGTCTCATCTTTGCAGATTCTGAAGAAGATCTACGGGATGGGCCAGGGCACCATGCAGTATGTGACCAGCATCCTCAATGAGTGGGGCCAGTTCCTGACCACTGTGGTGGTGGCGGCAGAGTCAGAGGGCTGCTACGCCCGTATGGCCAGAGGTCTGGTGGCCCGGTTCAAGCGCTCCAATGCTCCGCCACCCAAAATCATCTATGCAGACAACAACTGCTGCCGGTATGTGGAAAATAACACAGCAGGAATTCCTTTACATTTCCAGATGATATCAAATTTAAGAATTCAAATCTTATGAGGAAACGTGAAACAACATTGGATCAAAACACCTGCATGGAAAAAATGATTTTGTCCTTCCAGTGACGGTGGCTCCTCCTTCCTGGAGACACTGTTCAGTGACTGGATGCAGAGGGGGACTGTGGTTCGTCTGGACATCCGGCACTGGCTGCACCGCTGGGACTCTGTGGTCATCAGGCAGAGCCACTCAAAGTACGGGGCCTTCATTTACTTATTTATTTTTTTTTATTTTTTTCTTTCTTTCTTTGTTTTTTTCCGGGTGGGGAGCGTTGCGGGGTGGTCGGTGTTCGGTGTCCGCTGTCGCATTGTGGGGCTCCCTTTTTTTGGGGGCTTGGCATGTCCGCTTTGCTCGGGGCGGGCGGGCCTGCTGGGTGGGGGGTCCTGCTGGAGGCGCCGCTGCTGTGTGTGGGGTCCGGGCGTTCGGGCGGGGTGGTGTTGGGGGCCGGTGTGGGCGGGCTGCTGCGCTGGCTGGGTATTCGGGTGGGTTTTCCTCTTGGAGGCATGGCGGAGTTGCTCTTGTTCCCGCTGATCATGGGCGGTGAGGCTGGCGGGCGGGGGGGGGCTTTCTTCTGGCTCTGGCCGGGCGCTGGGGGGCCGGGCGCAGAGCTGCTCTGGCCGCAGGCAGTCAGGCCTGGTGCCGGTGGTGGAGGGGGGGTGGGGGTTCGCGGACGGGCTGTGCTGCTTTTGGCTTCGTCCCGTGGGGTAGCGGGCGTGGTTTCGCCCGCTTGAGCTTTGTGCTGCCCTCGGCTGCTGGGGTGATTGCGCCGCTGCGTCTTCCTCTTTCTGCGTTTTGGCGCCGGGCGCTTTTTCTGCTCTCGGCTGATTCTGTGCGCTGTGTGTGCAGCGCGCGCCGCTGTTGGCGCCGGTCTTGGTGGGGTTGGGGCTGCGCTTTTGGCTGGGAGGTGGCGCTTTTGGCGGGTCCCGGGGCGCTATGCCGTCGGTTCGCGGCGGATGCGATGGGCCTCGCCACGGGCGGGCCGCCTGAGTGTTTCTCCTGGGTGCAGCGGTAGCGGTGGTGCTGGCGGTCGTCACCGGGGCGGGTGCCGGGGGGCGCGTGCTTCGGCGTGTTTCTGTGGCTGGGGCGCATGGTCGGTGCCGGGGCTGGTGTTCGGGTGCCCGCCCTACTTTCAGGGTGGCCGCCACGGCGGGGCTCACGGACTCGCCCCTCGCTGCTCCCCGGGCGCCGCATGGCGGTGGCTGGGGGCTTCTTCGCGGGCTGCGTTCCTCCTCCTCCCTTGGGGGGTCTGATTCCGGGCTTGCCCCGCGCCTGGTGCCTTCGGGCCTGGGGGTCCCTTTGGGCTTCTGGGGCTTTGGGTCTCCTGGCGCTGGACTCAGTGCTCTGCATGGGTGTGCCTCCTCCGCGCTCCACAACCACTATTGAGCATTTTTTCTATGGTTAAAACTTTACATGCACAAGTTCACCCTCAAAAACAACTACAGGTGCTAGGCTTCAGGTACTTAGAGATTCACTTCCAAACAGAAAACCCCACATTCATATCTTCAGGTAACACAGAGTACATGTCAGACTTAATAATATTACTTTAGCGATAGTTTCAAGGTGTTTGCTTTATTGTATATCTCGTGCACCAATGTCTTTTGGTTGTGCTGTTCTTTTTTTTTTTTTATCTCATTGCAGGTGATGAAGCAGACTGAAAATGTTTTGTCATTGTCTCCTTCCTATCTCCTCTTTCTTTCATCTTTTTGTCCTGTTTTTTCTTTTTCTTTTTCCTTCTTCTTCTTCTTCTTCTTTTTCTGTTCTACTTTACATTGCAGTGTCCATATGAACTGTAAAACTCCTAGAGAGTTAGCATGGCTATCAGTGCCCCTACACAGTTAGCATGGCTATCACTGCCCTTATAGAGTTAGCATGGCTATCAGTGCCCCTACATAGTTAGCATGGCTATCACTGTTCCTGGAGAGTTGGGGACTCCTGTTACAGTTCACAAGATAATCCAGTCAGGTTTCTTCAAAGTTTTCTATCTACAGAAAACCAGTTGATTGCATCGACTCATTGACTCGAAGGCAATCCCTCACACTAAGCATGCTTGTAGTGACAATGGAGAGGAAAACTCCCCTTTTAACAGGAAGAAACCTCCAGCAGAACCAGGCTCAGTGTGAGCAGCCATCTGCCGAGGGCTGACTGGGGTTCAAGGAGACAGAAGCAGAGATACAAAATCAAATCTCAGGTCTATAAGGAATAAATAAAACCAAGCACTACTGGTAATCCAGGGACTACGCCTAATCCAGGCTCTGTGGCACAAAAAAATACATTTACACAATTAGGTCCCAAAATAAGCAGATTAGGTAAGAAGCTCGCAGATTGAAAGAATATAGATTATATGTAGCAGCTAACAGACATCTATCAACTGCCATTAAGCGTTTATATGGATAATAAAGTCTGTATGAAGAATTTTTACCAAGAGTGGAAAAACTATCAATTATCTAATCAAGAGACCACTACAAACGTTTATACATTAAAAAGTAAGCAATGAATACCCAAAAAATGAAGTGTAGTTTTTTATTCAACAAATAATTAGTATTTAACCCAAAAAAGATCATCCTGCCCTCTCTGCATATTTACAGCGTCAGCAGCTTAATCACTGAATGGAAACTGGTGAACTATGGAGTTAAATCTGCTCCATTATTGTTGCAAACAAAAACAAACATGTTCTGTAAATGGAAATTTAGAAAAAAGGAAACCCAGAAATTTAACTCTGACATCTTGTTAATCAAACAAAGGTCATGAGAGACACTTGACTGTTTTCTCAGATTTTATTTTTTCAAAAAGATTTTATCTTGGTTTCATGTTTTATTTTTTTCACATTTTTTAACATCAGCTTTAATGTTTTTATATATTCAAAATTGATGTTTTTTTTTCCAAATTGATCTTTACGAGATGCATTCCTTTTAAAATTGTGTTTCTAGATCACTTTCTCTTCACGTGAAGCGCAATAAAAATGTTGCTATCATTCATGCAGACCAGAAGAAATGCGTCGACTCTCCTCAGTTCCTCCCTCCAGGAGGGGAAAAAAATTGGATCTCTGAACAGAATTTAAAAAGAATGCAATTTGAGAAACTCAATCTGAAAAATAGAAATTTG
Source organism: Cyprinodon brontotheroides (assembly GCA_018398635.1). NCBI lineage: Eukaryota > Metazoa > Chordata > Actinopteri > Cyprinodontiformes > Cyprinodontidae > Cyprinodon > Cyprinodon brontotheroides. The sequence continues at coordinate 7,416,092 of JAGKQL010000057.1, forward strand.
AAAAACAAAATTTGAAAAAAAAAAGGACATTTTTTTTCGATAATAATTCGCTTGAAAAACTATAATTTGAAAAAAAAAAAAAACAACTCAAAAAACAACAAAAAATCTTTTTTTGATGAAGCCTTTTTTTTATGTTTTATTTCTGGATTAAATTATTTTCTATTTCCATTTGCTCTTTATAATGAATTATGGCTAGAATTAAAAAAAAACCTGCCAGATAAAAATGATCCAGGAAATAAAATGATAAAAACAGTTAAGTAAACAATATATTTGTAACAAAAAAAGTTTCATCAAGTAATTTTCTGCATATAAACATTCACATCTGCAGAAGGAGGACTCTGCTAAATCTCCTGAAACTTTGGTTGTAAATGAAATAGCAGACGTGGCAGCAAACTGTTCAGCATCGTGGGGAGTGGAGGGTAAAAAAGAATGAAATCCTAAAACAAAAAAAAAAAATAGGCAGAAAGGAGCTCAATAAATAACACCCAAAAAAAGAAACATGTTTATTCTCCCAAAAACATCCAGGTTTGACAGCAGAACGCGCCCTCATCACTCCTCTCCCTCCTCTTCTCGATGCGCCGGGCCTCTCAGAAGGCGAGTCGGCCCAGTTTGAGGCGCCTCTCAGAACTGCACGGCGCTGGGCGGGATGTCGAACATGGACGGGTCAAACTCCTCCCCCTGAAACGGGGAGCCTTCTGCATCCCAGGCTCTCTTCAATATGTCATGCACTTTCTAGAATCAGGCAAAAAAAGACAGAAAGACGAATGTTTTACTCAATTCTGAGCCGTTTCTTACATCAGAGAGAGAGAAAGAAATCTGATCCTGCTTCATGTATTAGGAAGAGACGTGGATCACTGCAGAGGCTCAGACAGAATTCAACAATAAGCCTGAAGGCTGAGCTTGATGGTGGAAACAAACAGAAAGGAAGACAATTGAACATACACACACATATACACATATACATATATACTAGGGATGGGACGATTTATGAAAACCGTCAGAATCGTTCGGTTCGACTGTCTCGGGTTCGGTTCGCGTGTGTTAGCGTTCTGGTTCATGCGCGCTGCTCCTTTTTCTCATAGAGAGGAAGCGATTACACTCCAGAGCAGAAGGTGGCGGTACTCTAGACCAAAGCCAACCACCAGTAGTAAACAAGAAGAAGAAAAGCGAAGCAGCTTAGCCGGGTGTAGCAGAAATAAATCAGTTGTTGTGGAGAATTGTGTGGGTATGGCGAGTGGGAAAGAACAGGGAGTTGGAAGACAGCCACCAGCAGCACTTTATAGGTCTGCTGTATGGGGCGCTTTTGCATTTCAAGAGTGACCTACGCATGACGGCGGAAAAGAAAGTTGTAGGGATAAAAAGTGCAACAGTGTGCAAGCATTGTTGCAACACGTTTTGTTTATGCTAACAGCAACACGCATGACCAACATGTCATGCTAACCCACGAAATCCCACATACTCCCTCAGCAACCCCCGCTCTGCCCCTCCCGCTGCGCTCCAGACCGGCCTGCACAAAGCAAAGCCTACAGCCTCTACCACTGTGGCTCCATCCGGCTCCCCTCTGAGTCCCTTGGAGATGGTAGGAGAGCATGTAACCTGACAACAGCCAGATGCATGTGGCGAGGCGAGACATGAGCGTGAACATGCATCTGGCTGTTGTCGGGTTAGAGAGCATGTACCAGATGATTAAATTCAAAGCAGCAAAATATGCAGCACGGAAATGATCCAGGGTTTCCATGGATCATTTAAAAATAATTATAATCCATTATTTTGGGGGTATTTTTCCATTAATTTCATAATTTTTTATGGAATTTTCTAGTAACAATCAACATATACCGAATCGAAACCGAAAACGGTGACCACGAAACCGTAGAGGTCGAACCGAACCATGGCCGGTTTTGTGAACGGTTCCACTAATATATATAGCATATATATATAGTAGTATGTATATATTATGATCTTTCACCAGCCTTCGCAGCGTTATTATCGTTAACTTCCAGAAATCAACGCCGACATTTTTTATCTATTGAATCAAACAATCTGCTTTAATTTTGCCTCTTCAAACTGGTGCTTTATTCCGCTCAACAGCACTCTGATATTTTTTTGCTAGTATGCGTTTGATACTTAAATGCCTCGCTAACACTTATGAAAACAAGTATTGAAAACCGATCTGTGAATAAAAAACTTTACGATAGACAAGGTATCCTGAATGATACGTTTTTTTTTAAAGTTATGCCAGAAGGCTCTCTTGACAAAACCCGAGTCGTCTGTGTGTGTTTTCCAGAAGAAACGAGCGTCTCACTGGCTTAGTGCCACCAAGACAAAGAAATGAACTGAGTCATGTGGACTGCACTGCTGCTGCAGCTCCTGTTCAGACCAAAGGAATATTAAAGCATTTTGAAAATGTTCTACATGTAAAATGTTATGTTACTGAGATGCCTGCAAAGCCCTGTTATTGTAATAATCGTTTGATTTACTTATTATTTTGTGAGTAACTTAATTTCATTTGAATTAAATCTGTATTTCATAACGGAATGTGCACTTTTATTTTAACAGTACATCTTTATTTTTGTCCTATGTTTGAGAAAAACTTAAGCTTATAGAGTACTTTGAAGTCTTGTTTACTGTTCTGTAGTTTTGTAAAGTTTTGATGGAAGTTTTGTAAAGTTTTGATGGAAGCATAACGCCTAATTTAAAATGTAGAATTTAAACCAGGACATTTTTATTGTAGTGCTTGAAAAATAATGATTATAAAAAAATAAAACTTTCTGTTTAAGCATGTGTTTTTTTTACATTTTTGCATAATTGCTTTTTTAAATGGCCAAATAAAAAATACCGTAAAAAAAAGATAAAATAAGCTGGGTTAATTTAGCGATTAATCACCGGTTAACTGTTGATAATATGCTTTATTAATCGCGATTAAAATTTTAATAGCTTTGACAGCACTAATATACACACACACACACACACATCTATATATATATATATATATAGAAATATATAGACAGACAGACAGACAGACAGACGCATACGTACATATGTGCATACACACATGACCCACGCTCCGTGCATATATATACATATGCATACCTACATATACGCACATGCATATGTACATATACATACATAAGCTGGCACCATCTACAGTTGGGTTGCGTGGTGGTGTGGAATAACATAGCGAACACTGCGCTTCCATATTGGTGCGCCGAATAACTGCCGCCAGCTCACTGCAGGCTCACTTCTGCCGGAGGATAACCAGGCCTGAAGTCTGAAGTCTAGCAGGCGTCCAACAGCAGGATCAGGTAGGTGCATAAAAAGACAATCCTACCCAAAAATCACTAAATAAATATTTCATAGACTTTTGTGCCTATATTTTAAAACCAGGAGCAGGTATGGAAAGCCCAAAGTGCCACACATTCAATTCTATAAAAAGTGGTCATATTTCTATCAGTAAATGTGAACATTTTCATTTTATATGTCGTTAATGATCTTAATCATATCCTAAGGAAACAGATAAAAGATTGAAATGTTTGTAAGTAAATAACCCTGTTTTTATTTGGTCCTGTTTGTGTTACGCTCTGCTGAAACCTGCTTCCTCACCCTTTCGTGACTCTGCGGTTTTCCCTGCTGCTTCTGGTGATAGTCAAAGGTGAGCCTGTCCAGGACGGCGTGCTCCTCCTCGTCAACCGTTGCCATGGAGCGCTCACGGTTTATCTGGTTGATGTCGATCTCCTCTTCTCCTTTCAGTTTGGATATCCACATAACACCTCGGAGGTCTTGTTGAGGGACAGCTGAGAGTGGAATGCGTGCCATTAACGATGAGCTGAAACGCGGCGGCCATCGGTGGAAAGGTAAGCGAGCACTTACCAGAACGCACTTCCCAGGTTCCAAACTCCACAGCGAGTTCTCCGTGTTGATCTTGTGCGTGAACTCTCCCTCCATCAGAACTTTCTCCTCCGCTCCTTCCTTCACGCTCACTCGCAGGCTGCCGCTCTGCAGGCTGACGCTCACCTGAGGACGGCAGCAGCTGAGAGGTCAGGGGGAGTCCGGATACGTCAGAGGGGGTCAATACACGCCGTGCTCACCTGTTTGCCCTTTACGACGGTCTTGGGAACAAACACTCGGACCTCCACGTCAGTGTAGTCCTGGGACCAGCTGTAGTTCTCCCTCACGGCTCCGTTGTAACTATCTGGGTTGGACTGGAAGTCATTCTGAGACCTGAAACACACATTTATCCAAACAGACGGTTAACCCCTTCAGCCCAAAGGCCTCCTTTAAACAGGCTGCAACTTTTTTGCAACAATAATAAGCTTGCAGCCGAGAAACTCTAACCAGGTTTTTAGCTAGCAATGCGAACTGTCGTACTGCTGTTCTTCTTTCATCTCGCTACAGGTGATGAAGCAGACTGAAAATGTTTTGTCATTGTCTCCTTTCTATCCCTTCTTTCTTTCATCTTTTCTCTTTTTTCCTTATTCTTCTTCTGTTTTTCTGCTCTATTTACTTATTGCAGTGTCCATATAAACTGTAAAAACTCCCTGCATAACTATAATGTGCTCAATTTATACGCAAGCATGAAACAAGTGGAGCAGTATGGCAATTTCCATACTGCTACAGTTGTGAAAGTAAAATCTGTTGGGCTCTTTTGGCATCAAGACAATTATTCTTATTGCCACATTGCCAGACAGTGTACACTGTATAAAAAAAAAAAAAGAATTGTCGTACATTTTTCCTTACTAAAAAAATAATTAATTTTGAGCCCCGTTTTTCCGCTGGAAACTTCACACAATTGTTCGAAATTTCACAAGCAGCAGCTGCTGGAGTTGGGAAAGTTGAGCTTTTGCTGATCTGGGAGCTGGCAGGGAGTCAGACACAGAGCTGCTGATGATCACTCCTCTGAAACAGTTTATTAACTACTAAATTAACTTAAAATGTTGAAACCTGCCGGCAAAATATGTTTGATTTTATTATTCGGGTGCCTGCAGTTTGAACCACATACAAAAATACGCTAACATCTAATTCCAGCCGCCACCAACAGTAGGGGAAAATCCCCAAGAGGAAACCGGGCCTGAGGCAGCTGCTGCTGGGGAGTCCTAGTGATATTATATTTTCACAAAATACACAATGTAAAGATTTGTCAAAGTATAGTACAATGTAAAGTTTATTCTCCCTCGAACACAAAAAAATAATGGTGGCCAGGGTAAATGAGGTAAATATAAAAACACACCCATAAATGGAGAAAAACATTTCAACGTAATGTTGATGAACCGACTGCACAGACGATGCTTTAGGTGGACTTTCTCGCATAAAAACATATCAAAACTATTTTTCACCAGCTTATCACACCATATATAGTAAAGCCGCTCTGTCATTGAACACACACTGGAAAAACAATCTAAAATAAGTAATACATTTCTTAAATTAAGTATATTTATCCTTAATCTGAGTAGGTAAATGAGATAGCTTGCCAATGACGAGTATATTTACTCTTAAAATAAGATAATTAGATAAAATGCACTTGAAATAAGACAATGCAATTGTGTTTTCTTATTTTAAATGTGAATTGTCTTGTTCTATTGGCAAAATGTCTCTTTTACCTCCTCAATCCAAGAACAAATGCACTTATTTTAAGAAAAAATTACTAATCTAATTTGGATTTTTTCAAGCAGAAGCATCTAAAAAACACACATCGACCTCCAAAAATGGGAAACTTTGATATTAAGGAGTCTTTTGGATTGATTGAGAACACAATTGTGGCCCAATAATAAAAATAATCCTCAAAAATACAACTTTCCTAATAATTCTGAACACAGTATGTCCAGATCTTCACCTTGGACTCTACAGAATTATCTACTTCATTCTAATATCCACTGACTATAGCTCCAACACTGCCAGAAAGCAGTTTATTATCCACTTTGTGTTTCAGTGGACCTCGTTTCAACAATCTCTCTGTATTACGGTACTACAGCATGCCCATATTTGGAAACAGCACCTGTACATAAATCCAGAAGACCTTTTTTTAATCTCACCTGTGATTTTAAATAGACATCGTCTGTCAATCTAAAATTGATGCATATATTTGGATTCTGTAGAGGAAAACCTTTCCAAAGCGCTAAGAAGCTCCCTGATTGGACAAACAGTTATCCAGATAGACCCGCCGTCCTCAGGCATCTTTTTTCTACTTAACTATCTATATATAGTGTGTAATTACAGTGTGTAAAAACATAAAACGTGCGATTTTTTGGAAGGAGAACTGCATTTTTTATGACCAAATATATAAAACACTGTTTCAAATTTTACAATTAAAGCAGAAATTCCAAATATCAGCAGTTTTGGGATAGATGCTGCTACATGGCTGTACAGCTTATTTTGGCATTTGACCAATTAGATGAGCCCTTCAATGATATATTACCTACTTTAAATTAAGTTGAAAAAAAGTTAACAAATCAAGAGGGAAAAAAGGTAAAAATTAAAAAGTAAAGCTAAAAAGTTAATAAGCCTGGTTAACAATTATATTTAGGTTTATAAAGTAAAAAATGTAAGTACCAGTATCGGCATTAATGCCTCAAAGTTTAATCTTTCTTTCACCCTCAGAATGTTTTTCATGAATTTCTTATAGAAGCATTTTTGTTTTTTTTCTTAATATTTTCAGGCAAGTTGGCGTCTCTTGTTACATTTATATTAATTTTTGCCATCAAAATATCCAAATTATTTGAATGTTACAAAGGTAATAAGGTCTTGTCCTGGATTCCAATAACACTATTGGCTTGAAATAGTATTTCACTGAGTGCCATATAAAATATTAAGATACAAACGTTTATTATCTAAATATTTAGGGACTCATTAACTGTTTTGAGCTCAAACTAAACAAGCCTTTAAAACCTTTAGACATTCTGATCAAACTGATATAAACAGTGAATGTTTGCAAGTTTTACCCATCAGCCTTTTAGGAGAAACTCTGGAAGCTTAATGAGAAAATCCCTCTCCATCCTCTGACCGCCACAGGCAGATCCTGAACATGAGAGGTAATGCTGTAGCACAGTGCTACCAGTAGAGGGCAGTGTGAGTCCATAGACAGGAAGGGCTGTGAGGAGGTTTAGTTTTCCCAGAGAAAGAAGTTGAGTCCTGTACCCTCTATAAAACACTCTGTGAAATTATTTCATTTTTGTTAGGTTACATTTTTTTTTTTTTTATTTAAACACTTATTTGACTCAATCATACTGTTGGAGTCACATCAAGCCACAACATTAAGATAGAAACTTGTTTCGTTGTCAGGAAAGAACTCAAGTCTCATTCACGTTGATTTTTTTCTTTATTTTTAATTTAGAGAAATAAGAATAATATATTTTAAGACTTTTTTTTAATACCTTAAGGTAATTCCTTGCGTAAATGATTTTTATAAACTATTGAATTTTTCCCTTATATTTGTTCTAAAGTGTTTTTGTTTTTCTTTAAAAATATTCAGCAAAAAAACATTTAAAAAAGGTTGCGTTTAAAGTCGTAAGGAAGTCATATTTAAATGTCAAATCCTTTGGCTTAAACATGTATATGAATGTTCTCTTTATCAGACGATATTGTCCCAAAGGTTGAATTGGGCAGGCCAGATAGGCGAAGGTTGGAACAGCCGCTTTCCTACGACTTTCCTAAGCTTTCAAAATCTGTTAGGGTGAATTTTGAAACAGTTTGGAGAGAAACTATGAAAATACGCCTCGTTTATGCATGATTGACGAATGATGATTATTTTTTTTACTCTACAAATGCAAAACTTAGACTGTAACTCTCTCTACAAATTCACACTTACAAAACACAAAGTGTTGAAACAAAATAACTTTCATACTGGCTGCCGTTAGCCTCACAGCTCCACTGGTTGCCACATTCCTCTCAACACTGGAACTTTTTTTTTTAAATGACCATATAGTGCCTCTTAAACGTATAATTTTCTCACCTTAAATGATCTTAAAACATACTTTTACTGAACAATGGCAACAGAAAAGAGAACTTCTAACTTACTACTCTGAGCTCTGTGAGTGCTCCATTGGAAGCTGCTGCTCTGATGCATGCTGGGTAAAGAGGGAGGGGCGAGAACAACATCCGGGGACTTTGTCCGTTCAGTACTAGGCCTGAGGCTGATAACGTTTCACGAGTACACGAGAACTCACCAGTACACATATTGAGAAACGGCCTCTGTATCTCAGCTGAGCGTCTCAGAAAACGGTTCCCTGGAAACTCTTCTTCCACCAAACAGGTCCGACTGGGACGTCGCTCGCTGCTGTAAAGTTAAAGCTTTTTCTGTTTCTCTACTTTTACTGACAACGTGAGACGACCAGTAGCAACTCAGCTGCCCCGTATGGAGAGCCGTTACATTCATAATTAAATACATTAAAAAATAGAAATGAGGGGGCGCTATTGAGCAACAGACCAAGATGGCGGCTTAGCTTGGATGCTCCGCACAACTTCGCACCAATAACTTTAAAAACTGTAAGTCAACAATCCAAACTGAACCGGAATTATGTCAAAGGGTGCTACAGTCAAAGACAGCGACTTTTTCACTCGAAAACGCGGTTCCCAGAGACCAAAAATCAGCACTTCACCGACCGAACAAAACGAAGAAGATACGACTAGCATGGCGGACCTGTCGGCGGTACTTGCTGAACTTAAGTCACTCCGCTCTGAGTTCGGATCCAAACTAGACAGCATAGATGACCGCCTGGGTAAGATGACCAGCTCTATCACTGCTCTGGAGAACAGTATGGCAGAAGTGAAGCGAAATGTAGCTGCTAACACAACCCGAATGGAAGAAGCCGAAAACCGAATAATGTCGGCTGAGGAACACTTGGAAAAAAATACCACAGAGTTAACTAACGCTATGAAACGGCTCGCCTACCTGGAAACTAAGACCGAGGACCTCGAAAATCGAAGCCGAAGGAATAACCTGCGGCTGTTTGGGCTCCGGGAGGGCGCCGAAGGCAACCAAACGCTACTGGATTATGTGCAGAGCATGCTGCCTCGCTGGCTGCAACTGGACGCTGACAGAACCTTCACCTTAGAGAGAGCCCATCGAACCCTAGCATCGCCGAAACCAAACCAGAATAGAGCGGTTATCATTCGGTTTCTGAAGTTTCAAGACCGGGAGTTTGTTTTCCGCTCCGTTAAACAACGCGACATCACGCATGAGGGAAGCAAGCTTTTCTTCGTCCAGGACCTCTCAGTCGAGACCATGCGGCAACGCTTCGGATTCAACGCCATAAAGAAAACGTTTATTGAGAAGGGAACTTTCCGTGGGTTTCAGCTTAACCCGTGCAAAATGAGGGTCCTCCATAACGGGAAGATACACTTGTTTTCCTCACCTGAAGAAGCGGAGGACTTCCACAGAAAACTTGCCCGAGGGACCGAATGAAGCAAATGGTGAGATGTGAGGTCTGTTTATTTCTCTCACCATGGAAACCGGTTAATGGCGCTTGTTTAAAAAATATGGTGTAACTCTACAATGAGACCCCATTTTTTTTGGGGGGGTTGTTTTGTTTGATTCAACTTGGTGATTAATATTACTTTACGGATTTTTATGGACCTGAATGAGGATTTATAACACTGGCATATTTACTCAGTGTCTACTTTATTTATTTATTCTTGATTTTTATTTAACTTTAAAGTAGTAGAGTCACTTACTTGTTTACTTTTTTTTTATTATCATCATTCTAAAATGCAAAGTTGACTACATTGTTGAAACACAAGGTGCGTGGTTGGCGGACTCCTCTAGTCGCCTATGGAGTTAGTTCTGTAGTTTAGCTGCTCCTCTATAGAGTGGATCAGCGCAAGCCCTCCAAGTTCTGTTCTGAGTAAGGGGGGGAGACAAGTTGTATAAATGTTCATATATGTAAGTATGTATACAGTGTCTTTTTTTTGTTGTTTCTTTTGTTTTGTTTTTTTTGTATGTCCTACACTCATCACAGCAGAAAGTTTCATTACTCCTCTTTCCTGTACAAAGGACTTACCAAATTCTATATGGAACAGATGGCCAATCAGAATATCTCTGATATAAAGATTACGAGTTGGAATGTTAGGGGGCTAAGGAAGTTGACGAAGGTGAAGCAGGTCATCAACAGGATTAAACAACTGAAGTCAAAAATAATTTTTCTTCAAGAAACACATCTGACAGTTTCTGATATCAAACCGATACAGAATAGATGGCCCGGTAAAGTGATACATGCATCATATAATAATTACGCTAGAGGCGTACTTATTTTAATTCATAGAAGTATACCTTTCCAGGCTATAAAAACAATTAAGGATCCATCTGGGAGATTTGTCATCCTGCATGGTAATATCCTCTCCCTCACATTAAACTTGGTTAGTATATATGGCCCAAATGAGGATAACCCTAAATTTTTCGAAAATCTTTTCCTTACTATGTCCACGTTACGGGGTGTTTATATTATTGGAGGGGACTTTAATTGCACGTTAAACCCAGACACGGATCGCTCTACAGGTTGTGATACTTATAAGGTGCAGACTAGAAAGCTGCTAAAGCAATATATAGTGGACTTAAACTTGATTGAAGTTTGGCGAGAGCAGAATCTGAGTAAAATCGAATACTCTTGTCACTCAAGCATGTATAAATCTCGCTCGCGTATTGATTACTTTCTTGTTTCAAGAGATCTCCTCTCAAAAATTAAAGGATGTTGGTATGACAGCATAGTAATAAGTGATCATGCTGCTATTTCATTAAATATGCATATAGAGAGATTAGTCCACAATCCCCCTAATTGGCGATTGCAGGTAAGATGGTTACAGGACCCGGACTTTGTTAAACATGTTGGAACTAAAATAGACACTTATTTTGAATTAAATACAGATCAAACCAGCGCTGGCACGAGGTGGGAAGCATTTAAAGCCTACATTAGAGGAGAAATCATTAGTTACACGAGCTCCAAGGCCAAACAGCAAGGAGTAGCAATGGAAACACTGGAAAAACAAATTAAATCTTTAGAGATAAGTCTAAATGTAAAGGACGATCCAAGGAAACATAGAGAGTTGCTACTCCTGAGAGCTGAGTATAACAAGATATCCGTTGACAAAGCTGTAAAAAGCTTAATGTGGCTAAAACAAACCTATTATGACCAAGGGGAAAAAGCTGGGAAACTTTTGGCATGGCAAATTTAAAAAATACAATCTGAAAGAGCAATTAATAGTATAATGACCTCTTCGGGAAATCTGTCAGTTGACCCTTTGGAAATTAATAATAGTTTCAGAGAATTTTTTCATAACTTATATAGGTCAGAATGCCCTGAAACTACAAAAGAAGAACAGGATATATTTCTTGATCGGTTTGAATTCCAGACACTGACAGAAGATGCTAAAAATGAATTAGATGGTGATTTGACAACTGAAGAAATATCACAGACAATCCAAAATATTAACAGCGGTAAGGTTCCAGGGCCTGATGGTTTACCAATTGAATTCTATAAAACCTTCAAAGAAAAACTATTAATTCCACTCATTAATATGTTCAAAGAATCCTATCAAACAGGAACTTTCCCACCGTCTTTAAGACTAGCAATGATAACATTAATTTTAAAACCAGGAAAACCCCCCACAGAACGTTCCTCATATAGACCTATAAGCCTTATTGGATGTGACACAAAAATACTTTGTAAAACCTTAGCAAGGAGACTTGATACCTATATCCCACACATAGTTCTTAATGATCAGAATGGCTTCGTACAAAAACGACAAGGCTTTCATAACATTAGACGGGTTCTTAACATAATTCATGAAAAATCTGATACAAAAGATACAGCAGTACTATCATTGGATGCTCGGCAGGCTTTTGATAGGATAGAGTGGCGATACCTATTTAATGTTTTACCCAGATATGGATTTGGACAGACATTTCTTAAATGGATCCAGATTTTATATACCAGCCCAACAGCCTGTATCCTGACAAACAGTATAGTTTCTAAATCAATCAACTTGGAGCGATCTACTCGCCAGGGATGCCCACTGTCACCTATGTTGTTTATATTGGCCATTGAGCCACTAGCTATGGCAATAAGGACGCAGACGAACATATCAGGCATCTGTTTGGGGGAACAGGAGCATAAAATTTCCTTATATGCTGACGACGTGATTGTTTTTTTGACTAAACTATCAATCAGCATCCCAAATCTATTACAACAGATTGAATTGTTCGGACGGTTCTCTGGGTATAGCATTAATAATGCAAAATCTTCTATATTATTTTTAAACAAAGACGAAAGATTAAACCCTGTAATAAAAACCCCCTTTTCTAATGCAAAGGAAGGATTTACCTATCTTGGTGTCAAAATTACCCCTGAAATTAAAATGATCACCCCAGCAAACTATGATCCACTAATTAGTGAAGTGAATGAGACACTGGATCGATTGTTGATGCTGCCCATATCACTGATTGGCCGTATAAATCTGATTAAAATGAATATATTACCAAAATTTTTATACCTGTTTCAATCGCTCCCACTTCCACTCCCAGGTTCATTTTTTGACAAACTTAATAGTACTTTTAGGAAATTCATTTGGAACAACAAAAAACCTAGGTTGAGGCTCAGATTGCTGTACCTGCCATATGAGAGAGGGGGGCTACGGCTCCCAAATCTGAAGTTATATTATTGGTCCGCCCAGTTACGATCGGCAATGTTTTATTTCTCATTGGAAGCTCTTCCAGCCTGGGTGAATATTGAGCAGGCATCAGTTCCGAACCTCCCATTAAGGCTGTATATGTACTCTGCAGGCCCAAAAAAACTAAAGATGTTAACAGAGAACCCTTTCCTTAGAAATACTATTGACGTGTGGTATAAAGCACATCAACATATTGGAGACACTCCTTCCATCTCCCGTTTCTCCCCCATTTGGGGCAATGCATATTTCAAAGCAGGAAGGGCAGATGGTGGATTCAAAATCTGGGCAGGTAATGGTGCACAAAAAATAGAGGACCTTTATATAGACGGTAAACTCCGTACATTTGATCAGATGTGCCAAACATACAACACTCCCAGAAAACATTTTTTTAAATATCTACAGCTGAAACATTTTATTTTATCGAAACATAAGAATGTAATAGATGAACCACCACTGTCACAACTTGAAGAAGTTACGCTTCGACATCTGGAGGGGAGGAAACTGATTTCTTTGTTTTATACAGTTTTGATGTCCCATGATAAAGAGTCCACAGATGACAGGCTAGAGGCATGGAGACTAGATATTAAGGTAGACATACAAAAGGCAGATTGGGAAAAAGCATGCTTTAAAGCCCAAAAACAATCCATCAACTCAAGGATGAAATTATTACAATACAAATGGCTCATGAGAACTTACATTACCCCGGTTAAGATCAATCAGTGGTCTCCTGATGTGCCAGACACATGTGTTAAGTGCTTGGAAGGAAGGGGTACTCTATATCACTGCGTATGGGACTGCCCAGATATAAAAAAATACTGGAAAGAAATTGTTCTGACTTTATCTGACATCATTAAAGTGAAGATACCTCACCTGGCAGAAATGTGTATACTCGGTATATATCCAAAAAACTTTGCTGTTACTCCTAACAAGTCAACTTTAATTGATTTTGGCCTCCTACAGGCGAGGAGGATGATTGCTCTGTCCTGGAGGAAAATGGGTGTGCCCTCGATAAATGAGTGGATAAAGGAGATGACATCTTGTGTGATGCTGGAAAGGCTGACTTATATCACCAGGGGAAAGGCTACAGAGTTTGAGGCTGTGTGGAATCCCTTAATAGAGTTTCTTGAACGTCAAAGAGCTCAAATAACTTAAATCTGCTGCATTGATATATGTTGTTGAGTGTTTGTGTTTTGTTTTGTTTTATTTAATGTTAAGTGTGTGAAGTATGTGAAATGTTTTGTGGAAATTTTAACTGTTCACTTTTTGGATGCTATTGTTTTGATAACCGTCTTTTTGTACAAGTGAAATATATGTATAAAACTTAATAAAGATATTGTTGAAAAAAAAAAAAAAAAATAGAAATGATTACATTTTATTTTGTGACACTTTCAAAGTTTCAATCATTTTCAGGTATTTATTTTTAACTGTTTCTATTTTCAGGCTCTTTTTATTTCTGTCTTTTATTTCTTGTACTTATATTTAAATGAGGGGACGGAGTTTTCTCTTTCCAGTGAGAGCTTCAACTAAAATGGAAGAGTTTGTAACGCCAACAGACTGGATGAAAACATTATCTTTAAAAATATTGATAAATATGAAAAAATAAATTCATTTTTAAGTTAAAACATTTTTTGATATGAATAAAATACCTTAAAATAATCGATTAAAAAAGAATAAACTACATGCAAAGTAAAAACACATTACACACACACATATATATATATATATATATATATATATATATATATATATATTGTTAAGTATAGTTAGGATGGAACGGTTTTATGTAGTAACCGTCTCAACTGCTCGGGTTCAAACTGTCCGGTACCGGGTTCAAGCAGCAGTGCTCTCGCCTCGGTTCATGCCTTTCATAGCGAAGTTTATTGGCAGACTCTAGTAGCAGAAGGCGGCGCTTACTGCAAACCAAAGCCAACTACCAGTAATAAGCAAGAAGAAGAAGCTAATAGCCGGGCAGCTTAGGCCGGGGTGTAAAGCAGAAAAAATCAAGGTTGTTGGGAGAATTGTGTGTGGCGTATGCAGGAAAGAACAGGAGCGACAGCCAGCAAAAGTACTTTATAGGTCTGCTTAGGCTGGGCTTATAATTCGTCAGTTTATTGCATATAGCACGATCCACAGACGCAGGCAATAGAAAAAGAGGACGTGATAAAAGTTCGACAAAAGAAACGTATTTTCCTTCCTTTCACACAGGCCGCTTCAGCATGTAGGTTTATGCTAAGTGTTTCTCTCCAACCAATCACAATCGCGTGACCCAGGCACGCCGTCACACAAGCGCCGCCGCCCTCTCAACACATACATGTACAACACAGAGCACATGAAGCTGTGCATCTGAGGAGAAGGCCGGAGGAAATTTTCTTCAAAGAAGGTTTTTGTAGTTGCGGGCAGTCTGGCAGTATTTGAGGTCGCTGGCCGCGGTAAGTCGTGGACCAAAAAACAAACCACAGTCATCGGAAAAATGTGTCAGGAACCAGTGAAAACCAGTCTGATAACGAAACCAACTTTTTTTTTTTCATCTCAGCCGCCACAGTCCGCAAGAGTGAGTATCGAAGCTGTGTAGCTCGGCAGCGGCACTCTCCGAGGAATCGCCGGAAAATATATATATATTTTTCAGTTCTGGAGCCATGCTTTCCCGCGTAGTTCTAACAATTGAGATAAAATGCTGAGGGGCCAGAAACCTTCAAAGGAAGTAACAACTACAGGTTAAAGCAGGAAACGGGGCAGCGGTGAGGTATTTATTTATTTGTTATATTTATTTTGGTCTCTCTTTTCTGGTCACTTTAGTTTATTCTTTGTCAGTATTTTAATAACATAACTCAGGTCTCTTAAGTTATTTTTCTTTTAAAAACAATTTTGTTATAGTTAAAAAAGTTGGTTAAATAAAGATTTCATTGGAGGTCTGTGTTTGTGTTTTTATTAAAATTAAATCATTTAGCAATATTATAAAAAGTCCAGGCAGAGCTGCACATAAAATATGGTTTCAAATCTTTTCAATAATTATCGATATCGATCAATATGCATTTTTTTTATCGATAAGCTTTTTTTTCTATATCGCCCCTTTCTAGGTCTGCTGTATGGGACCGCTTTTGCATTTAGAGTGACTCTAATACGACGGGGCGGAAAGAAAGTTGTAGGATAAAAGTGCAACAGTGTGCAAGCATTGTGCAACACGTTTTGTTTATGCTAACAGCAACATGAACAACATGTCCAGGCTAACAATCGAAATCCCTCAAACTACGCCAGCAACCCCTCGCTGGCGCCCAGACCGCTGCTCAAAGCAAGCCTACAGCCTCCACTGTGGCTCCCCTCTGAGTCCTTGGAAGGTAGAGGCATGCGCCAGAGATGATAAGAATTCAAAGCAGCAAAACATGAGGATGATCCAGGGTTTCCGTGGATCCCAAAATGTACTCATAATTCATTAATTTTGGGGATTTTTTTCATTAATTTCGGTTAAAAATAAAATTCATAAATTTTATACCTTTTATTATTTTTCGTGTAAATAATAAACATATAATCTAACTTGAAAACTGTGACCACGTAATCCGCGGAACTCGGCCTGGTGATTTTGCGAACCGCTCCACCCCCTAATATATATCTATATATATTTTTATGGAGATGTCCCGATCCAGGTTTTTGCACTTCCGATCCGATAATCGATATTGTTTTTTGACTTCCGATCCGATACTGGCCGATACCAGCCTTATCCAAGCATGTATTTAAGTTTAAGCTAAAGTATTTAGCCTTAGTTGCAAGACCTATGTCGAAAAGGAGTCTCTTAGCACTCGATAACATTCCAGCCAGCCAAATTCAGTGAGATTGAATAAAACATACCGCTTGGTAACAACAACCTTACTGTTTATTGCTATGATGAACACAAATCTGGACAAAATTGCGACAATCTGAAATTGCATTAGTGAAATTGAAGTAAACTGCAACAGTTAAAGGCAGCAGTATACTGTTTAATAAAATGCAAAATAGGGAAACACTGGCGCGGCCAGTGAATGGACGTTGATCGGCTTAAACTGGAAAATACGGACCGGATTTTTTAAAACTGGATCGGCAGTCTGGATCGGGCATTTTACATGCTTTTGCCGATAACGCATTTTTTTGCCAATATCGGCGCCCCGTATCCGGACACGTGGATCGGGACAAGTTTTAATATATATATATATGTTTGCTATATATATATATTATTGTTATACCTTATATATATATATATGTAAATTCTAATATTGGCCTGTATTCCAATAGCGCACGGTTCCCACAATGGCCAGTCTCTGCTGCTCAGAGGAGGGCCAATGGCTTGCTCCTAATACAGGCTGGCTATAAACGTTTGGCATACTCAACATTATACTTGTGGTAGCAACATTAAAGTACTCTTCACAGCCTCTGGCGTTAGCTGGGACGACAGCTTCTGAGCAGGCTCCTGATTGCTGCCTGGCTCATGCTGAGAAGAGAAATAGACACATAGCAGAACAGGAGGAGCAGCGCGAGTGATGAGGAGATTAAAGGGAGATGAAGAGGAGGAGGAAGCAGGGAGGAGAATTAAACAGAATTGGAGGATTTTTATTTTTATTTTTTACTTCAAACCAAAGGGAGACATGGTAACTGTACTTTTTCAATAAATGAACCTAGTGTTTTATAGGTTCAAATAGACACAAAATCTCATTTTTATTCATTCCACTGGTAGTCTGTTTTGCTCAAATAGCAATAGAGGCCTGTCTCTAATACTGGCCTCTATCCAATAAAGGCCTGGACCGCGATGCACTTGAGTGAAATAAAGGCCCGGGCCTATATTAGAGAAT
>JAGKQL010000057.1:7450220-7461633 GCA_018398635.1 Cyprinodon brontotheroides
TCCATCCATCCATCCATCCATCCATCCATCCATCCATCCATCCATCCATCCATGCATGCATCCATCATCCATTCATCCATCCATCCATCCCCATCCATCCATCCATCCATGCGTATCCATCTATCTTCATCATCCATCAATCCATCTTCCACAATCCGGCACAATGAGCTATTTCTTGACTTTCATCTCAACTATTTTCTCAGGCTTTCTCAATCCTTTCATCAGGGAATTAATGGGAGGCTATACACTTGGAAAAATGGCCTCCAGCTTTTCTCTATATCATTCAGGTGTTTTATAGGATATTTTTAAAATATTCCTCAAAACAAGCTAAAGAATGAGATTTGAGATTTCCCAAAGGCGAATACAAGCGAATCTGTGTGGATCCATTAACCTCCATTATGCATAAAGGAGTGTGAACTTTAGTGTGGGTGTGCGTGTCTGTGAAGGACAGATGGCATGGCACTCTGCTCTCCTCACCCCCATCATCATCAGAGTGCAGTTCTTACCAGAGAAGTTCCTGGACACCAGCATGGTGGTCAATATGGCTCCCTGAGGTTAAACAGAAATAGAGAGCTGTTATCAAAAAGCCAAACAAAAACACAAGCAGAAAATTAGCATTAGTAGTGCTTCATGTTGATAGTTAGCATTTTATAAAGTGCAGCGATGGTCATAATGTAGAACTGGAATATTAAACCATGTGATTCATTAAAATTTTCAAAGTTCAAAGCTGTAAAGATTCATATCTACTGCAAGTAATTGGAAATAAATATACAGCAACAGTTTTAAACAGGTGACGCTAAACATATAATCTATTTATTTACATTTTATAGTTTGTTTTTTTTTTACCTTTTAATGCATAAAACAATCTAATGCTTTAAGATTTAAGTGTTTCTATGCAAGACAACATCAAAATTTGGAAAGGAGAAATGTTACCAAGCAGACATTTTGTCCATTTATTGTATGAAAATCCTGGGTTTAAGGAAAGCAGGACTTATATATATATTTTTTCCTATCATAAGCGAATCACACATACAAGAAAAAAAATTATATATATATATCTAACATATAGATTTACATCCCTTGGACAGCAGTGGGGGGTTAAGGGTCTTGCTTAGGAACTCAGAGTGGAGGCTGTGGGGATCAATCCGGGTCCTTGCAACCTCAAAGGACAAGCACACCGCTCTAACCACTAGGCCAACACTCCCCATATTACAGGACATTCCAACACTGCCAATACCTGCAGCAATTTAGGACTTTTATTCTAACCGTTACCGTAAAACAGCTTTGTTTGAAGTGTTCTCACCTCCATCTCCGGGGAACTGACTCCCTGGACTAACTCTTCAAACCCTTCACCCCTGCAGATTAACCAGCTCCATTCCTCCTATACTTACTTTGAACTCCCTTCCAGACAAACCCGACCCTCTTTTTTCCTCCGCTGGCTTCTGGGAATGTCGTAAACTAAGATCCAACTAAAGGCTCGTTCACACGGAAAGATAATAATAATATTATTTCTGACAGATCTTTCCCTTCCGAGCAGCGTTCGTGCAACATAACTGATCCAATTAATATATTTGTTTTATTTTAAATGTCATAGCTAATTTGTTTTTAATAATCTTTTTTTTTTTACAATACCTCTACAGAAAAATATATATGTACATTAATAGAAATCATTGTTTTATAAATGTTGATGGGACCAAAATGTAAATTTTCTGCAGCGATAAGAATAGCAGGTGGAAGCTCAGGACCTGGATGGTCCTATTAGCTCTATTATGTAGCTGAGAGATGTCTTCTTCTTGGTCTTACATTTCTCAGATTCAGACAAAACGAAAATGAAGCACAACGAGATGATTATCAGTCAAGATTTTGAGGTTTAGCGCCAATGTTGGAGCTTAGAAAATCACACTGTCACTGCTTTCCTTCTAGACAGGCAAGTTCAATGTTTTCCAAGTGGTTAGGGCATTGCGCCTCGGTCCCAGAGAGTTCAAGCCCCACTCTCACCAACTCCCACTCTGGGTCCCTGAGCAAGACCCTTAACCCCCACACTGCTCCCCCGGACGCCCCACAATGGAAGCCCACTGCTCCCCTTGGATGGGGATGGGTTAAATTCAGAGAGAGTGAATTTTGTTGCTTTGTATTTGTGACAGTGTAATGACAGTAAAGTTGAATTCTATTCTATCTATTAACAAAGAACATTAGCATCTGCAAACAGTACAATTGCAGGTTCAAACAAAAGCAGACAAAAATGAGTGCTACTTCACCTACTTGGCTGAGTTAAACTCTGTTGATTTAAGTCCCAACACAACAGTGATTTTTACAAGGCTTCCCAATGATTAAAATGTCTTAAATAGTTATATTAAATTAGAGAATAGAATAACAATGAATATACAATAAAAATTTTTTAATAGTATTCAATTAATCTCACTAAAGCAACTAATGTTGAAAAATTTCCCAAATTTTAAAACTTGTAGGGAAGCGGCTGTTCCAACTGTTGCAGTTCTGAATTCTCCCACATGGTGCTTTTGACATTACCAAAAGTGAATAAAAGGAGTGAATGGTGATTGGTGCGACATCATTGGGGCGGGATTGTTGTGTGCGAGAGGTTCACAAACCCATTTGATTGTGGCTGTGGTTTATCAGAAGCATCTTGCTAACTTTCCAGTTAGCAACTTAGTGCTAGTAGGTTCCCAATGGGGAAATTATATTGGGACCTCAAGTAGCACTAAATTAGTGACTGAGAAAGCTTGACATACTGTCAAGGAGCGCTATGGACAGAGTGAAACATGCAAGAGGAGGAGAGTTTAGTGTAGGAGGGTCGTGGATGAGGTCTCCCTCCATCATCCATTTTTTTATTTAGAGGAGGAAGCGGGGGATGAAGATGTTGTGGAAGAGGGCGCCAGAGGCGTGCAGAAGCTTGGTTTGCTGTAGAAGGCTTCCAGCGGTACATGTTTGAGCCCTTGCCTCGACAGCGACTTCTGCCAGTTCTGTTAGCTCTCACGCCTGCTGAAGACACAGGCGTCCATCCCGTGAACACTGGGACCGGAACTCAGTGGGAAAGGAAATTATTCTCATTTCTCATTTCAACCGTTGCATATGCATTAGCTGCAACATATGAATCAAGATATGCTATGACCGAATAAATTTGATTGACAGATGACCCGTTGATTATATGATTGGCCGAATTTAGGTGTACAGACTGAGCGGTATAACTAACTGGCCTGGATAAGATAAAACACAGATTTTAAGACAGGCTTTTTTTAAAATAGAAATGTTCTAAATTTTGAGAACAATATTTTCTGATAAAGACTACATTTATATACATGTTTAAGCCGGAATGATTTAGCACATTTAAATATGATTTCCCTACAACTGTAACTCAGGATAG
Organism: Cyprinodon brontotheroides; assembly: GCA_018398635.1. Classification (NCBI taxonomy): domain Eukaryota; kingdom Metazoa; phylum Chordata; class Actinopteri; order Cyprinodontiformes; family Cyprinodontidae; genus Cyprinodon; species Cyprinodon brontotheroides. The sequence continues at coordinate 7,453,603 of JAGKQL010000057.1, forward strand.
TTCCTGCTTTCTAAAGGTAAAATGTTGTTTGGTTTAATCTGTTATTTTTTTTAATTTTTTTTTGTTTTTTTCAGTATTACATGTCTAAAAGGAATATACTTGTTTTTTTGTTGGTTTTATAATCTCGTACTGCTATTGGATTGTAAAACATCAGGTTCAGCCAGGATATGATGTCTCCTTGACCTATTTGGCGTTTTCACACCTTAAGTTTCCGCCTGGCGTTAAACAGTTCTATCAGGCACTCGACCGTCTCCTGTCTGTGCATCATGGAGGCCACAGTGGAGCGTTGCTGTGGGGAGACAGAAAGAGAGAGAGATGCTGAAAATAAAAGATCACAGAAGAGCAGCTCTGGCACTGACAGCTTTATGTGGGCAGAAGCTGCAGGAGAGCCTCTGCTTTGCACAACATGTTTAGTTGATTCTGCAGCTCCTGAGGTACCAGGCCTAAATGGAACCTGGCCAAAGTATTTTAAGTGTTTGCTCAGGTTATGGAGCAGTGCAAGCTGTCAGTAAATACAGCAATACGGAACTACAAAGGTCCAAATTTATCTGAGGGAGAGATGGGAAACCACTGTTAGCAGCTGAATTTTAAATCAATTCAGAGCCAAACAAAAGAGAAACCTTCCTACAAACATACCGTACTAGACCTACAAGAAGCTTTCAGCGTTAATTGCTATCCCATCTTAAACTCTATGAAGGTTTAAACTGAAAGTATTAAATGTACACCTTAGGACTGGGCTTCCTTAAGTGCGGGCCGAGACATCCTGGGGGTCAACAGACACCAAGTGGGGTCTGAAGACGATTGTAATTTCATGCCTTAGGTAGATGCAGGGCAAAGTATATCAAAAAATAAATACATACATGTAACATGACATGAATATATGTAATATTTATTTATCAATCTAATACATTACTCAATTCTAAAATGTTCCAATAAATAATTTAAAAGTTATGAATAAAATAAAAACACTTTCAACTTAGAAGTAAATATGAGCTGAAGAAGTTATACATATTTTTAGGGAGTCGCAGTCTTTGTGCAACTTTAAAGGTTAATTGCCTCTATAAGCTCCATGAGTTAGTTCATGAGAGACTGATTCAGGTAACAAAAGCACCTGAAACACTTTCAGTGATACAACAGTACGAAGAAACCGTCTTTTACTCCAGAAATAGTTGTTGAATATTGGGCTGTTTTGTTATTCTGATTTAGTCCATTTTAGTCCAATGACAGACGTTGTAAAGACGTTGCAAACCCAGTTTTCAATGTCTCTTAAACAATCTTAAAATTACAGCTTTTCATCTTTCACTTATCAACTAAATCTAGACATTTGGACTCAAATCATGCTGTCTTCCTAATGTCTTTTCAGCCAGTTTTTGCTAACGGCTCTCCTGTGGAACCAACTACCAGTTTTAGTCCGTGAGGCAGACACCCTGTCTAATTTTAAGGCTAGGCTTAAAACTTTCCTTTTTGATAAAGCTTATTCTCTATAGTGATGCTGCTATAGGCTTAGACTGCTGGAGGAGATAGAAAACCCTTTTCATCATTCTTCTTAATCCATTCTCTATTGTGCAGAATTTGTTAGTTCAATCTCTACCATCAACTGCTCATCCATGCTGCCATCAAACACCTTTGTTTATAGTTGTTGGAGATAGGCCTGTTTTTAGTGTGTAGTCCTGTTTCTCTTATTGTGACTAACTGGATGTACTCTCTTCATCCTCTGACATGGGAGCTGGCTTGGAGCTAAAGCCTGCCTGGCTGTGTGTTTCCTGGATGGGGCCGCCTTTTACAGTTGCCTTTTGTATCTCTGGCTTCTGTCTTCTTGAACTCCCCAGTCGGCCTCAGCAGATGGCCGCCTCACACTGAGCCTGTAGATTTCTGCTGGAGGTTTCTTCCTGTTAAAAGGGAGTTTTTCCTCTCCACTGTCCCTGCAACCATGCTTATGTGTGAGTGGATTGCTGAAGAGTGAATGACTCAATGTGATCAGTTGGTTTGCCTTAGATAGAAAAACTTTGAACCAATTAATTTGAATGATCTGTTTGCATTGGTCTCTGTAAAGTGCCTTTGAGATGACATGTGTTGTGAATTGGCGCTATATAAATAAACTTAATTGAATTGAATATTTTAATGAACAGCAAGCTGAAGGTTGCTCTGAAAAGATTTACACTTTTATCTTCTTCCGACACTAATTGTCCAGAATTAGCTGGCCTGGTATTTGCTCGTGTCAGAGATAAATTGCATGTTTGGAAACAGATGGTGGGAAGATTTTGGCAGCTCCCATCAGATGTTCTGAGACCCCTAATTAGTCCTTTACAAACTAGTCAGGAGAAGGTGATGAAATATTGCAATCTGTCAGCAGTAGCAGGACTCTGGGTGTGTGAGTGCTACTTACGCAGACCCATGGGTGCTTCAGAGCCTCCTGGGCAGTGATTCTCTTAGCAGGGTTGATCGTCAGCATCTGGTTGATCAGATTTTTAGCCTCAGGAGTCACGGTGTCCCACTCTGGAGAGGGAAACTAACCAAACCCATTCAGACACACACATACGTGGAATGCAGAGGCGGCCACATTTTTTCATTTAAAGTCAGAGATAAGCAGAGGAACAGGGAGCTCACATCGTAGGCTCCAGCTTTGATCTGCTGGTAGAGCTTGTGCTGGTCCTCGTCCCAGAACGGAGGGTACCCGACCAGAAGAATGTAAAGGATCACACCTACGCACAAATATACGTCTTTCTGAGTGACAATCTTTTTGGAAGAGCAAGGAGGCGGCTGTAGAAAGACACAAACAAAGAGCTTACCACATGCCCAGATGTCTACAGGTTTACCGTACGCCTCCTTCCTCAGTACCTCTGGAGACAAATAACCAGGAGTTCCTGCAAAGCCTGTAAACAGAAACAAAGTAGAAGTAGGGCAAAAGTTTCTTTCCTTTAGGGTTCAGTGATGAAGAGGAGGTCTGAGACACAGGATATAAGTATTATGTTCTGCTTTTTAAGTGATTTAAAACAACTTTCTAATTGGGTTTTTAAAGTCACAGGGAAGCGGCCGTTCCAACTGTTGACTTTCCGAATTCTCCGGGGTGGTGCACGACTTTACACGAGAAAAGTGATTGGTCATTTATCAATGGGGCGGGATTGTTGTGGCGGTAGGTTCGAAACAACAATCTTACTTTAAGTGTTACTATATGGCCCATTTATTGATTTAATGCGTAATTAAAAAAAAAAAATTCCGAAGTTAAGAGGACCGCGGCAACCAGCGGGGGGATCTCTGTTCCCATGTCTGTGGCATGCACTCACTTAACGATAGGCCTACGTAATCCTACAAACACATTATATTTACAGTTGATTTATTGAAAATGCTTTTCAGTAAAAGTCAACAGCAATATCTCCAATAACAAATGATAATTTTATTCAAAATGTATTTATTAAAAATGCTTAACAATTCCTGTAATGAATAAATAGCACAATGAAAGAAATAATGTCTCATCATCGAGATTTGCTCCGTGATCAGAGGAAAGGTTACTTGGCGCCGAACAGTGCTGAAAATTGGAAGTTCAGCTTTAATATAATATAACTCTGTGAATAGTTCCGTCTGAAATGAATGAAAATAGTTGTTTTATTGGTTATAGAGTCAGATATGTGGCGGTAATGTTTGATTTATCTAAAGGTTTTAATCTGTTACTGTGTAAATGGGTTTGGCTGTAATTTAAGGACAGATTCTAATATATCTGCAGAGTGGGGACTATAAATTTGATAGGATTTAAATTTTTTTATTGCTGTTTTGTACAATATGCTTAACTACATATTTTTGTTGTTGAATATTAGAGATTTTGCAGATATATATTTTTATACATACATTTTTAGATTTACTTATATATTACTACCCCTTTATAGAATAGAAAATCCCTTTATTGTCCCACAATGGGGACATTTACAGCAGCAGAAACATTATTGAAAATGGTCACACAAATGTGGACCTTTAGAAAAAATTTATAAGAATAACATAATAGGGAAGAGTTAAAGTATAAAAAATACAATTCTGTACTGTAAAGTGTTTTAACAATATAAAACTGGAGAATAAATAACCAATATCCAGCTATGGACATTTTTACAGTAATGGATATTTGAAAATAGCAGCAACATCAGAGATGTGCAGAATGACAGCAGCAGGTTATTTAACTGACTAAGGTTTCTATCATTACATTTGATTTTATTTGTTCCTGCTCCCTGTGGTTGGAACCTTTATTCCACTCTGGATTCTTGTGAGTGTAGTCTTTGTTCACTTTAACTTTTTAAAAAATAAATACATAAACAAACAGTTTTGAAATCCTCGATTATTCATTCTTTTCCCTGCTTTGTGTGTCAACTTTCACGGTTGCTAAGCAACCCGCACGAAGAGTGGACCTGTTGAATTTACAGCCAAAACTCTTCCCGCCTCCTTATTTTCAAGGACTTCGAACGATCCAGTCTAGGTAGACCGCGCCCTGGAGGATGCAGCCCAGGTTTTCAACAGAGCCCTTATTCTGATTAAGAACAGGGCTGCCCGCACTGACTGACGCTCAGGGATTACGTCAACGGAGCAGCGTCGTGCGCTGTGCCCTAGTGGCTGTTAATTTAATGTTCCAATTAAGGTAATTTTAAAAATCAGGACATTTTTCTTACTTTCTAAAAACCGGGGACGCCCTCGACAGGACGCGGAAATACGGATATGTCCTCGGGAAATACGGACGTTTGGTCACCCTATATTTGGCAAAATGTTCATTTGATCTGTGTTTATCTGACTGTGTTCATTATTATTCCCCCACTAAATGAAAAAGTCAGAATTTATTATTATTTAGAGGCTATAATTAACAGGAGGTGAAATGCAGCTCCAGATGGGCCGAGTGGTGATGACGTCCAGAGTACGCTTCTGTTCCAAGTGACCCATAGTTATTCAATCTGCTCCCGTTCTCCCCAATTCAACCCTTTCCTGTGTTCTTTTCAAGATACTTGGCGAGGGTCTGTACTCGCGTTCTTGTGAAACGAGAAACGTCCAACAATTGGCTCTCCAACTATACACCTGTAAAGGTCACCACTTCTCTACGAAGATTCTTATTTCAACCGTTGCGTATATTAGCTGCTACACATGAATCAAGATGCTATGACTGAAAAAATTCGATTGATAGACGACGTTGATATAGGATTAGCCGAATTTAGGCATTCAGGCTGACGTATAACTAACTGGCCTGCAGAAGATAACGAAAAAAACCCAAACCGATTTTAAGATAGGATAAAAAAAAAAAAAGAAATGTTTAACATTTTGAGACAATATCGTCTGATAAAGAGCACATTAATATACACGTTAAGCCAGAATGATTTGACGTTTAAATAGGATTTTCATAGAAGACATAAAAAAAAGATTCCAGTATTTTAAAGTTTATAATGTTCGCTGACGATACAAATGTCTTTTTTTCTGGAAAAAATATGGACGAAATAACAAAAATGGTAGAAAAAGAGTTGTAAAAGCTTATTTTACATCCAAGTAGTATGCAATTCTTCATATATACACACACACATCAATTTCAAACAGATGGTTTTGGTATGGTAACGGTATTGGCCGATACTGCACAGCCAGGTATCGGGTATCGGGGCCAAAAAAGGGCTTCAGCGCAACACTTATCATCAGCACAAACTAAATTCTGTTTCCCAGAATTTCCCCGGTTGTAAACATTGGTGGTGTTTCTATTACTTGAACTTCAAAAACTGTTATATTTCATTGGTAACCATATTTTCTGTCACTCTGTACTTAACAGTAGATGTGACGTGGACATTCCTGTACAGATGGCAGCAGCCTCACACTAAACAAATGTATAAAACTGATATTTCCATTTTTCTCTCCTTTTAAGAGCCCATCAATACTGATTTTTTATGAAAGTAAATAGTAAACAAGAGAAGAGACAGGATGCAATGATCATAGGCTAGGATATATTTAGACCCAATAACCAAGACATACCCTGCTCTATAATATGCAACATCTAATGGATGAGCCACCACTGCTGTAACCAGACACCTCGCGCCACACCCATAAAACAAATATGCTACAACAATGTTGATGGACTATCCTGAATTCAACATAGAACTTATGTTTGTAAAGAGCTCTCCAAGATTCTGCCTAGGACTATTCAGGTACTGGCTGTTTTGAATATGCGGTGCGGTCTAAATCCAGTGCGAAGAGGGGTTTAGTCAGCCGATGGGTGTGACTAAACATTGGAAGCCTTCCAGTCCACTGTCTAAAATCGTTAATTAATTAAGGAAACAAAAGCACAGTATTCCAAAAAAAAAAAAAAAGAAAATAAAAACAACCCACTGGACTTTGTTTCCAAGTTTAAAGATGTTTCGCTTCCCATCCAGGAAACTACTTCAATTCCAAATTTGCTTCCTGGATGGGAAGCGAAACATCTTCAAACTTGGAAACAAAGTCCAGTGGATTGTTTTTAATTTTCTTTTTTTGGAATGACTATGACCTGGATGACTGAGAACCTTCACCAGGATAAAAGCACAGTATTAATACGTCTCTCATGATTCTGCCCCTACTGGACTTTATGGTTCTGTTTAAGTTTTCAGTTACACTTTGATTTATTTAATTCTGTGTTTTCTAGTTCATTGCTTTTGTGGAAGCTCATTGGTAGGATTCTCTTATGACAGAAAGAAGGACACTTATGATTCACATCCTTTTATCCTCCGGAGGGGGGAAACATTTATTTTCCAATTAGAATTCCTACAGCTGTCTTAAACACTTCACACGTTCAGCGCTACATCGTCAGACATCTCAGGTTTTCCCCCAACTCTCTGTTTTATAGTCTCAACATCGCATTACGTAAATGCACATGCACAGGAATATCATGTCGAAAGCTTACTGGAATTCACCCGTGCTGGTCGAAGCCAGGGGTTGTTCTGACATTGGACAGAATGTTTATACTGATGTTCTTTGTTTATGCCAAACCTCCTCATATATCATATAATTGCATACAAATCAGCCCCTAGAGACCTTGTTGTTACCAAGATTCATACTTGACCTTCAGCCTGTACTGTTAGGATTCAAACACCCTGTCAACTGCATCTTTTGTTGCTAAGTAAGTATAAGGCCACAAATAAGGATATATAAGGCAGTACAGCTGCTTCTATATTTGGCAAGGCAGCCAGATATCTACATTCTACACTTTCCTTTCTATTTAGTGTCATCCATGTTATTTTGTAGTTATATTTAAGCACTGTTGTAATTGTTGTTTATTCTCTGTTGCCCCCTTGTGCCAGTCCTTCCCCTAGCTCCCTTCTAGATCCTTCTGTCCACACCTGCTCCCAATCAGTTACTCCATTCATTGTTCTGTTTGGCATATATAGGCTGAATTTGAATTCATGGGCTGCATCCTCTGAAGGCAAGATTCATAGGCTGATTACATCATAGCGCGACGCCAAGGCCTGTTCGGATTGGAAGACTCCTCGTTATACAGCCTACAAATGTGTCCTTCTTTTTGCTCGATTTTAAGGACGGTCTGGTGTTTCCTATGTAGCCTAGGATATCCCGTAATTCATTGCGAGTCCAATTGAAAGTCGGCTTGGTCCGGCTTGCTCTCAGAGGAAAAAGGTGCAGAACAGAGGTGAATATTGGAAGTGCACTTTCTTCTAATACAAGTATGTGAATAGTTCTGTCTAAAATTAAAGAAAATTATTTTTAAATGGTTATTGAATCAGATATATGGCGGGTAATTGTTGGGAGCTGGAGAAAATCCCATCTTTCTCCAGCAGAGTCCGCCGTGGATCCTCTGAGGGAGCTTCCTGCTCAGCTGCAGCTCATCTAGATCATCAGAGGATCCACTATATAAGCTGTCTTCAGACCTTGCCTCAACGCCGCAGTGTTGTTCCAGTTGGTCAGCGCTAAAGCCTAGATCTTTGAGTATCTCCATGACTTTGAATCCAGGTTGGATTCTAACCACTATCTCTGTGTTTCCAGGAAACCCGTGTCTCCTCCGTGAAAGCTCAGGAAGAGCTAACCTGCCGAGCCGAC
>JAGKQL010000057.1:7466633-7491370 GCA_018398635.1 Cyprinodon brontotheroides
TGGTGTTCTGCATAACTGGGTCTCCATTTGAGAACCCATCATGACAGTAATGTTTGATTTATTGAAAGGTTTATATCTGTTACTGTGTAAATGAGTTTGGCTGTAATTAAAGGACAGGTTCTAATATATTGGGAATGTGGGGACTATAAATCTGATATGATTTTAATTTTTTAATAGCTATTTTGCACAATTGGCTTAACCAAATATTTTTTGTTGTTGAATATAAGGGATTTTGCAGATATTTTTTTATACATACATTGTTTAGATTTACTCACATCTTTCTACCCCTTTTATATCATTACATTTGCTTTTATTTGTTCACGCTCAGAGAAAATGTCATCTTTATTCCACTCTGTTTTCTCATGAGTGTAGTCTTTGTTCACTTTAGAATAAAAAAAGATCATTTAAAAGCAACAGGCGTTTTCCAATATGTGTACCTGTATGCGTTTCATGTGCTTTCGTGTACTCATGAAACATCATCAGCCTCAGGCCTAGTACTGTTCCATTTCACAGAACAAAGAGGCCCGAGAAACGGACAAAGTCCCTGGATGTTGTTCTTACCCCTCCCTCTTTACCCAGCATTCATTAAAAGTAGACTTGTCGTTCTTGAGATTGACAGCTGTCCCACGGCATGCACTGCAGCAGCAGCAGCTTTCACTGAAGCGCTCACAGAGCTCAGAGAGTTAGGATTAAAAGTTCTATTTTCTGTTGTTTGTTCAATAAAAGTACGTTTTAAGATCATTTGAGGAGGTGAACATTATACTTTAAGCGTCACTATATTAGCCTCCTGAGACCATCCTGATCTCATGAGAGCTTTCGAGGTTTCACTTTCATAGATCAGTCTGGCTACACGTTAAAAAGAAATTTGGGCCGTTCACCAAGCGAACATCCAATCAGCGTTGGTTTTGGCGGGTTGAGGGTGTGGCCTTAGCGAAGCGCGACGCAGTTCAGTCTACCAAAAGAACATGGCGGCTTCAGCGATGAAACTAGCGTTAGCGTGGCTATCGGCAAGTTTTATCGGTACACAGAGTATTTCTTCACTGAAGAAGAGCGAAAAGATGTTTTGCTCTTCTCCCGACTGGACTACGGCAAGAGTTTGATCTATCAATTGGCTTGTACCTGCCTGGCTTGTGGATGTGTTTTTGTTGTCGGCTCTGTTAGTACATCATATGCTTTGTTGATCTGATTGGTTTATTTGGCCCGCCTATCACCACCAACATAGGCCAATCAGCTAACCAGTATTTTCACGCCCCTTCCCAAAATTACTTCAATGGAAGGTTTCCAGATGGATATGCGAAGTCAGGTCCATCCCTATAGTGGTCCATTTACCGATTTAATGGGTAATTTAAAAAAAGATTTCCGAAGTTGAGAGGACCGTGGCATCCGGGCGAGTTCTGAGGCTAACGGCTGCCAGGTCTAACTGCTGCCCGTCTGCAACAGCCCTCTGCCGTGTGTGAAGGATGGCTGGCTTTGATGGTTATTTTTTTGTTTTCATTTGATTTGTGTTTATCTGACTGTGTTCATTATTATTCCCCCACTAAATGAAAAAAGTAATAATTTATTATTATCTAGAGACTATTAATAACAGGAGTTGAAATTTAGCTCTACATGAGCGAGAGGAGCGTGTGGTGATGTCATGAGTACTGTTCTGTTCCAATTCAACCATATTTATTCTGCGTGCTCCCGTTCTCGAGTCCAGACTTTCCTGTGTTTTTCTCGAGAACATACTTGGTGAGGACACCAGTCCATGGCCACAGTTTTGAAAAGTTCGGTATTAGTTATTTTCCTGCCTTGTGTGTCAACTCTCACGGTTGCTAGGCGACAGAGTGTACGAGCGGTGAAAGCCACGGAAGGCTAGACCTGTTTGAATTCACAGCCAAAACTCTTCTGGCCTCCTTATTTTCATGGACCTCGAAGGACCCGGTCTAGATAGACCAGGTCCTTGGAGGATGCATCCTTTAAAATCGAAGACCCCCATACTGCTCTGTAGTTACTGTTTGCCGGATTCTCCTCATTCCTCCATTGCTCCGGATTATTTCTCCCTAGGGTCTCCTAGTTTTTGGTTCCTGAGTTTCTTGTCGATCGGTTCTGGATTATGGCTTCTGTATTTTTAGTTCTTCATTAAATTTGCCTCTGCCTCTTCAGCTCTGCATTTGGGTCCTCAAAAAATATCCCCTAATTATGACAACATCAAACTACTAAAAACCTAAGGCATTGTCCATATTCAGCAGCATTATATATCAGTGAAATGCTAATGACAATGACTGAGAATAGCTTTAACCATACAGCCAGGATTCACGACCATCATTTGAGGTTTTAACAGTTTCTTTGTAACTGTAGATAAATTCAGTCCGTTAATAATCAAAATTAAAGATTCTCATAGTTAAACAGTCTCTCTAAAGAGTCTCTATCCATTTTAAAGTCTTCTAGCAGACCACTTTGGACCAGCAGATTGAGAAGTTATGGGTTACTTCTGAAGATAAGTAGTTAATTCATACCTCTAGATTAAATCCTCCAAGAAAAAACAAAGATGTCTGAACAGGTTAAGTGTCAAATATGTTAAGTTATTAGCTAAGTAAGCTGTTATGTTTAAGGGGAGCTCAAATTCACTTTAAACTTCCAAATGTTGGCTACATATTACGTGTTTTTTCTCTGGCCAGATGTTCAATGGCAAATCCTCCCTCCTGTTGGGAACTGGAGGTCTGTCCACTTTCTCCACCAGAGGGCGTACGAGATCTCCTGGAGCCGGAGCTGATTGCACCACCTGTCTCTCATCTGCTCATCAGAGATCCGTATTTAAGGAGGCGGAGGACTTCTCTCCAGTGCCAGAGTGTTTGCCAGTAGCGATTAAGCAAGCCTGAGCCAACCAGCCTGTCTGAAACTCCTGACTCCTTGAGAACCTGAACCTGATCTGTTTTCTCCTCTCTTCTTCCTAGATTGAATCTGCCAGTAACCTAAAACCCCTGAAGAGTTTCTCTGCCGGAGATCTGCCTGTCCGTTCTCAGAAGAACTCTGGAGAACAGTTCCTGTCTAAGACCTGCCTGCCCGCTCTCAGAAGATACTGGAAGGAAACTCTAATCAGTGATCTGCCTGCACCCAATAGCTCTGCCTCAGCCAAGCCCTCAGCCTGCCGACTGCCTCTGGACCCTCAAGGTTCCCCCCCTCAGCCGCTCAGCTCTACTCCAGAACAGGTACTGCCCAGCACGCTCTCATCCTGCAAATTACCTGGACCTCCACTAACTCCTCTGTCCCTCCTCTGCAGTGAACCCACTTGTGACCAGTCCAGTCCCTTCCTGGATCTGATAAATCTGTGTACCTTTTCAGAACCCACTCGTGACCGACAAGTTCCCCTCTTGAACCTGATCATAAAACTTGTACATTCATCTTTAATAAACCTTTGAACTTTTCTCCTGCCTCTGCAGTGTTCTGCATGTGGGTTAGACACGTTAAACGAAACATGACACCTCCTCAAGTTGGCAATCCAACGACAAACCGTGGAGGATAATGAATCCGAAAGATGAAATAACTCTTTTTTAACTTTTACCCGATGTATTCCAGCATCCAGCTACCATGCACGTGGGCATTGTCAGTTTAACTATAGCTCTGGTGAATTTCAATGGTGAAGTCCTCTGGAAATCTTCAATAATTGTTGTTGATTGCAAATGTGTCTAGTAGTTCCCATTGTTTTGCTTGTAAAGCGGGAAGAATGGCAGGAGTGAGGGGTTACTATATTTGTGTAAAAATGGCCGCTCCCAGACTTTTTTTTTATTCTTTAAGTGATTAACGCTAAATTAATTAAATCACCACAAATGTATAAGTTTTAGGTATAAATAATGACCCACTGGTTATTCTTTGCTGAACAGACTTGTCCTTTAAGAATTTGATGAAATAACAAGATTGATTTTTATAGTTTTGGTTTAGTTGAAATGTTACCAAAATGATTTTATAGAGTTAATATTTGGTTTAAACATGTTTAGCTGTTTAAATCAGTTTCTGTTAATATTCCTTTCTGCTACGCCTCAATCAAAGCATGGTAGAAATATGCACTTTAGGTGATGACGTCATCTAGCAGTTTCTAGCAACTTTTTGGGCAGCCATAGTGACTTTCCTTGTGAGGGGTTTGCAGTAGTGGAGAATATCTGCAAAAGTCTGTTTCACTAGTTTTATCTGTAGCTAAATCTATCATTATAATGATTGATTTTTACATCTGACCGTTTGGTTTCCGTTTTTCATTGGGTTTGTGTTAAACTTCTCCAGCGCTGGAACCTGTCTGCTGCTGCCTACTGCTTTCTTATCTTTAAAGATTAAATGATCTGTCTGCCTTCACTCACAGAGGAAACTGTTCCTCTGAGTCCTAATGAGTTTCCTCCACCCACCGGCAGCATTTAAACTTCAGCTTCCTGCCTCTGTCAGAGCAATCAATGGAAACTTTTTGCTCTTGTTACCTCAAGTATTGACATGTCTGGTTTCTCTTGGTGCTGTGTGAATTTGGTCAGACGTGGTTTGAAGAGCTACACAAGGAATGGGGAGAACGGAGGATTTATTGAGAGATGCACATGTGAATTTGTGTCTCGGCAGCTCTTGTTTAATGAAAGAGGGATTAGGGACGTTTAATTGTTCATCTGTGAATAAAATGGGAGGGTTGAAGGGAAATATCAGCTGTGCTGCTGCTATCAACACCTTTGCTTATAGATGTTGGACATCGGCCTATTTTTAGTCCTGTTTCTCCGACTGTGACTGGCTGGATGTGCTTTATTCATCATCTGACATTGGACAGTGTTTCCTGGACCAGGCCGCCTTTTACAGCTGCCTTTTGTATCTCTGCTTCTGTCTCCTTTAACCCCCAGTCGGCCTTCAGCAAATGGCCGCTCACACTGAGCCTGGTTCTACCAAGGTTTCCTTCCTGTTAAAGGGAGTTTTTCCACTGTCGCCTGCATACATGCTTAGTGTGAAGGATTGCCTTTGAGTCGATGCAATCAACTGGTTTTCCTTAGATAAAAACTTTGAATCAATCGATCCGGTGAACTGTGCTTTGAGATGACATGTGTTATGAATTGGCGCTATAGAAATAAACTGAATTGAATTGAAGGCTTGTCTATGAAAAGCTAGTGTGAATGTTTTACCAGAACCCAAGAAGCTAAGCAATATTTCCAAAGATCACAGCACTATGTGCAACTCAAAAATAAATGACAAACAGGCAGAGCTTTTATTTTGCCGCATCCTTTTTCTTTGACGCGGTACCTTTGCTCTGGATCAAAACTGTTGAGTAAATTCAGAGCATGTGTCATTTTCTTCATTTTTCAAGTATTTTAAATTTATTACACTTTTATGTTTCCTTACCAAAAAAGGAAACCATAAAATACATTTTTCTTTAATTATTATACAATAGAGATGCTGCAGAAACATATGAGAGCAGACAGTGGGAAAACGAAAGCCTTCAGTTTCACCTCTTCTTAAAGGGAAGAACATTTGACAGGGTGAGGCTGTCCTCGATAAAAGCATAACTGAGTGCTCCATCAAAATCCTTGCAGACTTGTAAATCTATCCTAGTGCCAAGAGCTTCAGGGAATAAATCTTGAAGCTGAAAATGATTAATAGGAGGAGAAGGAAGGCTGGTAGCAGATAGTATAGCTTCTGTTCTGTTAGTGCAGGTTTTTATTCCCCTTAAAGGTTGTTCTTTTTACTTAACAAAATGCTATGCTAAATAATGGATATCATTCACTTCACAACTCACATTTAATTCAGTACAAGGGTATCCAATTTAGCGGCCATTTTTGCCCAAATATAGTAACACCTCCCTCCTGCCATTTTCCGGCAGTGAAGTCACGATTACCTGCGGTAAGCCTAGCTACCATTCTCCCCGCTTTACAAGCTAAATCAATGGGAACTACTAGACACATCTGCAATCAACAACAATTATTGAAGATTTCAGAGGACTTCACCATTGAAATTCACTAGAGCTATAGTGAAAGTGACAATGCCTTAACGTGCATGGCAGCTGGATGCTGGAATACATCGGGTAAAAGTGAAAAAAAAGTATTATTTCACCTTTCTGGTTCCTGATCCTCCACAGACGGGTCCGTCGTTAGATTGTCAACTTGAAGGGTTATGGTTAAGGCCATTGAACTTCTGGCCAGAAAAAAAACACGTAATATAGTATGTCATGATCTTGGCGCTGATGGTTTGGTTTTTCCTTTGCTCCTTGCCCCTGTCTAATTGGTTCTGCGGCTGATTATCGCCGATCAATTTTCACCTGGTTCCTCTACTATTTAAGGTGTGTGTTTTTGCCTCCCATCAGCGTGAGACGTTTCCGAGCAGTCTTCAGTCTGTCTGTTTTCCTGATTATGACCAGTTTTCTGCCCTGTGGATCTCAAGTTTTGCCTTACCCCTGTCCCTGCTGTTTTTGGCGTCGGCATCTGTTCTTGGATTCTACCGGCTTCTGAATCTGGAACTGTCTCCTGACTTCGGCCTTGGATTTCCCTTCTGGAGTCTGTTGCTGCTGGGCGCGTCTGCTGCCGGCTCTCTAGGAACTTCTGGCGGCGCCTGCCGCCAACTGCGCGTCAAAGCTCCGGCGAGCGGACTGAACTTTGAATCAGGTCAGTGACTTTGCTCCAAGTCGTATTCAGCTCCACATCCAGTCACTGACCTGTATTCTCCTATCCCTGCAGAGATCCGCCACAGCAGACGAGCAGCCCCGCGCACCTATTGTAAATAAATGCTTTGAACTTTCCACTGCCTGTCTCACCTTGAATTCTGGGTCCAATATTCTGAGATCATTACAATGTAGCCAACATTTGGAAGAAGAATGTTTTTTAAGATGACTTGGATAATAGAGCGCTGTGACAAACACCAGATACAGCACTGGGACTTGATCAACAGCCGATACCGCACCATGACGCTCACAAACCAGTAGGTGGCAGTAGTGTGTTCTTTGACAAACATGGATGTCTTATTATATTATTATAATAATATAATTCTTATTAAAACACTTATTTATTGAATAATCCATCCATCCATCCATCCATCCATCCATCCATCCATCCATTTTCTATGCACGCTTATCCCGAGTGGGGTTGCGAGGGGTGCTGGTTCCTATCTCCAGCAGTCAATGGGCTAGAGGCAGGGTACACCCTGGCCAGGTCAGCCAGTCCATCGCAGCATTTATTGAACAGTATGTAATAATTTCATATTTAAAGTACCTTTAGAAGTTTGCATTCTAAATATGACCAGACTTTTCCTTTAAGGAACCAAGCACGAATTTCACTCTGTCTGCCCAGCAGGGTACTCTGATCTACTCTGTTCTCCTTCCCATCAGCCAGCCTCCCTCCTGCCTGCAGCACTCTGTCTACCCAGTGGACAAGGCTTCCCTGGTGGCCTTCTTGGTCCTACAGCTGTGGTACCTTAGCTTCGGAGATGGGGGTACGTCTGGCTGCTTTGTCCCGGTTCCACCAACAAACTCGATAAAGTTGCGAAGCATTTCACCTGGCCAGTGAATTGCTTTACTCGTCAGGTAAATTTCAATGCAAACAAAACTAGCTAATTTTTCACAGGTTTCTTACTCATTATTAATGCACCGTTATAGACACTTAAACAGAAGCAGACACAGTTGGGAAGGCAGGGAGGAATCTATTTCCGTGCAACAGATCCAAAGGCAAAAAACAATAGAAAATACATAATGTTAAATTTAATAGGAACATTCTGCTTTCAAGGGGAATAGGTGAAGCTTTGCAAATGTGTGACTCATTTTCAATGGAGAAACAGAGCAGTGTTGCTTTTCTCTCTGAATGCAGGAATGGCCTGCATTCAGATTTTGTCACAGTCTAGGTTTGTTTATTCCTGCTTTCTTGGTTTTCCATTTGTTGTCCTCTGCTGCCCTCTTGTGTCCTCTTTCCCTAGCTCTGTTTTCTGCTCTGTCCTCACCTGTTTTCAATCCCCTCGTTAGCCCTCTCTTTGTCTCTGTCCCCTTTAAAAGCCTCCCTCTTCAGTTCCTGTTTGCTGGATCCCCGTCTAACGTCTGTCTGTTTACCTCGTCTTTCCCTGGCTCCTAGAGTTTGGTTTCCCCTGATGTCTCCTTGGTTCTGGTTAGTGTTATTTTGTTGGATTTTTGATTCCTGCCTCCGTATCTGTAAATCTCAATAAACCCACCAAAATTCACCTCTGCCAACTTGCCTCTGCTTTTGGGTCCTCAACCCAACACCGCTTCTTGACAGATTTGAGATATTTTTATACTGCACAGCCAGGTATCAGGTATTGGGGCCTAAAAATAGCATCGATGCACCACTAATTATTATGAAACGGGATAACAGTAGCTTTAGATGACTGGGCTTAGGTGACCTCCTGTCATCATCGCCCATCATCTCATTGTTGCACCAGCTAGTTTGAAGTATTTCTGCTGTAAAATAGCAGTTTATGCATGCTGCTGTGTGTTTATGTGTATGTGTCCGTTACTTACCAAACCAAGCCTGCTGCTCTCCTTGAACCTCAATAGCCAGTCCAAAGTCGGCCAGTTTCACAGCTGCGTTCTTACACTTGCTGGCCAGCAGCAGGTTCTCCGGCTGCAAGCGTGACAAAAAACATGAGCAGTCACTTCAGCACTGCTACGTGTATCAATAGCAGAGGGAGACGGGATCTGGGTCAGTAAAGCAAAGCTACAAAGTGCTTAGACAATTTAGTGGTGAAATGACTGAGGTTCATTTTGGCTGCCTTGCAAAAGTATTTGTTCCCTTTGTGCAATTTCTACACTAGCTCCCCCAAAAAACACAGTTTAATTGTTTTTTCTGTTTATAAAACAAATATTTTGGTACACCTTTGTCTGCAGCTCATTTTACTTTGAGTCTACATATGCAAAATGTAATCTGAGTATAAATGCAGTTTTTCTGTCATTAACAAACAGCCTCATGAAGACCAAGAAACACAGCAGACACGTTAAAATGCTTTCCTCAGGCAGGAAATAAAGAGCTGATCTGACTTCTTAGGCAGGGATCAAATTCTAAATTATCCAGTGAGACCAATTATTAGAGGCTACAAACAACAGCAGGTTCAACCTTCCAGCAGAATGGAAGGCCTAAAGATACAGTCAGAGCTACATTTGTTAGGTTGGCCTAGTCAAAGTCCAACCATAAATCTGATAGACATAGAAAAATTTAAAGACCACGTTTTGCAAATGGAATTTGATGGAAAAAAAAAAATCATTCCACTTTTACAATTTTTTTTGCAACAGAAAAAACAAACCAAAAAGAACCTCACAATTAGGACATCCTTTATCAGTGCAGCAATAAAATGTAATAAAGTTTCAGTGGTTTGGGTACTTTTGCAAGGCGCTGGTATGTTTTTATTTCCTCCTGTTGGACGACCAAACTCACACCTGCACCCCAACCAGTGAGTGTGGTTCCAGTGCACGTCTGAGTGTGAACCTCTGATCTCCTCGAACATCACCAGCGTGAATAAACAACTTTCTGAACTACGACTGAGAGCTAACAAAGCATTTTAACCTGCCATCGCATATAATCACTTTCCAAAACAGAGTTAGCATAGAGTTCAGCATTTTAACAGCAGCTTTGTTACCTTGGCAACAGGAGATAAGAAAAGCCTGCTAAGATGTCAGCTTTCTGTACTTTATATGGTTTCATATATATATAAAGTGTTATAAAATAAGCAAACCCCTTTTAATTGTGGCACACTTTTGGTTTTGGTTTTTCTGATTGTTGTTAGCTTCATGTCATCCTTGTGGCCACTCTATTTGTTTATTTCTATGATAATTTGACATTTTATTAGAATTTTCCTCATATGGGTTTTTTTTCCATTCATTTTCTCTGTCTTTATACTGTTTTTGTTGTAGTTGTGTGAATGCTGTAAAGCATTCATTTAATTGACATATGACTTCATACTTTAATATATATTTAATACCAAATTCCGCAACATTTTACTTCCTACTTTTTTTTTTTCATCAACCAGATAAGATTAATTTTTTTTTTTTTTGCTATCTATTTTGCTGTTTCTGCTACTTTTATGAAATTTTTTCAATTTTGGTTTGATTCTGCTCTCTTTCTGGACAAGCATTAAGCTTTTCTGTTTGCTGTTACTTCATAAAATATCTGCCATGTTTCTGCTTGTGGCTTCCACTATTTTTTGGAAAGTTATTCAGCATTTTGTTTTCTGTTAATTCAAACCATTTCAGCAGTTTTTGCTTTAAATTTCAGCTTGTTTTTGCCATTTCAACTGTACCGTTTACAGTTTAACGTACAGCATTCACACTGCATTTTCGTAGGAAAAGCAACTTTTTCTATTTTTCATTTCACCTTCTTACAGCCGGGAACTTATGGAGTGAATTCTGTTCCATTATTGTTGAAGGCAAAGAATACATTTTCTTAATTTAAATTTGAAAGAAAAAAATTATATCCAGAAAATTAAATTTCTGAAAATTTTGGTTTAATTATTCAAATATTTTCCTTCTTTTTTATATTTCTAATTGTTATTTTCTCTGTTTTTTTCAAATATAATTCGATTAATTTCAAGTTAAGCTTTACAGTTCACATTCTCTTCACTTCTGGGGGCGGGCCTTCTTCTGGAGTGATGAGCAAGGAAGCATTTCTATTGGTCTGCTGGAGCAACATTAGCAACATTTTCATTAATAAACCCAAATCATTTTTATTCAGTTTGAAGAGAAAAAAAGTGATCTATGAAATGCAAATTGAAAATAATGATATTTATAAAGCCTAATCTAAAGAAGAGAATTAAAAAATATATAAAATCTGTAAAAATAACTGAAAAAATTAAATATTATTAATTCAAAAATATATATATCTCTTTCATTTCTGGATAGATTTTTTTTTCTGAAATTAAAAACTTACTAAACATGTTCTTTGCTTCAAAATTAATGGACAAAATCACTCCATATATCTTAAAACTTAAAGCTGACATAAATGTTTACTTTTTTCAGTTTTCTTATCAAATGCAACATATTTAAATAGTTAAACACATTTTAAATCACAATCTGAGAGTTGCATCATAAAACGCTCTGTTCCTTGTTCTTTATAGGAGATTAAAGAGAAGCTCAGTTACTCTGACATTTGAGGACTGACAACAGCTGTGGATGCAGCTCAGGATGAGACTGACAGATGGGGCCAAACGCCTTTTTGCTGTTTTGTTTTTTATTTAGAAGAAAACATCACATGTCTGCCTGCAGTAGGGGTGTCTGTGCTGTTCAGATGCTGATTTACTAACAAGACGGAAAACAGAATCTGACTATAAATCATTATTTACCACCGATGACTTCAGGGGAAACGAGAAGCATCTGAGCTTCTTTCTGACTGTTACAGCGAGAAGCTGCAAATATGGAAATAGTGGTTATTTCTAGATGTGTACTGCTGGCTTTGTTTTTGTTTTAGACAAGTCTTGTCTAAAAAGACTTATTCTTACAATTTTAATCTCAGCATATTTCTACGGGCGCCTCAGTTGTATGGAGGAGCAGCTCTGCCATAAGTTGACTCTCTAAGACGCATCTCTTCCTCATTTGCAGAATGAGGCAGAAATACAGACAGAAATGTAAAAAACACAAAATAGGAGGGTTGGGTTTTTGAGGATATGTCAGCTTTTCAATGAATTGTTAGTCTATTGATAAGATAAATCAACTTTACAATAATTCAATAATAATTAACTTCCATCCATAGTTCCATAATTATTCAGGTTCTTTTTCTCTAAAAATAAATGAGTCGGTATGATTCTAAAATCGTATTCATTTTTGTAATATATCATCAGTGGATAAAGATGGGGACACAAAAAAAAAAACACTTAATAATTTTCACGGATTAAAAATGCAGTGTTTGCATCTTCTTATAATGATTAGTTTTCACTAGTGTTGCACCGATACCAGTATCAAGTGGGGCCCCGATCCAGCGCTAAAATGGTGGTATCGGCATCGGTGAGTACCAACAAATAGGGCAAAGATACCATTTTGATATTTGTATGTCACTAAAACGCAGCCTTCTTTCTCCTGACACTCACTAGTCTTAAACTTATCGCTGTTGGTCTGCTTCAGACCAATGAGAGCGAGCCAATAGCCAATCCCAACCAAAGCTGAAGGTTTTCATGCGGTGGGGAAAATAAGCCAGGAGAAGAAGGCTGTCTGCGGTGTTGAAAGTATTTCGTTATATGAAACGCCGGAAAGTAATATTCGGATAAAATGGGAGCCTAGCCCGAGATTCAACTAGAAGGAACTTCATTGCTCTCCTACATCCGGCCAACACTAGGGTGACTTACATTTTCATTTTGGGAAGCCGGGACGCCATACTTGAGAAGGGGTAGGGGGTTTGATTGAAAGAACAAATGTCTCATCATCAGGATTTGCTCCGCGAAGAGAGAAGAATATTGTTACTTATGTTACAAAGTTGTTTTAATAGATTTTTAGGGGAGTCAGAACTCATAGAATTAATGTTTTGATTTATCCAAAGGTTTTAAATCTGTTACTGTGTAAAAGAGTTTGGCTGTAATTTAAGCAATAAGATATCTGAAAGGGTAAATTAAGGGAACTATAAATCTGATAGGAGTTAAATTTTTTTTATTGTTTTGCACAATGGCTTGTAATGTGGTGGTATTTGCGTGTATATTTTGCAGATACATTGTTTAGATTTACTTATATCTTTCTACCCCTTTTATAGAATAGAATAGAAATCTCCTTTATTGTCCCACAATGGGCAAATTTACAGCTTGGCAAGAAAAGGATACATTTAGAAAAATGGTCACACAAATGAGGACCTTAGAAAATGTACTTAAAGAATAACATAACAGGGAAGAGTTAAAATATAAAAATATAAATACTGTAAAGTGTTTTAACAATATGCAAACTGGAATTAATAACCAATGCTGCAGCTATGGAAATTTTTACAGTAAATGGATATTAGAAAATAGCAGCAACATCAGAGATGTGCAGAATGACAGCAGCAGATTTGTTTAACTGACTAAAGGTTTCTATCATTACGCATTTTGATTTGATTTCGTTCTGCTTTCGATTCGGTTTGGTTGGAACACTTTATTCCACTTCTGGATTCTTACGCTGAGTGCCAGATAACTTGTTCTACACTTTAACTTTAAAAGAATAAATAAAATAAACAAAACAGTTTTTGAAAACCTCGGTATTCATTCTTTTCCTGCTTTATGTGTCAACTTTCACGGTTGCTAAGCAACAGAGCATACGGCGGTTAAACGCGCCGAAAGGTAGACCTGTTTGAATTTACAGCCAAAACTCTTCCGGCCTCCTTATTTTCAAGGACTTGGAAGGATCGGAGGTCTAGGTAGACGCGTCCTTGGAGGATGCAGCCAGGTTTTCGAACAGAGCACTCTGATTAAGAGCAGGGGCTGCTTACGCGCTGGCGGCGGCTCGAGGGATGCGTCACCGCGACCTATAAATGCGCCGCGATGAAATCGGGACATTTTCTCGCTGCAAAAGCGGGGCGCCTGGGACGGGGCGTGAAATCGGATATGTCGGGAAATCTGGTTTGGGTAAACATGCCTAACAAACACTGGCCAATCAGCTTTTGAACCACACCTCCATGAAAGCCAAGTCAGCATCCAAAGTTCCTCTTAAAAGGGGAGCTCAAATCCATAACTTGTCTGCTTCCAGTCGCGCCCGGCAGTGGATGCACTGTGTGTGACTTTATGCGAAATTACCCTTTCAACCCACCTCCCACCTGCTCCTCCACCACTCGCAGCTAAAGCTTCATCAGAGTGTCATTCCTCCCCGAACTCTTACTGCGTTCTGCATCTCATTTCAACGGTCGACAGAAGACGCCATGTTGAACCTGGTTCTGCCAGAGGTTTCTTCCCATCGGGGGAGTTTTCCTCTCCACTGTGGTTCATGCTTGCTCATCATGGGCAGGTTCTCTCAACCTGTGTTATCAAACTAAATTTCCATCTTCCAGGTGCGCTGGAGTGAAGCTCTAGTATCAGCTCATGCAGTCCACTGGATCTCATACATAAAATCAGCAGACCGTCAGCACTAACCTTTCTCTGACCCGTGACTGGCAGGATGTGCTCTCTCTTCATCCTCCTGACATGGAAGCTGGCTTGGAACTTGTCTGTCTTGCTGTGTGTTTTCCTGGACTGGGCCGCCTTTTACAGCTGCTTTTGTATCTCTGCTTCTGTCTCCTTGAACCCAAGTCGGCCTCCAGCAGATGGCGGCTCACACTGAGCCTGGTTCTGCTGAGGTTTCTTCCTGTTAAAGGGGAGTTTTTCCTCTCCACTGTCGCTACAAGCATGCTTAGTGTGAAGGATTGTATTTGAGTCAATGAGTCAATGCAATCAGCTTGGTTTTCCTTAGATAGAAAACTTTGAATCAATTTGACTGTATGATCTGGTTGAACTGTAAAGTGCCTTGAGATGGCATGTGTTGTGAATTTGGCTATATAAAATAAACTGAATTGAAATTGAATTGAAGTTAACCAGCAGTCCACAGACTGACCCACTTCATCTATCTTCACTCCACCACTGCACATTCAGGCCTGGGGAAACATCCGCTGTTCTTTACTCCCTGTTCATTCATTCGTTTAGAGTTTTTCAGATTGACAATGCAAGATTTACGACCTGAAAGTTTCCCAATACAAAGTCGGGCTGGGGCGAACGGATTTCTATAAATTAGAGACTTGGTCAAACATTTGGAATTGAAACTGTGAGAGCGAACACAGAGTTCAGAGGCACCTGCGGAAGGACTTCGCAACAATAAACACGGCGCCAAAGTTCACCGTTCGCGCAGCGGTAGAATATTTTTCCTGCTTTACAAAGTGGCGACGGCGCAATGCCATGACGACGATGGCGCACATCGAAGCGGGATGCAGTTCTTCATATACTACGCACTCAATTTATCTTCATCCAGGATCCCGGGCGCGTGTTTGTCTGTTTTGTCGGCACTGCGTGTTCTTCCTTCCCGCAGGAAGCGTCTGGTTGCGCTATCGCACGCCTACTGAAGCGTATTTGCTTTCATCACGCGCCGGCGCGGTTGCACCGCCCGGCAAGTCTGTTTGGTACTCTGGCAAACGCTGACGAGTCGTCAGGTTGCATTTGGTTTTTATCCTCTAACCAAAGCTGGCGCCCCAGGTTTTCTCCTGAGACTGGCGTTTGTTCTTGCCTTTTGCAGCGAGAGATCAACCTGCAAACTGGACACCCCAGGATACGCGCTACCGTGGGGTCGAACTGGAGTCTTACTGGCGACGGACGAGCCAGCGTGCTGCATCGCATTCCACTCCGTCCGAGGTTCTGAGTAAACCCTGTTTCTTCCCCTCCGCAGAATCAAAACTTAAAGAGCCCCTGGAAGACCAACACACAGACTGGATTCTGCGTGTCTCTTCTTCTCTGGAAGCGTGAGTGGCAACAAATCCTACTCCTTCAAGATTAACAACTCCAATTTTCCCACTGAACCTGAATCTAACAGTCTGTCTTCCCTGTTCTTCCAAGTTTCGGCTAAGTGAGAGTTAGGAGGAACTCTGCACTGAATTCAAAATAACCTTCAATAAAACCTGTTGAACTTTATTCTGTGTCTCACTGTCTGGCTTCACTGCATGTGGGTCCGAGCTTTAGATAAAATCATGACAATATGCAGATGGTATCGGCCGATACAGCACAGCCAGGTGCTATCGGGTATCGGGGCCAAAAAATGGCATCGATGCAACACTAGTTTTTACACAAAATATGTATTGATCACCAGCTGGGGTATTGTTTCAACATAAATATCTGACTTAGAATAAATATGAGAAATAAAAGTGTGTAACCCACTGACCTCTTGGTTATTAAACGAACATTTTCTCATGTTTATGGTTAATTATCTGCCTGTACCGTAAATTCTAGGAGTAACTTTCTGTTAAACATTGTATCAGAAGATCAGCTTCAGTGTCCAACAGCGATGTTGTAGTTTATAGACACAGTGTTAATTACAGCTCTATGTTGCTATGGTAACATGGAAGCTGCATTCAGCGCAGTTAAAAATAAAAACCACATCTTGATAAACGATCAGTGTATTTAAGGAGAGAAACATGCATGCGGGATTAAAAGCATCTAAAACATTTCAGTTTCTTGGTCGAATCAGTTCGGATGCAGGCATGCATGTGAGGATCACAGAGAGACGTGCACGGACATGCTGACTGTTCACCACACTTACCACTGATCAACACCTAGCACCACATTCACACATCTATAGACACCAACAAAGGAAGAGAATCTGCAAACTTTCAGCTCAGATCGGTGTCTGCGTAAATATCCTGATCAATAAAAATCCACAGATTTATGATCGTGGTGTGGAGAGAGGCTGGTGTAGGAAGTTTCCTTATTTTATGTTGCTGAGATACAGACATGTTCTGCAGATGTTTGGCAGCTCAGCTTTAGAGGAATTGCGTCACATTTAAAACGGGTCCAACTCTTTTCGTGTAAAGCAGGAGATGCATGCAGGTGTTCTTTGATTATCCCTCATTCTAATAGAAGGTGTTGCCGCTGTTTTAATAAAGAAAGACCAAAATGCAGGCAGACAATATGGCCTTTGAGTAATAAAAGCTACAGCATTACAGTCTGCCTTGTATGGACTCTACAATCAATATTTGTGTAAGGGGCCATCAGAGGTAATGACTAAGCTGATGGATGGACTTCCTGTTATATTGGGTGTTGCTGCATACTGACTGGATATTTACCGTCTGTTCTTTGTGTTTGATGTAGAAATTGTAAAGCTACTTACATGTAATAAACAATAATAGTAGCTGTTTTATTTTAAACACATGCATGTAAACTTTCTATGTTCATTTTGCTTTTTTGTTCTGTAGATTCTCTCCTACTTGTGTGTGGTCCTGTTTCTTTGCTCTAATTTCAACGTCTGTTACTTTGAGTGTGGAACCAACCAAAGAAAGTCAACTGCCTGTGATTGGCTACTTTTCAGGAAATCCCTCCTCTTAAGACAGCAACTCCTTCTTTATTGTTGTTGCTACTAATGTTAATAACAGCTCTGTTCGATTTCTTGGGCTGCGTCCTCATAAGGCCAGATTCAAAGGATGAATACGTCATAGCGCGACGCTATTCGGCCTATAAATGCGTCCTCCTTTTTGCTGATTTGAAGGACGGGTCCGATGTATCCTCACAATCCTTGGATATCCCAGGATTCATTGCAAGACCAAGTAAGCCGACTGCTCCGTGATCAGAGGAAAGGTTACTTAGCGCCAAACAGAGGAGAATATTGGAAGTTCAGTTTAATATAATCCAACTATGTGAATAATTCCATCTGAAATTAATGAAAATAGTTGTTGGTTAATGAGTCAAATAATGTTTGATTTATCTAAAGGTTTTTATCTGTTACTGTGTAAATGGGTTTGGCTCTAATTTAAGGACAGATTCTAATATATCTGCAGTGTGGGGACTATAAATTTTATTGCTGTTTTGCACAATTTGCTTAACTAAGTATTTTTCATGTTTAATATAAGAGATTTTGAAAATATATTTTTATACATACGTACATTGTATAGGTTTACCTACATCTTTCTACCCCTTTTATAAAATAGAATAGAAAATATCTTTATTGTCCAACAATGGGCAAATTTACAGCAACAGAAAGATTATTGAAAATGGTCACACAAATGAGGACCTTAGAAAAATGTTTAAGAATAACATAATAGTGCATAGTCAAAATATAAACATTAAAATACTGTAAAGTGCTTTAACAATATTAAACTATGCACCTGGAGAATAAATAACCAATATGCAGCTATGGACATTTTTACAGTTTTGGATATGTGAAAATAGAAGCAACATCAGAGATGTGCAAAATAACAGCAGCAGGTTATTTAACTGACTAAGGTTTCTATCATTACATTTGATTTTATTTGCTCCCTGTGGTTGGCATCTAAATTCCACTCTCATTCTTATTAGTGTAGTTTTTATTCACTTTACGATAAAAAAAAAAGAAAATAAATTAAAAGAAACAATTTTGGAAAGTTCGGTATTAATTATTTTCCTTCTTTGTGTGTCAACATGTCACAGTTGCTAGGCGACAGAGCGAACGCCGAAGGCTAGACCTGTTTGAATTCAGAGCCAATTTTCTTTCGGTCTCCTTATTTTCACTGACTTTAAAGGATCCAGTCCAGTTTGACCGCGTCCTTGGAAGACGCAGCCCATAAATTCGAACACATCACTTTTTTTTTTTTTTGAAAGTGCAGGAAGAAGTAGTGTTTTGTTTTTTTTGATTCAGTGTTTAATTAATTCTTAAGGGCTATGGAGTTAATTTTGTAACATGAATTATCAAGCAAAGAAAATGATTTCTAAATGGAAATTTGCAAATAATGCAATTATGTAAGGAATGTTTTAATAAGAATAAAGTTATGTAGTAACTTTCTCTTTTATTTTATTCTTTTTTATCATTTTAGTTTTTTGTTTTTTTTGTTTTTCACAGATTTGTGATTTCAAATCTAATTTTCAAAACTTTATTTATTCAAAACCCATTTTTCTAGATCTTTTTAAATCTCTTCTTGCACAACTAATTTTCTGCAAAAAGCAGATTGTTATATTTTCTTCCACGATATGTTAAAATTCTTAAACAATTACTGTATGTATTTTTAAAAACAAGTTCAACCCTAATGACAAAAACGATCTAAATAAAATATTTATCAGGTACTTTCACGTCTTTCTTCCTGAATATTCAATGCAGTTGTGCTTTAAGGAAACCCTGCTCAAACCTTCATTTGTAGATCGACCTTATATTTAAATCTATAAGTTGGTTGTTTTTCATTTTTAGCCAAAGTTTTTTTAAGAAAAATTATTAAACTTCCAGAGATTTAACTGTGGCTCTGAAGCCACGGGTTGCAGATCTCTGCTATAACTCTGGAAGGTTTACAGGGCTGCGTGGTTTTTCTTGTTCTAAATATCCAGAGTTACTCAGCCTCTCATCCAATGATCACTGAAGATGGACAACATAGCAGCCTATCTGGTTGTTTATGTTTTTGTCATAAACAGTGAATCCACTAATCTGTCTAAATCATTTTTCTACGGATAAATAAATTCAGTAAATTACAGATGCCCCCCCTTTTTTCCATGACTGACTAATTTCTCCTTCACCTAAAACAGAACATCATGTGTCTTTTAATAGTTCAACATCTAAACCGTTATAACACAAAGACACACAGACCCCACCCCCCCTGCAGGTGACTCACCTTAAGGTCTCTGTGTACCACCCCCATCTGATGGCAGTGGAGTACGGCCTCCAGGATCTGCTGGATGCAATGACTGCATGCAAACAGCAGGGGGAGCAGGTTAGTCCAAACACATTCAGCCCACCACAGTCACATCCGTGCAGAAGCACCAGTCCGCCACCAAAAGCCCCCCTACAGAAACACACACTGATGAGACCTATGAGGATTATAACTGTCTGGAACTGATCAGGGCAAAAGGTGAACCGCTTTTTTTTCTCTACAATGTGCCAAAAGTTGCTCATATATGGAGTGAATTTTGTTCCATTATTGTTGCAAGCAAAGAACAGATATTGTAAAATTAATTTTAACAACAATTCAACCAAAAACAAGCAAACTGATAGGTTTTGGGCATAACTTTGCGGTTTCCTCAGTTTTAATTTTTCCCATTTTTTTTTCCAAATTTATTTTTCATATTCAGAATACAGATTTAATATGGTCAAATTATATATTCTGTTTTAATTTCAGATTCTATAGTTTCTTTTTTTTCTAATTTCTGTTTGTCAGATTGAGTTTTATGAATTTCATTCTGTTTAAAATGTGTTTTACAGATCACTCTCTTTACTTCTGGGGGTTGAGCTTTCCTCCAGAGTGAGGAAGACACATTTCTATTGGTCTGCATGGATGTTAGCAACATTTTTATTGGTCAAGAACAAACCCTTGCTGTGGGCATGAAGACAATGTGATCTGTATAACGTAATTTCCAAAGAATGCAATTTTCAAAAAAAAAAACTCAATATCAAAGACAGAATTTAAAACAATTAAATAAAATTGTGAAAAGGTTTTTTGCAAAAAGAGAAAAAGTACATCACTTTTTTTCTAAGTTTTGTTCCTGGATCACTTTTTTTTTTTTTTTTATTGATAAAACCTGTTCTTTTCTTGCGTCATATATTGAACAGAATTCACTCCATACTCAAGACATGGCAGCACATGTTGATTTGCAGCTCTGTGGGGAGACCCTCCATCTAACCTGCATGTTTTTCTCTCATTTATTTTTATAACACCCACTTTCACCCACTCCAACGTATCCTTGCACATACTCACACTCTTGCTCTGGGGCTCAGCAGGTCCTGTTGGTCCTGCTCACCAGGACCAACAAGAACCAATCACCATGGTTTAAAGTAGTGCAACAAGAATCCCAAAAAGCAAAAGACGCACAAGGAGGCAGACGGACTGACAGCAGGCTCAGGCAAATCGCTTTAAATCGCAGGCATGTTTTAGAGAGAACAGCATAAGACACAGGCATGGGAGTGCAGGGACACAATGAGACATAAACACACCTTGAGGTCCCTGTGCACTATGTCATGTTGGTGCGTGTAAGACACACTGTCTAGAATCTGATGGATACAGTGACTGCGGAGACAAAACGACAGGGTGAACGGCAGAAAAAGGAGACAAGAAGGGAGGACAGAGAGCTCAGGGATGGTTAGACAGAAAGCTGCAGGGACAGACTGGGAGGAGGGGGGGGGTCAGGAAAGACATTGGGAGAAAAACTAACGTAGTAAAAACAGACAGTATTTCTTGTTTGGGGGATTGAAAGAAAATGCCTCTAGTCCTTAAAGCTTAAAAAAAAATAAAAACATCCAAGCATAGATCTGCAGACTTTGCAGCTGCACTCTGTGTTTTGCTGACTGTAAAGACATCAATGATCCAACATTTCATTCTGTCTTTTAAAGAAGCTAGAGAAAAGGAAAAAAAATCTGTTTATATATATATATTCGCATTTTTAAATATTTGTTTAAAAGTTATGAGAACTTTTGCTGTGTTTTATAAGAACAGGAAGTATGATATTACCGTATTTCCCAGAGTACAAGCCCTTTGCTACGTTCAGACTGCAAGCAGCAGAAGCAACTAGTTTACATGCAAAGTCAATGATTGACGCGCATCAAGGCGCAGCAAAAGGTCCTGCAGCGCATTTTGAACAGCTGAAGCAGCGCTTCATGAGCTGCTGAGCATCTGACACATCAGAAGCAGCAAAAGCAGATTTGGAAAAATTTAACTTTTACTGATCAACGCGCCGCACCAACCAAGAGAAGCTGATCTGGGAGCTGGCAGGGAGACAGACACAGCACTGCTGATGCAGATCGCTATGATCACTCCTCTGAAACAGTTTAGTAACATCTAAATTAGAGGGAGTGGTGGGATCTCACAGGTTCTGAGTTCAAGCCCCACTGCCAATCTGGGTTCCTGAGCAATACCCTTAACCCCACACTGCTCCCCGAGCGCCACACAATGGCAGCCCACTGCTCCCCAAGGGGATAGGTTAAATGCAGAGAGGGAATTTCATTGCTTTGTACTTGTGAAACTGTAATGACAAAAAGCTGAACTCTCTACTCTAGATTAATTTAAAATTTCGAAACCTGCAGGCAAAAAAATGTTCGCTTTTATTACTCTGGTGCCTGCAGTTTGGCTGAAGTATGTGAAAAATGCCTTCTAGCCGCCGCGAATAGTAGCGGAAATCCGTGAAGAGGCGACCGGTGTAGGTACCAAATCTGCTCGGGGCCCCGCCCCTTCTTATGACATCAACATATGGCAACTCCACTCAGACAAATTGTATTACTCCTAGTTTTTAAAAATCAAATCTCTTTTGGGGTCTGAAAATATTATTATCTATATTTGCTACTATTTTACATTTCAAAAGTTCAAAAGTAGAGAACAATCATTGTCAGTCTTGAAGGAAAGTACTGCGTTCTAAGACTGAGCTCTGCCATTTAAACATTTGTGACAAATTTATTTTTATTCTTTTAATTTACATCTGAGGGCAGAGGAGGACAAATGTGACATCTTAAAAATAACTTTCATAGAGATTTTAGACAAATAAAGCAGTTATTCTACTTGAAGAAAACAAACGGTTGTTGTTGACACAAAGTTAAAAGTTGTGTAGCGTAATAGCGCTAGCTGACCGAGCGAAAAGAAGCTAACCTGTTTGCTACTGAGCACAGCTAGCCACAGCGCTACCCAGCTCTCCCCCTTTTTATCATGGTGAAGAGTAACTTCGTTCACCTTGAACAGATTTTTTTTCAGTTTTAGTATTGATCAGGTAAAACTTCATCAGTCATTAGACACGCTAACGCTACAGATGCTCCCAAATTTGTACACTGACGCTGGGTGATGTTATTTTCGTTGTCTGGGCAACCACAATTTTTTATGTCATGGAACAACCAATCCAGCTAATCATGTAGCGTAACGTCACTGGAATAAAGCAGGACCCGAGCAGATCTGGTACCTACACCGGGCGAGAGGCTGCCGTTTAATGGGATTCCTAGTGACAGCACACCGCCGGTGTACAGGGGTCTGAGTGCGTCTGATGGGGAAATAATATTTAAAGGCAGGATGGTAATCTGGATGAACTGACTGCACTGATGAAGTTTTCAGGCGGACTTTCTCACTTAAAAACATTAAAACTACTGTTTACCCACTGATCACAGCAAATATAGCTGCCATTGTGAAAGGCAAAGAAAGGATAGGTCATATGTCAGAACTAAACTTGTACAAGCATTAAAAATGAAGCAGCACGTGCATTTTTGCTGCTTCTGCTGCTTTCAGTCTGAACGTTGCCTTTACCTTTTTCTCACACTATGAACCATGCGGCTTATACAAACATTTTTCTGTGTTTTCTTTCTAACGGTGAAGGGGCGGAATTTAAAGTTGGAATTCAACGAAGAAGGGGGTAATTTTTATTTAGCACATGCTAGTAGGCACGATGGAGAGCAAATGTCCCAAATTCACATAGTTGGACATTTATTTGTCGCATAAAAGCAGGGGACTCGGCTCAACTACCGCAGAGCTGAAATAAAGAGCTGACAAAGCCACATATTTCTTTGAACGAGCCATTAAGCTAACACGATCTAGCATTCTTCTTCGTCCCTACTATAGGGGAAATATATAGAGCTCCCCCTACAGGCCTGGTGGGAACAGTTCAGCAGGTATGAGCGGCTTATAGCCTAGTGTGGCTTATATATGTATGTTTCCAGTAAAGAAATAAATAAAATTAGTGAGTGCAGCTTATGAAATACAGTACATTGACTTTGTCACTACCCAATCCGTACCGGAAGCACGAACCGTCCTGCGCATTGCGAACAGATACACATCCGGATGTCCATAAATAATGTAATTATGGTACTAGAATTACTTATTTATGTCCTTTTCTCACTAAAGAATGCTAATACACATCTTTCAAAAATGTTTTATGACTTTTTTGAGAGAATTTTGATGCTTTTTACATTTTCTTTGTTAAATTTCTTCTCTGACGTCATTATGGGACATGCTCAGAGCAGTCTGGCAATATGATTGAACCATGTTTATCTGCATTTTAGTTGTTTCTTTTCTTTAGATTACGCTTCCATATACCATTATGTTAAAACGAAAACATAAAAGCGTCAAAATTTAGATTTATGTTTTGCAAATCCGAAGCGAAAAAGTAGCGTAGGATCCCATTTTCAATTTTGAATCGAGCAGAGATGATTGATAAAACAGAAATGATTTTAAGGCATTTATTTTCTCAGGAAATTCATTATTAATCTTTAAGACATTATAGTTTAGTGCGCTTACTATTTTTGATGGCGCAGGACGGATCAATGAAATTCAGGTTATTCTTTAATTTAAAGCTAAGAATTATCTCCATAACATCCATTAAACGACATTGTGACATATTTCATGTAATTATGGTTCATCTTTTTTCATCTTAGCTTTTTTTTTTTCACCTTTCATCTCACAAACATTTAGCAGCTTAACAACACTGTAGGTTTAAGGAGTGAATAGCTGGTTATTTTTGTCATTTTAGATTGGTTGAGAGAGAGGAACTGCTAACGGGGCACAGATGGAACCGCGGAAAAGCGTCAGTGAGAAACGGACAGAAATACAGGCAACTTCTTCACACTCCCACACAAATGCACTCACACTTACACAGTTAACTTGGAGTCAAGGAAACCATTCATGACACATGGGAGGAACATGAGCAGAAAGAATCTCCATTAAGAGAAAATCATTTACGATTAGGTGACGAGATTTCTGAAGTCCAATTTGGGGGCATTTCCAGCTCAGAGATAAAAATAATAAATACATATCATCAAAAGAAAAATAGGAAACAGAGACAGTGATGCTTTCATCTATTTTTACATCCATCCACTCATTCTCTGACACGCTTTATCCCGAGTTGGGTGGCGAGGGGTGCTGGTGCATGTTTTTGGACTGTGGGAGGAAGCCGGAGTACCCGGAGATAACCCATGCATGCTCTGGGAGAACATGCATTTTTACATATTTATTAATATTTAAACAAAAACAATCGAGTGTAAAATCCAAGAATGTGTCTTTCATTTCCTAAGATTGATTAAATAATCAATGGATAGTGTTTATTAGTGCCATCTGGTCATTCAGTCTCTGTCTTCCTCCCTCTCTATCTTTTCTTTCTAGCTGACTTCTACCTGCTCTCTTTTTAATGCTTCTATGTAGATTTTTTCTTCAGCTGATCCAAAATGCTGCACCAAGAGTTCTGATGAAAATGAAAAAGAGAGATCATATCTCTCCTATCCT
>JAGKQL010000057.1:7494204-7520661 GCA_018398635.1 Cyprinodon brontotheroides
GCTTTTAAAAGACACACACGCGCGGATAGGAGGGGGATGTCCTCATTAGGGGGAAACCCCGGCTGCAGGATTCTCTCTGACAGTGTTGCCATGGAGACTGGCTCCAGTGCGGGGGAGTTGTGGCTGCGTGTGTGTGTGTGTGTGTGAACACTAAAGCGGGATCCGCAAGCAGGGAGGGGAGGGTGGGTGTGTGCGGTTATGTAACGGCGGGGAACTGCTTCGGAAGCAAGGAGAGGATGAGGAGAGAAGGAGAAGGAATGCAGGGATGCGGATGTGAAGTAAGGAAGGGAAGTTTGGAGGAGACAGATGCAGGAGAGACTGAAGGGTGTGTGTGTGTGTGAAATCGGAGGCAGGATTTAGAGAGGAAGGAAAAGATACAGTAGAGGAGAAACTTACAGGTCAAAGATGAGGTAATGGAAGCCTTCCTCTGAAATACTGTCATGAAGACGGACTGCAAGAGAGGAATCAAGATCCTTTTTAATAGGATTAGGCACAAATTTTAAAGCAAACACTTAAAAAAATTCTCCAAATTGCAATGGAGCTGCACAGAGCACGCTCAGAGGTTTCAGTCTGCAGAAAAGCCGACAGATGCCTCTGAGGTCAGGCCGACACGTTCCCGTTTCTATCAAATCCTCGAGCAGCTGTGAGATGTCACACGCTGACACATACAAAGCCCAAATGTGTCGGCTCTGTCATAACCACGTGCTCATGCTTGTTGCAGCCTGATCATCTAAGTCCGATGCAGATGGACGAGCTGCCTGCAGCATTTCTGCAGTCTTAACTGGCGGTTCCAGCAGATGCAAGGTTTTCCTTTGGATTTGTTCTATTTAATAAACACTGACATGATATAATCAGTATAATCAATCCAAACAGCAATACCAATGTATAAAAATAAAACATAAGGTAAGGACTGACTGCTCTGGCAGTGAGGTAATTGTTTTATTGGCCTGATATCAGAAAGCATCTCAGCATCACCTTCTTTTAGCAGGTGGTGCTCCATAGTGCATCGTCTCAGAGCAACAAGCCTGTAGTTTACAAGTCCTGTACATTTCATGGGGAGTGATAAAATGGTGGAGCACTTAAAAACAACCTCAGGGGATTGCTGAGCTACCTACGCTCCATGTAATTAGAAAAACAAATATAAAAGTAAAGTAACTTCTTTTGTACACTGCAAAAATGATCTCAAAATGAGTAAAAATGTCTTAAATTAAGGGTATTTACCCTTAATTTGAGCAGGTAAATAAGATGATTTGCCAATGGAATTAGTATTTTTACTCTTAAAATAAGGTATCTAGATAAAACGCACTTGAAATAAGACAATGCAATTGTTTTTTCTTATTTTAAGTGTAAATTGTCTTGTTCCATTGGCAAAGTGTCTCACTTAAATCCTTAATTCAAGAAAAAAATGCACTTATTCTAAGAAGAAATGACTTATTTAGATTTTCATTTTTTTGCAGTGTATAATATCCTTGGACTACATTTGCCTTCCAAGCAGACTGCTTACGTAAGGGGAGCTTTTGTCGCCAGATGTCATTGATAAGCTGATTAAATACTAATGGTATTTAGTTCAACAGAGTAATGCTGAAACTGATAGTGGAGGTAAGGAAACCTCAATTCTATTCAGTTTATTTCTATAGTGCCAATTCACAACACGTCATCTCAAGACACTGCATCGACTGATTCAGCAATCTCTCACACTAAGCATGCTTGTAGCGACAGTGGAGAGGAAAAACTCCTTTTAACAGGAAGAAACCTCCAAGGAGAACCAGACTCAGTGTGAAGCGGCCAGCACTGCTGAGGCGACTGGGGTTCAAGGAGACAGAAGCAGAGATAGAAAAGGAACTGTAAAAGGCGACCCCTCTAATATCATC
Source organism: Cyprinodon brontotheroides (assembly GCA_018398635.1). Taxonomy (NCBI): domain Eukaryota; kingdom Metazoa; phylum Chordata; class Actinopteri; order Cyprinodontiformes; family Cyprinodontidae; genus Cyprinodon; species Cyprinodon brontotheroides. Next base: position 7,496,076 of record JAGKQL010000057.1, read on the forward strand.
AGCTAAATTCTGTAGGTTGTAATCAAATACTGTTGAAGTCTAACATCTAGTATCTCTGCAAACAGCATAGGAATATTTGCCGAGTACTAAGAGCGGAAATCAGGTTTTTCACATTTTCAGCACCATCAAATGATCATAAAATAACAAGACTACAAGGTCCATAACTTTTTTAGATGATTTGCCAAAACAAACCCTTAAAAACAACAAATAATTGATTAATAATGAAAATATAAAGAATTTATTTCTTAAATAAAACATTTTTTTTACAACTTTTTAAGATGTAAAAGCTTCTCAAAAGCCCCAGATATTGAGAGTTAAAGGGTGAGATTCAGTTAATGCTTGGCTCTTGCCAAACACGGCTACTAAAATCAAACAAAAAGCAATAAAAAGAGTTAATAAAATAATATTTGAGACTGGAACCCCGTCTCCATCAAACATTGTTTCCATCCTCCACTTATTTCAACCTTGAAATAAACAGCAGCTGTCGTTGATCTTTGATCGTATTCATCTTATTATGTTTGAGTTGGTTTGTTTTTAAAGAGCCAAGCTTCTAGGTGGCCGTGATATGAAAGAGATATTAAAAAAAAGGCTTACCGATGTTGGGATGTTTGAGCAATCTGCAGATCCGGGCCTCTCTCTCCAGCTTCTGATGGTCTACAGGAGCATTTACCAGAACACAGGCAGTGGATTAAAATCAGTGGCGTTCAAATTACAGTAATCATGTAAACTCTCTGAAGGGTTTCTGTTCTGTGATGGTTGGATGTTATGAATGTTTCAAGTAGCAAATCTAAGCTTAGAACAGTATGATAAGAGAAACATTAGAAAGAAGAGAGAAAACCAACAGACTAGAGGAAATTAAAGAAAAATTAAGTTTTTAAAACTAATAATAAAGTGAACTTTATTGATCTCACAAGGGAGAAATTTACCTCTGCATTTAACCCGTCCCCCTTGGAAGGCAGTAGGCTGCCATCATGGGACGCCTGGAGAGCAGTATGGGGTTAAGGGTCTTGCTCAGGGACCCAGAGTGTCAGTCTGTGGGAGAGGAGCTCAAACTCAGAACCTCAGGATTCCAAGCTCTATGCCCTAACCACTTGGCCTCCAATCATGAGTATTAGAGTCGTAGGGAAACAGCTGTTCCAAACGTTGCATTTCTGAATTCTCCCGAGTGGTGCATGACTTTACACGAGTGAATAAAGTGAATGTGATTGGTCGTTTATCAAGTGGGCAGGAGTGTTGTGGTGGAAGTTTCGCAAGCACGTTTCATTGTGGCCGGTTTGTTGGAAGCATGTTGCTAACCAGTTAGCAACTAAGTGCTAGTAGGTTCCCAATGGGAAATTCCATTGGAACCAAGTAGCACTAAATGGGTGACTTAGAAACAACACTGTCAAGGAACGCTATGAACAGAGGAAACATGCAAGAGGAGGAGAGTTTAGTGTCGGAGGTCGTGGATGAGTCTCCTCCATCATACATTTTTATTTAGAGGAGGAAAGCGGGGGCGAAGATGTTGTGGAAGAGGACGCCAGGGCGGCAGAAGCTTGGTTTGGTGTAGAAGGCTTCCAGCCGTACATGTTTGAGCCCCTTGCCTCGCAACGCTGCCAGTTCTGTTAGCTCTACGCCTGCTGAAGACACAGACGTCCATCCCGTGAACACTGGGGACGGAACTCAATGGGAAAGGAAATGATTCTCATTTCTTATTTCAACCGTTGTATATATTAGTTGCGACATATGAATCAAGATGCTATGACTGAAAAAATTTGATTGACAGATGACCGTTGATATATGATTGGCCGAATTTAGGCGTTCAGGCTGACGTATAACTAACTGGCCCGCAGAAGATAACCGGAAAAAACCCCACACATTTTAAGACAGGATTGCTTTTTAAATAGAAATTTTCAAAATTTTGGGACAATATCGTCTGATAAAGAGTACATTTATACACATGTTTAAGCTAGAATGATTTGACATTTTAAATATGACTTCCCTTATGACTTTAAAAGAAAATGCAGAGAAATTCAGATAGGAAAATGGGTAGGGGTTCTGATTGGGAAAATGTCTCTCAGCAAGAAGATCCATGGTTTAATCTTTTTTTTTTTTTTTTACCCTAGAATCGATCCACAGTAATAACAACATCCTCTAAAGAGACAATTCTTCCTAATCTGAGCAAGGCGGAGGAATAGTAACAGAGATCAGCACTGAGGCTGATGCCAGATAACAATGGTGTCTCAGAATAAAAAATGACTTAGGATCATATTTTGATAAAAGCTGGGTACAACCCCTGCAAGGGGTGTCCACTTCCTTACAAGATGTCAGTAGAGCAATGTTTTTTTCTGTACAGGCCATATATGATTGGTTGTTTAATTACCAGGAGTCAAGTCTTAATTGTAAGTTTGCCGCAGCTTCTAATGAGCTTTGTTATCCATTATCAAACCCAGTCCTGGGATGAATAACTGATTTAGACATGGTGTGCCAGTGTTTTCCCATTCTAATTGCTTTTCTTCAGCCTTAAAAAAAAAATCTTACAAAGGTTATTCCAAAATGTTTTCTTCTTCAACAATTGTGACATTTGAGGGGCATCAAATAATTTAGACAGGGGCCAACAGGGGTCAACAGTGCCCCTATAGAACTGATCATGTCCCCTTTTATGGCCCTTGTTCCAAAGACGTAATACAAAATAAATCCATGATAGATAAATAATTCGTTGGAACAGAAACAACACAAAATAGGTTCCTTCAACCAATTACATTTTTTGTTTTTACAATATTCTTAAAAACAACCCTATATGCTTAAAGCATGAGTCATATTGAGATAGGATCTCAGTTTTCAGCTGTTGGATCTGACGTTTCCATAGGTGAATCAATAAAAAAACAAAATAAAAAAGAGGGAGTGTTTGCCCAGTGCTTATAGAGCAGTGCACTTGTGCTCTGAGAAGGTTGCAATTACCTGGTTGGATCCCCGCAACCTGCACCTGGGCCCCTGAGCAAGACCCTTAACCCTACACTGCTCCCCAATAAGATGGGTTAAATACAGAGGTAAATTTCTCCAATGTGAGATCAATTAGTTTCAATTTAAATAAAAAAAGAAAAGTGCTCTTTGGTTCACTTTATATATCAAACAATGAACTTTTGTTATTGTTTTAAGCATTTTGTTCAGTGCCCCTGTAAACAAACACTGGCCCCATCCAGGCCCTCTGGTAAATTTGGTCTAGGACTCCCACTCATAACTATTATGTTATAATAATATGTTAGAAAAACGTTCTATAACTTATGGAGAAAATAAAAAAATTTAAAAATTAAAAATAAAACCAGGAAATAAAAGAACAAACTTGGCTAACAAAAAAGAGGGGAAAATAGGGTCAGAAAGGAGCAAATCTAAAACAAATTCATCTGTAAATCAGGGCAGGAAAGAAAGAGAAAAGAGGTGAGAGAGGTAAACGTTGGAGATATTTTAAGACAAAAACTACAAAACCTGAAAGAAAGGTGTGAAATAAACAAGATCAAAATACAAACTAATACCAACTGTAAATCCAATATGGAGAGAATTTTGTTCCTTTATTGTTGCAAGCAAACAACATATCTTAAGATAAATATAATAAAGAATATATATATAATTGAAAAAATATAAGAAACAACAAAGGTACTGTTATAACTTTTTATGCTAATTAGAAATTTAACAAAGTTTCATTTCCATATTGCTTTGTTTTGGTCATTTCCTTTTACAGAACGTGTTCTTTGCTTGTTAGAACAATAATGGAACGAAATTCACTCCATGAGTGAATTTCTGAAAAACCAGGAAGTGAGAAATAGAAATGGAAAATCCTGAGGAAATGTGAGTTATATCTAAAAATCCGCTTCTAGCTGAGTGACAGCTGCTCCTTCCCTGCAGTCCAAACGCACAGCTGCTCCAACCATGACATGCAAAACGATGAAACTCTTCCTCCTCCCAGAGCAGAAGGCAGGACGGAGAGCAGCTGTTGTATTTTTAATAAAGGTGCCATGTTATAGACTTCAGCGCAGTCTCACCCCATCATGTCTGTTCTGAGTGATAATAACACCAACGCTGCTATTTTCAGACGTTCTCTGAGGCGTTTGCTCATTATTTGATCAGTATAGAAAAAAAATGAGCAGGAGAAGAAAAAAACAGATGTTGCTTCGTCATAGATCGACTGACAGGGACGGAATTACATCTTAAAGCAAATGAAGAAGAAAGAAAGTGATTAAATGAAACTCTGCTTTCTTCTCAGGTCTTACAGTGGTTTGAAAATAGCACATTTCAAACAGAAACTTACTTCATGAGTTAGTTTTATAGCAGAATGATAGATAGAGCCGTTTCAGGATGGGTTATATTCCTTTTTTTAAAGGGGTCATAGAATGCAAAACTGAGTTTCCATTGTCATAGATGAATAACGATTGTTCAGTGGGATAAATGGACGTACAGAGAAGTTCAAACCCCATAACACCTCCTTTCTGTGCAAATCTAATAATTCTGAACTTGCACCATAAAACGGGCGAATTCAAATGAAGCACTGAGTTGACGTAAACTTCGAGGGGGATGTTGCCTTATTTGGTTCTGGCCTGTACTTTTGTCACGCCCTGAAATTGACATTCAGACCAGCCCACTGGTTCACTGGCCCCAAGACCATGAATAGATGTAGATGTAAGACAACAGTTTAGCTGTTTAGCCTACAGTTGGGGTTTACTTCTACAATAATTACAAAGCAGGCAGTTCTCTATTGAAAACTAGCAGAACCACGGGTATAAATGCAGAGTTCCAGGCTGCCTGAAGGAAGGGGACATTTTTTACAGTCTTCCCGAGGATCCGAGGACACGACAGGCATGGATTATTTTTGTCTATCAGAAGGTTTGATGCTCAGCTGGTCATTTGCTCTAAGCATGTTACTGAAGACAGCTTTCACAGTCTTATTTTTTTGGTTGACTGCTGGGCTGCTGACTGGACCGGACCTGAGCAGAAAGCAATAAGCCGCCCGTCCTCAGCCAGAGGAGGGGGCATCTGTTGGCTGGTCAGGCAGGGGGAAGCATGGGGCCGCCATTGTCCAGGCTACCGTCACCGGGTCGGGTTCGGTCGCTCCGTCGCCCGCTGGCTCCCTGCCCCCCTCCACCAGAGTTCCCAGACCAGCCCAGGAGCTGACGGCTCAGTTCCAGTGCCTGGTGTTTCGACTACGTGCTGCACTGTAGTTGACCTAAATCTCGGATGATTTTGAAATTCCCCCCCGGACATTTTTTTAGGTATGAAAAGTAGGACATGTCTGGGAAAAAGAGGACGTCTGGTCACCCTACCATATCAACAATTTGATGTTTCACTGAGTGAGTGCTTGTTGCTATGATGCGTCTTTGCTCAGCAGCTTAGCGCGTTGTAAACCAACCAATCAGCTCACAGCTCATCTAAATATTAATGATCATACCATAAAAGAGGAAGTAAACCTGTCATTTCATTCTGGAGATTTTAACCAGGCTTGCATTAGGGCTCATAGAACAGCAAATATGCCATTTTCAACTCAACCAATGTTACACATCCTATTCAGAGACCTTAAGGACCAGATACCCTATAGAATCATTCTATGACCCCCCTTTAAAGGTTTAGCTGCTGTTTAGCACCCAGCTTTAGCTTGGTAATGAAGCCATCATTTGCTGCTTTCTGAAGAACAGACTCTACAATCTCTACAAGCTGTCAACAAACAAGCGCTAGAATATGCTAATGCCTGCTTTTAGATCCAGGACACACATAATGATGATGAGATGCTGCTTCTTCTGCATATTTGCTGGCTATCTTATAACGCCTCGTGATTCCCTTTTTTTCCTCACCTCTGGCAGAGAGCTTTTTGGTGTTGATGATTTTGGCGGCGTACTCTTGGCCCGTGCAGAGTTTGACACAGCGGCGCACCACAGAGAAGGCCCCCCTGGGAGACAAGAGACAGCACAAAAAAGGAGGAAGAAGATGGGTCAGCTGTCGTAAAAGCTTTGTCAGCATCAAAACGGGCATCTCAGCTATCAGACACTGACCTATCTGGCCTCAGCCGATAGCAACAGATATGTGAAGGATTTTAAAACACTTTAAGACACAGATTTAGTGCTATTTCCCTCCTCTCTCCCCTCGGTGGACTGGATACCAACCCAAATGTTGGTTAAATTCACAAGGCTTGCCTGAAATAAAATTTATCCCGGACTCACTTTCCTCTTTTATTCTCATGGTATCACTCTGCTCAAATCCCCCTCGCTCTTAATCATTAATTTGGGGTGGAGCTAGAGGAGGGCATGGATGACCAAATCATTGGCCATTGAAATGTAGAAGATGTTCAATTCCATTTAATTCAGTTTATTTATATAATGCCAATTCACATCACATGTCATCTCAAGGCACTTTACAATTCAACCAGATCATTCAGTCAGATTGATTCAAAGTTTTCTATCTAAGGAAAACCAGTTGATGCATTGACTCATTGACTAGAATGCAATCCTCACTCACACTAAGCATGCTTGTGGTAGCGACAGTGGAGAGAGGAAAAACTCCCCTTTCAACAGAAGAAACCTCCATCAGAACCAGGATCAAGTGTGGCGGCCATCTGCAGAGGCCGACTGGGGTTCAAGGAGACGGAAGCAGAGATACAAAAAGCAGCTGTAAAACGCGGCCCGGTTCCAGGAAACACAGCCTTACAGACGAGCCCTGAAGGCTGATTTATACTTCGAAACCAGGTCGACTGCGTGTGTCGCAGTGAACACAGAGACGTCCCCGCCCCTCCATAGTCACCCGCTCTACACTATCCGTGTTTCCTTTTTGGTACCTTACCGATTTGTTTGGTTTTTATGATCGTCATTATGGAAAACAACTCTTGAAGTTGGACCAGCTAGAAGAGCGAGGTGCGCAAGAAACCTGGGACCCTTTTTCCACCTGGGTCCCCGCTCTTTTTCGCCCTCATGTTCCCACTGCGACACACTGCTGCGGGAGGATAACCAGCCCTTTTGTTCCCACAGAGCAAAAAGTGGTTGAAAAGAAACTGAAAAGACGACACGATTTACGTCCAAATGACGTCTACATTTGGTCGAACAGTGGAAGGTGAAAAGACGTAATTTTAAGATTGTCGATGAAAAGACATCGAAAACTGGGTTTGCAATGTCTTTTCAACGTCTGTTATTGGACTAAAGTGGGACAAAATCAGACAGACCTGATTAAACCTAAAAACTAACGTCTAAATGACATCTGGTCTCGTGGGGGTTGTCAACCAAACCAGACGATTCTGCTGCCCCCTCCATAGGTTTGTCACTAGAAGACAAGTAAAGAGTCAACTGTAGAGGCAAAATCACAATATGCACCAGGTCCTGAAGACCTGTGCAGAGCAATTCTGTGGGATTCCACAGCACCTCTTCAGCCTTAGTCTGACCCAGGAGATGGTTCCATTGATGTGGAAGACCTCCTGCCTTGTTCCACTACCAAAGAAGAATCAACGCAACACTCCTCTGTGACTATAGACCAGTTGGCATGATATCCCACATCATGAAGGTCCTAGAGAGATTTCTATTGGTTCACCTAAGTGAAAAAAAAGCAGCTATCAGCATCCCCTGCAGTTTGCTTATTGCTGTGGAGTTGTCGGGTGAGAATATGTCAGCCATTAGGGCTGGGTATCTCATACAATAACGATATATATCGATCGATAGACGCGTGTAGGCTAATAGAAAAAAAAAAAAAGAGGGTCGAAGTAAAAGGTTCGATAAAAAAGAAACGAAGTTTTCCTTCCTTCTCATTGTAGCCTGCTAGCATGTAGGTTTATGCTAGTCACTGCTTTCCTCCCCAACCAATCATTAATCGTATGACCCAGACGCACGCCCGTCACCAAGCGCCGCCCTCTCAAACCACAACACAGAAAGCACATGAAGATGTCGCCTTAAAGGAGAGCGGGAGGAAATTCTTTCAAAGAAAGGTTTTTGTAGTTCGGCAGTCTGGCAGTATTCCGGTCATGGCAAGTCGGACAAAAACAAACCACAGTCATCTATGTAAAATGTGTAGGAGAACGAGTGAAAACGAAGTCTGATAATGAAACCAACTTTTTTTATCATCTCAGCCACACACACCCGCGGGAGTACGAAGCTGTGCCAGAGCCCTGACAGCGGCTCTCCTCCGGAGAATCTTCGAAAAGAAATATATATATTTTCAGTTCTGGGCAGTTTCCCATAGTTCTAACAATTGAGATTAAATGCTGAGGGCCAGAAACTTCAAAAGTAATGAAACCTTCGTAGGTTAAAAGCAGGAAACGGGCGTAAGCGGGCGTGATTGGGGGCATTTATTTGGCTTGTTATATTCATATTTGGTCACTTTTTCTGGTGCATTTTAGTTTATTCTTTGTCTGTATTTAATAACATAACTCAGGGGTCTCTTAAGTTATTTTTCTTTAAAACAATTCTGTTATGGTTAAAAAAGTTAAATAAAAGATTTAATTCGAGAGTCTGTGTTTTGTGTTTTTTTTTAATTCAAATCATTTTAGCAATATTAAAAAAGTCCAGGCAGAGCTGCACATAAAATATGGTTTCAAATCTTTTTCAATATTATAGATATCGATCAATATGCATTTTTTTTTATCGATAAGCTTTTTTTCTATATCGCCCAGCCCTATGTCATCGTACGAATGCTTCAGCAAATCCACTGTCATTTTAGACGAGGCAGACAGCACTGCGAGGATCATGTTTTCTGATTTCTCCAGAACATTTAATGCAATACAACTTTATCAGAAACTCTAGAAGAAGAATCGCCTGGATCAAAGACTACAGTTGGACAATAAGCTGAGTGCAGAGAGCTGGCGAACCGCTTTGTGGCATAGTGTGGAAACAACTGATCCTGAGTGTCAACAAAACAAGGGAGATGATTGTAGATTTCAGAAGAAACGGGAACTAGTCAAATGCTATTAATATCATGGGAGAAGAAGTGGAGGTGGTAGACGGAGTATAAATACCTTGGTGTTCACCTGGACAACAAACTGAACAGGAGATGCAACAGTGATGCTGTTTACAAGAAGAGTCAGAGCAGCCCAGGGTACCACTTTTGTCATTTAGAGCTGGCTAGCTCAAGTGGTAAGTTATCCATCCTGTAAACAGCAAGCCTGGGTTCGTATCCCAGCTGGGAATGAGCTGCCAGTTAGGGGTCCTTAGGCAAGACCCTTCACGCTAATAATTGCGCCTGGAATCCTGAGGTTCTGAGTTCAAGCCCCACTCCCATGGACTTCCACTCTGGCTCCTTGAGCAAAAACCCTTAAGTCCAATGGCAGCCCAATGCTCCCAAAGGGGATGGGTTAAATGCAGAGAGTTAATTTCGATGCACTTGCTCTGTACTGTGACAATAAAATGCTGGGAAAAAAAAAAAAAAAAAAAAATGAACTGACATGCAGGGTTTGGATTCTAAACTCATCCAATATTGTGCTTGGCTCCAGGTATTAAAGTGACAGGGGTACCCTCTCATCATATTGATAAGCAAGGTACATGACAGCTTATTGAGATTGTATTCGACCCTTTGGCAAAAAAGGGTATTGTGGGTAGCTTTAGGAGTATATGGCAACATGTATATTAGTGTTAGTTTAGGGGTTATGGTTAGGGTAAGGGATAGGTTATTATTACACCACTAATTGAGTTTGGAAGGCTTATAAGACATATTTAAGAACTATTAAGCCTTTGACTTTTAGGAGTCCAGTATGTGTGGGTTGTGTTTCGCTGTGGTGTCTCTCCACCACCGGTGCCTGTCCTTGTGCTGGTTCCTCTTTGCACACCTTCGCGTTGCTGGACTCATCACTGAGGACTATTTGAGCCATGGACTGTCACTACCTCGACGCCAGAGTGTTTGCCAGTTTTGGGTACTCTAGCCAAGCTGAGTTTTGCTGAGTCTAACTGAGTCTTTGTTTTTTAAGCTGAGCCTAACCTACTTTTTGTCTTTGCCTTTTCGGCACAAAGCCTTCCTGCAAGCTGGATGTTTGGCCTTCTCCCCCTGGAAGGATTGTTTGAGTCTCACACTGAGCAGGGGATAAACCTCCATAAGTTCCGTTTAAGTCCTCCTGGATTGCCAAGTGACAGTCCGCTCAATAGCTCCTCTGGGTCTAACTGAGTCTATACCTGTCAGCCCTCCAACGGGTCTCAACCACTGGAAAAACTCACACTGACTGGATTCTGGGAGGAAAGTTTTCTCCACAATCGTGAGTCCCGTTTTCTCTCTCTCTCCAAGGCATTGTTCAAAGTTCCCAAGGATCCTGAACTAACCACTGATACTTCCCTTCCCTCTTCCAGTTCCGGTTCACCTGTTCACTGTGTTTCCTGAATCCAGCCCCACTGGTTTCATCATTAAACCTGTTCAAACTGTTACCCTCGTTGTCTGAGTGGTTTTCCTCATGTGGGTCAGATCTCTTAAGAAAATCATGACATTGACCTTCATATCCATGCATCTCTCTATGAGATCCAAAGTGAAGAACCTCTGTAAATCCAAAGCCTAAGCCCAAACGGACAGCCTGTCGGTCCCACAGTGACCCGGGCGTACAGGACAGCGGCAGAACCCAACGATTTACCTGATAAAACAAGGTTTGGTCCAAGTTTTCCATCATCTCCAATTTACTGTCTATCCTATTTTAGAGAACAAAATTAAAATAAAAGCCCTTTTGTGAGGATTTTAGGGAATATTATAAGACCCTTCTATCCGCTGACAGATAATTGCCTATAGATTTAAAGTGAAGAACAAAAGTATCTTTTTCTCCTACATTATTTATTTTGCCTAATTTAATCAGTAGAGAGTAAAAAAGGCAGTAGACCTTAGATACTTGAATTAGATTTGATAAAACATTAACTTTAATTGAGTCACCAAGCCCCATGGAGTGATATAATGATAACATAAGCACCAAGTTGCACACAGTAAGTTGTAACCAAGACTTAAAGACACAATTACTTTGGTTGTTATTGCTCTTTTAAAGGCTAAACTCTATAAATCAGTTAAAGACCGGCTCAATGAGCACCGCCAGGCACTCAGATGATCCTGTTAGAGCACAGAGAGCAAATGGAAGAAAGACAGACTTCACAGTTCATTGGAGTTTTTGGGGAATTGCTTAACGTACTGTCAGGTCTCTGCTCGTTTTATTCTGATCTGTCATCAGTTGTTAGCCACTGGTTCATTTTAACTCTCTTTTATCTTTCTGAATTCTTGCAAATCACTTTTTCTGGTTTCTTCTTTGTTCATTTAAATTTTTTTTTTTTGACAAACTATGCTCTTCCAGGTCCTTTTATTCTACCTCTGATCTGCCGTAAACGTCTGTTATTTTTGGTCAGTTTGAACTTGTGTCCTTTTCCCATGTTTCCACGATTTACGAACACCTTATTACCCAGCTGACAGTCGCCCATCCAGACTGCTTAAGGAGGTCTTTAGTGCTGAAGGCAGCTTCACGTTCAAGTTAATCAGCTCCTTCTTTTTTTTCTCCTTAGGTTTTAACACAGCTGCTTGTCAACAAGCTGTGGTGCAGCATTTTCACAAAAATACAGATAAATGTGTGGCTCAATCTGTATTTCATCAATTTTACTCTGCAATTGTTGCAAGCAAAGAATAATGTCTTTAACCCCTTGATGCCTATTGTTGAAAATATGCAACAAACCCTTTTTATTACATACATAGCCAAGATATATGTTTTCCCTTTACACATTCTTTACACATTCAGTGTGGACCTAGGAACCTATGGAAAGATTTTGCTTCCCTTACAACTGGTCCCTAACAGTGTATATAACATGTAATATACTAACATTTAAAATGATTTAAAACAAATTAAAAGTATACACACGCGCACACACACATATATATACACATATATATATATATATATATATATATACTTTGGCATCAAGGGGTTACATGAAATTCGTCAGGAAAAATATGCAATTAAACATAATAAAAAAAATATCTTGAGATTAACTTTGCTGTATTCTTGGATTATATAAAAAAAAATATATCAGGAAAAAAGACATTTAAAATATTAAATATGAAAATGAAAAATATGTAAAACTGAAAGAGTAAACAATTTGAATGAGCAAAAATAAAATCGAAAAAAAAATATGAAGATAGAACAATTACCAAAAAATAATAGAAAAAAAACTGAATAAATCTTTATTCAGAGATTTCTACATTTTTCATTTCTGGATTGTTTGTTGTTGTTTTTTCTATTTTCAAAAACATTTTTTTCAACAATAATGGAAAAACATTCCTCCTCTGCACAGTACATTTTATCTTCGCATAATTTTTGCTGATGATATACAAACATATATCTCTATAAATATAGCCAGTTAGTTGGACATTTTTTAAATGTTTAAAATATACTAAAACATATATTGAGCTTAACTTTCTGTATTAAGATAGGAGACAAGTCTCGGATTTTTCATTGTAAAGGTTTTAAATTTCATAAACTCATCCTGGCTTCTTCAGCCTGTCATTAAGGTCTAACATCGAACCCTTTCAACCACATATTGTCCTTCACAGGAGGATTCACACTGCTGCCGCTTCTAGAAACCAAGATGGACAGTTCTCTCTGTTATCATTGCTGCTCGTCTGCTGATTGATTAAAGAAGGAATGAGCACATTACTGATGAGAATTAAAACAAAGATCATATCTCTATCCTGGCTTCTCTTCATTGGCTTCCTGTTAAATCCAGAACAGAATTTAAAATCCTCCTTCTCACATATAAAGCCTTAAATGGCCAAGCTCCATCTGATACCAGAGATCTGATTGTTCCTTATGTTCCTAACAGAGCACTTCGCTCTCAATCTGCAGGTTTACTAGTTGTTCCTAGAATTTCTAAAAGTAGAATGGGAGGCAGATCTTTTAGTTATCAGGTTCGTCTCCTGTGGAGAGTTTTTGTGCCTCGCTTTGGAAAAACACAGATTATGCTGATTTGGACCATTAGAGTATCAGGAAAACGACTCTGGTTTGCATTATCCTAATTAAAGAGGGTTATTTCAGCCAAGCTAAAGATCTTTTTCAGACTGTCGTGTTCAGAACCATCAGCTGCTTACAGTAAATGCCTGCTTAGACTGACCTGCTGGTCACAATAATGTGCAACTGGGTCACATCTCATTTTAGCCAATTTTTGTCCTTTTATCTCACTAATTTATGATAATAGATTACTGTAACACAAATACATGGTTCATGTACAGAGAGACCGTTTACAATACGGTGACATTTTTATAAATGCAGAATGTGGAAGAATCAGAGTTCTGGTACTAATTGACCATTAGTACCACTAACAATAATGGACATTGTTGATCATTTCATTCTACAGGAACGCTTGGTAAACTGGATCTGCCTTTCTTGAACTTGGGATGTCGTGATCCGATATCGATGTCGGAAATTGTTCCAAAAAAAAGAATGGAGCAGGAGGTCAAATCGGTGCAGCGGTCTGTTGAGGTGAAAATGGCAAAAGGCAAAGCTCTTCATATAGCAGCTGGTCTATATATTACTCTTAGGGATGCACGCGATATTGGGATTTTTGGCCGATATCCCGATATTTGCCGATATTTTAAAACTCATGTGGAAGCCTATAATCCAAACATTTCATACCGGCAGCAAAGCTGGACAAAAAATAAGTAGTCATTGAAAATAGCAGTTTTGTTATCCATTTCTGACACCTTGAAAAATAATATTATACTCCAATATATTTTCATATTTCATATCATATAGCTGCTTATGCTATTTCATTATTGTTCTGTTACAAACTCTCCTGATATCTTTGCAAATTTTTGTGAGATTTTGTATAGTAAAAAGATCCATCGCAGGTCAATATATCAGCATATAAAAATATTGCAACATTTCGAGCCAATATATCAACATATAAAAATGTAGCAATAATTTTGTGACATATAGCAAGCAATATTTCATTAGTAAAAGAGATTGATATGGTGTTTAAATGGCAATATATTAAAATGGCAGATATTGTGATATTTTAATGTATCAATATTTTTACCTCGCCTTTAGAAGTTTTGTAAGTCTGTAAAAAGAAGTTTTTAGGAAGAGTTAGAGGTATTTTTTTAGACTTTAGAAAAACTCAGAAGCTGATCAAACATCGGGTTAAATATCGTAGGCCGAGCAACCGATATTCAGTTTTGGCTGATAATCGAGAAATAATATATCGTGCATCCCTAATATTCCTATCCTCCCCTATGTGAGAATGGGTTCCAATTTTACAACAATATAATCCAAAATAATTAATCTGAAAAAAGAAATTCACCTAAATAAAATTCCAAAATATGAAACCTTTAAAAAAATGTACAAAAAATATTTATAAAAAAATCTCATGAAAAAATAAAATCTAAGAAAACAGAAAAAGTTACTCTCAAACCTGTTATGATTAGGAAGTTTTTTTTAACTTTCATTCCTGGATTGCATTTTTTCCCCAAGACTATTTAAAAAACATGTTCTTTGCTTGTTGCAACAATATTGAAACAAAATTCACTCCATACAGGTTTAGATTCAGTGAACTAATATTATTTTATCCCACTTCTAAGTAAGGGTATTTAACTCTGCTAAAAGTAGTATCTATGCAGCAGCAAGCACTGCACTGCCGTCACAATGTGTATGATGTGACATTTGATTAATCTTCATCCTGACTGAAATAAACCAGGTGATGCTGATGACATCAGGAGCTCCGTTTTAGGAATAAGTAGCTTTCCGTTTGTAGATCGAATCCTGTAGAGACTGTCAGAAATAACCACCTCTGTCATCCCTCCCAGCTAATTTTATCTCACTTCAGTATTGTTATGCAATGAAACACTCAGAACCCCGTCCTCTTACAAGCTCTCTAGTGAGCATACATTTTGAGGAGGCCGGGTGAGTAAGCATGACACTAGCTGACTTCAAACAGCGCCGTGGAAAAGGCAGCAGAGCTTCAACATGACAGGTTATCTGCAGGGCAGGTGCAAGTCAGCAGGAGGGCCCCATTTGGGTCCAAAAACCTGGATTAGTTCATCTCAGAGGGTAAGGGAGCTCTAATCTGATCACCTTATATCTGATCACAGCATAAAATTTATATTTGATAAACCTTTGGATTTCTAAAAAACATCAGCATGAGTGGGGTCGGCAGACACTGATATCAGGCGTATATCTAAGAAGGCATTTCAGACACAAGCTTGACAGATACATGGTGGTAAAGGTGATTTAGTTTGAGCTGCTTTCTTTCCTCCAGGGCTGCTGACACTGACTCAGTGCTTCAGCTCTAAATCCGCTCTCACATTCCCCTCAGATGCATGACAGCAAAGCTAACAGTGTGTGCATGAGAAGCTAACTCACAGACACCTTGTTAAATAGCACCTGGTGATCGTTTCAGAAAACAGTTGTATCATTGTTTTTATGATAATTGGCCTAAAGTTGGTGTTTTTCTCTGTGATTGTGCATTTTGCTGACATAAATCTTTAACACATTAATAAATATATTTCAGTTTTCACAGATTGTTAATATCTGTATATGCATTTTTCTTTTTAGTCTTTTCTATTTACCATTACGAAATCCTAAGCAGTTGCCTATGGCCCCAAGTTCCTGGGGGCACCATAAAACTCTGTTTACATGTATAGTTAATACAACTATACACATGCTATCTTACCTCCGTATATTACAGGGATCACAACAACTATAAAAACCCATGGAGCAATTAAAATGTTCGCACACATAACATATACGGATAGAGACACACACACACACACACACACACAGATAGAAACCTTGTTGCACAATAAAATAAAAAGCGGAAAAAAGAAATGAATTGCAGTATGATTTTATTTTAACGGATAGTAATTTATTCTATATCAGTATTAGGGCTGCAACTAACGATTATTTTAAAAAATCGATGAATCGGGTCGATTATTTTTTCGATTAATCGATGAATCGGACAAAAATATTTTTTGATTAACCTCTTTATTCCACAATAAACATTTTAGACAGAATAGACAAGCACACAAGTACAGGTTGCTCATTAACTGTACTGGTGCAATATGAAAATAAATGTTTGTGTTAAAACTACACGCAAACTTGCATCCCTAGTTTGTTTGTTTGTTTTTAGTTTTATACAGTCATTGTGATGTAATCCCTGAGGTCTAGGGAGGGCTAAATATATATAATAACATACATTAATATGAACTTTCTAAATAAATAAGTAGATATAACATTCTTTTATGTTAATACATGATTCAAACATCAAATATACTGATAGGTTTAAACTACACAAATATTCAAATATCCCAAAAAATAATTTAAAATATGCCTCTCATCATTTAAAATGATAAGTAAAAATATTAGTTTTTGAACATTAATGTAGTAAATTTCACTTCATATTTACAAATAAAAACCTATATGTGCATTAAGGAGGTCAGTTGAATTGTTATTTTTTTGGGGGGCTTTTATTTACAGGCTGAAAAATTTGGGAAACCTTGATTTTAATGAACAGAGCCAGTAGAGAACACCCCATTTATCGGTTTCCTTTTTGGTCTGTCACTTCAAATCCAAAATGAGGAACTTATAGTTTTACCAGCTGGTTTCATTTTTGAGTCCTTAACATAAAGCAGAAATCCATCAGCAGAGGTGATCTGTTATCAGCAGGAACAGCTGCAGTTTCTCCAGCAGCTCCTTTGTTTAAAAAAATCCCTTCCAAATATGATTACAGACACAGAGAGAGAGAGCTGAAGGAAGAGAACTGCAAAATAATCATTTAAGGTTTTTATAAAGAAAAAAAAGTGAGCTCTTTTACAGAATCCAACTCATTTTTTTCTGTCCATGCAGAGCTGGCTGAGGAATAATGTTCCTGTGAGGCAGACATTGCAGAGATCCTCTCTACCCACGCACAACCTGACAGAGACACTGAGTCTACTTTGCATCTGCCCACTGTGGCATCCATAGCCTCTTCAGACTACCTCATTTAGTCTGCAGCCACATGTTTCCAAAAGATCTACATTTCTACTTTTTTTTTTTTTTTTTTTTTTAAAGAAAACACCTCATTAGATTCCCAACAGATCATAAGCAGCAACATTTCCCCTCCCCATGACTTCCCTACCAAGCTACGGGTCAATCTGTTCCCAACATATGAGCTTTAATTCATATTAAGCCTGTTTGTCTGTAATTATCTTCACAGGAATGTGGAGGAGGAGGGAGGGAGGAGGAGGAGGAGGAGGGAGGAGGAGGAGGGAGGGAGGAGGAGGAGGAGGAGAGGAGGAGGAGATGCCCAGAGTGCTTCTGGGTTCCTGGACGCGGGGGTGGAGCTAGATGCGGGGCCAGGGGTGGCCATGGCCACCCTTGTGGCCACCCCTACCATTCTTTTCCCTCTAATAAAGATGGCTGGCAACAGTAATACTCTAAAGTGGAATATTCAAAACATTTCATTTTTATTAACCACAAAAACACTGTGATTAATTATGCACATCAATATACTAACACATTAAAGATGATAAGTAGGGAATTTATCCACTTTTCAGAACTAGATTTTTGTTGTTTTATATGGGGTAAAGAGAAACGATGTGTTTCTGCAAGTCATCTAGGGGTTTTCAGTAAAATCATAGATAAATAAGTATTTGAATAAAAACTTTTTAAATAATCAATTATGTAGATATTAGTAATTGTAAATATAAATTTTATGCAGAGTGATTATTGATAAAAGTAGGTAAGTAATAATAGAAAAGATGTTTGCCCCAGAACTCAGACCTGAAAGATTTATATCCAGCTTATCTTTTATCTAGAAAGCATAAATGTTTATTTTTTTTTATTAGCTAAAGGCTGTAGGAAATTATAGTTTGTCTTTATTTAGAAAGTATGGACTTGTTTGTTAATGGCGCCTATCCACTTTTGGCCACCCCTCATTTGTATGGAAGCCTGTTTCCACCACTCTGTTAAAAAAAATAATTCTCTCATTATAATGAGTTAATATCTCACTATATTGAGATAGTAACCAGAGATGTCAGATAACGATGTACAAGTACTTCATTACTGTACTTAAGATCACTTTTTAGGTTTCACTCTGAGTTAATATCTCATTACAATGAGATAATTTTATTCTATTTTTCTTAACAGAGTGGCAGAAACGGGCTTCCATACTTAGGTTATAGCCTGGCCACCCTGGTAAAAATGTTCTAGCTACGCCTCTGCCTCTTCATCTTCAGGATGTCACTGAACAGAGAACTCAAGAGGCTTATTTTAGGAGCTTTTTGAACATTGTGCAGGCATCACTGCAGATTGCAGGGAGTCCCTGTTAGGACAGGGGGTCCCTGTTAGGACAGGGGGCATGCAGGCTGGGGGGGTCCCTGTTAGGACAGGGGGCATGCAGGCTGCATGCAGGAGATAGATGCAAACACACTTACTTGCCAAGCTCCTCGTACAGCTGGTACTCATCTGTAAAGCGCGTACAAGTGGTGGTTGCCATGATGTTGCTCGGTTTGGATGGATGCTGCTGCTGATGCTGCTGAGGGTGAGTGAGTGAGTGTTTGTTTGTGAGGGAGGGAAGTCCCGAAATGTTCGCTCCCTGCTTTATCTGCCGACCTCTTTGGGGGGGGCTTCAGTCCCCGCCCACCTGAGTGGTTCAGCTGCAGCCCGGTGCGCTCTCACGGTAACCCACCCCCCCAACAACCAGCGCGGTTCCAGCACCAGCGCGCCTCTCCTCGCGCTCCTTAAATACCAGCAGAGAGGCGCGCCACATGACGTGATGCTCCAGAGAGAGAGAGGCTCTGGAAACAGGAGGGACAGGAACGTGATTAGAAATGATTATTCTTATTATTCCACAGTAAACCAAATTTATCAGGAGGTAAATAAGATTGTATTTCAGGTCAGGGATCTTTTTATTGCATTATTTGCATCATTGCAGTGAGGATGCTGCAGGGATCTATTTTTAGGCTTCAGCGAGGAAAACCCTCCGAGTTTCAACAGAGGAATCTCTCCAAGAACTAGTTCATTTAGTTATAAAGAAATAAAACTATTAACCAAAGTTGAGTTTATTGTTATTTATTGTTGTTATTATTTGACAGGAACCAAATGCAGACACAAAAAGCTGAAATGATTTCTTGAATATTTAAGTAACCATAAGTCCAACAGAAGTAACAATGCGAAACATAAATCCACAAAAACTGAAAACCAGGAATAGTCCCCAGAAAGGGGCAAAAAAATGACAAAAAAACAGCAAAGAGTGACTGAATAGGAGGAGAATAAATGGGAGAGAGAAACAAAGATCAGGCTAATTAGCAGATTGGGAGCAGGTGTGAACAGAGGAGACTAGAAGGGAGCTAGGGGAAAAGGAGACTGACACAAGAGGGCAAACAAGAAATATCTAGCAACTTAAATACAATCAGAAAATGGAAATAAGACCAATGAAAACTCAGAGATAAATCTTGATCAGAACCAAAACCATGACAGAATGAATGGAGGTGTCATGATGCTTTTAAGTGATCTGACCCACATGCAGAAAACCGGGGGAAAGTTTAACAGGTTTATTGAAGAGTACAACAGGAAGTTGAAAATGGAACTCAGAGAGCCGATGAACCGGAACTAGAAGTGAGAAGGGAAGTTCACAGCGGTTAATTCAGTGGCCATAGGAAGACTGGATAGAGTTCTTGAATATAGAGGAATTGGGACTCATGTTGGAGGGGGCGACAGTCTTTCCCTTGAATCCAGAACGTGTGGGTTTATCCAGAGGAAGGGCAACTCATTGGAGGGCCGACTGGTTGGTTTAGGTTCAAACCTGAGGAGCAATTGAGCGGACTGCCACTTGGAATTCCGAGGGAACTTGAATGGGTCGTGTGGAGTTTTTTCCCCAGTGTGAACACAAAAGATCCTTCCAGGGGGAGAAGGCCAATCCAGTGTGAGAAATTTGAGAAATCCAGTTTGCAGGAAGGCTTCCTGCCGAAAGCCAAAGACATAAACAATGTTAAAACTCAGAGAAACTAAGGCTGAGGTTAGACTCAGCTAATCTCAGCTTGGCAAAGAGTACCCAAAGCTGGCAAACACTCTGGCGTCGAGGTAGTGAAAGCCCACAGCTCAAATATCTCCTCAGTAATGAACCAACGAGCAGCAGGTGTGCAGGGAGGACCAACGAGGACAGGGCACCACCTGGTGGTGGAGGGAGAGACAAACATAAAACAAGCCACACAAACTGGATTCCTAACAGGAAGTGAGTAATAGAAGTTCTATTATAAAATCTGTGTCACTAATAACCCTTTATAGGGGCACTCATTTACAGCCAATAGTGTTACTGAAATCCAGGATAAAACCTTATTAACTTTGTAACATGAAAAAATATGGGTATTTGGATGGCAAAAATGAATGTCAATGTAATAACATGAAACACCAACTTGTCCTGAATATATTAAGAAAAATGTTTCTATAAGAAATTTATGAAAAACACTGAGAGTTAAAGAAACACTTTTTTTGGTGCAACAGGGTGTATCTTTGTGATGAAAGTTAGTGGGGCGTCTGAGGGTGGGGGCTGATAGAGCTATTGTTATAGACACAAACACTTTCAATTGGGTTTATATTTTCCAATAATAAACATATATTTATTGAATGCTTTCCTATTGTTGAGATCACAAAAGAACCAAAACACACTGATATTTATATTTATAGGTAGTTAGACATTAATGTATATAAAAAGGAAGAATAACAGCCGATTCCGATGCCAACAGCAATATATCATGCCTCCCTAGTATGGAATTTCAGTTTAATCCATCCATCCACCAAAAATATGGATGGATCTAATTAAGACAGTTCCTCTGTCTGGATATAAAGTTACAATCTTCATTCTGTACGTGGCAAAGATTAGGGAATGGAATGGGAGCGGCGTCCTTCAGCTAAGAAGGAAGTGTAATATTTAGATAATGCTGGAGCCATGGATGTCTAATCATCTGGTAACGAGTATGATGTGTAATGTGGCAGACTGGAGATGTATAAAATGCCTCTTTACTGTTAATCGGGGCATTACCTGGCTTTATACTTTATAAGAACAAGTATAAAGCCTCTTTTTTTCCAGATAAAGGCAGCTGCCTTCTGTAACTCTAAGCAAGTTCTCTGATCTGAGTAAGATTACAATTTCTATCACAATCTGTTCTCTGGAAAAAGGATCTAGAAATAAGTGAACTATTTGTTAAATTAACAGTATTTATCCTTCATTTGAGTAGGTAAATTAGATAGTTTGCCAATGGGATGAGTATTCTTAACTCTTAAAAAAAAGATAATTAGATAATATGCTCTTGAAATAAGACAATGCAATTGTTTTTTCTTATTTTAAGTGTAGATTGTCTTGTTCCATTGGCAAAATGTCTTTTTTAGCTCCTCAATTCAAGAACAAATGCACTCATTTTAAGAAAAAATGACTTACCTAGATTATGATTTTTTTTCCAGTGTTGTCATGTTTCCTGGTTATTTAATACATATATGTTATGAAGTGTTATTTAAAATACTTTCACAAGTTTGTATTCTGAATGTGACCAGACTTCTCCTTTAAGGAAACTTTTGCTACCTGAATATTAATCGATTAATTGAAAAATAATCAAGAGATTAATCGATTTGCAAAATAATCATTAGTTACCGCCCTAATGTTTTTTTTTTTTTTCATATTTTTTTCACATTGGATCTTGAACTTTTCTTCATCATTTCCACAATTCACTGTGATGTGCGAAGTGGCTTAGTAACAGTAGGCTACACCCAGAGATGGGAAGTAACGGAGTACAAAATACTTCGTTACTGTACTCAAGTAGATTTTTCGGATATTTTTACTTTACTTTTACTACTTTATTTTAATGGCTTACTTTTTACTTCTACTCCTTACATTTTACACAAATATCTATACTTTCTTTCTCCTTACAATTTACTAAATTGTCTCGTTACTTTAGTTTTGAATCATTTCAATGGAGTTATCAAGTTATGATTTTTCACGTCATCAATGCCAAATTCAATCTAATTGGATGGGAATCTATGTTGCATTTGGCGCACCACTACAAGATGAATGCGACAGATTCGGCGGGTATTCATTCGCTGCAAATCATTGCAGCTTGGTGGCGGTGGCGTTAGCATAGTAGTATGGATGACGAGATGATGAACATAATGGAGATCTAGTCCTATTGGCAGACATCCATTTAAAATGTAGGCAACGGCATGAAAAAAGTGGTTTTCTACTTTAACTTTTATGGCTTTAAGTAAATTTACAAACCTGTACTTTGTTACTTTTATACTTGAGTAAAAGAAGTTTAATCAGTACTTCCACTTTTACCAGAGTATTTTTTTTTAACACGAAGTATAAGTACTTACTTTTACTCAAGTACGGAAAGTGAGTACTTTTGCCATCTCTGGCTACACCCTTGTTTACCCCCTGCTCACATGTGCATTATCTGGCTTAATTTATAAAAAAAAATCTGAGCCAAAGCATAGATCACAAAGATAACACATACATTTTATTCAATTGAGTTTATTTATATAGTTCCAGTTCACAACACATGTCATCTCAAGGCACTTTCCAGTTCACCAGATCATCCAGTCAAATTGATTCAAAATTTTCTATCTAAGGAAAGCCAGTTGATCGTATCGAGTCATTGACCTGAAGGTGACCTGAAACGGATAGTGGAGGTAAGGAAACCTCAATTCTATTCAGTTTATTTCTATAGTGCCAATTCACAACACGTCATCTCAAGACACTGCATCGACTGATTCAGCAATCCCCTCACACTAAGCATGCTTGTAGCGACAGTGGAGAGGAAAAACTCCCTTTTAACAGGAAGAAACCTCCAGCAGAACCAGGCTCAGTGTGAGCGCCATCTGCTGAGGCCGACTGACCAGTTCAAGGAGACAGAAGCAGAGACACAAAAAGCAGCTCTAAAAGGCGGCCCCGGCCCAGGAAACACACAGCCAGGCAGGCGAACTCCGAAGCCAGCTCCCATGCCAGAGGATGAAGAGAGCACATCCACTGGGTCACGCGGTCAGAGAAACAGGACCACACTGGAAAACAGGCCGATCTCCAACATCTATAAACAAGGGTGTTGATGGAAGCAGCATAGCTGATATTTCTTTCCTCACAGCCAAACAGATGATTTAAGGGGTGCTGAACACAATTACACTTGTACTATTTTCGTCAAACTTCACAAATATGTAATTATATGTAATAAAAGACACTTCTGTGCCTCAGCGGGTACAAACACTTTTGAAATGAATTGCAACTAGTTGCAAAACTGCTCCTGTAAGCTAACAGCTAGGGCTCATTACTGAACTCATGATTGCTTCCAGTTTACTACTGGCAGAGCAAACAAGGCTCCCAATCTGGTTATATAAGGACCAAATGGCCCACAGCAGGGGGCCCAAAACAACATATGAGTGACTCGGGACATAAGCTGTTGCAGCTCAACAAAACAGACAGAATCTTATTTCAAACTTCAACTCACCCTCAGATATTCATGCCAAAAGAACTGCTTCATGTTTTACGATCAGACAAATAACAGACTTTTTCTTCATGATTAGACTTTCAGTTTAATTCTCCTCTCAAAGGCTGGAACTTTTATTTCCTCCTGCTTATTTTATTTAATGTACTTTAGAGAGAGGAAGAAGATGATGTGGTTACTGGACAATCAATCTGTCTACCCATTCCATTGTCTTCCACTTATCCAGTATGGAGTCATGCAGGGACATCATGTCCAGGAGGTAACCCCGGACATCCCCTCACAGGCCACACCCACCAGCTCATTCTGGGGAACCCAAGGTGATCAGATAACATATGTGTTTCCTCTGGTGATGTCTGGGCAGCTTTCAGTGAGGCAGCCACTCTGATTCAGACTGCTGGGCTCTGATGTCAGTGAGCGCCAGCTGGGATCAAGGTCAAAATGAAACAGACTGGATATGGAGTGAAATTTGTCTCATTATTGTTGCAAGAAGCAAAAAACAGATTTAGTGAAGGGTAATTTCAAACAAAACTTTAAAAAACGTCTTAACCGAAACAAGGTTTTGAGCGTCGCTTTGCTGTTTTCTCAGATTCAATTTTATACATTTGGTTTCTTTATTTTTTCTTACAGATTTTACATTTTCAAAGTTTATTTCTTTTAGTTCTCCTTTTCAGATTGAGTATTATAAATTGCTTTCTTTTCCAATTGTGTTTTATTAGGGTGACCAAACGTCGTGTATTTCCGAGGACATATCCAGATTTCACGCCCTGTCCCGGCGTCACAGGTTAGTTTTTTTTTAGAAAGCGAGGAAATGTCCTGATTTTTAAAATTACCTTAATTGGACCATTAAATTTACAAGCACTAGGGCACTGCGCACGTCTGTGCGGGCAGCACTGTTCTTAATCAGAATATAGATTGCGGGCTGTCAGTACGCCAACAACATGCAAAAGCGCCAAATGTATGTTTACCGACGATTTACAAAAAGTTCCCCGGCTTTCAGACCGGTCGAGACAAACGGGAGGCCTTGTGCACATATGTCTCGGTGTCCAATGGAGGTGCAAGGAATCTGAAAGCCACCTGGACTCCAAAGTAAAGATAGTCTATTGATATGTTTGTTAGTTTTTGGTACATTTTGGTACGTTTTTGCTACATAAGAGGTATTTTTTGTTAATTAGCTCATTTGTTAATT